>CAMGYJ010000002.1:43890323-44490323 GCA_946122785.1 Linum tenue
ATAGTTGAAACCAACTACACTTCTCCTCCACAATTCTACCATTTGCCAAACATCATGGAATAATTATTTTCCATGATTTACGTATAGAACTTGACAACCACTATCTTCATCTAATTGTTTAACAATGGTATGTTCTAATTCGGTTAGCATACCACAAACAATTCAGATATTATTAGAATTATCATATAATTACTTACCAAAGGTATTGGTCAAGGCTACTTGAGATACCACAAGTAATTCAGATGCATTCCAATACTGGAAACCCCATCTAATTACTTACTAATGACATTAGTCAAAAAAGCTTGACATACCACAAGTAATTCTAATGATTTTTCTAACTCACTAGTCTAATTACTTGTCAATAGTATAAGCTTCATAAATATAGCATAAGTAATTTAGACTTTAAGTTTAATAAGATCATCTCAATTGAGCTCTCATGCCCAATTGTTTTTCCAATGGTATATGTCTACATATACCATAAACAATTCCGACGATGAATACTTTGATGATCACCATTCTTTAACAAGTTTATTCAATCCCTTTAAGGATCCATCTTAGTTTTAATTTTCCTTTCCCTCAAGGCATAGGAAACATCAAGTCCTAAACCACATACATGATAAATAAATTATCATGTCTTCACAAGTACCATTGGAATTAGAATTCCTTATCCCTTGTGGCTTACTCGTAATGCAATTTTTTAGACGTGCATTAATCAAACTTCATCTCCAACACACCGAAGATATCATTTTCGTTCTATGTTCACTTTACCTTGAACATAACATTTGCATTCACATTTTCAACAACTTAGGCTCAGATAGACTTGACCACAAGTCCCCACAAGCCTCTCATTATAGATCAAAAGATGAACAACCGAATTCGTCTTGCAATTGTTCTTAACCTAAACATGCCGTGAACAATTAACAATTTCTATTAAGATTTCTTAAGATTGTTGTGAAAATTGTTCACGTATACTATTTTCTTGTAGAACAAGTATAAAATTAAGATCATGTAATCAACACAACAAACATATAAGATCACAAAATCATGCAAATACATATGCAAGCGTCCTAGCCGACAAAATTCACTGTCTCTCCTTAAGGAATCTGATTCCCCTCTAGTACCCAAGATTATGGAATAATTCCTCCCAGGATAGAAAGGGCGTACCTTTTCGGTGTAGCGTTACCTCAAACCTTGGAAACCATCGAACGCAGTGAACCGGCGAGAACTACACTTGACTCGATTTTATCATTGAAAAATCAACGCAGAAAACTACTTTTGGATTTTGGCGGAGTTTTGGTAACGGAAAAATGTACATGTTGATATGCTTGAATCGGATTATCAGCCGCTACGACTGGTAACCGGGGGTCTCGCTGCCCGGTCAGCGAGTGGGGTCCAGGGGCAACGCCCCTGGCCCATGGTGTATGGGCTCAATGTTATTTGGGTTCGGGTTCTGGGCCTGGTCTGTAACCGTTTCCTTTGCTAGATTGGATTAGGTTTAGACCCACATGGAGAAGTACTATAAATACTTCTCATACTCCTCTGTAATCTGTAATCTCCTCAGTATAGTGAAATCGTCTCTCTCTCGCCCGTGGACGTAGCTAACACACATCGTGTTAGTGAACCACGTAAATCGTGTGTCGTGTTTTCGATTCTCGCTTTCGTATTCTTGCTTTGTCGATCCCGGCGGTTTCCCGATCCGTAGCAGCGCGTTTATAACAAGTGGTATCAGAGCCTCGGCTGGAAATCAGGCTAGGGTTTTCGATTTAGAAGAATGACGTCGGTGAACATGAAGATCGAAAAGTTCACGGGGAAGAACAGCTTCGCTATATGGCAGATCAAGATGCAGGCTTTACTAAAACAGCAAGGGCTGTGGGGGCCGCTGTCTGCGAAACAGAAGAAGGCAGCGGTCGATGACGATGAGTGGAATACCCTGGAGGAGAAGGCCCACTCGACCATCATGCTATCGTTGTCTGATGACGTCATCATTGAAGTCGCTGCTGAGAAGACTGCCGCGGGCTTGTGGTTGAAACTAGAGAGTCTGTACATGACTAAGTCTCTAACCAACAAGCTGCATCTCAAGCAACGGTTGTTCAGCTTGAGGATGCAAGAAGGTACGCCTTTGAGGGAACATCTCGAACAACTTAACTCTATTTTGCTGGATCTGCGTAATATAGATGTTCAAGTTGATGACGAGGATGCTGCCCTAATCCTGCTGGTTTCTTTGCCGAGTTCATATGAGAATTTCGTTGATTCTTTTATTGCCGGTAAAGAAAGCGTGTCGTTGGAGGATGTCAGGTCTGTTCTTCATACGAGAGAGATCAGACATAAGGCGTCCGGATCTGGTACAGGTGGTGAGGCATCGGGTTTGGCTGTTACAGGTGGAAAGGGAAAGAAGAAATCTGGTAAAGGGAATTCGAGCAAGAATTCCAAGGGTCCCGGTCCACAGCCAGGTGATGCTTGTCACAACTGTAAGGAAGTGGGGCATTGGAAGTACAACTGTCCCAAGAGAAGAGGGCAACAGAAGAAACAAGGTTCAGTTGCCGTGGCAGAAGTGGACAACAGTTCTGAAGACGATCTCGCCTTGGCTGTAGATGAGAAGGCACTTCGTGGTGATGTGTGGTTTCTGGATACTGCAGCCTCATACCATATGTCTCCGAACAGGGATTGCTTCACAACCTACGAGCAGATAGATGGTGGTAACGTGGTCATGGCTAATGGAGCTGTCTGCAAGGTTGTTGGAATCGGGTCCATAAAGGTTCGGACACATGATGGTTCGTTCTGTACCGTGAATGATGTCAGACATGTTCCACGAATGACAAAGAACCTGATCTCCTTGAGTCTACTCGACAGCAAGGGCTTCAGCTTCAAAGGAAAAGGTGGAGTTGTGTATGTCTGCAAAGGTTCAAGGAAGGTGCTGAAGGGCGTGAAGCGTAGGACCTTGTATGCATTACAAGGGTCTGTGTTGTCTGGTTCTGCTGCAGTTGCATCGTCTCAGGTTCAACAGGAAGATATGACCACTCTCTGGCACATGAGACTGGGGCATATGAGTGAACGGGGGATGCAAGTTCTATCGAAGAGGGATCTTCTTTGCGGGCACAAGGTGCAGAATTTGGAATTCTGTGAGCATTGTGTGTTTGGGAAGCTACATCGCAGTAAGTTTCCCAAGAAGGGTATCCACCGGACGAAGGGGATACTGGATTACCTCCACTCCGACTGTTGGGGTCCTTCACGAGTTGAATCCATTGGAGGCAGCATGTATTTTCTGTCTATTATTGATTATTCGAGATTTACTTGGATTTTCATGATGAAGCAGAAAAGTGAGGCTTTCACGAAGTTCAAGCAGTGGAAGACATTGGTGGAGAATCAGACCGGTAAGAAGATCAAGAAGCTGCGAACGGACAATGGTCTGGAGTTCTGCAGTTCTGAGTTCAACGAATTCTGCAAGGATGAAGGGATTGCCCGTCATCGGACTGTTAGAGATACACTCCAGCAGAATGGCGTTGCAGAAAGGATGAACCAGACATTGTTGGAGAGAGCACGGTGCATGCTTTCTAATGCTGGACTAGAGAGAAGATTCTGGGCAGAAGCAGTAAACTATGGCGTGCTTCCTGATCAACCGTGGACCACACACAGGTATCGAGTGTAAGACTCCTTATGAAGTGTGGTATGGTAAGCCTGCTGATTACTCTTCACTGAAAGTTTTTGGGTGTCCTGTTTATTATCATGTGGATGAGGGTAAACTTAACCCAAGGGCAAAGAAGGGTGTATTTGTGGGTTACGGAGATGGAGTTAAGGGATTTCGAGTCTGGTCACCTTCTGAGCATCGAGTTATACTTAGTAGAAATGTGATATTTGATGAGAAGTCTATGTTTAACCCCATGTTGAAGGTCACTGTTGTTGAAGGTAGCAGGAATGTTGATAAGCAGGTGGAGCTGCAAACTCTCAATGAGAGTGAGTTTGAGCACCAAGGTGGAGAAGATCAACATGATGAGGATGTCTCTGCAGAGCCAGAAACTTCAGAGTCCAGTGCACGAGCTCAACAGTCTATTACTTTCGGTAGACCGAAGAGAGCGACTGCAGGAGTACCTCCACAGAGGTATGGCTTCGAGGACATGGTGGCGTATTCATTTCAGGTTGATGAAGAAGTGGATGCAGGAGAGCCACAGTCCTATAGAGAAGCAGTTTCGGGCGGTGAAGCTGATCAGTGGCTTGCCGCAATGGGAGATGAGATAGAATCCCATGACAGGAATCAGACTTGGGAGCTAGTCAAACGACCACGGGGAAGGAAGATTGTGACAAACAAGTGGATCTACAAGAAGAAGGAAGGAATCACTTCTAAAGAGGGCATGAAATTTAAAGCTCGGGTGGTTGCACGAGGCTTCTCTCAGAGGGAAGGAGTTGACTACAATGAGATTTTCTCACCAGTGGTCAGACATACTTCGATCAGAGTGCTACTAGCAATAGTGGCACATTATGACTTGGAGCTCGAGCAGCTAGACGTGAAGACAGCTTTCCTGCATGGAGAGTTGGAGGAAGAAATTTACATGACTCAGCCAGAAGGATTCGAGGTTCCCGTAAAAGAAGACTATGTTTGTAAGCTGAAGAAGTCCTTGTATAGACTTAAGCAATCTCCGAGGCAGTGGTACAAGAGATTTGACAGTTACATGCTTGAGCTGGGCTACAGCAGAAGTCCATATGATTGTTGTGTATATCACAGCAAGGCAGAGGATGGTTCGATGATATATCTAGTTCTGTATGTGGATGATATGCTCATAGTTGCGAGGTCAAAGTCTGATATCCAGAAGTTAAAGGGGCTTCTCAGTGCTGAGTTTGAGATGAAGGATTTGGGAGCTGCTCAGAAGATCTTGGGTATGGAGATTTACAGGGACAGGTCGAAGAAGAAGCTTTTCTTGTCACAGAAGAGCTACATCCAGAAGATATTGTCGAGGTTTGGCATGTCTTCAGCAAAGCCCTTAAATACTCCTAGTGCTTCAAATGTTCATCTATCCTCAGCTTATGCACCGCAGTCAGAGGCTGAGAAGGGGTACATGTCGAGAGTCCCATATGCTAGTGCAGTAGGTAGCTTGATGTACGCTATGGTATGCACTAGACCTGATCTTGCACATGCTGTTAGTGTTGTTAGCAGGTTTATGATACAACCTGGGAAGGAGCATTGGCAGGCTGTGAAGAGGATCTTCCGGTACCTTAAGGGTACACCTGATGTGGGGATTAGCTTCGGAAGTGATGCAGAGTGCTTGGTGTCTGGGTATTCTGACTCGGACTATGCTGGAGATGTTGACACGAGGAGATCGATGACCGGTTTTGTATTCACTCTTGGGAGTTCTGTAGTGAGCTGGAAGGCAACTTTGCAGTCGGCGGTGACATTGTCTACTACTGAGGCAGAGTATATGGCGTTGACAGAAGCTGCCAAGGAGGGAATATGGTTGAAGGGACTGGTTGGTGATCTTGGTCTACATCATGATCAGGCAGTGGTGTATTGCGACAGTTTGAGTGCAATATGCTTGGCCAAGGATCAAGTCCACCATGAGAGGACTAAGCACATCGATGTGAGGTATCATTTCTTGAGGACAGAGAAGAGGATTAAGGTGAAGAAGGTTGGCACCGCGGATAATCCTGCTGATATGTTCACGAAGCCGGTTCCACATGGCAAGTTCCAACACTGCTTGGAGTTGCTGAATGTCTTGAGTGGGTGACTCCGCCCTACGGGGCATTGATGACGGGAGAGAGAGAAGGAGCAGAGTACATCAGAGATTTCAGAGGAAGAGGATTCAAGTCAAGGTGGAGATTTGTTGATATGACTTGAATCGGATTATCAGCCGCTACGACTGGTAACCGGGGGTCTCGCTGCCCGATCAGCGAGTGGGGTCCAGGGGCAACGCCCCCGGCCCACGGTGTATGGGCTCAATGTTATTTGGGTTCGGGTTCTGGGCCTGGTCTGTAACTGTTTCCTTTGCTAGATTGGATTAGGTTTAGACCCACATGGAGAAGTACTATAAATACTTCTCATACTCCTCTGTAATCTGTAATCTCCTCAGTATAGTGAAATCGTCTCTCTCTCGCCCGTGGACGTAGCTAACACACATCGTGTTAGTGAACCACGTAAATCGTGTGTCGTGTTTTCGATTCTCGCTTTCGTATTCTTGCTTTGTCGATCCCGGCGGTTTCCCGATCCGTAGCAGCGCGTTTATAACAGTACATAAAAACCAGAGGGGGTTATGTGTTGTTTATAGAAAATGAAGGGGTGCGTACAAAGGGAGGCGACTCTTCATATGGGTGGTTACACCCCAACCAACACATGGATTCATTTAAAATAATGAACCATTGCATCGGCTCGACCCATGGTAGTTAGACCGGTTTGGTTATTCCAACCGTCACATAGTTTCGGTTTGATTTGGTTCAACTCGGTTTGGTCCTGTTGGTTACAGAAACCAATATTATCGATTACCAACATATTACATCAAATCGACCAAATTCGCGGCCACACGTTCCCACAGCTTACCAACATGGTACTTCAAGAGATTCTCTTGGATCTTTCCCCTTTCATTTCCATTCACACCACTAAAAATCCCAAAAACATTATTTGCAGTGATCCATGGACATTCGAGTTCTTAATTTCCAAGAAAAGAGTTTGGAGAATCTCCTACTTTTTGTGGAGCAATCCCAATTTCAGAGAAATCACGTAAATCATGTGTCGTGTTTGTTTTTGTATTTTCGATTTAATCAAGTTTGGTATGAACAACATGGTATCAGAGTTTGTTTAAATAGATTCTGACTAGATGTGCGTTCTTTTGAACTCCAAGAACTATTCCTTATAGGGGCTCCAATTCTGTTTGTTTCTCGAAAGCAAGGGGCTCCTCTCGTTTCTGAATGGTACATCACTTAGATCGGTTGTTCATCCTTCTTTTGGGAAGGATTTGTCAATTTGGTTACAAAAAAATTATCAGGTTGGATTTCCTGCCGATAGGGATGGCAATGGGTCGGGTTGGGGTGGGTTTTGTTAAACCCAAACCCAAATCCAAACCCAACCCAACCCGCTGGGTATCCGCGGGTTCATGGGTACCCGTGGGTTTTTGTGGTAAAAAATTTACAATAACAAATTTCTTTCAAAATAAAAGTTTAAAATCAATTTTCTGATACAAATTATTCATACAAAAAACATCAGTCTAGAACATACAAGCAAACCACAAATGATCAATACAAATTATTCAAAATTGAAGATAAACATCTATAAACAACAAGATTAATTGAAATCTTCTTCCTCGTCAAATAAGTTTCTTCACTATCCACTCCATAATATCAACTTCATTATAAACAATTAAAAAGAACAAATTATACATGTTTCCACAAACATAAATAATATTAGTTGTTTAAAGAAGATATATTATTTAGAATATTAAATATACCGGGAAGGTAATTATATGTGTGGGCGGGTACCTACGGGGAGGGTTTACCTAAACCCAAACCCAACCCGGTGAATAGTGTAGCGGGTTTAAACCCGAACCCGGCCCAAAACCCATCAACACGGGTTTTACCCGCGTTGACCGGGTTGTGTCGGGTGGATACCCGTGGGTTGGGTTTTGTTGCCATCCCTACCAGTTGATCCCACAATATGATTGAGTCTTTGCTTGATGTCAACAACAAAGGATATATGAGATCATCTTTCCAAGACCTACACTGCAAACACCACATATGGACAATTCGAAATTCAACTCTAGCTTGCTCAATTAGAACAAGAAAATATGGATGTTACAACCTAGTATAATGCTGACATCTACTCTGGATCAAACATGATCTGTTGACGGTGTTGTTGCGATTGGTAGAGGCTTCAACTAAAATTCAGGAAGATATATAGCAGGCTTGACTACAATAGTTTCTTATCGGTCTTCATCCAGAGTTTCAAAAAAAGGCATTAACCTCCTTTGAATAAAATAAATAGTTTTCTTGGACGAAAAATATTTAATAGAAAAGAAGCGTAAAATGTCAATTTTTCTAGTCCGTAAACAAAATATAAACAAACTCAAGGCATAATTGATCACCCTCTTAAAAGTGTTATTGGCCTCTCCATAAATTCTTGGTATAACTAGAAAAAGCATCCAAGAATCTCCTGAACGAAATTTTTTTAAGCACCTACTTTATATATTTTAGATGGTGATTAGGAAGAACACAACAAGACTCTTACTAGAAAGTAGCTAGTCACTTACATATTGTGAAAAAAATAACAGTTCCCTTCGCAATGATGGCAACGTTTTGTCATTACAATAAGTGAAAATTTGACTGATTAATTTGAAAATAAATAAATAAAAGTATTAACCAATTAATTGCTGGCCAAAAATCCTATTTCAAACCCCAATAACTCAAAGTGCTAAGTGTCTCGTATGATTTATCATGTAGTCTTAAATTGCACAAAACCCCCTATATCCCAACTATTACACTAGAGTAGCAACGAACACCCGTAAAAAAAAAACCCCGTCAAAAAAAAAAAAAAAAGAGTAGCAACGAACAATATATGTGGCTGCTTCTTTTATTATAAATAGGATAAATCTAGTAAAATCTCATAGTGTTTGTAAGAAAATGTTATACAGATCTTGAATTAACTGAATTTGTAGCATGCTACTATACTCTAATCTTTGACGGATAAATCACAAATCTCAATTATTTAAACATTAGACCCTGGATAGTAAGATAATGCACCTAGTATATTTGATGTATTTCGATGAATTAGATATTTTAATCACGATTTCTAATAAAGTTATCATACTGTATAAGATTTTAGAGAATTACGATATAGATTTAATTATTATGAGTTAGAGCATTATTCAAAGTCTAAAATTCGACTAATTCAAAGTCTAAAATTAATTTTGCTACTCAAAATATATGATACCCTTCATATTTATTTTCAATATCATAAAATTCTCCTATTTTTTCAAACTTCCAAATGTGACATTCGCAACTTTGTTTACAATTCCAACATTATTGTGTACAATCCCAGAAGTGTTTCTGTATTTGCCAATGGATGTTTCCCCTTCCAATTTCACCAATAAGATAAAACTGTTAGCGGATTAGCGGATTATGTTATTCTGGGCTTGTCTCTGTATATAATTGCATATTAGTACGAGGTCCATTAAGCCCAGCTACGTGAGCCCATGAAGCCCATGCATGGGTGCTCCGACGTGTGTAGAGAGCAGCCTAGGGTTCGCCTTTCTTCTTCTTCTTCTTTGGTTATTTATGTTGTAGCCGACTGTAACAGGAAGTTAACAAATCTATCAATACCATCAGTAGCTAGAAGAGCGTTTAGAGCTCTTCCGTGGATTAGTCCTGGATCACTCCAGGGATACCACGTAAATCCGGTGTTTGTGTTCAGTTTCCTTTTCATTTCCGATTGATTTCCGATTGATCAACATGGTATCAGAGCTTCCGCCAATGAATTCTGATTGCCCATCCGTCCGATTGACCTCAACGAATTTCGCTCTGTGGGAATTCCAATTTCGGGTATTTGTCGAAGGCCACGGTATGCTCGGCATACTCGATGGGACCTCACCTCAGCCACGCAACACTCTGCCTGCCTCTGAAATTGATCAATGGAATCAGCGGGATGGCCGCGTTCGCTCGTGGCTGCTTGGATCCGTCGATCCCTCAACATGCCTAAGTCTTCGTCCATTCACTACCTCCTACAGTATGATGCAGCATCTGAAGGCTACATATTCCACCGTCAATGTAGCTCGCCAGTTTGAAGTACAGATGGCGCTTGCCCGTCTTGAACAAGGAGACCTGTCCGTCACGGAGTATTTTAACTCCGCCCAAGAACTATGGACAGAGCAGGACATCATTGTTGTTGCTCTCTGTCCCAATCCTGTATTTGCCGACGCCCTTGCCGAAAGACAACAAAATCGGCTGTTAAGCTTCTTGATGCGACTCCGACCCGACTTTGAGGCCGTTCGGTCTACTCTTCTCAATCAGCCAGACCTCAAATTCGACGGTATGTTAGGGGTTCTGATCCGGGAAGAAACTCGGATGCGAACACAAGCTCAGCTTGATGTTCGCCCAAGTGCAGGTGAATCTGTTTTTGCTGCGTCCCAATCAGCTTATGCTGCCGATAAGATGCAATTTCAACGTCGCACTCCCATCTCCGACTTGGAATGCCACCATTGCCATGAGCGCGGACATCTGAAGAAACATTGACGTGGTTGGAACTTCTGCGTATATTGCAAACGTACAGGCCACATAGTGCTCGACTGCCGCACTCGGCAGCGTCATGAAGCATGCGCTGCGGGTGGAATGGGAGCTGCCTTTCCCAGCCGAGGTGCTCCTGTTGTGGGATCTTCCTCTCGTCCACATGACAGGTCCTATGATCGCGCACCAGCTCCAGCAGATCGCACCCCACGATCAACTTATTACACTGATGCAGGAAGTAGCAGTAACGGTGGCGGACTGTCCGCCTTTGACGTCGAGAGCATGGTAAACGCAGCGCTCCAAACGTCTCTTCCCACAGCCATTAATGCCGCCTTTGCTACTCTTCATGGATCGGCAGGTAAATCATCTCCTTGGTTACTAGATTTCGCATGTTTCAATCACATGACGTCAAATTCTAAGTGCTTAACCAAATTAAGGCCAGTTCGTGATTTATCTCTAAGGGTTGCTAATGGAAATCAATTAGAAGTGAGTGGCGTGGGTCTGATGGATGATAGTACACTTAATTTGCCTAATACTCTCCATGTTCCACAACTTGTTCCCAATTTGGTTTCTGTGGGTTAACTCACCGATGAGGGCTGTTCTGTTTTGTTTGCACCAACTGGTTGTTTTATCCAGGACCTGAAGACGGGGAGGCAGATCGGAAAGGGGAGTAAACGAGGAAGAATCTTCCACTTAGAAGAGCTTCGAGGGGGCTCATCGTCGTCGATCGTCAGTAGTCATCGTGTTAGGTCTGTCAGTAGTCCTGCGTCTTTTCCCACTTGTTTTTCGAGTCAGTCAAATAATGTTTGGGATTTGTGGCACGCCCGATTAGGACATCCTCATTCGAGTCATTTAGCTATGATGTTTAAACAATCTTTACTTGGCAAGAATAATGTTTATGCTTCTGCAAATCATTCCTGCACTAGTTGTGTAGAAGCAAAAACCATTAGTCGGTCATTTCCTTCGAGTACCACTATCATTGATCAGCCTTTTCATGTTATTCATACAAATTTTTGGGGTCCATCTTCTGTCATTTCTCGACATGGTTTTCGTTATTTTGCCCTGTTTATTGATCATGCTACTCGCTACACTTGGGTCTACTTCTTGCGTCTTAAATCGGAACTTCGATCTGTAGCTACTGAGTTTCTGAAAATGATTCAAACCCAATTTGATCGACCTGGGAAAATAGTACGATCTGATCCTGGTGGTGAATTCAGTTCTATTCCTTTACATGAGGTTTACCGTTCTCTAGGCATTCTTAGTCAAAAATCTTGTCCTGGAGTTTCCCAACAAAACGGTCTAGTTGAACCTAAAAATCTTCATGTTTTGGACCTTACTCGTGCTCTGCTACTGGCTTCTAACGTTCCTAGTCATTTTTGGCCAGAAGCAGTAGCTACAGCTGTGCGTCTTATCAACTATCAAGTTACTCCTGTTCTACAAAACAACAGTCCATACTTTGCCTTGTACTCCAAACATCCTGATTATTCCCGTCTCCGTGTTTTTGGCTCTCTTTGCTTTGTTCTTCTTCCTAAGCGAGAGCGTACCAAACTGTCCTCTAAAATTGCTCGTTGTGTCTTCCTCGGTTATAGTGATGTGCATAAAGGGTATTTGTGTTTTGATCCTTCTTCTCAACGTATGCGTATTGCTACGACCGTTGTCTTTTTTGAACACATAATGTTTTATACAGAGTCATCAGCTTCTCCTAGCTTCCTTCCGTCGACTTTGCCATTGCCTATCTTTAATCATGATGACGTCGATGATGCTGATTTTTTCCCGGTTCTACCCCATGGTCTCCCCGACCCCGATTTGTCTTCCCCCAGCGGTGCAACATCAAGCACGTCTCCATCTGCTTCCTCAAGCACCTCCACGTCCGACGGAATTGTCTCCATCAGCCCTGATACACCGCCGACTTCTGCCTCTACCACATCATCTAGTGGATCTTCCTCTCCATCCACTTCGCCCCATGGTCCATCCCCATCTACATCGCCAGCACCAGTACCTCGCCTCTCCACTCGGTCTACAAAAGGTGTTCCTCCACCCAAATTTAATGACTATGTTGCCCATGGAGTTGATGCCTATGTTGTTCCTACTCGGTTTAAGCAAGCTCAGGGGGACCCGGTTTGGGATTATGCTATGAAGAAAGAGCTCGATGCATTGCACGCTAATAATACTTGGACTCTGGTTCCTCGACCTCCTCCCTCGACTTCAGTTGTTGGTTGTCGCTGGGTGTATACCATCAAAATGAATCCCGACGGTACAATCGAGCGACATAAAGCTCGCTTAGTGGCTCAAGGTTTTACACAGGAGCTCGGTGTTGATTACAGTGAGACCTTCGCTCCCGTCGCTAAGATGTCCACTGTCTGTACTCTGTTGGCTGTTGCTTCTCTTCAATACTGGCCTCTCTATCAGTTGGACGTGAAGAACGCTTTTCTTCACGGTGATTTGGAGGAAGTCATTTATATGGAGCGTCCCCCTGGCTATTCTCTTGGTACAGCTGATCAGGTTTGTCGTCTCAATCTTTCTCTTTATGGTCTTAAACAGGCACCTCGTGCCTGGTTTGAGAAGTTTCAGACTACTATTACTGGTCTCGATTATCAGCAGAGCTTAAATGATCCTTCCCTCTTCACCCGGAAGACTTCATCTGGATTGGTAGAACTTCTGCTTTATGTTGACGATATGGTTATCACTGGTTCCGATCCTGCCGGTATCCAGAGTCTCAAAGATGGTCTGAGTACAGCTTTTAATCTCAAGGATCTAGGCGATCTCTCTTATTTTCTTGGACTGGAGGTTACTCGAAATGCCACGGGCCTTCTCTTGAGTCAACGGAAGTACATTTCTGACTTACTCTCTGATCATCATTTTCATGACTGCAAGCCTGTCTCCACACCAATGGAACCAAATCTTCATCTTAGTCGTACCTCCGGTTCTCCTCTTCCTGATGCCGCCTATTATCGGAGTATAGTCGGGAGTCTGATTTTTCTTGCTGCTACTCGTCCTAACATTTCTTATCCTGTTCAGATTGTTAGTCAGTTCATGGCATCTCCCTGCTCTGATCATTTGGCTGCTGTTCACCGTATTCTCCGGTATCTTCAGGGCACTCGAGATGTTGGTATGTTCTTCCCCTACTCTGGTGATTGTGCTCTGCGTGCTTATTCCGATTCTGACTTTGCTGGTTGCGTTGATACTCGGCGATCTACTACTGGTTGGGTTGTTCAGTTTGGTTCTGCCTTTATTTCTTGGCGTTGTAAGAAGCAGGACAAGGTTTCTAAGTCTTCTACCGAAGCTGAGTACCGAGCTATGTCTGATGTGGCTTCTGAGCTCGTTTGGCTGCGTCGTCTTCTTCATGATCTGGACATTTTATGTTCTCTTCCTATGGATCTATTTGTGGACAATACAAGTGCTATACGAATTGCTGTCAATCCTGTTCTTCATGATCGCACGAAGCATATCGAAATTCCTATTCACTACATTCGTGATCTAGTTGGTGATGGCACGATTACTCTTCATTATGTCCGCACGGAGGATCAGATTGCCGATATTTTCACGAAGCCTTTCTCCACCAGTCGTCATTGGTATCTCTCGAGCAAATTGATGCTTTGTGGCCAGCATCAATTTGGGGGAGGCTATTAGCGGATTAGCGGATTATGTTATTCTGGGCTTGTCTCTGTATATAATTGCATATTAGTACGAGGTCCATTAAGCCCAGCTACGTGAGCCCATGAAGCCCATGCATGGGTGCTCCGATGTGTGTAGAGAGCAGCCTAGGGTTCGGCCTTCTTCTTCTTCTTCTTTGGTTATTTATGTTGTAGCCGACTGTAACAGGAAGTAAACAAATCTATCAATACCATCAGTAGCTAAAAGAGCGTTTAGAGCTCTTCCGTGGATTAGTCCTGGATCACTCTAGGGATACAACGTAAATCCGGTGTTTGTGTTCAGTTTCCTTTTGATTTCCGATTGATTTCCGATTGATCAACAAAAACAACAATTCTAATTATTATTATGGGTGGGTTATGGTATATCCTCAATTTCGAGTGTAGATACTCTATAGTTTAAAAAATAAAATTTGAATATAATTGTAATCATTAAATTTTAATCATGGTCACCGATATTTGTTTGCGTAATGATATAGTAAAAAATAATTGTAATCACCAAATAAATTTCTGAAGTTGCGTGGAACAAGTTAAAACACAACAAAATGATGAAATATTTTCATATAAATTCTTGTCCTCGGATTCCCCGCCCATGGAATGATAGAGTTCTAAAAAATGGTAAGAGTCCCAATCATACAGACATCTGTTGTATTGGCATTCCTGGTCAGTCCATATAGTTAATTACTATGCTGTCTTACTGCATACGAGATAACATAGCCCCAACAGCTTAATGACACTGCAATAGTTATTTCCAGAGACGGTTATGACAAAACCTGTTCTTCATAAGTTTCATCTACAAACATACTTCCTTTCAGGAAAAAAAAAAATCTAGAAACATACTAATAATTAATACAATATTATATGTATTTTGCATAGGCATATATGTATATATATATACCATATTAAATAATAAATAATGATAATCAATATTGTATATTCATATTTGGACATTAGTGAAGAGAAGTATACTTAGGCACGTATGTGAAGAATCATCTAATAATAATTATATGATGCAAGAAGATCCCAAATACTCGCAATTCCGGCTCTTCTATGTATAGATACAAGTGATAACAACAACTGTCCAATTATGATGATTCCAACGAGTTTATGAAAGAGAGACGATAATTTATGTGATTTATATTGTTCGTTAGGAACGGACTAGTCTATATTTATAAGGGAGAGATAAGTATTTTTTAATGTATGTACGTAAAAGATGTTACAAAATTATCTATACAATGTGCACAAGTTACTATAAATTTATATTGATTAAAAGTGAGAGTCGGTACAATCATCGCTATGCTACAAACCATGACCACTTTAGACTTGGACGTGAGCTCGTAGACAACTGGTTTTGAATTCCGAGGTGGGATTGCAGACAATCCAACAAACTAGGACCAAATTCGAAGCAAATCTAATGAATGTATACTTACTAGTCAATCAATAGTATTATTATCATTATTTAATAGTTGTTGGAGTGACGAATTGAATTAACTTAACGGAAACGTGTCTACTTAATCATATGGCATTTTCAGAGCCTATTATTTGGTTAGTTCAATATTTAGTCCACATAAAAAAAAATTCTATTAGCATGGTGCATAACCTCCTATGGCACACTAGAGATGGGGAGATTGAAATTATGCAAAGGGCATGACAACAACAATATGAGATGTCTCCCTCTCTAGTCTGAGTAGTCTCTACTCTCTCTAGCATGCTAAGCCTGCCTAATCCCAGAAGAATTATTATGATGACCAAAAAGCCTACTAGGAAAGCCATTAAGTTGCTTGGATAAAGCCTTCCTCTATTTGGATAAAGCCCAAGTTTCTTCATTGGGTCAGCAAACAGGCCCAATTTGTTTACCCATGACGGAAACTCGACCGGCACACAATAACTTCAACATGACCATGAACGGTCCGGACCAACCTCAGTACTCTTGGGCTGGAGGTGGAGGCACGTTACAGTAGAGCTCAGCCCGCTCTCGCTTAGTTCGCCCCCTCAAGTATAATAAGCTAGCTGAGTTGAATAATCTTAAATTGTTTTAGCATAATGTAGGCTATGGTCCATGTAGATCATTTGTTACAAAGCTTCATAATTCACATTCTATTTTTTTTTTATAAGAGTGATATAGGTCACATTCTATTGTCAACTTGTCATTAAGGTACTACTTAATATGGAACCTCCGGGTTCTAGGCTAGTGGTATTACCATTAAGCCAACCATCCATATCACCATATTTTCAAATATCCAAACTCATATCCACCCCATACTCATGTGGTGGAAAGTTTTACAAACTCATCCCCATACCCGTGGTATTCGGATACCCATGGTTAATACTGTAACATCCCGAACCTTTTCCCGACGAAGATATTGTCCGCTTTGGGCCTCAACCCTCACGATTTTTGACTTGGGGTGCAATTCAAGGTGATTCCCATAATGTCACCCATCCTTGTTGTACTCCACACTGAGCACGTTTAACTTCGGAGTTCTCGCAAGAACTCCTCTACTTCACCCCAAAACGCGTCTTGTTGGTTAAGGTCGGTTTCCTACTTATGAACCATGGATCTCTCCCGTGCTCTGTCGATGTGGGATTTGCCTAAGGTGTTACATACACCTCCTCTTGGGACTCAACGCCCTCGTTGAGGTTTGCCACATCATCGTTCAAGAGGGACGCGGAGAGGCTCTGATACCACTTGTAACATCCCGAACCTTTTCCCGACGAATATATTGACCGCTTTGGGCATCGACCCTCACGGTTTTCGACTTGGAGTGCAATTCAAGGTGACTTCCCATAAGGTCACCCATCATTGTTGTACTCCACACTGAGCACGTTTAACTTCGGAGTTCTCACATGAATCCCTCCATTTCACCCAAAAACGCGTCTTGTTAGTTAAGGTCGGTTTCCTACTTATGAACCATGGATCTCTCCCGTGCTTTTTCGATGTGGGATTTGCCTAAGGTGTTACAAATATCCTTTCCATCAGTTACTCACCATAAAAAAATATATGGTGAAAATGTGGGTACTACCCACCCAAAATTATGGAACTGGTACATAAGAGGATGAATTTACAGTTTGGTTGCCATCAATTACATTTTAACACTTTTTCTTTTAATTACCGTTCCTTCCATTGACAAATTACAATAGACTCCTTATATTTTGTGCGTATACTATAGAATATTTTTGTTGGTGGAGTTTTGAGTAGGTATATGAGGCGGGGGTCCAAAACCATACCTGCCCCATACCCATCAAGTTTTTTGCGGGTTTTACCCATACCCAGTCAATACAGCGATTCCACGCGTTGACTGGGTCGTAGACGGTCTACCCGCGACCATGGGTTGGCTGCCATCCCTACCCTCTATCCCTTCCCCAATCTAATGGTCTAGATTATTTTGCAACAAAAAAAAGGGATAGACTGGTAATTTCGCCCATACCTTTTTTTTGTTTGGCTTGACATGGATCTAGGTGAGAGATAAAAGATAGTTGACCAGTCATAGACTACTTTTCCTAATCCCCCTATTTTTCTTAATTGGATCCTATAGTGTTCATTTTAACTCGAAATTTAAACAAATGCATGTAAAGAATGCATTAATTATGATCTACCCAATGACATCCATTTTGCTATATTTTGAGCGAAGAAAAAATTAACTCTTCAAAACACGTGTCAGTTGTAGTATTATCATTGTCATATCAATAATATATCATGATATGATGACTCAACTACTTCATTTCAACTCAAAAAAAAAAAAAGAATTGTATAGAAAGAACACATTTATTAAGATCTAATCAGTGATATCCACTTTCTTATGTTTTGTTAAACATAAGACCACATACCGACATCATATCATGTAACCATATTGATGATATCATGATGACAGTGATATGATGTCATCGAATTATTTGTCAAGCATAAAACTTCAAACTGACATCATATCACGATCATACCAAAATCATACCAATATCATATTACTATCATATCAACATTATACCACCATGATATCGTACCAATGCCAGTGATATCTTGATATGACAGTGGTATGATTACTTGAAATTTTTTTGCTCCTAAAAATATCAAAATGGATATCATCTTGTAGAGCATAAAAATTCTGATATATCTATGCAAAAAATTTTGAAATCGCGCTAGCCCACAAAAAATACGGTCAGCTGCTTAGAAAAATCCACCAAGCTCCCCTAAATTCCTCCTTAACCCTCTATGATATGGACAATTAGATCTTTCCCTATCAAATTATAACCTTTGGATTAGATTTTGCAGGAAGATATAACTCCACGATTTTGTACTGGATTCTTCGCCTTTTTCAATTATAAAGGATATAATAAAAAAAATGGGTCATTTAGTTATTTGTTGTCTATAGTTTATATGAAAACAAATTATTTTTGGTACTTAATTCATAGTTTTATCAATATGTAGCTATATTGAGGACTTTTTCCAGAAATACCACTATTTAAAAAAAGAATTCCAAAATATCACCCAACCCCATAAAATTCCAAAATTACCATCTTTTTCAAAAACCGCCACCTCACCTTGCGGTTTTCTATGAAAACTCAAAACCCTTTATTTTCAAGTGGAGAATGAAAAGTTTTTGAGCAAAAAATTAAATATTTAAATTTTCATTCACTCCTATATCCCTAGCTAATTAAGGAGAGTGTAGACAATTATTTTGTTAAGTTGGTTTGTGCCTCACGATAATTTTTTAATATTTATAAAATTGCTGTATATTATTTTGGTACAAAACTAAACAATATCGTTATGATTTAGCACTTTTGTAGAAGATGAAACTTGTCTAATGAGTTATAGTAGGACATGAGTTATTCGTTTATGATGATATAAAATTGAAAATATTAGTATAGTTTAGTAGCTTCCGAATAGGATTGTGACTTGTGAGTATATAATGGTGACCATGTCTTTTGCTTCTTTATTTTGATATATCAAAAAATTGATATCATTGTGTAAATCACGCAAAATTTGATATTTTGGCACAAAAAAATCTACACTCAGAATAAAAACGAAATAAATTAGGATAAATTAAGAATAGTAGGGGAACTAAAAATAAAAGAGATTTTGTTTGCTAGATGGAATATTCTAATTATATGACTGAAATTTTTTAAATTAAAATTAAACTATTTTTTCAATATGTTAGATCTACGAATGAAAAAAATAATAAAATAAAAAGAAGAATGGAGTTCAGCTAAAAACTGAATGCTTATAACTTATAAGGGGTTGACATAGATACATAAGAAATCTAGAAATTTTATATAGTGAAGCGAATGTTCATCTATAAATATTGACTATTTTGTTGTTAAGTACTCAAGTAGTCATATGATCACTTATAATTGGTTAATGTGGTTGACTCTACCATGCATGTCTGTTTTTATTTGGCTATAAATTATCTAAGCGAGTACTAAAATTATTTATAGTAAGCTCACAATGTATTTGAAACATGACAAATATAGAAGTAAATGACTAACAATGTAAGGCAACTAACAGATTTACAAACTTGGATTCTTCTACAGGGGTCCGGATCACCTCAGTAACCATCCCATCAGTAACACTCAGTAACCCCTTCCCCTGACCAGATCACATCAGCGCCTTCTCTCTCCTCAAACAACCTTTAATTTTCCTTCTCTTAATCTTTAACGGACGATTTCTCACTCGTTTTAAGTCGGAATTTAATTTTTTTTGCACAGTTAGATCAGATTAATTGTGCTCTTCAAAATGATATCCACTTTGATATTTTTCAGACATAAAAAAATTTGTCAGTTATTACCAGTCATTACCATATAGTAATGACTGGTATTGACCATACCATATGGTATGAAAAAATTTGTCACATCAATATATATTACGTTACCACCCAATACCATATGGTATAGTGTGGTAATATCAATATATATTTCGTTACCACCCAATATCATATGGTATAGTGTGGTAATATCAATATATATTTCGTTACCACCCAATACCATATGGTATAGTGTGGTAATATCAACATATGGTAAATCTAACTACCATACAATACCACCATAGTAGAACATGGTTAATCGAATGAACACAAATTAATTGTAATTACCATACAATACCACATGGTATGAGAAGGTAAAACCATACAAAAATAATATAAATCTAATCACAATCCTTTACGACCATAGTAAAACACGATATCCATAAAAATACATTTCGTTACCACACTTTACCATATGGTATAGACACATTACCATATGGTATATACACATTACCATATGGTATATACAAATTACCATATGGTATAGTGTGGTATATACACATTACCATATGGTATATACACATTACCATATGTTATATACAAATTACCATATGGTATAGTGTGGTAATCTCGGTATATATATATATACAATTACGACTCTCTTCACTTTCTTCTCCAGCTTCATTGTCTTCTAACTCTTTTTTCTCAGAACTGGAGTCGATTACCACCCACTACCACCATGATAAAACTCGTGACCATAAAGATACATTTAGTTATCACACATTACCATATGGTATAGTGTGGTAATACCAATACATATTACCTACAAGGAAGAAAACAGAAGGAGGGAGAGACAAAAAAAACTCGTCTTCTGTCTCCTCTGCAATCAAGAACACCAAATGCAACAACAAAAAAGAGGAGGAAGATCGGAATTGAAAATTCACAAATAAATATTAAAATATAAAACATGCAAACTTAACTCACATAGATCCGTCCCCTCTTTGTCAATATGGAACGTCATCTATTTTGAGGCCGATAAAAGAAAGAACATAAGGAAGAAGCAGCTGCAAAGAGATTAGATCTAGAGAAGAAAGAGATTGGCAGAGAGAAAGGAACAAAGAAAGAGGAGATTGCTAGAGAGAAAAATGAAGAACAAAATAAGAGATTAGATCTAGAGAATAAGGAGAATGAGAGAGAGAAAGGTACAAAAAAAGAGGAAAAGAGAGTTGCAGAGATAAGACACTAACTCTCTCTCCTCCATGCAAAGCAAACTAATAAATGTTGGACAAATTAAAAAAAAGTAAACAATTAAAAATTCAAAAAGCGGACAGAAATACCCCTCATCACCCCGCATCAATCCCAGCCACATGATCGCTCCGTCCTAGATCAACGGCTCCGGGTGAGTTACTTACAGATCAGTAACCAGTGGTTACTCACTGTATCCCAAGCCCTTCTACAGTAACACACATGTTCACAATTCTCTAAAAGAATCATACATCTTTACAAAAAAAAAAATTATTCTTTATTAAAAGACAACGTGAAAGTTGCTTTTAATGATAGATACATAATCAATTTTTACCATGAAAGAATGATATTCGTGTTGGTGGATCGAGCGCGAGATTCTCTCCTGCTTCTCTCGAAGGAAACCCTAATTTGGTTCTGCGAAAATCAATTTGAGAATGGTTGAAGTCGATTGCAAAACGTCAGTGACAAAAATCTAAAGAAACAATTACTGAATTGAATGGGCCCGAAATAAAGTAAATGAGAAATGGGCTTTAGCCCGCGTCAGGCCCGCTGTTCAATTCCAAGCCCGCTCCTTGCTTCTTCAATCAGACCAATTCTGGTTCAACCCTGTACTTCGACTGCCTCCTCTGTTCGTCCGAGGTGTCTGCAAAACAGAGTAACCAACTACACCAAGCAACTTTAAGCTAGATCAAATTGACACTGCGAGAACACAATTTTTACGTGGTATCCGGTACTATTTGATTTAGTACCGACTAATCCACGGTCGAAGTATCTCAATCGAGACCTTCGACGTTCCACTATAATCACGACAGCCGAACCCTTTACAGTCAATCTCCTGGCAACTCTCCGTCACCGATCAGACTCAGAGATAGTTCACTCCCCGCAAACCCTATCAAGAATACCCGCTATTCTACCAGCAATTTCCCCAACTGCTACTGACTCTTCCCTTCTCACTCTATCTCTCAACACCAATACTTTCTTTAGTGCTTGCAACGACAGAGTCTGGAAAAGTGCTCTGTCCATGAAGTTACAATTAGCTAAATAGTCTAAGTCTGACGACCGTTGCCCCGTGATCTCCTCTTGAATGATCCGATCTTCCTTTCTTGATTTTCACACACTTTCCTAGTCAGGATGATTTCAACCGTTGCTCAAAACTTTCCTTCTTCGCATATGAATTTACAATTTTCATGACCGAGCATTGACAAGCTTCTCACAACAATTCGTGGTAGCATGAACCGAAGTTGTCCAAGTGTGATGGTACCTTAAAAGTTAAAACCATTAGTTTCTGAAAATAAAATCCAAACAACCAGAATTGAAAGCCAAATACCATCAAGATATTATGATTCGATGGTAGCAAGAATCACAGACAACAAAAGGAAATTTTCAAAAATTATGTACCAAGGAAAAGCTTGATAAGAGACAACAAAGTTGTTCAATCCTATGAAGGACCTAAATTGTCAATCCGAAGTCCTAGAATCGTAGAAGATGTTCAATCATCTTATAAACCACAAAACCTACTGCTTTAATGCTACAAACCTTTACAATGAAAACATGCTACAAACATTTTACAAAATATCAATTGTGCTGCCTCGAAGTCTTCGAGGAGCAATTCTAAATATCAATTGTGCCTCCTCGAAGATTTCCAGTGCCTAGAGAAAGAGAGTGAGTGATAGAGAGTATTGATCAGCAAAGGGAATTCAAGGAGGCAGAGTCCCTCTCTGAACTCTACAAATCATGCAATGGAAGAAACAAAAATTCTCTTCCCATATCTTAGAACTATGGACCAAAAATCCATAAATAAATCCAAATTATACATTTATTAGCTTCTGAAACTAAAAAGGAAAAACCTGCTGAAGCACTTAAATCCCAAACAGGTAATGAAGCTCACTTGCTCTTCGGGGGTACTTGTCTCCTTCATCGCATGGAAATCCGCAATTTCGTGATTGGTGCTCGAACACCAATCACATGACATCACTGCTCTCTTCCCTTGCTTCTTGTCCTCAAGGATTACCTCGACCAACTTGCCTAGCTTTGCTTCAAGTGGAGCTCTTGCTCTCACACTTCGCACTCCTCGATTGGTGCTTCTCTTCCCACTTCTTGTCAAGCCCCAATCATATCCCTTAAGAGCCATATCTTCAAGCAACTTGGTCGCTTGAGGAGGGGTCATGTTTGTATGAATTGAATGATTTGTATGAATTGAATGATTTGTGTGTGGTAGTGTTTTAATGTGAATGAGTAGGTATTATTCAGAAATGATTGTGTTGTGTGAAAGTCTATCAATCTAATTGTCATTCTAACCTAGTTTAGAGAGGAAACCTCCTTAGGTTAAGAGGCTCAATTTGAGATGAGTGTTCTTGGGAATTTCATGCCTCCTAGGGTAGTTTAGAGAGGAAACCTCCTTAGGTTAAGAAGCTCAATTTGAGATGGGTGTTCTTGGGCATTTCATGCCTCCTAGGCTAGTTTAGAGAGGAAACCTCCTTTACCCAAAGAGGATCGATTCGAGCTGGGTTTAGTTGGGCATTCAATGCCTCCTAAACTAATTTAGAGAGTATCCTCCTTAACCTAAGAGGCTCAATTCGAGATGGGTTTCCTTGGGCATTCAATGCCTCTTAAGCTAGTTTAGAGAGAACCCTCCTTAACCTAAGATGCTCTATTAGAGATGGGTTTCCTTGGGCATTTTATGCCTCCTATTCTAGGTTAGTTAAAGGGAAAAGCTCATATTTCGTATTAGCACTTAGGGTTTGGTTGTGGGTGACCGTCCAAGCTCCAATTCGAGGGTGAAGTCTAACCATTCCTTAGTTGATAGGTTGAGAGGGTTGCATTAGTGGCTTGGATCGTATCTCATTCCTCAACCTAGAGGCTAAGAGGGTAGCTTTGGTTGCTTGTTAGAATTTATTTCTCAACTAGTGTTAAATCCATTTTACCTTTCCAAAGCAATTTAGTTTTAGACCTTTGTTTTCACCAAAACTAATCCGCTAGATAATGTTTTAAACAGTAGAAGTAGCGGTACATGGATCGGCCCGAGTCGATATTTAAACATACTTGCCCTATATTGCACCCATCTAAGGTTTATACTTGGACCTTAGGTGGGATTTTATTGTGATAGTCATAGCGAGTCAAGTTTTTGGCGCCGTTGCCAGGGACTTCGGTCTGTTATCGTGAAAAGTTTGTTTGGTTTTAATCTAGATTTTAATTTCTGTTTTTGTTAAGTCGTGAAGTGTTTGCTTGTGCTAGACATTTTGTGTTTTCTAAGTGTGTGTAGGGAGGTGCATGACCCAGAGCAATCCGGCGCCTTTAACACCACTAGACGAGGACATCAACCGGACCCTCCAACTTCTAGCTCGAGAGAGGGAGTAAGAAGGAGAAGTGAAGAAAGGGGACAACAAGTTGCTCCCAAAATTGAAGTAATTGAAGGAGAAGTTGAAGTTGAGATGGCGGGAAATCAACACCAAGGGGCTAATCCGCTTCCAAACCCAAATGGAGAAGCGGGAGCCGTGGAAGAGCCAAGTGTTAGTGTGTGGTATATGATCCATGATTGAACCTTTCCCAACAACTCGAGTTATTGGGAATAACTGGTACTTGACATGGTATTAGAGCCTTCCGCGGCCGAAAGGTCTTGTGTTCGAATCCCGGTGAACCCCATTTGTGAAGCACATTGTATTCTTGTATTCAGACTTGTGCAAACTTCAAGCCCTTGAGGGATGCATGGGAAAGATTCTCCGACTATTTCCTCCAATGCCCTCACCATGTATTCGAGGAGCAATTTCGAATAGAAACTTTCTATGGAGGACTCATTCAAGATGACAAGATCTTCATTGACTCTCTTTGCCAAAGGAAGGCATTGCCGACGTCACCACCTGTGGCTGAGTACACGCCACCCCTACCTTTTCCCACGGGAGTGCACAAGGAAAGATTGGAAGCGGAATGTGGAGGTTTCATGGAGATGCTCCGAAAGCTCCACCTCAACATTTCCTTCCTTGAAGCGATGGCCCACATGCCAAGGTATTCGAGATACCTCAAGGGGTGTCTCTCCAAGAAGCCGAAGTTCGAAGACCTCGCCAATGTCACCCTAGGCGAGGAGTGCTCAGCCTTCATCCTCACAGGTTTCCCAAGAAGCAACCCGATCCAGGTAGTTTCACTATACCTCTTTGCATCGGTTCTCATCACATAGAAAATTTGTTGGCGGACTTAGGGGCGAGCATAAATGTGATGTCATATAAGCTTTTTAAGAGGCTAGACATAGGTGAACTAAAGACTACGAGGATTAGTGTCACATTGGCCGATCGCTCTGTCATTAGTCCTAGGGGCATAGTGGAGGACGTGCTAGTACGAGTGGGAAAATTCTGTCATCCGATGGATTTTCTGATCCTGGATATAAGTGAGGATTCTGAGATGCCACTCATACTAGGAAGTCCTTTCCTAGCTTTACGCCAAGGCATTAATTGATGTAAATGAGGGAACTTTGAACTTGAGGAACAGTGAGGAGAGAATTACTCTTGGAATTGAACATAAGCCTAGGAGTGAGGAAATAAAACCGAGTGATATGAATGCAAGTGGAGGGAAGCCTTGCAAGGCGAATCCTACTATTACTGTTGGTTCTTGTGATGATGTGAAGCAGGAAAGCAAGGAGGGCATCTCGCCAAAAGAAGGAAGGAAAGTAGCTTGGAGGGAAAGGATAAGTCGTGCTAATGCCCAGTGGAAGGAAAAGGGCAAAGCAAAAATCACCGGCCAAGAAGACCACCCCATGGAGAGTAAGTTGGGAGGCGACATGCCTCGCCATGAGATCATGGCGGACCCACTCTCGGCGACATCACGTTCAACCTCATGATAGATTCGCAACGTCAAGCTAGTGACGTTAACTTAGCATTTGTTGGGAGGCAACCCAACGTAGGTTTGTTTTCTTTTCCGTATTTTGGTTTTTTTGTGTCGAGTGAAGAGTTCCAATGGTCGAGTGGTATCCCCATTCCAAGTTTTTGTGATTGCATTTTTTCGGGTTGTGTCGTGATTGATAGTAGGCACGGTGGAATAGGTCTAGTAAAAATTTTCAGAAGTGCCTGTTTTCACTAATGTTCACGGACGGATTGCCCTGTTCACGATCTTGTAAGACCGTGAATAGGCAAACGCGTCCGTGAACCAAGGTGCTTCCACGTGTGTCAAACCCATCGGCTTGCCTGAGTTCACGGACAGATTGCAGTGTTCACGATCTTAACGACCGTGAACTACAGGGTCTACCTATAAAAAGGCCATGAACGGTCTTCTTCACTTCACGACCCAAAATCTCGCCGGAATTTTCAAAAATCGCTGGAAAACCGCAAAAATCCAACGGGTTTTGCCCATTTCCTCCACTTCCGTCAAGCCAAATCCAAAACCAAGCACATACCCATTCTTCCCTCATCAAAAGCGGCATTCGCTAAGATTTTGAACGATTTGGGCCATCTTTTTTCGGCAAAGTCGCCGCCAGCGAGCCTCAGCCGAGAGTCCGACGAGCTTCTGACGAATTTCACCGGAGACCCTTCTCCGGTCTGTTTGTCGGCCAATTTTCACCTTCCTCGCCCTCACCTCACTTCCTCCTACATCCTACTTGAGTCTCAAGGTTATTTTTTAGCTCTACCTTATTTATTTTGGGAGAATCGGATTAGCTAGTGAAGTGATTAGAATTTTGGTGAATTGAATATTGAACTTAGCGTTAGGGCGAGGAATTAGATGAATTAGGATGATTGAATGGTTGAATGTTGTTGCTTGAGCTTATGTGAGCTTATGTGAGCCTTGTTGGCCATGTTTTAATTCAAATTGCTTTTATTTGTGAAATTGGCCCAATAAGTGCTAATTATTGAATGACGAATGTTTTGCTTGAGTGGTGGTTGGTAACCACCATTGCATGGTTCGGGTTTGAAATATTGTGTGAGATATTTCGTGACCACCTAGAACCATGCATCGGTGTGCTTATGCTAAATTGTTTTGATTAGCATGGATCCGTACTGGAAATATAAGTGTGGGGGAATTCTTTTTCCTCCCAATGAGCTAAGATTGACATTTATTTCCACGTATGGTGCATGTTTGTTGATTTTGCAGGCTGCTAAACGTGGAGCACGAGTACATCAGCTACCTGGTGAAACACCACGGTTCAAAGACAAGTTCGCCTACTAGAGGGACAGCCGGATTGGGCAACATTATTGACGGCTAGACCTGGACATATTTAACATGTTCAGGTGTCAAGCCGCAATGTCAAGGGTCTACTATCAACCGCAGTGGCGCCTGCTGCTCTCTATGGATGAGCTCATCTACCACGAGCTCTACTCCATCTTCATCCACGTCGTCCCGACCAACAAGAAGAGTCGGCCATATGTGGAGTTTATGCTGGGAGGTCAGCCGCGCGTGCAGACCTATGATGCCTTCACCCAGGCCATGGGGCTCGACACGACATACATGACGATGACAGGGCGGCACTACACCGCTGACTTCGACTACCAGGCCACATTCTGGGCCTTCAATCGTCCCAAGCATGAGCACAAGGAGTACGAGGCGAGCCGCAGTTGAGGACCCCTTGGAGGATCCTGCATACCCTGCTCTCCCGCTCTGTCGTCCCTAGCCTACAGTCGGGCCACCTGATCATGAACAGAGGGTTGTTTGCTCCCTTCTCCATGAGGCATCCAGGAGAGCCGATCCACCTAGGATCGCTGATTGCCACCTCTTTCGCCCGATGTCTGGCGCAGAACAGGGTGGACACCATGCATATGGAGGGCATCATCACGAGGTTGGCCTGACACTTTTATGTGAATCTGACAGAGCCCTTCCCAGTGGCGACTCTCTACAACCAGAAGCTAGTGCTTCAAGGAGAGCGAGGGGTAGAGTACCTTGAGGAGCTCCGACACTCAGGAGTCATGACGCCAGTAGTTGACCCGGCTCCAGTGGAGCCAGATGCAGAGGGACCACCTCCAGAGCAGCCACCTTCTCGAGCTCCCGGTCGCCGGTGTCCCGCGCTCCAGCGCCTAGTACCACCACCACCAGCAACAGCACCATCTGGTGCCGGTCCTTCCACGACTGGTAATCTCCTCGTCTAGAGGATGGATTGCCTTGAGACCCACGTCGTGGGAGTGACTTCCCGACTAAACCGGCAGACCGACCTACTTGAGCAGATGACTCATCGCCAGGGACTCCTCCTAGATGAGGATGAAGGACCTTCGACTCGAGAGAGGTAGCCGATGAGGGAGATATGTGGCAGAGCCGATTCCTTTCAACCCACTACTCCACTTGGAACTCTGAACTCTTTTGTTTTATTTTTCTTTCTTTTATTTTTTGTGTGTGATCATAAACTACTACTATCGTATTGTGATGTGTAATAACCTCACCTCGAGCGACTCGTGTTGTGTTTGTGTATGTGTGTTTTTTGTCTTCTCCTTGAAGCTTCAATCTCCTACCCTGGAAACAATTCCAACTTTCACTCACCAAGCAAAGCGGTAACATCGTTCTACCCCTATCTTACACCATTGAGGGCAATGTCAAACTGAAGTGTGTGTGTGTGCTGGGGGGGTACTTTATTCTTATGCTTGTGTGAGTGTGATTGATGGTGCTTGGAGCCTTGACGTATGCCCAAATTTGAAAATTTTGAGGGCTCCAAGCAATGTTTGCATGATCAAAGTGGCCAGTTTGGAGGAGAATCTTGTGTTTATTGGCATTGACCTTGAATTGTTGCATGTGATCTACTGTGTCCTATGATGATGACTGAGAGGTGCATTATGATAGTGAAAAAGTTTAGTTCTCTTGTGTGCAAAAATGAATGGATGTCTTGACTCGATTACTTGTTGATTACAATTGCCATGCATTGTGTTATGTGTGAAAGTGGAATGAATGATTGGGTGACTAGGTAGCCATATGAGTTTTGAGTCGATCGTTTTCTTCTTGAGTGCTTAGATTCCTCTTACCATGGCGAGTAACATCACAGTTGTCACTAGTGAGTATGATGGAGGCATAGGATGAGTCCACGCCCAAATGTTGATTGTCCCGAAATGTTTTATCCCCTAGTCAACCCCTTTGAGCCTTGTGACTTTGGGGGACATTCTTATGTTAGGAGCTTTTTGCTTGCGAGCTTAATGGTGTTTGATAGAACGACCCCCCCCCCCCATCTTTTCTTCGTGTCTATACTTGTGTCGTCCTTGTTTCCCGAAGCTCTTGCTTTTGAGTTCCATTGAGATTCTACATAGGAGGATTGTGTGCAGTTCTTGCTAGGAATGAAAGAGAAAAGAGTAGTGTTGGAGTGAGTTCTTAAAGGAGAGCATTGGTTGTTAAAAGTAGTGTGGGCAAGTGTTTAACTCTCTAGTACCCCCCTCAAAAAGAAAAGAAAAAGAAAGATAAGGAAAGTAAGGAAAAAAAGAGAAACGAAAAAGAGGTAATAAAACAGGGTCAATAAAGTAAAGTGCCTCAAAAGATTCGAAGAGTATGCTTGACACGCTAAAACACAACACCA
Source organism: Linum tenue (assembly GCA_946122785.1). Classification (NCBI taxonomy): domain Eukaryota; kingdom Viridiplantae; phylum Streptophyta; class Magnoliopsida; order Malpighiales; family Linaceae; genus Linum; species Linum tenue. Next base: position 43,919,606 of record CAMGYJ010000002.1, read on the forward strand.
AACTGCGACCAAGTGCAATCGCAGAATGGAAATGCAGAATAATGGCAAGTTCAATTTATCAACCCGGGGTCTAGATCTACTGCCTACTCTGTGACTACCTGTTATCTAGCGGGACTAAGTGTAGTGAGAGTGATTGCAAACAAAAGCAGTAAGAAAGCAGGAAATGGTTCGAAGTTCTTAAGCAAGGGAAGAGTCACTCGGGAATGAGTCCCCCTAGCTCCTTAGTTGGGTCAAATTTGTAATTTCCTTTGGTTGATTTACTGTTGACTAAAATGCGAAAGATCCGACAGTAGCTTGGAATCTCCTAAGCTGACCAATCCCTCTTAGAAAGACTACCAAGCAGACGACTAGTCTTCACCAGGATAGAACGCTGAAGCAATTAACACAGAACTCCACTACTGGAATTGGATTCCGGTACAAAGCAGTGAATCGACTAACTCTCATATAATCAATTCACTACTACCGATTGAAGAAGCTCTAACAACCTAATCAGATTCTATCTATCTCAGGTTGTAGCAGAAATAAAGAAAAGTTGATCAGGCTTCAATTGACTCAATGAATCATGCATCAATCGATTATAAGCGAATAGTATATCAATCCAAAAGTCATTACAATCAATATCCCTAACACATGGAACTAGGGCTCTTCATACCCAAGTGAGAGAGAGAGGAAAATAGAATACAAAGCAGTCATAATCATAATGATGGGAATAATTTGCTTTGGGATGATAATCTTCACTCCAAGGATGAAATCCAAGCTTGATTGATGAAACCCAGCTCCAAAATCACCTCTAGGGTTTGTTATTCGCACTTTCTCTCTCTAGGACTCCGTTTTTGCTCTGGAAAATCGTCTCCCCCTTCAAAGACCCGAAGTTGGGTTAAATACCCAGTTCTGCACGATCACACGACCAGGCCACACGACCGTGTGAAATCCCCAGATGCCCGTGTGAAGTCTCAAAACGCGGCATTTGATTAAGTGACACAAAGTACGCTACACGGCCGTGTAGAAATATTGCCTGCCCGTGTGAACTCTCTGGAAATCCCACACGGCCATAAAGGGCCCTTACACGGCCAGTGTGGCTTTGCCCGCGCAAAGCGGTTCCACACGGCCAAGTCCGTGTGGAATTTAGGCCAACCTGTGTGGTTTTCTCAGCTTTTCGTCAAACGTCCCAACTTCGTCCAATCGAGACCCCGAACTGGTGCCCAAACCTTCCTTCACGTACTAGGACCTGAAATATCACAAACAAGAACAACCTAGCGTGAAATTGGCATAAAACACGAGAGACGAGGCTCAAATAGTATAAGAATGGTTGACAAAAACATGTGTAAATATCAAGTCATCAATGCTCTAAGTGGGGTTTCTTGGCATTCAAGTCATTGACAATCCCACATTGTTTTAGAACTCATTCACTACCAATTCGAAATGTGATAGCAAGAGTAGACCGAGGAAGAGCGCTTAAAGGTCGTTCCTGATGGGTGATAGGTTGGAAGGGAGAAGCAAGGTTTTTGGCCGATGCTAGTGTCCATTGTTTGTAGGGAAGGTTCTTAGTCGAAAACATAGAACCTCCAGGTTCAGGATGAAGATGTAGGACCTCTTGATGTGTTTGCCACAACCCAAAAATCCTTTTCCCCATGTCCAAGACAATTGCTAGTCATTTGAACTCGTGTCTAAGACCTCCGGACAAGCTAGTGATGCCAACCGTCCTGTGAACTCTAGAACAGACGATAGGGTCGAGTGTTGATGATTGTGCACATTCTTTGCACCAAAAAGGTCCCGACCCCACTGGTCAAGAGAGTGAGTGATTAATTCTTGCTTTGCATGTCACATCATACCCCAGTGAGGACCTTTGTTGCCCATTTGTTTGTTCCTTGGACTTGAATGTTATGCATGGTTATTTGTGGTTGATAAGTGATCTTGTTAATAATTTCATTGATTCGTGAACAAGGTGAGAACTTTTCGTTACCCGTTTTGGTAACCTCGAATGTCGTTTGTGGTGGATGTCGGTATTGCTTGCAACGGTCCATGTGTTAATTGCCAATAGCCAATGATATTCACCACTTTGTGCCCTTTGATTTGTCCCCAAAGCATTTTGTTAGGTTTAGAGATTACCTTGTGTGAAATGGTTTGCTTGGGGGAAATCAAACGTCTAAGTGTGGGGGAGTGATTCGGGCCTAATTGTAAACTTTTTATCCCCGATTCTCTTTGACTTTGGTTTTAATTGAACTCCAAAAAGGTTAGTTTTACGCGAGGTTGCTTGTGTTTTAGTGTGTTTCAAATCCTAATAGGTAAAACCAAACCCAAATTCGAAAGTTGAAAGAAAAGGAGCAGTGACCGGGCAAAGATGTGGAAACAGCCAATGTTCACGGCCTGACGTTGGAATTCACGGTCTCACAGGGCCGTGAACTGGAGCCAAAACCCGTGAACCAAGGCGAGTCCATGGAGGGTTTCCAGGTAACTGACGCCCAGGATGTTCACGGTAGCTAAGACCGTGAACCCGAGCCAATGAAGCAGTGTGTTTGGGTCTCAGCACTGAGTTCATGGAAGCATTTCAATGTTCACGGCCGTGAACTGGGCGCGACCTCAACTTAAAAGGCCAGCTGAAAGGAAGAAGAAAGGGAGAGACTGAGTGTGAGAAACTTCTCCTTCTTTAGATTTTAGAGTGAGAAAGTGACGAACCAAAGAACAGGAAAAGCTAGGGATTCATCTCCAAGCAAGGTTTTTGGAATTCCTTCCCCAAAGGAGGATTTTTCAGCACAAAGAGCAAGGCTTGCATCTTCTTGATGGGTTTCCTTTCCCTCGCTTGTGTTTTCCCTTCTCTTAGCATGGAGTGGTCCCTTCTTCACTTGGGTGTTTGTAAACCACACCTATAATTATGTGAATGCTTGTATGAATTGAATGATTTGTGTGTGGTTGTGTTTTAATGTGAATGTGGAGGTATTATTCAGAAATGATTGTGTTGTGTGAAAGCCTATCAATCTAATTGCCATTCTAACCTAGTTTAGAGAGGAAACCTCCTTAGGTTAAGAGGCTCAATTTGAGATGGGTATTCTTAGTCATTTCATGCCTCCTAGGCTAGTTTAGAGAGTAAACCTCCTTAGGTTAAGAGGCTCAATTTGAGATGGTTGTTCTCGGGCATTTCATGCCTCCTAGGCTAGTTTAGAGAGGAAACCTCCTTTACCCAAAGAGGCTCAATTCGAGCTGGGTTTCCTTGGGCATTCAGTGCCTCCTAGAGAGAACTCTCCTTAATCGAAGAGGCTCATTTCGAGATGGGTTTCCTTGGGAATTCAATGCCTCCTAAGCTAGTTTAGAGAGAACCCTACTTAACCTAAGAGGCTCTATTAGAGTTGGGTTTTCTTGGGAATTTTATGCCTCCTATTCTAGGTTAGTTAAAGGGAAAACCTCCTATTTTGCATTGGCACTTAGGGTTTGGTTGTGGGTGGCCGTCCGAACTCCAATTCGAGGGTGAAGTCTAACCATTTATTAGTTGATAGGTTGAGAGGGTCGCATTAGCGGGTTGGATCGTATCCCATTCCTCAACCGAGAGGTTAAGGGGGTAGCTTTGGCTGCTTGTTAGACTTCCCTGCAGTTTAGGACCCCCTAACTACAGACGGTCGTTTGATTCTTCAAGTCATAATTGTTAGCTGGGGGAGCAACACCCGGGTGAAGCTTTCTCTCAATTAGTGTTAAATCCATTTTTATCTTTGCACATCAATTTAGTTTTAGACCTTTGTTTTCACCAAAAATAATCCGATAGATAATGTTTCAAACTGTCGAAGTAGCGGTACATGGACTGGCCCGAGTCGATATTTAAACATACTTGCCCTATATTGCACCCATCTAAGGTTTATACTTGGACCTTATGTGGGATTTTATTGTGATAGTCAGAGCGAGTCAGTGTTGGTCGCCATTAGATCATATTTTTACAGTATCTCTCTTCTCTATGGAGTAACTTCTCTTTACTTAGGTCTTGAGGAACCCTAGTTCCATGTACCTTTCTTGTATGAAGTTTTGGATGCTATACTGTAGAGTCATGATTTGTAGAGTCATTTGAATCATGATCACATTCTCTTGACTTCTGCTTTAACCTATGATAGATAGAATCTGATTAGGTTGATAGAGCTTCTTCAATCGAGAGGAGTTAATTGATTGTGCGAGAGTAGGTCAATTCACTGCTTTGAACTGCAATTCATTCCACGTAGTGGAGATCTGTGTGAATCGCCTTAGCATTCTATCATAGTGAAGGCTAGTCGTCTGCCGGATAATCTGTCTAAGAGGGCTTGGTCAGCTTAAGAGATTCCAAGCTAATTTAGGATCTTCCGTAGTTTAATCAATAGTAAAGCGACCGAAGGGAATTACAACTTGGACCTAATTGAGTAGCTAGGGGGAATCATACCTATGTGAGTTCCCAACCTGTAATTAGTGGTTTAACCTAAGTTTAGTTAGTAGAGTAGTTTAGTAAATCAATCTTTAATCTGGTTTGCTAGATAATGAACTGAAGCTAAGTAATACTAATTCTGGAGAATAGTGGATTCGATATTTATTACTTGTGTCACTATACTGCAGTCCCTTTCATTGGTTATACTTAATCATTTTTAGAAGTTGTGTTTTAGCGAGTCACTCTTCCACGACATTTTCCAAAGACGGGATCGTAGACAGCCTCGGTAGCCTAGTGAAACGCAATTCTCTACTTTTAACATCAAACTAAGCATAATAGAAGAGCAAGGAGAGGACAAACATGTGAATTGGAGGCTATTGTACCAAAAGTGAAGTTGCAGAACGTGAGACATGACATAATTATGGGACTGTATTCCTCAAGATTCGACTGAAATGTGATCTTTATGAGCTCAGAAGCTGTCTGCAAAGTGGCAAGATTTTCGTGTTTAAACATTTCAACTACACCCAATAAAATCACAGTTTCTCAAACATTCATCACAAAATGTGAATGCTGAAATAACTGTCAGTAGAGGTGGAACCTTCTCGAATTCATTAAACACTTATTGCATGACGAACGGGACTGCATAATTGATTAACCAAAGCATTGAACATATGAAAATATGAATTGAGTGATATGATTTAATTATTGAATGATACATGAAGGCTAGCTACATATATATATATACATACACTTGACAGTAAATTGAAACATGTGATTACATATAGTTGGCAGTAGATGGGAGAAGATAGAGGCAAGTAAAAGCTATCACATGAGTTCTCTAAAGATGAGATAGCTAGCGATGACAGAGTAGTGATGGGGAGGAAATAATGGTGATGGTGTGATAATAATAGGGGCATTGTCTTCTGTAGAAAGGTATGGTTCCAAGTGTAAGTTTAATTAATTAAATTATATCTCTATCTTGCCCCCGCAAGATGGAGGCGGGTATGACACCAATCTTGGACCGAAGAAGAACATAACTTGAATTTGGGAGGGGTTTAGTAAGAGCATCGGCTAGCTGATGAACAATGGAGACATGGACAATGCACAAGTGATCAGATTGCACAAGTTCCCTCACAAAGTGAAAATCCAGTGCCAAATGCTTCATCCTGGAGTGGAAAATTGGATTAGTAGAGAAGTTCACCGCACCAAGATTATCACAATAGAGGACAGGAGGATTAGGAAACAATTTCAATAGGTTATGCAACCATTCAATTTCAACGGAGGCATGGGTGAGAGCTCGATATTCAGTCTTGGTACTAGAGCGGACAACAAAACGTTGCTTCTTTGACTTCCAGGAAACAAGATTACTGCCAAGATAAGGTAGCATGGTGGAGGTGCGATCATTAGGATCCCCGACCCAATCAGAGCCGTTAAATGCTTCAAGGGAAAGAGAAGAGGACTGTCAAATTTGTAAACCAAGATTACGAGTACCCTGTAGATACCGCAAAAGATGATGACTGATTGCCAATGAATTTGGGACGGTGCATGCATGAACTGTGATAATTTGTTGACGGAAAATGCAATATTAGGACGAGTGCAAAGTAAGTACTGAAGTGCACTGAGTACTTGCCTGTAAAGCGTTGCATCAGGCAAAGGAGAGCCTACATGAAGCATAAGTGTGGCCGATGTGGAGAACGGAGTCGAAGAGGGCTTAGCATCAGCCATCTGAAACTGATCGAGGACATCGGAGATATAGTTTTGTTGGGATAGAAGAAAGCCAGAGGGATCGGGTAATAATTCGATACCCAGAAAATAATTTACGTCACCTAGCTGTTTAAATGAGAATCGAGAGGCAAGATCCTCTTAAAACTGATTGAGCAACATAGAATCATTTCATGTGAGAAGAAGATCGTCAACATAGACAAGAAGGTAGAGCAAGTCTCCAGCATGATGATAGACAAACAAGGACACATCATTTTGTGTTTTGATGAAGCCTTTACTCTCAAGGAAACTGCACAATGATATATACCACGAGCGGGGAGCCTGTCAAAGTCTGTAGATAGGACGATGGAGACAACATACAAATTCAGGGGTCGTGGTGTTGCAAAATCCCGATGGTTGAATCATAAAGAATTCCTCATTCAAAGAGCCTTGGAGAAAGGCATTAAGAACTGGGAATACTGGAGAATCGGCCATCGGTGAGAGAGAGCAATGTGGAATACTGTTCGAACGGTAACAAGCTTAAGAACTGGGCTATAAGTATCATGAAAGTCAATTTCCAGACTTTGAGTGAAGCTCTTTACTACTAATCAAGCTTTTTACCGATCAATTGTACCATCTGCCTTGTACTTTATTCGAAAAACCAAGCAACAATCAACAATGTTCTGAGTGGAAGTGGGAGGAACCAAGTACCAAGTGTCATTAAAGGAGTGGGAGGCCAGCTCCTGTAGCATGGTGGCACGCCAAGAAGGATATGCAAGAGCCTTCTTAATAGAGGTAGGCTCAACAGGAGAAGATTCTTGAGCAGTAAACATTTGTTTAGGCTTGAAAATACCATGTTGACTTTCAGTCACCATTCGATAAGGCGAAGTTGAGGGCGGTGTGATAGAAACCTAATTCTAGGATTCTATCGATAGTGCTGGGTGATTGGGAATTTAGGGATTTGGAAGAGAATTGGGGTTGAGAATGAGAATTTGGGGAAGAAGAACAGAATGGTCGGCGACCAGAATAGGGTGAGACGAGAGTTTGAGAGGATTAGAAGAGATTAGGGCTGAGAGGGATACTTTGATAATTCTTTCTTGATTCCTTGAATAGACGAACAACGTACATATATAGGAAAGAAGTAGAAAACCCTAACAATTAACCTAATACGACTAAAAAGACTAATTACCCTAATATAATAATAATTATTATAGAAACCGAATAAAAGTTGGTTTCTATCATCTCCTCCCCCTTGAGACCAACCTTGCCCACAAGGTTGACCAAATAAAATAATGCTACCAATCCTATCGATATATGAAGCCCAAAGGAGCATGATAGCCATGCCCGACCTTGTCTCTATAACTCGAGCGGTTGGTGAATCCTCTCCTGTCATCGCGACTGAATCGTTGTGCAGCTGTCTTGATTGGCGGAGTGTGACGATCATCGGAGTACCTTGGTGGAGGCCAGTACCCGTCATCATCATACTCACGTTCATCTTCATAGGAGTCATTCCAGCTCTGTTCCACGCGATACACCTGTCCTGGTTTTAACACCGCCGTCGCGCGGCCATGGTAGACACGATAATTAGCCCGCTTGATTCACCCTGCCGAATCGTGATCCATCCCATGTGGGTCCATTGAATCGAACCAATGTTGGTTCGAGTTTTGCTCATCTAGTGTGGACAAGTTTGGTTGGACCCACTTAGTATAGTGGTCGAACTCAGAACCAGGTGGCCGGTTGAATTGGTTGGGGAAGACCTTGTTCTCCTCCCAGATGTGGCCACTTCTCATTAAGGGGTCCAATTGCTTTGGCCCATCAATACATGTGGCTGGAATTTGGTAGCCCATTTGAGAATGATGCTGCTGTTGTGTCCCGCGTGAGGGTATTTCCCTGGAAGGAAGAGAGATGTCGGCGCTCTCTCTTTTCACCCCAGCAGGCGGCGAAAGCTGATCCCCCAGGTGGCTGGGCGGGAAGTTGGTGACCGCCACGCTCGTCTTGGGTTTCCCTTCCTTCTCCTCGGACGGCACGACGGGAGCCACCAACAATCGGTGCTCCAATTGCTCGACTCACAGCTCCATCTCGTCAAGGCGACGACCCGTTGCCACTTTTGCCTCCTCGTGTCGTGCGTTGTCGACACGGAGCTCTGCCAGCAGCGAACGAATTTCAGAACTCATGGCAGTTTGGATCTCAAAAAGCATGGCTGATTTGAGCTCGTCCACCATTGCAGTTTTGATTTCGGAGAGAAAGGTGGCCATGTCGATGGTAAGGTTGGTGGACATGGTGATGGCGTTGTGGTGTAGTGAAAGGGTGAGCAGGAGGCTCTGATACCTGATGATAGAAACCTAATTCTAGGGTTCTATCGATAGTGCTGGGTGATTGGATATTTAGGGATTTGGAAGAGAATTGGGGTTGAGAATGAGAATTTGGGGAAGAAGAACAGAATGGCCGGCGGCCAGAATAAGGTGAGACGAGAGTTTGAGAGGATTAGGAGAGATTAGGGTTGAGAGGGATACTTTGATAATTCTTTCTTGATTCCTTGAATAGAAGAACAACGTACATATATAGGAAAGAAGTAGAAAACTCTAACAATTAACCTAATACGACTAAAAGACTAATTACCCTAATATAATAATAATTATAGAAACTGAATGAAAGTTGGTTTCTATCACGGTGGGAGTACATCATGTAAAGGTGGTGGCGTTGGCATTGGTCATGAAGGAGCTGACCGTGGGGGGGGGGGGGGGCAGACTTCTCGGAGGCAGAAGAAGGGGATGGCGATGTAAGTTGTGTACGACCTGGTGAAGAAGTCGTTCCACAAGATGTCGATGAAGAGGATACTATCAGAGTAGTGGGATGTCTGGGAGATTGAGGCGCCATGGAGATTGAAAGAGGGACAAGGTGCATAGTCGGAGTGGTGGAGGCAAGCCACTCTAACGAAGACATGGATGATTCGGAATTGGGGGGAAGACCAGGAAAAGTAGTTTCGAAAATAAGAACATGTCGAGAAACAAAGACACGACAATCAACTGGATCATAACATTTGTATGCACTCTGGTTCATGGAGTAGACAAGAAAAATACATGGGCGAGAACGAGGGGCTAACTTATGAGAACTGTACGAACGGAGCCACGGATAGTAAAGACACCCAAAACTCTTTAGTTTAAAATAATTTGGAGACTCATTAAAAAGAGTGAAATATGGTGTCTGATTATGGAGAGAGGTAGAAGGTAGGCGGTTGATAAGATACACAGCTAACTGAAAGGCATGAGACCAGAAAGATTGGGGAGATGTGCACAATCCATGAGTGTAAGACTTGTTTCAAAAACATGATGATGTTTGCGTTCTGCTAAACCATTATGCTCGGGGTGTGAGGAGGAGTAAGAAGATGAGATATACCACATTTTTGAAGAAAGGATAGTAGTTTCTGAAATTCACCCCCACCATATGTAAAAACACGCCGAATAGAAGTACGAAAATAGTTTTCGACCAAACATGTGAATGTGATAAAAGTGTCAAAATCATCAGAATTGTATTTGAGAGGATAGAGCCAAGTATAGCGGGAAAAGTGATCAACGATGACCAAGTAATATGAAAAATTATCAATGGAGCAAATGGGCGAAGGGCCCCAAACATCCATGTATAACGAATCAAAGGGTCTTGAACTAGTCAAACTAGACGCTGAAAATGGAAGCTTATGAGTTTTGTTCACTAAACAAGAATCACGAGAAAAGGAAGTGGATTTATTGGAAATAGGAAGAGCTTGAGAGCTCAAAACACGGGAGAGCAGCCTAGGATGTGGATGTCCCAGTCGATTGTGCAAGATAGTCGATGAAGATGTGGTAGTGGAAAGTGCTAAGCAAACGGTATTTACATCAGACGGCAGCCCGTACACATCCTCTTTATTCTGGCCTCGGAGTAGTTGCGCCCCCGTGGACAAGTCATTCACAACAAAACAATCAGAGAAAAACTCCACTGAGACTTGATTAGCTTTACATAATTTAGCAACGGACAGTAAATGTTGCTTGATGGAAGGAACACAAAGAACATCCTGTAATTGCAAAGAAGCTGTAGAAGCATTAAGCATAGAGTTTACAATGTGTGTTATTTGCAAACCTGATCCGTCACCGACAAGAACCTCATTTGGGCCATTATAGTTGGCGTAAAGAGAAAGATTTCCAAGGTCTGGGGTGATATGGTTGGTTGCTGCGGAGTCCATTAGCCAACCAGAATTGGAGGGAGCAGCAGAGGTATGATAAGCTTGAGTCGGAGGGCGTCCATCGAGACTGTAGCATTCCTTTGCAGTGTGTACGGGTTTGTCTCAGAACTTGAAAAAGATCCTCACTCGTCCACCACGACCAACACTTTGTTGATGACCGGAAAAGTTAATGAGATTGCCACGAGAAGGTGGTTGGTGGTGATGAAGCGGTTGAAGGGACGAGGGTGATTGCTCCTGATAAAACTGACGATTGACAGCCTACTGGGGGTGCTTAAAGTATCATTGAGGAGAGGGATGGTGGGAGTGAGAATTTTCATGGCCATGCTGCTTGTCCTTGCACACCACCATGTCCACGTTGAATAGAAAAGGCCATCGAGAGAGGGGTGGGTGGCAGCAAGGTCAGATTCAAACTCCACCAACCTGTCATGGAGATCTTCGACATCAATCGGGTTCTCACGAGCACGAAGGGCAGCAGCAAGAGGGCCAAATTCTAAGTTCAGCCCTAGTAAAATATTAAGAACAAGATCTTCATCCGCAACCAGTTCACGGACTAGAGCTAGCTCAGTGCAGATGGTTCGCATCTCCTGGAGAAAAACAAAGACGGAACGGTTGCCTTGTCTTTCTTGAACAAGATATGTCTTCAAACCAATGACCCGAGATTGAGAATTTCCTGCATACATTCTCTCAAGGATGGAGTATGCTTGACGACCAGTGATTGACGCTGAGACATATGGAGCCACCACATCTGAGACAGAGGAAAGTTTAGTATGCAAAATCAATTGATTTTGACGGTACCACCGATCGCGTCCATGAGCTCCTTCTGCCGGTGCTGTGTTGGTGCCGTCAACAAATGATAACATATCCAGACCACGAAGAAGAGTTAGCAGCTGTGCACACCACTGAGGAAAGTTATTTCTTTTTAACTTTGTTGAGAGTTATGAAGCCGGATTTAGAGAGATGATATGATTGTCATCACCGGCTAGTGGGAGTACCATAGATCCGTCGTCGCCTATTGGGTAATCAGACATGATGATTAAGAAAAAGAAAGAACCGAGGGTAAAAATTGAATTGGCTTTGAGCTCTTAATTTGGCGGAGAAGGCGCGGATGAGGTGCGGCCGGCTTGGGAAAGGAGCAGCTAATTTGGGTTGGTGATTTGGATGATTTTTTTGAAGTTGTTGTTTGTCGAAGAAGAAGCAAGAAAGAATGAGGAGGGTGTAGCTTGGAGTTTGGCGGCTAGGTTAAGGGATCAGAGCAGTTTTGCTTTTGTGCTCTGATACCATATAGAAATATGAATTGAGTGATGTGATTTCTATTGATAGAATTTAGCTATTGAATGATACAGGAAGGCTAGCTATCTATATATACATACACTTGACAGTAAATTGAAATAGGTGATTACATGTAGTTGGCAGTAGATGGGAGAAGATAGAGGCAAGTAAAAGCTATTACATGAGTTCTCTTAAGATGAGATAGCTGACAATGGCAGAGTAGAGATGGGATGGAAATAATGGTGATGGTGTGATAATAATAGGGGCATTGTATTCTGTAGAAAGGTATGGTTCCAAGTGTAAGTTGTAATTAATTAAATTATATCTCTATCTATCATAACACACAGTTACACAACCACACTCTACCACGACATTTCCAAGAGATAGAATCATAATGAGCTAAGGTAGGCTATTGGGACAGAATTCTCTAATTCGAATATCATACTAATCATAATAAAAGAGGTGGAAGAGTGAAAACCTGTGAACTAAGGGACAATTGTACAAAGACAGAACTTGCAGTACTTGAGAGATTACAGAATTATGAGTCTGAATTCTTGAAGACTCCGCTCAAATGACGACTTTATCAACTCACGACAACATTGTGAATAGAATACCAATGAGTATGAGCCAAGAATAGCTAGTCAAGAAAGCCTTAAATGTGTAGCGGAAGGTAAAGGTAAAACTTTAACACAATCCTATAGAACTTCTTCAATTCATAGATCAAACAATAGCGCATAATCAATGGTGAGGTGAATTCCATAAGAAGTGGCCGATCCAATAAGAACTGACACAAGCGAAATAGGAGACGGTGGCAGGAAAACCTTACCTTTGGAGAGTGCACTTCGAACAATCAGAATCGGTGTAAAAGGCTGCTATAGGCGGCGGGGTTGCTCTAAGTGAACCGGAGATCAATCAATCAGCGACAGTTATCAACCCTCTGGCTTCGTTTGCATGAGGGAGACAACTGTTCGAAAATCCGTGGAATCGATCTATGGCAGGCAAGGAGACTGTTGTGGACGATATAGTAGTTTCTTCTCGACCTGGTGTGGAGGAGATGAAGACTGGTCGGATTCACAACGTGTAGCTTAGCTTTAACGAGGCGTCGGTCCTTTCAGACTAAATGAAAGGCAAGTCCAGTACACTCGTCATTCCCCTGCGGTAGAACGGAGTGGGGTTGGTGCGGAGGAGATGAGCACTCGTCGGAGCACGGCGATGAGCTTTGCGAGGCGACGGTCCAAGCTAAATGCATTGCTGGCCAGTTGGCCCCGATTGAATTGATAAGGTCATTTTGGCCCGTGCAGATGACGAAAGAGAAAAAATAACATTGCCCATACTATCCCTCCGACAAACGCTCCCGGTGCAGGAAATTTGAAATGGGGAACTCAGTTTTTCTATTTTGCTTTTATATATGGTGTAGAAACACTAAACAAAGTGCTATCTTCTCTCCAGGGGTGGGCATCAGTATGGTCCGGACAAGATCGAACCAAATTCAGGAAACCGAAGGTTCAATAGTGAAAGGTATATTAGGATTAAGGATCAGACCAATAATACATCCGCTCCGCTTTGATTCGGTCTAAATGTCAATTCGATCCATTTTTATTTAGTTTTAATAAAATTAATTGGACCAAGGAATGAACCATATTATATTCAATTAAGTGTGGTCCGGTCCAAACATCGGTTTGGTCCGATGTGGTTCGGTTTGGACCAACTTATTGCCCACCCCTACTCTCCAAAGGGGAAACCCAAGCAACGGCGGACAGATTGCAGCTCCCGGCAACCGTGATGCCACTACTCCATCATTGGATCATGAAACCCTGGTGGTTGGAGAAACCAGAAATTTACCAGAAAATCCGCCCCAATCTTGAGAAACGGATTGCAATATTGCGATCCTATACGACTTCTCAAAAAAATCATGAAAACCTCAACATGAAATCTTACCATTAAATAAATTATAATACCATAACATAAACCAAGTAATTCGATAATTATATACGATAAAATAAATCAAGTAACCCGATAAATCAAATAATGAGATAATCATATATGAAATGGGTAACTATGTCTGAATTGGATATTAATCATACCGTTATCTTTCTGGTCTTAGCTCACTTATTGATTGTCGACTGTCTTACTAGTAATCTCCGACGTCGTGACGCGTTTTTCCAAATTTGATATCAAACAATGAGCAGACACACACTCACACGCGGTTAATTATTTTCTTAGTTTAACGCTTATTTCAAAGAGAGGAAGCTTAGTAGTTAAAAAACCAATGGGTTAGTTAGTTAGTTACAACTTACCAGTCCATCCAAACCAATCCAAATTCAAAACTTATATTCGGAGGAATTAATAATGGGAATGGAGGAAAAATGGCAAAATCCAAAAAGGCCGTGTTTGTTTGCGCCATGGATAGATACAACCACTTGCATTGATACCACACTCAAACAAACACACTCTTTGACTGGCATATGCCAAGCAATCATCCAAATCTCCAACACACAACCTACTCCCCCATCCCCATGTTATTACTATAATCAACATAGTGCAAGAATAGAAGAAAAATCGATTAAGGTCCTTGGTTCTTAGATACTAATTATTCTAGTACATGAATTCTATCTCTCAGAGTGAAAAAGTGAATCATATCGAACAAAAAAATAATCTCAAACTAGGTCGAACCAAATTATATGGAGCAAAACACAGAGCATATTAGGATTGGTATAATCTTGTTCATGATAGTAATAAGCCTTATTTAGTTTCAACATCCGATCTGCTGAAAACCGTGAAAATATGACCAATCCATGAGACTTAGACACCTAGCTGACCCTCCCTAATCTCCTCTCTGACTCTCCTCCCTCTTCCCGATGGATCTCTCTCGGCATGCTATCTGACAAGCTTTATCTCGGCTCGAAGGCTAGCAATAGTACGTTGTTAGTAGCCTCCGACCCTCAAGCTAAACAAGTCCATGGAGAAGGAGGACCAGTGTAAGAAATTTTAATACTAAACTTGCTAAATTGCCACAAAACGACGACAAACTAGACTATTATAAAAATCACATCGATGCTTGACATTAGTTAGAACAAACAATTGGCTAAAGTTTCTCATTTTGTTGATCTTGTAAAAACAAACAATTGGCTTTCTAGTCATGATCTAATATAGTATATTTTTTTATCCACTGTTTTTATTTTCTCCCTATTTTTAAGTCGGTAGATTGTATATACGAATAATTTTCGACTAGACCAGGCCATTTCCCGACTTTATATATATTTGAGTGGAATGGTCAAACCAATAAAGTTAAGGGACCATACTGATATTTTCACCACAGATAAAAAAGGAAACTGACAAAAAAATCATGTGTCTATCGTTACACCGTCATTAATCTCACCGTTACTCCGTTTGCCGCTAAATCTGCCACTTAATTATGGTATTCCACTTTTTTAATAATTCCTAAATTCCCTTTTCATTTAAAAATAAATTTATTTTCTCCTTCTTCTCCTTCAGAAATCAACGCATTCCTCCATTTCTCACTTCTCCTTCTCTCTCTCCCATTTTGCTTCCTAAATTTAGCAATGGCAGATCGAGACAACAACAATAACCCTGCAATCTGACAGAAGAGGAAAACGAATTGTCTGGGGGATCTTCAGTTTTCCTTATCTCTGCAACTGTTTAGGCGGGAGGGAGGGCTGGGCGCAGTTATTGGGTGTGGGGAAATTCCAAACGGATTTCCATCTTCTCCTCCACCCAAAAATACGCCAATGGCCTAAAAGCTTAGGCTTATAGTCTTTCGTCTCTTCCCCCCGGCCTGCACTTCGTTCTGTCCTCTTCTATCTGGTTCTTCGGATAGAAAAGGCGGAAAAGAGGGTTTCCCCTCGCCGCCGCCGCCGCATTTTCTTCCGTCTCGCCGGTTCCTGGGGGTTTTTTTTTTTTTGTGGAGAAAAAGGAAAAGAAGAAACAGATGAGTTGCTTCTCGTGCATTAATCGCCGGAAGGGGGTTAAGATCGACATTGAGAAGGCCCCAGGGTCTTCCAATTACCGCAGTAACTCCTCCGATCGCTCTGGTTCGAATCTTGAAATATGAATGTTGTCATCTTTTCGAGTCTTTGTATTTATTTTGATTGGCATCTTCTTTTCGTTTTTGTTCATGTATGGTAACGTAGGTAGCGGGAAGAGGAGGAAAGAACTGGAAGAGAAGTTGCCAAAGGAGAATGGGGCACGGAGTTTCTCGTTCAGGGAGCTGGCCAATGCTACCCAGAATTTCAGGGACTTGAATTTGATCGGAGAAGGAGGCTTTGGCCGGGTTTACAAAGGCCGCCTGGATACAGGCGAGGTATTATACTTTCTTTCCAAGCATCAAAGTTGTCACCATACTCGTATATATCTCTCACATTGTGCATTAAGCCTGGTACCGAAACACTTAAAGCTCGAAACTTGTCCGAATAAATCAAGGTCATTGCGATTTTGGTGCTTTATTTGTTGCAGCTCCGAGTTTAGTGATCATTGTGATACATAGAGCAATGTTGGGTGGATGGTTTCTTAACCCCCGCATATGATTATATTTTGGGAAATTGTCATTTTGCCTGATTACTTCTTTTCATTTGTAATCTTAATGTGGCAGATTGTTGCGGTGAAGCAGCTGAACCAGGATGGAATGCAGGGGAATCAAGAATTCATCGTTGAGGTTCTGATGTTGAGCTTACTACACCATCCTAATCTCGTTACCTTGACGGGCTACTGTACTGCTGGAGACCAGAGATTGTTGGTCTACGAGTACATGCCTAGAGGCAGCTTAGAACGTCATCTTTTTGGTATGGCATTTCTGTCTTCTGAGCCCAATTCTTGTTTCTGCAATATTTGACTGTGTTCGCTTGAACCTTACTAGTATTGTGTTCATCCAATTTTTTGAAGTAGAATCTAGAAACAGACATATTAGTCTCCTTAGAGGAGTGATTTAAGTGGATGAAATGTTGAACATTTAGTCCAAGGTGGTCTTTTGGAAGGTTTGGATTTCAAATTCTAAAAGGTTGGAGCTTGGATTTTGAAATGGGATATGTATTCACAATTCAACTAATTTCCTTCCAAGTTCATCGAGTAAAATTAAAGCATTAAACTTGACCGCCTTATATGGTGGTGTTTGTTTTTGAATCCCAGATGCGGACACTGGCAAAGAGCCACTGAGTTGGAGCACACGGATGAAAATTGCAGTCAATGCAGCTAGAGGCCTAGAGTACCTTCACTGCAAAGCAAATCCACCAGTGATCTATCGTGACCTAAAATCTGCAAACATCTTGTTGGACAAGGACTTTCACGCCAAGCTATCTGATTTCGGGCTTGCAAAACTGGGACCAGTTGGCGACAACACTCACGTCTCCACTCGAGTCATGGGAACGTACGGATACTGTGCCCCTGAGTATGCCATGAGTGGGAAATTGACTCTTAAATCAGACATCTATAGCTTTGGCGTGGTGCTGTTGGAGCTCATCTCTGGACGTAAGGCAATGGATTATAGCAGAAGGCAAGGGGAGCAGAACCTCGTTGTGTGGGTGAGTGACTTGAAGAAGTCTCACGTTTTTCCTTCTAACATAAATAGGAAGCTTCTATATATGGACTATGGTAATAAAATGATATTTTGTCTCCCTTATAATGTTTGCAGTCTCGCCCCTATCTGAAGGACCAGAAGAAATTTTGTCAAATGGTTGACCCTCGGCTACAAGGCTGCTACCCTCGTCGGTGTCTGAACTATGCCATTGCCATAGCTGGAATGTGCCTCCACGATGAGGCACATTTACGCCCTCTGATTGGCGATATAGTGGTCGCCCTCGAGTACCTAGCTGCCCAAAGCACTGAGCACATGAGCGGAAAGGCAAGAAGCGAGATCGTCTTACCCTCCTCAACATCAGACAGAAGCGGGCCAATGACACCACCCTCCTCAAAACCGGAGGCAAATGCACGAAGTGAAATCATCTTGCCCTCCTCAAAATCAGATGAAAGTGGAGCAATGATGCCACCCTCCTCAAAATCAGAGGTAAACACCCGAAGCGAAATCATCTTGCTCTCCTCAAAATCAGACAGAAGCGGACCAATGACACCACCCTCCTCGAAATCAGAGGTAAACACCCCTCACGCGCCTATCTTGAAGTTTGATAGAAATGCTCACAGACAAGACGTTACCATTAGCGCATCGTTCTAAAATGACCATCGTCAGTGATCTGGGGCAGAAGGTTCTGTGAGAAAACACCCATTCCTTGAATCATTGTAAGTAAGTTGTTCACTCAAATTAGCTACGATCTGAATGGAAGATTTATGCCTTTTGAGTTTGTCCTGAGTCCTTATGGTGTGGAGTTTTTGCCGCAGATATCTTGCAAGCTGTGAGAAAGGATGGAAAGTGTGAATATACATAAAATTTATTGATGGATGAATGTTGTTTATATACAGAATGTGTACATGAATTGCACATAAGGGTGGTGTGTGATGTATGGGAGGGTAGAAGGGGCTTCCTTTGTTTTCTTCTTTTCCCACTATTTCTCTTCTTGTTTGATTTCTTGTGAAGAATGGAGCATAGTATGTTAGATTATATATCAATCAATAAAAGAGACCCTTTCATAACCCAGCTTGAAAAGTGAGATCAATGGACATTGTATTGAATTACCATTGAGCAATTAAGATGCATAAATTGTCCTGGAAATGGTATGAAAGTTTCAAACATGACCCAAAACGAAATGTTGGAAACTTACTTTTTTTTTTAGAAAATTGTCTCTAGTGCATCTCTCATACTCGTCTCTAATAAGCCCTCCTGCTGCAGCCCACGACGAGGTTGTTGGACAGATCCATCTATGTTAATGTAGACCCATCCGACAGGCGGGGGACTCCAATGTAGTTGAGCCGCAGTGTTTAGTTGATAAGTTCCTTGGGTTTGATTCTCACTCTCCTATTCCTGCTGAATGGTCCTCGTCCAGCTTCTGATCCTCCACTTTTGTCTACCTACTTCTTCTAGAATATCTCATCGTTTCTCCGCTTCCATAAGTACCACATCGCCACCCTCATCAGCAGCCTGAAACTTGCAGACTTTAGATGAGCTGCCATTAGGGGTGGGCTACTGGTTCGGTAAACCCAACCCAAATTGAAACCAAATTAAACAGAACAGAAATCAAAATAATGCTATTCGGTTTGAAATTCGGAAGAGATATATGGATATTACGGAAACTAGGGTAAAAACCAAATTACTATAATTGAAAGCTCCAAATGGTGAATTTTTATGTTTGTACTTGTTTTGATACTTAAATATTTGAATCATGTTAGTGTTTTATGACTTATGTGTCAAAATGTTTGATTTTATCATTGATAATGCATATAATTGCACATTTATTATTTACATTAGGGATGAAAAATAATTTAAAATGGAGAAGATACAAGTATTCTCAAAAATTCTATTTCGTGTGAAATTTCGAACTGAACCAAAATATAATTTGGTTTAAACCAACTGAACCAAAAATTCGGTTCGAATTTGGTTTGAGGTTTGGTGGAATTCGGTGACCAGGTATGCATAATTTTGGTTTCGAAACTGAACCGACCGAATGCACACCCCTAGCTGCCATCCACTCTGCGAAGGGAAGAGCCACAGTATGGGAGTTTTCCTGGGTGCCAAGCTGGCGTCATACCTGTTGTGCCTTATGGCAATGTCGAAGCATGTGTTATGTGGACTCTAGAGCACTTTTACACAGCTCGCAGGTGTCACTTGTCATGATATTTCTGCGCTTCCTCTCATAATTTGTCATGAGCCTGTTGTAGAATGCCAGCCAAAGAAAATGTTTAGTACGGTTGGGCCCTTTCCATCTTCAAATACTTCGCCACTCTGGTTTCTCTCCGCTGCTCGCCTCTGCTTCATCGTCCTGGAGTCATTCAGTAGTAGCTCGGTAAGCTGAACGGAGGCCGAATTTTCCATCAGCTTCCAATTCCCATACGATCACGTCCTCGCCGAGCTCCTCTCGAGGTGGGTCTACCCCTGAAATAAGACAAACGTAATTGTGAGGGAGGTGAGGTTCAAACATTCTAAAGCGCCACTCACCCTCATTGGTTGTGAGGTTAGCAACTGACGCTCCCCAATCAAAGTCCCTGCCATCGCCAACAATGTGATCTTCAAGGATAATATCATTGGATAGCAATGGACTATTCCAAAATTCAATTTTCCTGCCACCCCTAAGGTCAAACAGTACTCCTTGCTTCATCGCAAGCCAAGCCTCCATGACCCTCTTCCACAATCACGATTGCATGCTTTGTTTCCTCGTCACTCCGCCATCCCTGTTTACACGGAAGTACTTTCCCTGTAACACTTTGACCCAGAGCTCATTAGCATTATTAAGAAACAATCATCCAAGCTTCATAAGATAAGCAAAGTGTCATAACCGGGCAGCTCAATTAGTATGATATTATCCGCTTTGGGCCAAGGCCGCACGATTTTACTTCTGGGTGTCTCCCTAAAAGACCTCATAGTAATGAGCTTGGTGGATACTAATATACAAGAGTTCCTTCCCTTGTATTTCCAATGTGGTACTTGGATAGTTGGATTGTCCTCATAACACAAAGTTAAGAGCTCTGGCGGATCTCAACCCAAGTCCCCCTTCCTCCTTTGGTTTACAAATTGTCTCCCAAGGTACAAGGAGGGCTTTAGGCTTCCCTGATTCAGTTGCCCATGTAAAAGCTCGAATTTCTCGTCAATAATATCTCAAACTGAGACTGGAAACACTATTGTCTGCATGACATAATTTGGTAAAGCATTCAGGACAGACAGAGCTAGAGTCACCTATCTTGCAAGAGAAAGATTCATGGCCTTCAACCCGGACAGTTTCTGGTTAAGTTTTGCAATAATTAACTTGTAGGTGTTTTTAGTCACATGGTCATAAATGACGAGGACTCCGAGGTATCTTCCCAAGTTGTTGGTTGGCTTGATGCCCAACTGATTGCTTATGTAGTTTCTTGGTCGTATCTTTGGTATTCTTGGAGAAATAGATACATGATTTCTCTTTGTTGATTTGTTGTCCAAAAGCCGCACAAAAACGGTTTATACAATCCAGGATAGCCGCTTCCTGTCCACCATCTGCCTCTGCAAATAGGACAAGGTCATCTACAAAGAAAAGATGAGTTAATGGCGGACCATCCTTAGAAAGATATATAACTTTCCAGGAGTCGCTATCAATTATCCTTTATACCTTTGTAAAGTTCGTCTCTTTCATTTCCTTCGTAGATACTCTTCACTATGTTTGCAAAAGAAGATTAACTAGACAATGGAATTGCACTTTGACATTGATGTAGGTATGGGTGTCCAATGGGTTGATTTAAAAAGCGGACTGAATACACTGTTTGTCCAATCTTTTTATCCTAAGATGTGTTTTACTATTGGCACGCTTTTCTCTTGAGTTTGAACAGGATCGGACCATGGCACGCCGTTAGATGTAAGTGATTCATTAGGCATACCGCATACGTTATAATAAAATTCCATAGTTAGCAATATGGCACTATATCAGGAAAAATCTTTCAGCTACAACCAGCCAGACTGATAAACATACATGTCCTACATCGACAGGCTACCGGGTGCATCGCTAAATTCCATTGTATTAACTTGTTCGGTGCAATCTTTAGGGGGATAGAGATCATAAGATATGCATATAGTTCTAGTTTTAGAGGTGTCAGTGCTGAGTAACAGCAATGCACACGGTTTTGAGAACTCTTTGTCCCTGCTCAACTTGTGTCTCCCACTCATCCCTTGCCCTCGCTCTTTGTGCTCGTCACCGGCGACTGTCCGGTGACCATTTCCAATATCTCCCGGGTATCTCTGGTCAACGAGCTAGTGTGAAGTATAAAAATAAACATTTTATTTATTACTATAAAATAAAAATAGAAATAGCTTTACAGATACTTGGGAACGGATATGGTACTAACAGTTACTGTAAAGGTATATTAGACCAATTCTAATGTTAGTCCCAAATTTTGGGTATTATCCTCATTTTGATGATTTTTTGCTCCAATGCTACTATCTCCAAATTTGGAGATCTATATTTTTAAGAAATTTTCTTTACTTAAAAAATACACTTATGATCATCTTAATCTAATTTGTTCATGTTAATTTATTATAGTTCGTCATCATTTTTAAATACAAATTTCTGATATAATTTTTTCAAATTCCGAGACCGATTTTTTTGGCAAAAAATTAACATACTTTTAATTTATGAGACTAGGAAAAAATAAAATTAAAAAAATATTAATTACAACAGTTATTAATGTCTTAATTAAAGACCTAACCCTAATTAAACAAAAAAAAAAGAAGGTGGTGGTTTGCCATAAATAGGGAACCAAATGGCGATTATCGCCATAAATGCCGAGAAATACATTTTTGACGACCGCATTAGACTCAGCCTTATAACTGTATCATTTTCCTTCCCTCTTCCTCTCACCTTCCCTCTTCTTCTATGTTGCTTTCATTGGCTTCTAGGTACAAAATTATAGTTTTTGACCCTGAATTTAATAGATCTTGTTATTTAGTGCCTAAAATTAATTTTTTCATATAAATCCTAAAATATTGATAAAAAAATACATTTAATTACCTAAAATGTTTTCCTCTTACATTTTGATACCTTAAATTTGTAAAATTTACAAATAGGTTCAATGGTATTATGTGCTTTAAGAAACTTGTGGTAGGTTTTGATAAACTTGTGGTATGTTTTAACAAACTTGTGGAATGCTTCTCCTTCCATTTTCCCTCCCTCTTCCCAGTTCTCACTTTTGATATGTTAATTATATTAATTAGAGTACCATCTTGTAAATATGCCATACAGCATATCTCGGCTAGGATTATGAATACAAACCCTTATATACTCGTGTAAATAGTTGAAAAGAGTATCAAGTAATAAGAACCAAAAACCTGTGAGGGAGATCCTCACTGTGGACTAGTATCACATTGACGAAACCATGTTAAAAAACTCGATGTTCAATCGTTTCTAGCTTTAATTTGATATGGCATCAAAGCCTGCGACCTGAGATACCGGGTGTTTTCTTTCGATTACCTTGGTTTCTGCGTCTGATCCTTCTTTGGCAGCTTGGTTTGGCTTTGTTCGCTGCGTCAGATTATTCTTTGGCAGCTCAGATTGGTGGATATTAAATATTCGTCTTGGTCTTATGCGCATTCCGGGTTTTCTTCTACTTCCTTGAGCGTTGCCTTTGGTTCTCTTCTACCCTAGTTTCCTTATTTTGGCTATCAGTTCCGTGTGTTTACTGATCTTGTTTGATGGACTAGGGAAAACTTGAGGTCTTTTCCGCGAGACTGGGTGGGAAGAACTTCCCTTTTTAGGAATTTCAATTCCGGAGCTTCATCGATGGAAAACGCATGCTCCCCATCTTGACCGGCAAATCACTGAGCCTGCCGACACTGCTACAGAGCGGGACAAAGAAGACTGGGCTGCTTCAAACGCTCAGTTGATACATTGGATTCTTGGCTCGGTTGATGACGAAATCGGAGTTAGTCTTCGTCGTTTCACCAAAACAATATCACGGTTGATGTGGACTGTTCATTCTCAGAACAATGTGTCTCGTCAGTTTGAGCTTGAGAGTGAGATTACCTTGTTCACTCAGGGTGATCGTGATATTTGGTCTTACTATCAGGATTTGGTTACAAAATGGACTGAGAAAGATATGCTAGCTGCCTCGTTCTCTGAGACTCCTGTTACGGCAACCACTCTTCCGAATCGTGATCGATCTCGTCTCATGCAGTTTTTTATGAAACTCCGCCCGGAGTTTGAGGCTATTCGTGCCTCCATTTTGCATCGTAATGATACTTCTATTGAGGATGCTCTTGGTGAATTGTTTCGGGAAGAAACTCATCTTCGTAGCCTCTCCAAACTTGAAGGTTCTTCCGAATATGCTTTTGCTGTGGGCCGCGCTAGAGGTTCGTGTCCTCAGTTTCAGCATGGTAATACTGGCCCCTTGACCTATCATTATTGTCATGAAGTGGGGCACATTCAACCGCACTGCAAACAGAAGAATTTCTGCATTTATTGAAAGCAGTCCGGTCATATTGTTCTGGAATGCAAAGTTTTAGCTCGCCGCAACAAGGGTGGGATGTCACATGGGGAGCGTGGTTCTGGCTTCGTTGGTGGTCCAACTGGTGTGAGTTTTGCCGTGACTCCAGCTCCCACCGCTACTTCTTCTCCCCTCCACGCTCCGCTAGCACTGGCTCCTCTCCCGGTTGCGCTGACTTCGACAAATGTTCGTAGACAGGTGGCTGAGGCTCTGCAGGATGCTCTCCCTACAGCTCACAATTCTGATTTTGCTACCGGTGGCTGTAAAGGTATTTCCTCTAGTTGGCTCCTTGATTCTGCTACATTCAATCGTATGACTAATGCCCGTACACATTTTTCTTCGTTAAATACTGGCTTAACCTCCTCTTAACAAGTCGCCAATGGGGCCCGTCTCTCTACTCATGGTCTAGGCACTGCTACTACAGGAAGTGTTTCTTTGCCAAACACGTTATATGTTCCCAACTGGTTCCCCAGCTTGTCATGGTTGGTCAGTTGATAGAGGATGGATGTGAGGTTAAGTTCGATAATTAGGGTTGTACTGTGTAGGATCAGATCATGAGGAAGGTTCTGGGCAAGGGTAAGAAGGATGGCCGCGTTTTTGTCCTTGAAGAATGTGATCGGTCGAGGGCACTGCAGAGAGACGAGTCTTGTTTTTTGTTGGATGAAGACCCGGAGCATCAAGGCTGGCCGGGTTAGGCTTTTTTCTGCGGACGGTGATGTTTTTTAATATGGTAGTGTAGTTGCGGATGTTTGTCTATTGAATAAGGAACACATTTTTTGTGTGTCGATTTCTTCTTATTCCTTGGCCTGCTCAGTTCGGCCTTTAGATTCTTTGGATTTCAGTGTACGAGCCTCTGTTTGGGACTTATGGCATCATAGACTTGGTCATCCCCATAGTGCTCGTTTGCATAATATGTTTCAACATAATCTGTTACCCGATTCATTGAATGCAAAATTTAGACAACCGCCTCCCTCTATCCATTGCATTGAAGCCAAGACCTCCCAATCATCTTTCTCTTCTAGTGACACGGTATATGAGTCTCCATTTGATCTTATTCGCAAAGATTTGTAGGGTCCATCCCCTATCACTTCTCGTATGGGGTTACTTCGCCTTGTTCGTCGATCATGCCACACGCTATGCATGGATCTAATTTTTAAGACGAAAATCTGAGCTCATTGATCATGCCACAACATTTGTTCAGATGATTTGTACTCAGTTTGGCAAGACAGCCAAGATTATTCGATCAGATCCTGGTGGTGAATTTAGTTCCACTCCGCAATTGGCCTTCTATCAATCTAATGGTATCATTTCGCAGCAATGTGCCTAGGGGTATCTCAGCAAAATGGGTTGGTTGAGCGCAAGCACTGACATGTGTTAGAACTGACCCGAGCTCTTCTGCTACAGTCTCAGGTGCCTTGTGGGTTCTGGTTCGAGGCTATTAATGTCGTTGTTTATGTTATTAATCGGCAAATTACTCATACTTTGAATGACCTGTCTCCGTTCTTTTTCTTATTCTCCAAACATCCTAACTACTCATGGATGCGAGTATTTGGTTGTGTTTACTTTTTTCTTCCGCAAAAAAGGAACATCATAATTTGGAATCGAAAATGGCTAGATGTGTCTCTATGGGCTACAATGAGCGTCACAAGGGGTACTCGTGTTATGATCCTAAAGAACGTTGTATGCGCATATCTTTTCATGTTGTTTTTCTTGAACAAATTATGCATTACTCTATTGCTGCTGAGGATCATACTCCCACCTTGGATTTTCTTCAACCTCTCCCGAGTTTTGATCCTGAGGTTGGCGTCCCTGGGCTGCCCGATCCGCCACAAGGGGCTGATCCACCTTGAAGAAACGCGTGCTTTGAGGCTAACCATAGTTGGGACATTGTTCCTCGTGTGCCAGGTATTCATGTTCTGGGTAATCGTTGGGTCTACAACATCAAGATGTTTCTTGATGGTACTATTGAGAGACATAAGGCTAGTTTTGTTGCACAGGGGTTTCGCCAGGAATTTGGTATAGACTACGATGAGACTATCGCACTGGTGGTGCGTATGCAGACTGTCAAGAGTATTTTTGCAGTAGTTTTCATCCGCAATTGGCCTCTTATTCAATTGGATGTGAAAAATGCATTTCTGCATGGGGATTTGAAGGAGACGATCTATATGGAGTGCCCGGCTGGATATGACAAAAAGTGGAAGGATGTGGTTTGTAAGCTTCGCAAATCATTGTATGGGTTGAAGCAGGCACCACGAGCATGGTTTGAGAAATTCCATAATATTATTCTACAGGCGGGGTTTGAGCAGAGTTTGAGTGATCCTTCCATGTTCTTGCGGCATACTGTTCAGGGTATAGTTGTGTTATTACTCTATGTCGATGACATGATTGTGATAGGAAGTGATATGGATGGCATACAACATTTGACTTAGTTGTTGCATGATGCGTTTAATCTCAAAGAGCTAGGGAAGTTTCATATTTCCTAGGTTTGGAGGTGACTCGGTCAGAGAAAGGGTTATTTGTGAGCTAGCGCAAGTACGTTATTGATCTTCTAGAGACAGCACAGTATAGTGACTGCAAACCTTGCTCCACACCGATGGAACAAAACTTAAAACTGAGCAGGGAAAGTGGTGATCTTCTAGAAGATCTGACGTTCTATAGGAGCATAGTTGGGAGTTTGATTTATCTCGCCCACACTACGCTAGACATAGAATATGCGGTTCAGAATGTCAGTCATTCCTTAGGGGTGGCTCGCACTACTCACTTGGATGTTTTACATTGCTTGTTGCGGTATCTCAAGCATATACAGGATCTAGGTATGTTTTTCCTTGTCGATTGTCAACCGGAAGTAGAAGGATTTGCTGATGCGGATTATGCAAGATGTCTTGATACCAGGAGGTCTACATCAGGATGATGTGTCCGACTTGGTCGGTCATTTATCTCGTGGAGATTTTGAGAGCAAGACAAAGTTTCAAAGTCATCTCGTTCAGGGAGCTGGCCAATGCTACCCAGAATTTCAGGGACTTGAATTTGATCGGATAAGGAGGCTTTGGCCGGGTTTACAAAGGCCGCCTGGATACAGGCGAGGTATTATACTTTCTTTCCAAGCATCAAAGTTGTCACCATACTCGTATATATCTCTCACATTGTGCATTAAGCCTGGTACCGAAACACTTAAAGCTCGAAACTTGTCCGAATAAATCAAGGTCATTGCGATTTTGGTGCTTTATTTGTTGCAGCTCCGAGTTTAGTGATCATTGTGATACATAGAGCAATGTTGGGTGGATGGTTTCTTAACCCCCGCATATGATTATATTTTGGGAAATTGTCATTTTGCCTGATTACTTCTTTTCATTTGTAATCTTAATGTGGCAGATTGTTGCGGTGAAGCAGCTGAACCAGGATGGAATGCAGGGGAATCAAGAATTCATCGTTGAGGTTCTGATGTTGAGCTTACTACACCATCCTAATCTCGTTACCTTGACGGGCTACTGTACTGCTGGAGACCAGAGATTGTTGGTCTACGAGTACATGCCTAGAGGCAGCTTGGAACGTCATCTTTTTGGTATGGCATTTCTGTCTTCTGAGCCCAATTCTTGTTTCTGCAATATTTGACTGTGTTCGCTTGAACCTTACTAGTATTGTGTTCATCCAATTTTTTGAAGTAGAATCTAGAAACAGACATATTAGTCTCCTTAGAGGAGTGATTTAAGTGGATGAAATGTTGAACATTTAGTCCAAGGTGGTCTTTTGGAAGGTTTGGATTTCAAATTCTAAAAGGTTGGAGCTTGGATTTTGAAATGGGATATGTATTCACAATTCAACTAATTTCCTTCCAAGTTCATCGAATAAAATTAAAGCATTAAACTTGATCGCCTTATATGGTGGTGTTTGTTTTTGAATCCCAGATGCGGACACTGGCAAAGAGCCACTGAGTTGGAGCACACAGATGAAAATTGCAGTCAATGCAGCTAGAGGCCTAGAGTACCTTCACTGCAAAGCAAATCCACCAGTGATCTACCGTGACCTAAAATCTGCAAACATCTTGTTGGACAAGGACTTTCACGCCAAGCTATCTAATTTCGGGCTTGCAAAACTGGGACCAGTTGGCGACAACACTCACGTCTCCACTCGAGTCATGGGAACGTACGGATACTGTGCCCCTGAGTATGCCATGAGTGGGAAATTGACTCTTAAATCAGACATCTATAGCTTTGGCGTGGTGCTGTTGGAGCTCATCTCTGGACGTAAGGCAATGAATTATAGCAGAAGGCAAGGGGAGCAGAACCTCGTTGTGTGGGTGAGTGACTTGAAGAAGTCTCACGTTTTTCCTTCTAACATAACTAGGAAGCTTCTATATATGGATTATGGTAATAAAATGATATTTTGTCTCCCTTATAATGTTTGCAGTCTCGCCCCTATCTGAAGGACCAGAAGAAATTTTGTCAAATGGTTGACCCTCGGCTACAAGGCTGCTACCCTCGTCGGTGTCTGAACTATGCCATTGCCATAGCTGGAATGTGCCTCCACGATGAGGCACATTTACGCCCTTTGATTGGCGATATAGTGGTCGCCCTCGAGTACCTAGCTGCCCAAAGCACTGAGCACATGAGCGGAAAGGCAAGAAGCGAGATCGTCTTACCCTCCTCAACATCAGACAGAAGCGGGCCAATGACACCACCCTCCTCAAAACTGGAGGCAAATGCACGAAGTGAAATCATCTTGCCCTCCTCAAAATCAGATGAAAGTGGAGCAATGATGCCACCCTCCTCAAAATCAGAGGTAAACACCCGAAGCGAAATCATCTTGCTCTCCTCAAAATCAGACAGAAGCGGACCAATGACACCACCCTCCTCGAAATCAGAGGTAAACACCCCTCACGCGCCTATCTTGAAGTTTGATAGAAATGCTCACAGACAAGACGTTACCATTAGCGCATCGTTCTAAAATGACCATCGTCAGTGATCTGGGGCAGAAGGTTCTGTGAGAAAACACCCATTCCTTGAATCATTGTAAGTAAGTTGTTCACTCAAATTAGCTACGATATGAATGGAAGATTTATGCCTTTTGAGTTTGTCCTGAGTCCTTATGGTGTGGAGTTTTTGCCGCAGATATCTTGCAAGCTGTGAGAAAGGATGGAAAGTGTGAATATACATAAAATTTATTGATGGATGAATGTTGTTTATATACAGAATGTGTACATGAATTGCACATAAGGGTGGTGTGTGATGTATGGGAGGGTAGAAGGGGCTTCCTTTGTTTTCTTCTTTTCCCACTATTTCTCTTCTTGTTTGATTTCTTGTGAAGAATGGAGCATAGTATGTTAGATTATATATCAATCAATAAAAGAGACCCTTTCATAACCCAGCTTGAAAAGTGAGATCAATGGACATTGTATTGAATTACCATTGAGCAATTAAGATGCATAAATTGTCCTGGAAATGGTATGAAAGTTTCAAACATGACCCAAAATGAAATGTTGGAAACTTACTTTTTGTTTAGAAAACGGGATGTTATAAGGGTGTCCTTGTCTGATAGTTAAATTAAACGATATTGGGCAATAATCAAAGTATCATACAAGACCCAAAAAGAAAGTCGGGATCCAAAACATTAAAAATATGATACTCTAATCCGACTCAATGTCCCCTATTGGCGAGGAAGTCAACAAGTTTGTTGCATTCGATGAAAGTATGTGAGATTTGAACCTCCGAATTTTTATGTGCGGGTCTCTGAAATTCTCTGGCAATGTAATATCTTTGGGCCTTATTATCTGTGGAAGTAAATATTTTGATACCCGTCGTGGAATCAAGTTTAAGATGAACTTTTCTATGCCCTTGCTCCCATGCCAATTTTAAGTCGTATATCGCCCCCCTTAGCTATGCTCTCGTAATTGTACAGACTCCCAGATTTGTGTAAAATCTCTAGTGCATCTCTCATACTCGTCTCTAATAAGCCCTCCTGCTGCAGCCCACGACGAGGTTGTTGGACAGATCCATCTATGTTAATGTAGACCCATCCGACAGGCGGGGGACTCAAATGTAGTTGAGCCGCAGTGTTTAGTTGATAAGTTCCTTGGGTTTGATTCTCACTCTCCTATTCCTGCTGAATGGTCCTCGTCCAGCTTCTGATCCTCCACTTTTGTCTACCTACTTCTTCTAGAATATCTCATCGTTTCTCCGCTTCCATAAGTACCACATCGCCACCCTCATCAGCAGCCTGAAACTTGCAGACTTTAGATGAGCTGCCATTAGGGGTGGGCTACTGGTTCGGTAAACCCAACCCAAATTGAAACCAAATTAAACAGAACAGAAATCAAAATAATGCTATTCGGTTTGAAATTCGGAAGAGATATATGGATATTACGGAAACTAGGGTAAAAACCAAATTACTATAATTGAAAGCTCCAAATGGTGAATTTTTATGTTTGTACTTGTTTTGATACTTAAATATTTGAATCATGTTAGTGTTTTATGACTTATGTGTCAAAATGTTTGATTTTATCATTGATAATGCATATAATTGCACATTTATTATTTACATTAGGGATGAAAAATAATTTAAAATGGAGAAGATACAAGTATTCTCAAAAATTCTATTTCGTGTGAAATTTCGAACTGAACCAAAATATAATTTGGTTTAAACCAACTGAACCAAAAATTCGGTTCGAATTTGGTTTGAGGTTTGGTGGAATTCGGTGACCAGGTATGCATAATTTTGGTTTCGAAACTGAACCGACCGAATGCACACCCCTAGCTGCCATCCACTCTGCGAAGGGAAGAGCCACAGTATGGGAGTTTTCCTGGGTGCCAAGCTGGCGTCATACCTGTTGTGCCTTATGGCAATGTCGAAGCATGTGTTATGTGGACTCTAGAGCACTTTTACACAGCTCGCAGGTGTCACTTGTCATGATATTTCTGCGCTTCCTCTCATAATTTGTCATGAGCCTGTTGTAGAATGCCAGCCAAAGAAAATGTTTAGTACGGTTGGGCCCTTTCCATCTTCAAATACTTCGCCACTCTGGTTTCTCTCCGCTGCTCGCCTCTGCTTCATCGTCCTGGAGTCATTCAGTAGTAGCTCGGTAAGCTGAACGGAGGCCGAATTTTCCATCAGCTTCCAATTCCCATACGATCACGTCCTCGCCGAGCTCCTCTCGAGGTGGGTCTACCCCTGAAATAAGACAAACGTAATTGTGAGGGAGGTGAGGTTCAAACATTCTAAAGCGCCACTCACCCTCATTGGTTGTGAGGTTAGCAACTGACGCTCCCCAATCAAAGTCCCTGCCATCGCCAACAATGTGATCTTCAAGGATAATATCATTGGATAGCAATGGACTATTCCAAAATTCAATTTTCCTGCCACCCCTAAGGTCAAACAGTACTCCTTGCTTCATCGCAAGCCAAGCCTCCATGACCCTCTTCCACAATCACGATTGCATGCTTTGTTTCCTCGTCACTCCGCCATCCCTGTTTACACGGAAGTACTTTCCCTGTAACACTTTGACCCAGAGCTCATTAGCATTATTAAGAAACAATCATCCAAGCTTCATAAGATAAGCAAAGTGTCATAACCGGGCAGCTCAATTAGTATGATATTATCCGCTTTGGGCCAAGGCCGCACGATTTTACTTCTGGGTGTCTCCCTAAAAGACCTCATAGTAATGAGCTTGGTGGATACTAATATACAAGAGTTCCTTCCCTTGTATTTCCAATGTGGTACTTGGATAGTTGGATTGTCCTCATAACACAAAGTTAAGAGCTCTGGCGGATCTCAACCCAAGTCCCCCTTCCTCCTTTGGTTTACAAATTGTCTCCCAAGGTACAAGGAGGGCTTTAGGCTTCCCTGATTCAGTTGCCCATGTAAAAGCTCGAATTTCTCGTCAATAATATCTCAAACTGAGACTGGAAACACTATTGTCTGCATGACATAATTTGGTAAAGCATTCAGGACAGACAGAGCTAGAGTCACCTATCTTGCAAGAGAAAGATTCATGGCCTTCAACCCGGACAGTTTCTGGTTAAGTTTTGCAATAATTAACTTGTAGGTGTTTTTAGTCACATGGTCATAAATGACGAGGACTCCGAGGTATCTTCCCAAGTTGTTGGTTGGCTTGATGCCCAACTGATTGCTTATGTAGTTTCTTGGTCGTATCTTTGGTATTCTTGGAGAAATAGATACATGATTTCTCTTTGTTGATTTGTTGTCCAAAAGCCGCACAAAAACGGTTTATACAATCCAGGATAGCCGCTTCCTGTCCACCATCTGCCTCTGCAAATAGGACAAGGTCATCTACAAAGAAAAGATGAGTTAATGGCGGACCATCCTTAGAAAGATAGATAACTTTCCAGGAGTCGCTATCAATTATCCTTTATACCTTTGTAAAGTTCGTCTCTTTCATTTCCTTCGTAGATACTCTTCACTATGTTTGCAAAAGAAGATTAACTAGACAATGGAATTGCACTTTGACATTGATGTAGGTATGGGTGTCCAATGGGTTGATTTAAAAAGCGGACTGAATACACTGTTGGTCCAATCTTTTTATCCTAAGATGTGTTTTACTATTGGCACGCTTTTCTCTTGAGTTTGAACAGGATCGGACCATGGCACGCCGTTAGATGTAAGTGATTCATTAGGCATACCGCATACATTATAATAAAATTCCATAGGTAGCAATATGGCACTATATCAGGAAAAATCTTTCAGCTACAACCAGCCAGACTGATAAACATTCATGTCCTACATCGACAGGCTACCGGGTGCATCGCTAAATTCCATTGTATTAACTTGTTCGGTGCAATCTTTAGGGGGATAGAGATCATAAGATATGCATATAGTTCTAGTTTTAGAGGTGTCAGTGCTGAGTAACAGCAATGCACACGGTTTTGAGAACTCTTTGTCCCTGCTCAACTTGTGTCTCCCACTCATCCCTTGCCCTCGCTCTTTGTGCTCGTCACCGGCGACTGTCCGGTGACCATTTCCAATATCTCCCGGGTATCTCTGGTCAACGAGCTAGTGTGAAGTATAAAAATAAACATTTTATTTATTACTATAAAATAAAAATAGAAATAGCTTTACAGATACTTGGGAACGGATATGGTACTAACAGTTACTGTAAAGGTATATTAGACCAATTCTAATGTTAGTCCCAAATTTTGGGTATTATCCTCATTTTGATGATTTTTTGCTCCAATGCTACTATCTCCAAATTTGGAGATCTATATTTTTAAAAAATTTTCTTTATTTAAAAAATACACTTATGATCATCTTAATCTAATTTGTTCATGTTAATTTATTATAGTTCGTCATCATTTTTAAATACAAATTTCTGATATAATTTTTTCAAATTCCGAGACCGATTTTTTTGGCAAAAAATTAACATACTTTTAATTTATGAGACTAGGAAAAATAAAATTAAAAAAATATTAATTACAACAGTTATTAATGTCTTAATTAAAGACTTAACTCTAATTAAACCAAAAAAAAGAAGGTGGTGGTTTGCCATAAATAGGGAACCAAATGGCGATTATCGCCATAAATGCCGAGAAATACATTTTTGACGACCGCATTAGACTCAGCCTTATAACTGTATCATTTTCCTTCCTTCTTCCTCTCACCTTCCCTCTTCTTCTATGTTGCTTTCATTGGCTTCTAGGTACAAAATTATAGTTTTTGACCCTGAATTTAATAGATCTTGTTATTTAGTGCCTAAAATTAATTTTTTCATATAAATCCTAACATATTGATAAAAAATACATTTAATTACCTAAAATGTTTTCGTCTTACATTTTGATACCTTAAATTTGTAAAATTTACAAATAGGTTCAATGGTATTATGTGCTTTAAGAAACTTGTGGTAGGTTTTGATAAACTTGTGGTATGTTTTAACAAACTTGTGGAATGCTTCTCCTTCCATTTTCCCTCCCTCTTCCCAGTTCTCACTTTTGATATGTTAATTATATTAATTAGAGTACCATCTTGTAAATATGCCATACAGCATATCTCGGCTAGGATTATGAATACAAACCCTTATATACTCGTGTAAATAGCTGAAAAGAGTATCAAGTAATAAGAACCAAAAACCTGTGAGGGAGATCCTCACTGTGGACTAGTATCAAATTGACGAAACCATGTTAAAAAACTCGATGTTCAATCGTTTCTAGCTTTACTTTGATATGGCATCAAAGCCTGCGACGTGAGATACCGGGTGTTTTCTTTCGATTACCTTGGTTTCTGCGTCTGATCCTTCTTTGGCAGCTTGGTTTGGCTTTGTTCGCTGCGTCAGATTATTCTTTGGCAGCTCAGATTGGTGGATATTAAATATTCGTCTTGGTCTTCTGTGCATTCCGGGTTTTCTTCTACTTCCTTGAGCGTTGCCTTTGGTTCTCTTCTACCCTAGTTTCCTTATTTTGGCTATCAGTTCCGTGTGTTTACTGATCTTGTTTGATGGACTAGGGAAAACTTGAGGTCTTTTCCGCGAGACTGGGTGGGAAGAACTTCCCTTTTTAGGAATTTCAATTCCGGAGCTTCATCGATGGAAAACGCATGCTCCCCATCTTGACCGGCAAATCACTGAGCCTGCCGACACTGCTACAGAGCTGGACAAAGAAGACTGGGCTGCTTCAAACGCTCAGTTGATACATTGGATTCTTGGCTCGGTTGATGACGAAATCGGAGTTAGTCTTCGTCGTTTCACCAAAACAATATCACGGTTGATGTGGACTGTTCATTCTCAGAACAATGTGTCTCGTCAGTTTGAGCTTGAGAGTGAGATTACCTTGTTCACTCAGGGTGATCGTGATATTTGGTCTTACTATCAGGATTTGGTTACAAAATGGACTGAGAAAGATATGCTAGCTGCCTCGTTCTCTGAGACTCCTGTTACGGCAACCACTCTTTCGAATCGTGATCGATCTCGTCTCATGCAGTTTTTTATGAAACTCCGCCCGGAGTTTGAGGCTATTCGTGCCTCCATTTTGCATCGTAATGATACTTCTATTGAGGATGCTCTCGTATGGGGTTACTTCGCCTTGTTCGTCGATCATGCCACACGCTATGCATGGATCTAATTTTTAAGACGAAAATCTGAGCTCATTGATCATGCCACAACATTTGTTCAGATGATTTGTACTCAGTTTGGCAAGACAGCCAAGATTATTCGATCAGATCCTGGTGGTGAATTTAGTTCCACTCCGCAATTGGCCTTCTACCAATCTAATGGTATCATTTCGCAGCAATGTGCCTAGGGGTATCTCACCAAAATGGGTTGGTTGAGCGCAAGCACTGACATGTGTTAGAACTGACCCGAGCTCTTCTGCTACAGTCTCAGGTGCCTTGTGGGTTCTGGTTCGAGGCTATTAATGTCGTTGTTTATGTTATTAATCGGCAAATTACTCATACTTTGAATTACCTGTCTCCGTTCTTTTTCTTATTCTCCAAACATCCTAACTACTCATGGATGCGAGTATTTGGTTGTGTTTACTTTTTTCTTCCGCAAAAAAGGAACATCATAATTTGGAATCGAAAATGGCTAGATGTGTCTCTATGGGCTACAGTGAGCGTCACAAGGGGTACTTGTGTTATGATCCTAAAGAACGTTGTATGCGCATATCTTTTCATGTTGTTTTTCTTGAACAAATTATGCATTACTCTATTGCTGCTGAGGATCATATTCCCACCTTGGATTTTCTTCGAACTCTCCCGAGTTTTGATCCTAAGGTTGGCGTCCCTGGGCCGCCCGATCCGCCACAAGGGGCTGATCCACCTTGAAGAAACGCGTGCTTTGAGGCTAACCATAGTTGGGACATTGTTCCTCGTGTGCCAGGTATTCATGTTCTGGGTAATCGTTGGGTCTACAACATCAAGATATTTCTTGACGGTACTATTGAGAGACATAAGGCTAGTTTTGTTGCACAGGGGTTTCGCCAGGAATTTGGTATAGACTACGATGAGACTATCGCACTGGTGGTGCGTATGCAGACTGTCAAGAGTATTTTTGCAGTAGTTTTCATCCGCAATTGGCCTCTTATTCAATTGGATGTGAAAAATGCATTTCTGCATGGGGATTTGAAGGAGACGATCTATATGGAGTGCCCAGCTGGATATGACAAAAAGGGGAAGGATGTGGTTTGTAAGCTTCGCAAATCAGTGTATGGGTTGAAGCAGGCACCACGAGCATGGTTTGAGAAATTCCATAATATTATTCTATAGGCGGGGTTTGAGCAGAGTTTGAGTGATCCTTCCATGTTCTTGCGGCATACTGTTCAGGGTATAGTTGTGTTATTACTCTATGTCGATGACATGATTGTGACAGGAAGTGATATGGATGGCATACAACATTTGACTTCGTTGTTGCATGATGCGTTTAATCTCAAAGAGCTAGGGAAGTTTCATATTTCCTAGGTTTGGAGGTGACTCGGTCAGAGAAAGGGTTATTTGTGAGCTAGCGCAAGTACGTTATTGATCTTCTAGAGACAGCACAGTATAGTGACTGCAAACCTTGCTCCACACCGATGGAACAAAACTTAAAACTGAGCAGGGAAAGTGGTGATCTTCTAGAAGATCTGACGTTCTATAGGAGCATAGTTGGGAGTTTGATTTATCTCGCCCACACTACGCTAGACATAGAATATGCGGTTCAGAATGTCAGTCATTCCTTAGGGGTGGCTCGCACTACTCACTTGGATGTTTTACATTGCTTGTTGCGGTATCTCAAGCATACACATGATCTAGGTATGTTTTTCCATGTCGATTGTCAACCAGAAGTAGAAGGATTTGCTAATGCGGATTATGCAAGATGTCTTGATACCAGGAGGTCTACATCAGGATGATGTGTCCGACTTGGTCAGTCATTTATCTCGTGGAGATTTCGAGAGCAAGACAAAGTTTCAAAGTCATCTACTAAAAGCTGAATATCGCTCAATGTCCGAATTAAGTTCAGAAATGGTATGGTTGCAACGACTGTTGGAGGAATTTGGAGTCGATTCTAAGATGTCGATGCAGATATATGGTGACAATAACAATGCTATTCAGATAGCTAATAATCTGTTACTGCATGATCGGACCAAACATGTAGAGGTGCATGTTCACTACATTCAATAGCTCGTTGTAGAGGGCAGGGTACAGTTAAGCTACTTGTCAACGGAAGATCAGACTGCATATTTGTTGACTAAGGCTGTTGCATCTAGTCAACATTGGTACTTTTCATGCAAATTGATGTTGGTAAACCGACATCAATTTGAGGGAGGGTGTTAATTATATTTATTAGGGTACCATCTTATAAATATGCCATGCAACATATCTCGGCTAGGGTTATGAATACAAACCCTTATATACTTGTTTAAATAGCTGAAAAGAGTATCAAGTAATAAGAATCAATAACCTGTGAGGGAGATCCTCACCATAAACTAGTGTCACATTAGCAAAACCATGTTAAAAAACTCGGTGTTCAATCATTCCTAGCTTTACTTTGACAGCTTTGATAAACTTGTGGTAGGCTTTAACGAACTTGTTTCATGCTTCAATGAACTTGTGGTAGGTTTGTTTTTTTAAAGGCAGACTTAGTGTATGTTGTTATTACTGGACAGCAGCAAATGCCTCCACTAGCCACAACCCACTCACCGTCGGCCCCCTCCAAAAACGCCAGACGAATCATTGAAATTTCTTCTACTTAACAAAGCAGAAAATCCCCAAACCAAATCACCACAAACAGTGATAATCCAATCAATCATGGCACCGCATGCGCAATCCCTCTCTTATTATATTCTCCACCACCATCCCATTTTCTAATCATTCCTTCCATGGCTGCTCAAGCTCAAATTTGAACCAAGTACAAGAAGCAGTAGAAGAAACAAAACCTTCCCTTTTCGATTATGAAGTTCACAGCTCTTTTTCTTCTATTCTCTATTTTCACTCCGTCAGCGGCCTTCATCCCGACGGACAACTACCTCCTCAACTGCGGCTACACCGCCAATGCTTCCCTCGAAAACATAGTATTTGTCGCCGGCAATAATTGCAGGTTTGTTTTCCGGCGAGGAAACTTGTGTTGAAATTGATGGATTTGCACCTTTGACTTATTTGGACAACGGTTACTAAGCCACGGCTCACACCTCTTCAAAAACACTTCGAACAAGGGTGTTTGATTGATGGTGAAAGGAGAGTACACATTCTAAGTTAAATTACTCCTACCCCTATGAAGTTCAGCGAGAGCTCCAAACTACGAACTACGTCTATGGCTACATGATAGAGAAAAAGTTAAAGGGCAAACTTGGCATGTGTGTCAGAGTGTTGGTTTTGGGAACCCTTCTCATACGTAGCATTTTTCAATCATGCCAATGGCCTCTTGTCTAGCGTCCATGGCCATCACATGACACTACCATGGACCTCTTAATCATGCATATGGCCCTGCTCGTGAGGCGGCATGGACTTTTTAGACTTAGTAATTTTATCTCCTTTGAAGATAGGCTTATTGTGGCATTATCACATGACTTGGGATTTTCCCCACATCCATAGCCCCTCTCGTTGAGATGGCATGTACTTCTAGATTATAGATGGGCATGGCCTTCTTCTTGAAGCGGCACGTCCCTCTCCAGACTTAGTTTATTTTTTATACAATCTCGTGGCATGGCATGGCCTCCTACGAGAGGCCCATGTCTCTCATAGAATCATATCCATGCTCACTATGACTTAGTGGCTTGGGCATAAAATCAATATTCATAAGGCCCAACTTTAATAACATTAATTTTTATAATTTATGTGGCCTTATAAAATCATTAATTACCTTGTAACTCACTGATAGCATCGTATTTGCACGTGTTTTCACTCTGGTTTCCTGTCCATTTTGGCTCGAATTGATTGTTCCTTGGCCTATTTTACGCTAGGTTGTGTTGTTTTGTCGTATTTCAGGTCCTAGCAAGTAAAGAGGTGCATAGGCGCAAGTTTCGGGTCATTTGGAGGTCAAATGGCGAAGCACAGACAGAATTACGGGCAGCCCCTGCTAAATTACGGCCGTAATTAGCCAGGGCATGCCCGTAATTAATTGGCCGAGCCTTCTCCCCAGTAATTCTTCTCGGTGGTAAAATTACGGGCAAGACCCCAAGAATTACGGCCGTAATTCCCAAATTACTGGCGGTAATTGGGAAATTACGGGCGTATTTCCTCCTCCTGCAGCTTAAGTGAAACGTGCGTTTTGGTGTGAATTACGGGCAGGAAGTGATTACGGCCGTAATCCTGAGTCGGGTTTTTGGAGGCAGATTCGAGCCAAGGAGGGAGAATTCGATTTTGGGAGCAAAAACAGAGTTTTAGAGAGAGAAAGAGCGAAGAACAAACCCTAGGAGCTAATTTGGAGTGGATTTCTCATCATTGAAGCCCAGATTGCGTCCCTAGGAGTGAAGATTGACATCCCAGAGCAGATTTTCCTCATCTTTATGAGTATGGCTACTCTGATTTCTGTTTTCCTTTCTCTCTCTATGGAGTAGAACCTTTCTCTCACTTGGGTATGAAGAACCCTAGTTCCTTGTGTTAGGGATTTGATTGTAATGACTTGGGATGATATTACTATTTGATTTTAATCGAATGATGCATGTTTATTGAATTGATTTGAGTCCGATCAGCTTTTCTCAATTTCTGCTGCAACCTGAGATAGATAGAATCTGATTAGGTTGTTAGAGCCTCTTCATTCGATAGTAGTAGATTGGCTATACGAGAGTTAGCCAGGTTACTGCTTTGTACTGGTGTTCTTGGCGCCAGTAGTGGAGTTCTGTGTTCATAGCCTCAGCTTTCTATCCCGGTGAAGACTAGTCGTCTGCCGGGTAGTTAGACTGAGAGGGCTTGGTCAGCTTAAGAGATTCCAAGCTACTGTCGGATCTTCCGCAGTCTAATCAACAGTAAATCAACCCAGGGAATTACAATTGAACCTAACTAAGGGGCTAGGGGGACTCAATCCCGAGTGACTCTTGCCTGCTTTAGAAAACCGAACAATTTACTGCTTTCTTGTTGCTTTTACTTTTCACAACAATCACTCGAACTAGTTTGCTAGATAATAGAGAATCACGGAGTAAGCAGTAGATCTAGACCCCGGGTTGATAATTAAACTTGCCTGTTACTGCATTCCCGGACTGCGATTACACTTGGTCGCAGTTTGGTGTTGTGTTTTGGCGTGTCAAGTTTTTGGCGCCGTTGCCAGGGAACCTCTAGGTTATTGGGAAACGTGATAATTTGTTACTCTACCTTTTTCATTATTGCATTTTTCTTTTCCACCTGTGTGCCTTCACGGGTTGTTTCTGCTGACTGTGTGCAGGTAGTGCATGACCCGTAGCCAGTCGGGAGATCTACTGCCGTTAGACCAGGAGCTTGAACGAACTTGCAGGAACTTCAAGCGGGCTCTAAAGGCACGACTGGCTGCGGAGGAGGAGCTATCACAGCTGCAGTTAGAAGAAGAAGAAGGCGAGATGGCTGATCCAGAGAACCGTGATGTGATCCCGGAGGAGCAGACCATGGGATCCTACTGGACCGCCAGGGCTGCAGACATGAGGTCAGCCATTCAACACCCTCATGTCCCAGCCAACAACTTTGAGGTGAGCACCTCAGTGATCACCATGCTGCGCGGTTCAGTGGTGTTCCGTGGTAAGGAGGGAGAGTGCCCTCGATCACATCTCAGGCGATTCCACGAGCTCATCGATGGAATCAAGATCAATGGGGTACCAGCAGATGCCATCCAGCTGAGGTACTTCCCATTCACTCTGGAGGGGCAGGCCAAGGAGTGGCTAGACACTCGACCTCCGGGCTCCATCACCACGTTCGCCAACCTGGCGGACAAGTTCCTCACCCGCTACCATCCTCCATCCAAGACAGTTGATCTCCAGAAGCAGATTACACATTTTTCTCAGGATGAGGATGAGACCATCAGGGATGCTTGGGAGAGGTACACCAGCCTCTTTCTCAGGTGTCCCAACCATGGTTTCAACGATGCGTTCAAGGTGGGCACCTTCTATCACGCCCTCTTCCCGGAGGACAAGCAGCTGATCGATTCGGTTTGTGGCGGGAACATGCTGACCAAAACCCCGCCACAGCTGAATCAACTCTTTGAGGAGATGGCGGAGAACGGTTATGACTGGGGCACTGCCAGGAGATCGCGACGAGCACCTGGACGGGGTGTGCATGCTGTGGGCACCCAGTCATCTGATTTGGTGCAGGTGGTATCGAAGCTGGTCTCAGCTATCGATCGTTCCGGGATGATTCCAGGGACCGGACAGCAGCAGACGATGCTCTGCCAATGGTGCGA
Source organism: Linum tenue (assembly GCA_946122785.1). NCBI lineage: Eukaryota > Viridiplantae > Streptophyta > Magnoliopsida > Malpighiales > Linaceae > Linum > Linum tenue. Next base: position 43,960,499 of record CAMGYJ010000002.1, read on the forward strand.
AAGCACCCATCATACGGTGGAGGACTGCCAGGCGATGAAGGAATCAACCACACCCCAGGAGCAGGTGAACTTCATCAACAATGTCAGGCGCAATGACCCCTACAGCAACACGTACAATGAGGGGTGGCGCCAGCATCCTAACTTCTCCTGGGCTGGGCCAAATCCCAAACCACCAGCTCCCCAGGGACCACCAGGCTTCCAGCGGCCACCATATCAGCCCAGACAGGGGCAATTCCAACAGCAACAACAGTCTCTCTATCAGCCCATGCAGGGGCATGCTGCTCAATCACAGCCGCGACCTTTCCACAGCCAGGTGCAGCCCCTGCTGCCCCAGTGCAGAATGATCAGATGGCTGAACTGCGGGACTTGGTGGGTTCTCTCGCCAGTACTAGTGCTCAGAAATTCAACACCTTTGAGCAGTTCATGGAGAAGGCCTCGGGTAAACTCCTGGCTCTTGAAGCTGGCCAGAGGAACACACATGCCGTTTTGCAGGATATGCAGACCCAACTGGGGAGCGTGGCCCAGGCAGTGGCTCAAAGGGCTCCTGGTACTCTACCCGGGCAGACCATCCCTCATCCGCCGACCCCGGATGAGCGCTGCAATGCCATCATGACCAGGAGTGGCAAGCTGACTGTTGATCCCCCTGCTCGGGAACCGGAGAGAGAAAGCCCTGTTGCAGCATCTCCAGCGGTTGAACAAGAAGTAGAGAAGGAGGTTGAGGTGCCTGCACCTAAACCGCAACCAGTAGTGAAGGAGTATGTCCCTAAACTCCCTTTCCCTACTCGGTTGCACAAAGACAGGCTGGAGGCAGAGTTCGAGACCTTCATGGCCATGCTTAAGAAGCTGAATGTCCAAGTGCCCTTCTTGGAGGCACTATCGCAAATGCCGAAGTATGCGAAGTTTCTGAAAGAGCTTCTCTCAAAGAAGCAGAAGCTGAGTGAACTGGCCACTGTGGAGCTCAGCGAGGAGTGCTCGGCTATTCTGCAGAACAAGCTTCCGCAGAAGAAAAAGGACCCAGGTAGTTTCACTATCCCGTGCTCTATTGATAAATTGCATGTAGAGAAGTCCTTGGCGGATTTAGGTGCTAGTATCAATGTTATTCCATTTAAATTGTTCATGAAACTAGGCCTAGGTGAACCCCGTGCTACTAGGATGACCCTTCAATTATCTGACAGATCTGTCGTGCATCCTAGGGGTATAGTGGAAGACCTTCTGGTTAAGGTTGGCAAATTCACATATCCTGTGGATTTTGTTATCCTAGACATCAGTGAGGACACAGAAGTGCCTCTTATACTGGGAAGGCCTTTCCTGGCCACCGCCAAGGCTCTCATAGATGTGCATGATGGGACCTTAGTTTTGAGGGATGGCGAGGAGCGAATAACGTTTTCAGTTGCTAACTCTATACCTGCTTCGTCACCTCTGCATGTTGTATCTCACCAGGAGCACGAGTCTGTCGTGTATCCTTCTGTGCTGCCTATTTTGCAGGACCCGCCTCCCACACCTTCGCCGCCACTCCTGACCACTCCATCACCAAAAATACAGATCAAGGAGGAGTGGCGGCCGAAACTGCAGGCAGCTAAGCCTGCTCGAAAGGAAGCCGGGGACCACTACGAGCTGGTCCCGCCCCCACCTTGGCCATCCGAGTATTCACTCGCTTGCATCTTGCCGGATGGCCAAGTCGAGCTGGCAAATGCAGGTGGCCACATTCGTCGCGTACATGGCCACCACTTGAAGTTGTACCTCAAGAGCGATGTGGATCCGCTCTTGAAGGCACCTGATCCTACACTTCCCTGAGCATCCATACTGGCGTCCAGCTAAAAGACGGTAAAGAAGCGCTTGTGGGGAGGCAACCCCACCACGGTTTTCATTTCTATCCTTTTTCCTTTTAATTTTTGTCGTTTTCAAGTCATTGAGTCTGTCTGGAGTCTTTCTGGAATGTTCCTCGTGTCCCGGATGGTCTATTTTGGTCTATGGTGGTGTAATTTTTGAACCGGGGCACGGTTGGGTTTGGATGTTCGAATTTGCAGCTTAAAAACTGGAGAAAAAGGGCCCTCGGCAGTAAAATTACGGGCATGGGGGGGCTAATTATGCCCGTAATTTATCTACCCCCTGCCCGTAATTAATTCAGCACAGAAAAGACTGAAAAAGGGCTCGGCATAGAAATTACGGGCAAGGGGGTAAGAATTACGGCCGTAATTCTTGATACCCCTGCCCGTAATTCGCCCAGAGAGGGCAATTTGCTCTCGGCCTTAAAATTACGGGCAAGGCCGGGGGAATTACGGCCGTAATCCTGCACGTAATTCCCCCCGCGCCTCGTTTAAAAAGTGTCGGCCGAGACACATCCCTCTCTCTCTCCTTCATTTTTCTGGTCACTTTCTCTCCCCTCTCACCAGAAAACTCTAACCAACTCTTCTCCGGTGGTTTTCCGGCCATATCTCGCTCATCGGAGGTCCAAATCAAATTCCGAGACCACCCCCGTGCTCCTCTCGTCGGCGCCCACAAGTCTATACCAGTGGGGTCGAGTTTCGTGGTGGTTTTGGTGCTTGGGGCTTCATTCCCCAAAGTTTTGGGTCAGTTTTGCTCCGGTGAAGTCGCCGGCGACGAAACTCCGGCGAGCCTCCCGGCGAGTTTCCCGGCGATTTTTGTGGTCTCTCGGCCTTCCCTTACCCTCCCCACGATATCCTCTTGTGCCTCCAGGTGTGCTTCTATACTTTTACTTGTCATTTGTGGAGGATTGATATTGTGGGTTTCGTGAGGAATTTCGGGTATGGGTTTGTGCTTGAATTAATTCGGTAGGCCCCTTTGTTGCTTGCTTTGTTTGCTTATCTTTCGGTTGGCCTACCGAGTAATATGAGTTGTGATTGTTCTACTTGGAGCCTAATCTGCTGTCCGGGTTTCTAATCCGAGGGCTCCAAGTGCGTTTGAGTTTCTGTGAATGGTGACTGCTTCTGATTGGTTGTGAATGGTGAATGATCTGATTGGTTATGAATGTTTTTCCTTTCTCGGGGCCTAGTCCACTGTCCGAATTTATGATTCGAGGGCCCCGGGTGAGGGTGATTGTGACCTCACCATTGACGAATTTCCATGTATGTTTTTGGATTTCTGCTGTTTTGTGGCTGCAGGAAAATGAACACGTTCTTGAATCTGCTCGACGCCGACCAGAGGACGACTTTGCGGGACATCCGCCGCCGCAAAGTCGTTCATCACCACTACCTTGACTGGAGGGTCTTCGAGGAGCTGGGTGCTCGCGAGGCAATGGAGGTTGCCATCCGCGCTTTCTCTTGGCGCCGCCTCCTCTGCCTTGCTGAGCCGATTTACCAGGAGCTCCTCTGGGAGTTCTACTCCACCTTCGAGCATTTCCGGACCCATGCGGGCGAGCACGGCAACGCCATCCAGTTCCGACTCGGAGGGGAGTTCTACTCCCTCAGCTATGACGATTTTGGTCGAGCACTGGGGCTCCTTCCACCATTCCCCTGTCACCTGGCCATCGAGGAGCCCGACAGTCCCATCTTTCGGGACCAGCAGTTCTTCGAGAGGATCTGCCTCCCGGAGTATACTGGAGCTGTTTTCACCCCGGGCCACACCACGGCCACTCAGCTGCGACCAGAGTGGCGCATCATCAACCAGCTGCTGGGGAAATCCTACACCCCCAGCGAGGGCTCCACCAGTCATCTTCAGCTCCGCACCCTTCATTGCCTGCACTCCATGAGCCACGAGACGGACAACCTCCATTTTTCCTCTCTTATCGCCCGGACCGTTGCCAAGCATAAACGGTGTAATAGACGCCTGGCGTGTGGGCCGGTGGTCACTGCCCTGGCGCGGTACTACAACGTCGATCTCTCCAGGTTCACTCTCATCCAGGAGGCGACGCCATTCTCCAGGGAGACCCTCCGGCGCCAGCTGATACTGGAGCGCGAAGGGAACGTGACCTGGATCCGGGGCCTGCCTCGCCCTGTTCCTCGTGCACCAGAGGGTGAGGAGCCACCAGAAGCCAGTGATGCTGCAGCCCGTCGAACCACCCGCCGGACGAGGACTCGGCCCACCCCCTCTGCACCGGGCGACTCCACTTCCGGTGCCGGCCCGTCTGCTACGCAGCTAGGGCTGGCAATCGGTTTCCCGGTTAGCGGCTAAATTACGGCCGTAATTAGCCAGGGCATGCCCGTAATTAATTGGCCGAGCCTTCTCCCCAGCAATTCTTCTCGGTGGTAAAATTACGGGCAAGACCCCAAGAATTACGGTCGTAATTCCCAAATTACTGGCGGTAATTGGGAAATTACGGGCGTATTTCCTCCTCCTGCAGCTTAAGTGAAACGTGCGTTTTGGTGTGAATTACGGGCAGGAAGTGATTACGGTCGTAATCCTGCCCGTAATTCGCCCTGAGTCGGGTTTTCGGAGGCAGATTCGAGCCAAGGAGGGAGAATTCGATTTTGGGAGCAAAAACAGAGTTTTAGAGAGAGAAAGAGCGAAGAACAAACCCTAGGAGCTCATTTGGAGTGGATTTCTCATCATTGAAGCCCAGATTGCGTCCCTAGGAGTGAAGATTGACATCCCAGAGCAGATTTTCCTCATCTTTATGAGTATGGCTACTCTTATTTCTGTTTTCCTTTCTCTCTCTATGGAGTAGAACCTTTCTCTCACTTGGGTATGAAGAACCCTAGTTCCTTGTGTTAGGGATTTTATTGTAATGACTTGGGATGATATTACTGTTTGATTTTAATCGAATGATGCATGTTTATTGAATTGATTTGAGTCTGATCAGCTTTTCTCAATTTCTGCTGCAACCTGAGATAGATAGAATCTGATTAGGTTGTTAGAGCCTCTTCATTCGATAGTAGTTGATAGACCGTCATTTACACATGTTTTTACCCTCATACTTACACCGTTTGAGGTGTTGATTCTCGTGTTTTAGGCCGATTTCACGCTAGGTTGTGCTTGTTTGTGTTATTTCAGGTCCTAGTACGTGAATGAAGGCTTAGGAGCGAGTCTGGGGTCGATTGGACGAAGAACGGACGAAGGGCGAGCTTTTGGAGGAGTGCACGGGCAGACCAGGAGGCTGCACGGCCGTGCACTAGGGCCTTTTGGCCGTGCGGGTTGGTGCGAGAGCTTGCACGGGCACATTCCAGGCTTGCACGGCCGTGCGCCTGGCCGTGCAAGGAGGCTGAGCTTGAATAAATGAAACGGCGCGTTTTGAGAGTTGCACGGCCAGAATGGGGTGGTGCACGGCCGTGCACCTGCCCGTGCACCTGGGGAAATCCGGTTTTAGTGCCTAATCCGAGCCAAAAGTGGGAGAATCGTGTTTTCAGAGCAAAAACAGAGCCCTAGAGAGAGAAAGTGCGAAGAACTCATCCTAGAAGCCGTCTTGGAGCTGGATTTCATCGAATCGAGCCTGGAGATCGTCATAGGAGTGAACATCATCGGCCCGGAGCAGATTATCCTCATCGTTATGAGTATGACTAATCCGATTCTTGTTTTCTCTTCTCTCTCTATGGAGTAGAACCCTTCTCTCACTTGGGTATGAAGAACCCTAGTTCCTTGTGTTAGGGATTTGATTGTAATGACTTGGAATGATATTATTGTTTGATTTTAATCGAATGACGCATGTTTCATGAATTGATTTGAGTCTGATCAGCTCGTCTCAATTTCTGCTTCAACCTGAGATAGATAGAATCTGATTAGGTTGTTAGAGCCTCTTCATTCGATAGTAGGAGATTGGCTATACGAGAGTTAGCCAGTTTACTGCTTTGTACTGGTGTTCTTAACGCCAGTAGTGGAGTTCTGTGTTTATAGCCTCAGCTTTCTATCCCGGTGAAGACTAGTCGTCTGCCGGGTAGTTAGACTGAGAGGGCTTGGTCAGCTTAAGAGATTCCAAGCTACTGTCGGATCTTCCGCAGTCTAATCAACAGTAAATCAACCCAGGGAATTGCAATTGAACCTAACTAAGGGGCTAGGGGGACTCAATCCCGAGTGACTCTTACCTGCTTTTGAAAACCGAACCATTTCCTGCTTTCTTACTGCTTTTACTTTTCACAACAATCACTCGACTTAGTTTGCTAGATAATAGAGAATCACGGAGTAAGCAGTAGATCTAGACCCCGGGTTGATAATTAAACTTGCCTATACTGCAGTCCCTTTCATTGGTTACACTTGGCCATTGTTAGGTGTTGTGTTTTAGCTTGTCAGTAGTAGATTGGCTATACGAGAGTTAGCCAGTTTACTGCTTTGTACTGGTGTTCTTGGCGCCGGTAGTGGAAATCTGTGTTCATAGCCTCAGCTTTCTATCCCGGGGAAGACTAGTCGTCTGCCGGGTAGTTAGACTGAGAGGGCTTGGTCAGCTTAAGAGATTCCAAGCTACTGTCGGATCTTCCGCAGTCTAATCAACAGTAAATCAACCCAGGGAATTACAATTGAACCTAACTAAGGGGCTAGGGGGACTCAATCCCGAGTGACTCTTGCCTGCTTTAGAAAACCGAACAATTTACTGCTTTCTTGTTGCTTTTACTTTTCACAACAATCACTCGAAATAGTTTGCTAGATAATAGAGAATCACGGAGTAAGCAGTAGATCTAGACCCCGGGTTGATAATTAAACTTGCCTGTTACTGCATTCCCGGACTGCGATTACACTTGGTCGCAGTTTGGTGTTGTGTTTTGGCGTGTCACTCACCAATGTGGTACAAGATAATTTTTGGGTGTAAACAATTGTCCCCCAACTACTTAGTGCATAAGGATATGGACTAAGCAGTTGAGACCTAACACCAACTCACGTAAATATCGAACACCATGCCACCAATTTTTTTCTTAGCCAAGTTTTCATTCTTACACAAAACCACCTTGTCCTAGAGAACAAGAAATAAATCAAGTCACCTGCCTTTGATTCCCCCCCCCCCCCCGTGAACTCATGCATGGCCATGCATTAATCATAGCCTTGGAACCCTTCCACCTCAATTCCTGACTCAACCTGAATATCACACTTAAATCTCACCTAAATCCCAAGTATAAACCTTAAATGGGTGCAATATAGAGCAAGTATGTTTAAATATCAATCTGGGCCGGCCCATGTACCCCTACTTTGACTGTTTGAAACATTATGTAGCGGAATGTTGTTTGTGAAAATCTCTACAATCAACAATTAAAACGAAGAATTGAAAAGTAAAAGGATTGAAACTCTCGGTGAGAAGCTTCACTCGGGAGTTGTTCCCCCTAACTAACCACCATGACACGTGGGATCGAATGAATTAGTGTGGGAAAAGGCGATTGTGAACCGCTAGGAGGAGCAACAGTGGTTAGAAACCACACTCTCAATTTCTAGGCCAAGGAATGCATTATAGGCTACAAATGTAGCCCTCGTGGCCCAAAGTAATTGAGGGTTGAGTTACCTTCCCTCAAACCGGGGGTTTGGACGGCTTAATCACAATTAACATAGGTATTCAATTTTAGTTTAGAGATTTGTCATACATTAACCTAGATAGGAGGCATGAAATGCCCAAGAAAAACCAAACTCAATTTGAGCCTCTTAAGATAAGGGGGTTTCCCTCTAAGCTAGGTTAGAATAGCACATACAATGCACAATCACCATAAAAACATACCTCAAATCTCAAATTAAACACCACCCACATACAATCATTCAATCCACATAATTAACTACATGGTAGAAGTTAGGGTTCTACAACACCCAAGTGAATAAGAGACTACTCCATGCTAGAAGAAGGACACAGAGGGGGAAAACCATCATTGTGATGCCTCAATCCTCCCTTGTGTTTGTAGTAATCCTCTCTTGAAGAGGAACTTCCCAAATCTTGACTTGGAGCAAACCCTAGCTTCTTCTCCCTCTTAGTTCGTGGATTTCTCTCTCTAGATTCTTGAAGAAGAAGAAGAAGAAGAAGGTTTCTCTCCCTTTTGCTCCCCCTCTCCTTCCTTTCAACTCTCCTGTGTATTGTAGAATCGCTCTGGAACCCTGCCAGTTCACGGTTTATGGCTCCAGTTCACGGTCTTGATGACCATGAAATCCTTGCCTGGACTGTGATATTCAGCTGCTTCCTCCTTTGGTCCGATCTTCGTGCCTTTTCTTCCAACAGTCGACTCCGGAGTTGGTTCCACCTATTAGATGTTGAAACACACTGAAACACGGCAAACCTAACATAAAACCACACCTTTCGAAGCTCAAATGCCACAAACGCCATAGAGAAACGGGGATGAAAAGTGTACATATAGACCCGAAACAATTTCACACCAGGGCACAATCAATCTGGCCACACAGAACAAAAAGGGAAGCAATTGGATTCGACTTCATGGCCATTTAAACGACATGGCAACCAAATATATTTGTTGATTTCTACCAATTAGTTTTATCAACACAAAAGAAGTTTCAAAGAGACCGAGCTAATGCCACGACTCGACAAGACTTGTCTCAAGGCTTCATCAACATCAAAGCCTCTTTCCACATCTAACTTAGCCTTGTTAAACTTAGATAATTCATTGTTTAATTATTGCAATGGAAGACTATAGAAAAAAAACCAAAGCCATTTCTTTAGCCTTAGAAATTTCAATATTTTTTTCTTCCTTTCTCGTTAGAGATACCGCACAAACTACCTAGCCATCATTGTTCTTTAGTCACCACTCACCATGCTCTAAACCAACATGCCCTGATTCATGACTGTGAAGCTCATGGTCGTTCTAGTAAGATGGCTAGGCATGCCCTATGTTTTGTTGTGGAAACTAGTGTGTTTAATGCTCTCTATTCACAAGGGAACCAAGAACACAAGATCAAATATCAAACGATTGTTACTCGGACCACACCTCTCCAAACAATATTTGAACAAGGGTGTTCGATGAATAACGAGGAACCGAACAAGGATTTCTAAGTTACGTTACCTCTACTCCTATGGAGGTTCCTCTGGAGAGCTACGCAACTACGACTACATCTGCGATCTAATACGACTCTGCAAAGGAGATCTTTGACAGAGCGGTTCTACGAACTAGAGAAAGAAAAAGATAAGTCTACGACGGTGCAGTTTGTGATCTGATTTTTGGCGTCGTGAGCTTCTCTCTTGTCTGGATATTTATACCCCATCGTCTTTTCGTAGTCGCAGTAACCACCTTCGCTCCGTCTCTATCTCCTAGGTTCTCCACTCCTCTCAATCGTGCAGGTAACTTCCACTTTGTGCATAACTCCCACGCGTGTGAAACATCTTGGCCACGCTAAAACTTGACCAAAACGACATTGAGATAAAATTCATTGTTCTCCACCATGGTTCGATACTCAAAACAACATTGTCCATCAAGTAAACACCAATGAGGCTTCACCTCCACAACGCGAGTATGTGAGCCTCCTTTCTCCCTAACGTCGTCGTTGTGGCAAACAACTCCGCTGTCTTGGGTTCGATGTGGTTAGGGTCACCATCCATGTTAACTCATTGCCATCTTCGCTAATTGGTGAAACTTTAATAGGCCAAACGCCCTTGTTGGCCCTATGGCGATATCATTCTCCATGGTGAGTTAGTTAAATCAGCACCACAAATCAATGGGACAACATTGTTTCTCATAGAATAAAACAATGTCGTTGCTCGGCTCTACAGCATTGTCAAACTCTTTGCGCCGTTGAGCTAAAATAATTATTATCCTCAAAAACGTTGTTGAATCCTCGATGTTGTTTGCCTCTCACAACGTCGTTGATTTCTGGACCAGATTCATAGATCTCCAACACAATGTTGTTGGAACCTACGACGTTGCTGAATAAACTCTCTTGCGGCCTCTTTGAGATCAAAAATTTGTTAAGTCTACTGACACCATTGAACTTGACCTCGCGGCATTGTTGGTTGGACCAAACTCATCAATATTGTAGAACTAACAACGTTGTTTTGACCAAAAAACGCCGCTGCTTTTCACAAAATCTCAAGCTCGGCGAGTCCGCGGCAACACACGTCATTGTTGAACTCTCGCCACCGCGACGTTGTCTTAAGATAAACAACGTTGCTTCCTATCCTCGTTGTGCCATTGAACTTACTAGCAACTCCGAGGAACTTGTAACACCATCGCATGGTATTACTGAGCGCACACGTATGAGTTATGACCCTTAACTCGCGATGTTGTTTTCTATCAAACAACATCATTACAAGTATCGCGGCGTCGTTGGATCTTTGTGACGCCGTCTTAAGGCTTCAATTTCTCGCGACATTGTTTTAGACTAAACAACATCGTTGGACTTGGCGGCATCGCGTACCAATACCGCGACTTCATTGATACCTTGACTCACTCCTACTGTCACTCTAGAAAATGGCCAAGTATAACCACTTCCTAAAGCGTAGTATAGCGCGTTTGGGTTTTATTGTCAACCCGGGTCCTAGATTTAATGACTACTCGGTGAATTCTTGTTATCTAGCAGTGAACTTTTAGTGCAGGTTCAAACAAACAAAAACGCAAAGCAAGTTAAACGGTTGTTTTCAAGTCAAGAGAGGTCACCCGGATATGGTTCCCCCTAGACTGCAGTTAAGCCGGATTGTAATTTACCAAGTTCAGTTTTCATGAAAGTTATACTGCGGAAGGTTCTTAAACAGTCTGAAGTCTCGACTAAAGGTCTCCAGACCCTCTCAATCTGAGTCTCTAGCGGGCGACTAACCTCCACCGGAGTAAACAGATTGAGGCCCTAACGAACCAAACCTCCACTACCGAACTGAATTCGGTACAGAATAGCGAATTGGCTCCTCGACTAAAGTCACCAATTCACTACCTTCAATTAAGGATACTCTATCAACCTAGGCAAATATTCTCATTCTAGGTCAAAGCAGAAACAACAGGAATTTGATCAGGATTCAAGTCATTCAATCATTCAAACCTCAATCGAATATAATCAATTCATAAATTCTTGTACTTGGGTTCATACAATCAAACCTAGCATACAAATCTAGGGTTCCCCATACCCAGATGAATGGGGAAACTACTCCATGGAGAGAGAAGCAAAAACAGATTCAGACACGGAAATCATACTGTGAAGATGGATTTCTGCTTCTGGACATTAATCGGCACTTCTCCAAGCTCAAGCCAGGCTCCAATGGTGATGAAGATCAAGCTATGGCACTTGGGAACTCTGGTTCGTCGCTTTCTCTCTCTAGGAATCGCTCTGTCTCTCTAAAACTCGGAACCCTTGAATTTTGGCCTTTCTTTCCCTTAAATCTGCTGCATGTCGCTATACCCGGTCAAAATACCTGGTCGGGTATTTTGGGTCTCGACCAGGTATTGTTAAAACGTGCGTTTTGGTCAGGGGAAAAATCCCCGGTCTGCCCCAATAATCCCTGACCGGGGATTTTGCCTTCACGCCCGGACCCCCTTCTGTTTCTCACGGACGCCCAAAGTGATAAATACCCGACCATGGCTAGAAAATACCCGGTCGGGTATTTCTGCCTTTGGCCGGGTATTTTGGCTCTCCAGCACACTTCAAGCCTCACTTGCTTCTTTCGACCCAACTCTCGTTCCTTTGCCTCGATTCTACCGCCAAGTCCTGAAATATGACATAAACGTACAACCTCGCGTGAAATCGGCTTAAAACACGAGAAACAACATCACAAACGGCTCAAGAATAGGGGTGAAAACATGTGTAATTATCGGTCTATCAAGCTCCCCCACACTTAACCGCTTGCTTGTCCCCAAGCAAATCTAACTCAAACCAATGCAACTCTCCAGACCTCTATAGCAACAAACAACCTTGATCGTAGGTAGAGGACTTCCTAGATCATTTAGCAGCTTACGAGGTCAACCGACGCACAAGACATCTCATAGCTTCTTCGACGAGAGCACTAGTCTCGAGTCGGCATCATGGAAAATAGTGACAGAGGACCAATGAATCGTGGATGAAAAGACTCTCAAAAACAAAAGATCATGGACTCACATTTTTTCAAGGTGCTCGATTTTCTTCTTCAAGATGGTTGGAACCCCTTTTCTTTCTTCTTTTTGCTTGTTTTTCTGTTTTTTTTTTCTTTTTGTTTTTCAAGGGTTCCAACCTGTTTTTTTTTTTTCGGAAAACGGGGGCTCCCACCTAGCAAAGGTTTTGCGGGAGCCCGGCTCTTACCGGCCATGCCAGGAGCGGGTGTCTCGAGCCTCGTGCGGGGGAAAGACATGTAAGGGGGCTGGAGGTAGTAGGTGGAAATTGGGAACGGATTCCCGTCTCCCCTTACACACTTTCGCCCTATTCGCACGGGAGACGTTAATTTAAAGCACATTTTCGAGCACCTGTTATTTTCAAAACATTATACAAGAGTCCATGACAGGCAGAGAGTCCACAACACCACACAATTCAAGGGTCCTAAGATCACTAACTCACTCAATCAACCAACACAATATGAAGAAGAAATGAGACTTCTTAAATGCACCAACATCCTCCATAGTGCTACACTACCTCCCTAGGTTGCACATTACTATAGAGACTGTCAATTCAAAGCATACTGAGCAGGCAATTGCAAGGAACACGTACTTGGAGCCCTCAAATTTTAAAAATTTGGACAGTGGACTAGGCTCCAAGCACACAAACAGATCTAATGCAGTCAAAAGATAAACATCCCCCCCCCCACACTTAAGATCGACATTGCCCTCAATGGAGAAGAGGAAAGGAAAGGGGAACGATGTTACCGGTGTGCACGGACTGCAGGAGACTGGAATGGACCAGTCGGCATGAAACGGACTGGAGAGAGGACCAGTCGGGAACACAGGCACAGCTAAAGGAAACCAAAGAGCTCAAACACAATACGTTAGGTCCAATGGTCAGCCCAATAGTACAGCATCCAAAAAGCAAAAGAAAAACAAACCAAAGCCAAAGCTATTGGCAATCCGACCCAAAACAAAAGAAATAAATGAAAACCGTGGTGGGGTTGCCTGCCCACAAGCGCTTCTTTACCGTCTTGTAGCTGGACGCCCATGGTGGATAATCAGCGTGGTGCAGGAACAGGTGCCTCCAAAAGCGGATCCACATCGCTCTTGAGGTACAGCTTCAGGTGGTGACCGTGCACCCGACGGGTGCAACCGCCAGCATTGGTTAGCTCGACCTGGCCATCCGGCAGAATGCAGGCAAGTGAGTACGCGGATGGCCAGGGTGATCGTGATGCAGGAGGTGGGACCAGCTCATAGTGGTCTCCACCTTTCTTCCGAGTGGGCTTAGGCACCTGCTGCTTCGGCCGCCACTCCTCTTTGAGCTTTTTATTCGGCGGTGACGCTGGAGGGAGCGGTGGCGAAGGAGTGAGAGGGGGATCCTGCAAAATGAGAGGTGCAGAAGGATACACGACAGGCTCGTGTACTGGGTCAGAAATAGCATGCACAAGTGTGACAGCAATCATAGCACAGTGATCGAATTCAGTCACAGAAAAAGTAGCCTGTTCATTCCCAGCACGCAGGATCAGTTTACCATCATGCACATCAATAAGTGCCTTGGCGGTGGCAAGAAATGGTCTACCCAAAATCAAAGGTACATCCACATCCTCATTTATATCCAGAATAACAAAATCAGCAGGATATGTGAATGCACTCATATTAACAAGCAGATCCTCTATGATACCCCTAGGATGCACAACGGAACGATCGGCTAGCTGAATGCTCATCCTAGTAGGGCTAAGTTCACCTAGGTCTAGCTTTTTGAACAATTTATATGGCATGACGTTTATGCTAGCGCCTAGGTCCGCCAAGGACTTACCTACATGCATGCTGCCAATAGTAAGAGGGATAGTGAAACTCCCTGGGTCCTTGCGCTTTTCGGGCAGCTTGTTCTGCAGGATAGCAGAACACTCCTCGCTCAACAGCACTGTCGAGAGATCCCCAAGTTTCTTCTTGTTGGTGAGGAGGTCTTTCATGAACTTTACGTACTTGGGCATCTTCGACAATGCCTCCACAAACGGTATGCTGATGTTGAGCTGCTTCAACATTGCCATAAACTTGGCAAACTCAGTCTCCAGCTTGTCTTTTTGTAGGCGATTGGGTAAGGGAAGCTGGGGTACGTGCTCCTTAACCACTGGTCGTGGCTTGGGAGCAGGGGCTTCCTTCTCCACGCGCACTTCTGCATCATCGGCTGGAAGTGCTGAATTAGGTAGTGGTTCCTCCTGCCTGGTCGGGGCAGGATCAACCGATGTGAGCATGCCACTCCTGGTGAAGATGGCATCCAGCTGCTCGTGCGGCTCCCGTGGATTGGGGATGGTGGTGGCAGGTAGAGTCCCCAAGGCCCGGGCAGTAAGTTGGCGCGCTAGGGCACCGACTTGGTTCTGTAAATCTTGCAGAATAGAACTCTGGTTCCTCTGTCCTGCCTCCAGAGAGGCTATGCTCTGGTCCACCCTCGTGAAATTCGCCTGGCTGGTGGTCATGAATGCCGCCAAAATATTCTTCAGATCGATCATCTGGTTATCGAGAGCTGGGGCTGCTGCTGGCTCGGCATACTGACGCTGGGGCTGCTGGAATGGCTGCCCCTGCCTAGGCAGGTAGGGCTGCTGCTGCGGTGGTGGCCCCTGCCTAGCCTGGAAGGGCTGCCTCTGCTGAAAACCACCCGCTGGTGCTGGGAAACCAGGTGGTTTAGTGGTGTTGCTGCTCCAGGCAAAGTTGAGATGCTGGCGCCATCCCTCATTGTAGGTATTGCTATATGGGTCAAGGTGCCGAGCATTGGCGATGAAGTCCACTTGTTCTTGGGGAGTAGAGGACTCCCTCATGGCCTGACAGTCCTCCACCAGGTGATTCGGGCTCTCACGCCACTGACACTGAGCTACTGGAGGCAGAGCTGCACCTCAGCCCGGAAGGAGACTGTTGGGCTGCTTCAATGTCTGCACCAACTCAGCCACCTGCTGCTCTAACCCGGACCTGGCCTCCATAGCGTGCACACCACGGTCCCGGGAATTTCTGCCTCTGCTGTTCTGCCCCCAGGAATGATCTCGGGCAGCCAAGGTACTAATCATCTGGTTCAGCTCGGGTGGAGTCTTAGTGAGAACATCCCCTCCTGGGCATAGAGACTCTATCACCCTCTGGCTATCTGGGGTGAGGGCACTGTAGAAGTTCCCCACTGTGAATGCATCACTGAAGCCATGATGGGGACACTGCCAGAAATATCCCATGTACTGCTCCCATGCATCACGAAGTGACTCGTCCGGCTCTTGGCGGAAGTGAGTGATCTCCCGCTGAATCTCTGTGGTCTTCGATGCCGGATAGTACCTGTGCACGAACTTGTCTGCCAGATCATCCCAAGAAGTGATGGACAATGGGGGCTGGGCCTCCAACCACCTCTTAGCATTCCCCGCCAGAGAATGGGGGAAGTATTGAAGGTGGATTGCGTCATCCGGGACACCGTTCAGCTTGAACCCGTTTGTCAGCTGCAGAAAACGGGAAAGATGCACCCGGGCCTCCTCATCCTTCAAGCCATGGAACTGGATAGAGGATGTAATGAGTTGAATCCAGCATGGCTTGATCTCGAAGTTGTTTGCTGGAACGGGCGGATAGAGGATGACCGGGCGGATGTCAGCAATCCGTGGAGTGTAGTAGTACTCCAAGGTGGGACCCTGCGGCGGTGCTTGGGCCCTGTGGTCGTTCCCCAAGAGCTGATTCCCCGGAGGTGGGTTGTGGTCGCCTTCCATCTCGTACTCGTCCTCGGACTCGCTGCTCAAATGGCCGTCTATGCGCTCCACCGTAGCCAGTCTAACTCGCTGTTGTCTCCAAAGTTGGTGGCAGGTGCATTCAATCTCTGGATCCAACGGCAGTAAACCTCCCGACTAGCTACGGGTCATGCACTATCTGCACACAATCAAGCAATGCAAACCCGTGAAGGCACAAGTGGGAAAGAACAAACACTCAATGCGAAAATGAAAATTCTAAAGTAACAGAAATCACTTTTCTTCAACAACCTAGCCGTCCCCGGCAACGGCGCCAAAAACTTGACTCACTCCTACTGTCACTATAGAAAATGGCCAAGTATAACCACTTCCTAAAGCGTAGTATAGCGGGTTTGGGTTTTATTGTCAACCCGGGTCCTAGATTTGATGACTACTCGGTGAATTCTTGTTATCTAGCAGTGAACTTTTAGTGCTGGTTCAAACAAACAAAAACGCAAAGCAAGTTAAACGGTTGTTTTCAAGTCAAGAGAGGTCACACGGATATGGTTCCCCCTAGACTGCAGTTAAGCCGGATTGTAATTTACCAAGTTCAGTTTTCATGAAAGTTATACTGCGGAAGGTTCTTAAACAGTCTGAAGTCTCGACTAAAGGTCTCCAGACCCTCTCAATCTGAGTCTCTAGCGGGCGACTAACCTCCACCGGAGTAAACAGATTGAGGCCCTAACGAACCAAACCTCCACTACCGAACTGAATTCGGTACAGAATAGCGAATTGGCTCCTCTACTAAAGTCACCAATTCACTACCTTCAATTAAGGATACTCTATCAACCTAGGCAGATATTCTCATTCTAGGTCAAAGGAGAAACAACAGGAATTTGATCAGGATTCAAGTCATTCAATCATTCAAACCTCAATCGAATATAATCAATTCATAAATTCTTGTACTTGGGTTCATACAATCAAACCTAGCATACAAATCTAGGGTTCCTCATACCCAGATGAATGGGGAAACTACTCCATGGAGAGAGAAGCAAAAACAGATTCAGACACGGAAATCATACTGTGAAGATGGATTTCTGCTTATGGACGTTAATCGGCACTTCTCCAAGCTCAAGCCAGGCTCCAATGGTGATGAAGATCAAGCTATGGCACTTGGGAACTCTGTTTCGTCGCTTTCTCTCTCTAGGAATCGCTCTGTCTCTCTAAAACTCGGAACCCTTGAATTTTGGCCTTTCTTTCCCTTAAATCTGCTGCATGTCGCTATACCCGGTCAAAATACCTGGTCGGGTATTTTGGGTCTCGACCGGGTATTGTTAAAACGTGCGTTTTGGTCAGGGGAAAAATCCCCGGTCTGCCCCAATAATCCCCGACCGGGGATTTTGCCTTCACGCCCGGGCCCCCTTCTGTTTCTCACGGACGCCCAAAGTGATAAATACCCGACCATGGCCAGAAAATACCCGGTCGGGTATTTCTGCCTTTGGCCGGGTATTTTGGCTCTCCAGCACACTTCAAGCCTCACTTGCTCCTTTCGACCCAACTCTCGTTCCTTTGCCTCGATTCCACCGCCAAGTCCTGAAATATGACATAAACGTACAACCTCGCGTGAAATCGGCTTAAAACCAAGTGTAATCGCAGTCTGGAAATGCAGTAAAGTGGCAAGCTCTATTTGTCAACCCGGGGTCCAGATCTACTACCTACTCCTTGATTATCTATTATTTAGAAAACTAAGTCGAGTGATTGTGATTTTAAGCACAAGCAGTAAGAAAGCAGGAAATGGTTCGAATTTCTTAAGCAAGGGAAGAGTCACTCGGGAATGAGTCCCCCTAGCTCCTTAGTTAGGTGAAAGTTGTAATTACCTTTGGTTGATTTACTGTTGATTAAACTGCGGAAGATCCGACAGTAGTTTGGAATCTCTTAAGCTGACCAAGTCCTCTCGGACAGACTACCTAGCAGACGACTAGCCTTCACCTGGATAGACTGCTGAGGCAATAAACGCAGAACTCCACTAATGGAATTGGATTCCAGTACAAAGCAGTAAATCGATTAACTCTCGTATAACCGATCTACCACTACCGATTGATGAAGCTCTAACAAACTAATCAAATTCTATCTATCTCAGGTTGCAGCAGAAATCAAGAAAAGATTATCATGCTTCAATTGACTCAATGAATCATGCATCAATCGATTAAAATCAATCAGTATATCAATCCAAAGTCATTACAATCAAGATTCCTAACACATGGAACTAGGGTTCTTCATACCCAAATGAGAGAAAGTTCTACTCCATAGTGAGAGAGAGAGAGAGAGAGAGAGAGAGAGAGAGAAACAGAAAACAGAGTAGTCATACTCATAAAGATGGGGATAATCTGCTCTGGGATGTCGATCTTCACCCCTGGGAATGCAATCTGGGCTTCAATGGTGAGAAATCCACTCCAAATAGCTCCTAGGGTTTGTTTTTTGCCCTTTCTCTCTCTAAAGCTCTATTTTTTGCTCAAAAACTTGATTCCCTATCCTTTGGCTCGATTCTGCCTCAAAAATCCGATTCTGGGCGAAATAGGGGCAGAAATACGGTCGTAATTCTTCCCTGCCCTTATTTTGCCCAAAACGCGCGTTTTGGTTAAGTCTCAGCGCATTCAAGGCTCCTCTCGGAACTAAAAATACGGGCATGGGAGGGAAAAATACGGTCGTATTTCTCATACCCGTATTTCTTCCTCCGCTCCTGTTAATGCTTCGTTTCTCTCTCAACCGGACTCCGAATCAATCGCTGTTTGATCCCAAACGCACGTACTCTCGTCTTATTTCTTTTCATGACAAGTTTCCATGATTATTTGTCCATAATATGAGGTATAAGTCCATTCTTCCTCATGTCATGCTCGTGTTTCTTCTCCTGAATTGCCAATTGATCTCCGATTGACTTGAAACTTGCGCCTATGCTTCAATTTACATGCTAGGACCTGAAATGTGACAAAGGAATACAACCTAGTGTAAAATAGTCCAAGAAATAAAAAAATCAAGCCAAAATGATCAAGAAACGAGGGTGCAAACATGTGCAAATACGACGTTATCAAATTCCCCCACACTTAACCGTTTGCTTGTCCCCTAGCAAACCTGACTCAAACCAATGCAGTTCTCCAGACCTTTATAGAAACATGCAACCACGATCTTCGGTAGAGGACGTTCTAAGTCATTTAGGCTTTAGCAGCTTGCGAGGTCAACCGACGCACAAGACGCCTCCTAACTTCTTCGACGAGAACTCTAGTCTCGAGTCGGTATCATGGCAAATAGTGATCAGAAGACCAATGAATCATGGACGAAGGGACTCTCAAAAACAAAAGATCATGGACTCACATTTTTAAGGTGCTCTATTTTCTTCTTGAAGATGTTTGGAACCATTTTTTTTTCCTTGTTTTTCTTGTTTTTTTTTTCTTTTCTCTTTCTTTTCAAAGGTTCCAACCTGTTTTTCAGAAAACGGGGGCTCCCACCTAGCAAAGGTTGTGCGGGAGCCCGGCTCTTACTAGCTATGCCGGGAGCGGATGTCTCGAGCCTCGTGCGGGGGAAAGAAATGTAAGGGGGCTGGAGGTAGTAGGTGGAAATTGGGAACGGATTCCCGTCTCCCCTTACACACTTTCGCCATTTTCGCACGGGAGACATTATTTTAAAGCACATTTTTTAGCACCTTCTTTCAAAACATGGTACAGGAGTCCATGACAGGTAGAGAGTCCACAATACTACACAATTCAAGGGTCCTAAGATCACTAATTCACACAATCAACCAACACAATATGAAGAAGAAAGGAGACTTTTTAAATGCATCAACATCCTCCATAGTGCTACACTACCTCCCTAGGTTGCATATCACCATAAAGACTGTCAATTCAAAGCATACTGGGCAGGATATTGCAGGGAGCAGTACTTGGAGCTCAAATCGAAATTTGGACAGTGGACTAGGATCCAAGCACACAAACTCATCTAGAAGTCAAAGATAGATAAACACCCCCCCCCCAACACACACACACACTTAAGCACGACATTGCCCTCAATGGAGCAGAGGGAAAGATAAGGGGAACGATGTTACCGGGAAAACAACCTGTCGGGGGGTGCAAATGGGACCAGTTAGCAACGGCGGACTTGAAGGGGGACCAGTCCACAGAGCTGGAGTCATCAAAACACAATGGTTCATAGAAACCACAGTTCCAAGTAGAAAAACCGAAAACAAACGAAAGGAAAACAAACCTTGGTGGGGTTACCTCCCCACAAGCGCTTCTTTACCGTCGTGAGTCGGACGGTGGCTCCTAAGTTTCGGTCTATGCTAGAAACTCCTTGAAGTTGAAGTTCTCATCGATGATGTGGAGTCTCAAGTCACAAGCAGATGGTATGACAGGTGATGTAGGCTCGTGTATTTGATGAATATGAAGTCTCCACCAGCGAGACCTCTTCTTTTCTTCCTCACTCGTCTCATTTCCCAAAACCATATATGTCAGCATCGACTGACCACCATTGCGTCCACCAAGAGGGACCGATGTCGATGTGGCCTTGGTCTGGCAAAGAGACACTGCAAATGGGTCCTTGCCAAGCACCTCCTCGAAGTTTGGTGGAGATATCACATGTAACTCATGGCCGGTGCAAGCCTCTTCCACCTCAACTTCATCCTTATCCTGGACGCCAATTGCTTCTTCAACCCCCCCCCCTTCCTTCCTCAGAATTTGATTCCGCCCCTGGGAAAAGATCAAGGACTTCCTCTAATTCACTTTCGTCGTCCTTCACAACTTCTTTCCTCATCCTTTCTCGCTCTTCTTCTTCTAGCACGGATTGGAGAGCAAGTCGCCATACAATCTTTTCAATAAGATCAGCTTGCATCTCCTCACTTATGCCCCCCTCTTCAGCGCTTGGTGTGGGGTGTAGAAAGGGATGGGCGGCTACAACAGGACATTTCTGATCATGATCATCACGGGAGCTCTTCGTGACAACTTTTGTATGCTCCACGACATCCTCAGGATTGACTTCCTCCTCCTTCTCCGCTTGTATTGTAGCATAAAGGCTGTCTTGAGAAAACTGTGCACAAGATTTCTCAATGACCTCTATGTGCTTCTTTATGCTTCGAAGGGTCTCCTCTGTTTCACAGGAAAATGAGAAGTTAGTTTGGGCCATGGTCTGGATATGAGGATCCATCTTGAAAAAGGATCTCTCAGGTACTCGAGCAATCTGCTCCACGAGTAGCCTCAAGTGATAGTTTGGATCTGGCTGTGGAGTGTAGCATGGCTCTGCCGGATGGCCCGTGAAGGCTGTGGCTAAATCAAGATCTGATGGCCCTTCTAATTGTGGGAGGAATTCTTCTTGATAATGAGATTGTTCTTGAAATAACCAAGGGTCTGATTGTTCTTTGTAGTAGGGGGGTTGGTACTGTAACCCGACTCCATAGTCTTCTCCTCCTTGGGTGCTCCAGGAAGTCTCGGGGTAATACCACTCGGGTGGTGGTGGATACCCCCAATGGTTGGAGAAGCCTTGATAATCCATATATCAGATTTGCACCAACAAAAACAAAATACCCCAAGTGAAAAGCAAGGGTGGAAAAGAGAGGATGCATAAAAGTAAATGCTAAAGTAACAGACTTTCACATTTCTTCAATAATCTAGAGTTCCCCGGCAACGACGCCAAAAACTTGACACGCTAAAACACAACACCAAACTGCGACCAAGTGTAATCGCAGTATGGAAATGCAGTAAAGTGGCAAGCTTTATTTGTCAACCCGGGGTCCAGATCTACTGCCTACTCCGTGATTATCTATTATCTAGCAAACTAAGTCGAGTGATTGTGATTTTAAGCAAAAGCAGTAAGAAAGTAGGAAATGGTTCGAAGTTCTTAAGCAAGGGAAGAGTCACTCAGAAATGTGTCCCCCTAGCTCCTTAGTTAGGTTGACTCACTCCTACTGTCACCCTAGAAAATGGCCAAGTGTAATCACTTCCTAAAGCGTAGTATAGCGGGTTTGGGTTTTATTGTCAACCAGGGTCCTAGATGTGATGACTACTCGGTGAAATCTCGTTATCTAGCAGTGAACTTTTAGTGCAAATCCAAAAAAAAAACAAAAACACAAAACAATTTTAACGGTTGTTCAAGTCAAGAGAGGTCACCCGGATATGGATCCCCCTAGACTGCAGTTAAGTCGGATTGCAAGTTACCAAGTTCAGTTTTTATGAAAGTTATACTGCGGAAGGTTCTTAAATAGCCTGAAGTCTCGACTAAAGGTCTTCAGACCCTCTCAATCTGAGTCTCTAGCGGGCGACTAACCTCCACCGGAGTAAACAGATTGAGGCCCTAACGAACCAAACCTCCACTACCGAATGGAATTCGGTACAAAATAGCGAATTGGCTCCTCGACTAAAGTAACCAATTCGCCACCTTCGATTAAGGGCACTCTATCAACCTAGGGAGATATTCTCATTCTAGGTCAAAGCAGAAACAACAGGAATTTGATCAGGATTCAAGTCATTCAATCATTCAAACCTCAATCGAATATAATCAATTCACAAACTCTGTACTTGGGTTCATACAATCAGACCTAGCATACAAATCAAGGGTTCCCCATACCCAGATGAATGGGGGAACTACTCTATAGAGAAAGAAGCAAAAGTAGATTCAGACGCGGAAATCATACTGTGAAGACGGATTTCTGCTCCTAGACGGTTAATCGGCACTTCTCCATGCTCAAGCCGGGCTCCAATGGTGATGAAGATCAAGCTATGGCACTTGGGAACTCTGGTTCGTCGCTTTCTCTCTCTAGGAATCGATTTCTCTCTCAAAAACTCGGAACCCTTCAATGTTGGCCTTCTTCTTCATTTTATCAGCTGCCAGATCGCGACACCCGGTCGAAATACCCGGTCGGGTATTTTGGGTTTCGACCGGGTATAAATGAAGCGCACCGTTTCGTTCAGGGGAAAAATCCCCGGTCACTTTCCATAATCCCCGACCGGGGGTTTTAAGCCATTTGCCCGGGCCCCCTTCTGTTTCTCACGGGTGCCCGAAGTGAAAATTACCCGACCATGGCCAGAAAATACCCGGTCGGCTATTTCTGCCTTTGGCCGGGTATTTTGGCTCATCAGCCCCCTTCTTCGCAACTTCGCTCCTTTCGACCCAGAACTCGTTTCTCCGCCTCGATTCCAACGTCGGGTCCTGAAATATGACATAAACACACAACCTAGCGTGAAATCGGCTTAAAACACGAGATTCCAAATCACAACGGCTTCAGAATAGGGGTGAAAATATGTGTAATTATCGGTCTATCATAGGTCAAAGTTGTAATTACCTTTGGTTGATTTACTGTTGATTAAACTGCGGAAGATCTGACAGTAGCTTGGTATCTCTTAAGCTGACCAAGCCCTCTCAGACAGACTACCCAGCAGACGACTAGACTTCACCTGGATAGACTGTTGAGGCAATAAACGCAGAACTCCACTACTGGAATTGGATTCCAGTACAAAGCAGTAAATCGATTAACTCTCGTATGAACGATCTACCACTACCGATTGATGAAGCTCTAACAACCTAATCAGATTCTATCTATCTCAGGTTGCAGCAGAAATCAAGAAAAGATGATCAGGCTTCAATTGACTCAATGAATCATGCATCAATCGATTAAAATCAATCAGTATATCAATCCAAAGTCATTACAATCAAGATTTCTAACACATGGAACTAGGGTTCTTCATACCCAAGTGAGAGAAAGTTCTACTCCATAGAGAGAGAGGAAAACAGAAATCATAGTAGTCATACTCATAAAGATGGGGATAATCTGCTTTGGGATGTCGATCTTCACTCCTGGGGATGCAATCTGGGCTTCAATGGTGAGAAATCCACTCCAAATAGCTCCTAGGGTTTGTTCTTCGCCCTTTCTCTCTCTAAAACCCTGTTTTTTGCTCAAAAACTCGATTCCCTATCCTTTGGCTCGAATATGCCTCAAAAACCCGATTATGGGCAAAATACGGGTAGACATACGGTCGTAATTCTTCCCTGCCCGTATTTTGCCCAAAACGCGCATTTTGGTTAAGTCTCAGCGCATTCAAGGCTCCTCTCGGCACTAAAAATACAGGCATGGGAGGGAAAAATACGGTCGTATTTCTCCTGCCCGTATTTCTTTCTCCGCTCCTATTTAATGCTTCGTTTCTCCCTCAACCGGACTCTGAATCAGTCGCCGTTTGATCCCAGACGCTCGTAGTCTCGTCCTATTTCTTTTCATGATAAGCTTCCATGATTATTTGTCCATAATATGAGTTAGAAGTCCATTCTTCCTTAGGTCATGCTCGTGTTTCTTCTCCCGAATTGCCAAATGATCTCCGATTGACTTGAAACTTGCGCTTATGCTTCAATTTACATGCTAGGACCTAAAATGTGACAAAGGAACACAACCTAGCGTAAAATAGTCCAAGAAAGCAAAAACTCAAGCTAAAATGATCAAGAAACGAGGGTGCAAACATGTGCAAATACGACGTTATCACCTGCTTCCTCGGAGTGGTGGTTACTCCTTCCACCGCCTAGGTGCTTCTCTTGGAACCTCTGTGGCTCTTGAAGTGTAGCTTCCATCTCCTAGTCTTGTTCTAAATCTCGTGTCATGCTAGTCTTTTGATAAGCATGTGGTGTCTCGCAAAGGGGGTTGTGTTCCTCTTGCCTTGCGGCCATGGACTTCTTGTCTGACGGCCATGGACCTCTTGAGACATAGTCACTAGTGTAATGCTCCATCACCACACCCTTCTCATTCGTGTCCATGGCTTCTCTCATGAGGCGGCATGGACCTCTCACTCATGCACATGGCCCCTCTCTTGAGGCGGCATGTCCTTCCCAGACTTAGTGTATTTTGGGACGTTCGGACCTAGTCATGAGGAGGCATGGCCTCTTCATTCGTGGCCATGGACTTGTCAATCATGTATGTGGCCCTTCCCGTGACACTACATGGCCTTCTCATACTTAGAATTTTCAATCGTGTCTCGCGTTCATACACTTTCTCGTGAAGCGGCATGGCCTTCCCTGATTTAGAATATTTTGTGTCGTTCGGTCTTGGTCATGAGGCGGCATGACCTCTTCATTCATGGCCATGGACTTCTCAATCATGTCGGTGGCCCTTCCCGTGACACGACATGTCCTTCTCATATTTAGCATTTTTCAATCATGCCTATGGCCTCTTGTCTCGCGTCCATGTCCATCACATGACATGACCATGAACCTTTTAATCAATGCCTATGGCCCTTCTTGTGAGGCGGTGTGGTCTTCTCATACTTAGTATTTTGCACCTATACCTAGGGCCTCTTACCTCGCGTCCATGCCCCTTCTCGTGAGGCAGCATGGACTTCTCAGACTTAGTAATTTTTATCTCCTTTGAGATAGGCTTATTTTGGCATGATCACGTGACTTGAGAATTTTCCCCATGTCCATGTTCCCTCTCGTTGAGATGGCATGCACTTCTAGATTATAGACGAACATGACCCTCTTCGTGAAGTGGCACATCCCTCTCCAGACTTAGTTTGTTTTTATACAATCTCAAGGCATGGCATGGCCTCCTACGAGAGGCTCATGTCATTTATTGAAGCATGTCCATGCTCACTATGACTTAGTGGATTGGGTTTAAAATCAATATTAATAAGAACCAACTTAAATAACATTAATTGTTATAATTGATGTGGTCTTATAAAATCATTAATTACCTTGTAACTCACCAATGTGGTACAAGATAATTTTTGGGTGTAAACAGGGTTCCCGCCATCATTCCCCTTGTCGGTTACCAAAAAGCTCTGATTTACTCCCCCGGGTCTTGAATTCCTCCAAGCGAAGTTCCCATACATGTAGTGGCAGTTCTCGACCCGCCGAGGGGAGCAAGAAATTGGCAGCAGCCGTGGAATTGGGAAATGAGAGGCGTGCGAATTTAATTTTTCAAAATGATCAGCGTGCACTTTCTTTACAAATTTGTAATTAATTGAGGTCAACACTTAAAATTGGAAAAGTAACCAAAACAAAATGTTCTGATTGGTTGTAACTATTGTTAGTATGGTGCTAACAAAAAAGGTGTTAGCACCCTAACCTTTCCCCAGTTACTTACTTACCCGTTAATTAATTTGTATAATCTAAAACATTATTCATAAAAAAATCTAAAACATTAGATGAAAAATTAATACGGTTGAGATGTGCTTAGCATGGTCCATGAAACTGTACCGGATATCTTATCGGAAAAATCAGCGGTGTAATATTTTATGATAAAATCGTGATTTAATCGTAGTTCAACCGTTATATCGTTAAATACCGCATACCGATTTAGCCTCCAATACTAATATTTTGTGGTTGAACCGCCAGTACTATACAGTTTCATGGACCATAGTGCTTAGTCAAGCGAGGGCTCCTCGCAATCACATGATCTCATCTCCTTTTTTCGTTAGAAATTATTCTATTCTTTCGGAAATATTGAGTTGCGAACAGCGACAAACAATGAGGGACGGTAACTGCAACTAAGAACAACAATTACCAAAAAAAGGATTGACCCTGTGGGTGTGCGGTAGACCCTTCCACGTAGGGCCTCCAAATTATTGGACGCCTCCGGTACCTCTATTATATATAATGCTAGTTATATTTTATGGACTATTGTATTTTAATTATAAATTTAAAATATATCAAATTGATGCATTGGTCTTTAATTATGAGTATAACACAATAAAAAAATAATCCAAAAATCTAAAAGAACAAATGAGCTACATGAAAAAGGAAAATTTGCTTTCTTATTATTCTTTTTTCAAACCTTTATAAAATAGCACATTCTTTGTTTTTTGTGTTTTGTTAAAGAGAATAAGAGAGGTGACATTGTTTATGCCCTTATTATTAAGGTTAACTATAATAAGACACAAGCCAACAACAGTAAAAGGGGGGAAAAGTAAATCAATTATAAATAGTTTGTAACATACTTAACTTTAGACTAAAAATTTATCAGTTTCGGCTATCTATTAATCATTTTCTATTATTTGTTCCTATTCTTCTATATTATCCCCTCTGACTCAATTATGTTTCATCACTTATCAGGTGATTCAAGTTAATTGATTAATTGTTAAATTATAATTTTTTAAAATAATTTTTTAAATTTTTAAATTTTTTATTGATAATTTATTTACATTTAATTAAAATTTTAAGGATAAAATTTGCTACATTTGATTTATACAACAAGGTCTCCATTAATCTTAGAGTTGGACCTTAGGTAACCTAATTCGTGCGTCAAGGCCTGCCGCTCCCGCTCCAGCGCGTGAAAACGCGAACTTTCAACAAGTCTTCTATAATTCGCGAACTGATATTAATTGGAGCGCGAACTAATGTTTCTGGAGCGCGATCTCCCTGTGGTTGTCCTGGATAGCATCGGCAGCTGTATTTGTCGGGCCATCGATGTTTCCGTCAGCTATTTCTGGCGTTCCGCCGTCCCCAGCCCTGACTTCAACCTCAGTTCCCAATGACGAATCAACCTTCTCCTTGCGATGCGCTGCCGCTACCACAAGCCGACGACGTCCTACCAAAGAAAGGAGAAGTCTCGTAGCCGCTGAATGTTGAGACCAATTTTGATCTCTCTCTTGGGCGGATCTGAGGGAGTAGCTACCGTGGGAGAGACTAATTGTATCGATTGAATGATTGATGCAATTCTCCTTCTTTTTCTTCTTCACGATCGATTCTCTCACTCGGGAATTGAAAGCAGAGAACAAGAAAAGGACAAGGGAGGAGAAATATACAAACGTTGATGTGTATAGTCAACCACCGATTGGAAACAGAGGAAGATGGGTGGTCGTTGTTTAGAGATAAGTGGTGCAGTGATGTGGGAGAGCTATTTGCGTATAAAAATAAAGATAATTATTAGTTTTTAATTAACTGGATTCCCACTCCCAAAACCATGAAATTAAATCATGCTTTAGAAAAGTCCAATTAATTCGACTATGCTAATTCAGTAATCCTAATGGTTTTTAATAGATATTCTCCTCATACAATATTTAATGGAATTTCTTCACAAGTTCATCAAAATGTAATGTAAAAAAATAAATATTTACTATATTTTAAGCATCATAATTAATATATATTGAAAAAATAATATAATTATCCACGCTCTCTTCACGCTCTCGATATTGAATTCTTAAGAAATAGCCGCTCTCGCGCTCTCGCTCCCGCTCCCGCTCTCGCTCTCGCTCCACGAACTGGTTACCTAAGTTGGACCTGATCAAAATACTTTTATTAATTATTTTTAGCATGATACTAATACATAAAATATTAGCACAGCCTATCTGATATTGAACATATATTGGTTCGATGAATGACTATTACTATTATCATTATTATGCGAAAGCGTGTATGTTTGACTGGGTTTACTATATGACCTTTTCCCATTAACAGATCTGCAAATTCCCATGAGATCCTACGATGTCTACGCATTCTGAGTTGACTCTTTATTAATGGGCTTTTTTTCAGGCCCACTAACTCACTCGCTCTCAAGTCTCAACCATACGTAGGGATGGCAATGGGGCGGGTTTGCCTAAACCATTCCCATCCCCGCTTTCAAATATCCAAACTCATACCCGCCCCATACCTATACGGGGAAAGATTTTGCAAACTCATCTCCATACTCGTGGGTTTCGGGTACCCATGGGTAATACTCGTCCAGTACATCCAACATTATAATACATAAAATTTTACATGTAAATTTTCAATTATAACATTAAAGGCACCGATTATATCATGAAGTCGAGAAAGTGACAATAATTCTTAATATGATTCAAAGCATTTTATCCTAAAATTTCCCTTAATCCATAAAATAGAGTACTACAATGTAATCCAAATCATTATTTATCTAACTCTAATACATATACTAAGCAATAATGAACTAATATAACGAGGGAAAAGTGAAAGAGTGAGAGAGAGTTGAGGAAAATGAATTAGGTTTTGATTTGGGTGACCACTCAATTGCATTTCTACTAATTATTTTTTTTATTTACCCTCACTATCATTGATAGATTACCATTTCATCCATGTATTTTTTATATGTGAACAAATATTCTTGGTGGGGCGGGTATGGGTATGGGTATGGGGCGGGGAGGCTAAAACCATACCCGCCCCATACCCATCAAACATTTTGCGGGTTTTACCCATACCCGCCCCATACCCAGTCAAGGGACGGTCGGATACCCGTGGGCATGAGTTTGATTGCCATCCCTAATCATATGCTACCTGGTGAGGATAAAGCAATTTTTTTTTTTTTTTTTTTTTGATAAAAAGGATAAAGCGATTTTTAACTTATGCTAATGCTATTCGCAAGAAATAAATTAAACGGCAGATAGATATATATACTATTAACGACCAGAAAATATTATTAATGAAGTCGAACAGGATGACTTGGCTAGCTAAGCGTAAGCTTAGCGTGCCAAAAGAGGCAAAACTGATCGATTTCAACGACTCCCCTCTATTAGACACGTGGAGATAAAACCAATACAACTTAAGCCAAAATAACTTTTGCTTGATGACGGAAAATGGATGAAAGAAAGGAAGAGAACGATAGCAACAGTCCAAACTCCAAAAGATGAAAACAAGAGAAAATCATCACTAAGCTAATTGATTAGCTACCGCTAATCAACTAATTAGATATGTGATAATATTATAATAGGTCAGTTTCAGAAATATAGTTATCCGATGTTCATGTCAAGAACCAAGAATACCTTTTGTCATCCAAATGGTTCTTCGAAGTTCAAACACAAGACGTTTCGATCATCTAATGTTCTAACAATATGTTAAGAACCAATTGGTCTAAATAACTCGAGTTGTTTGAAAAGGTTAATAATAATGAATCTTATAAATGTGTGGGTGTTCATTCTTTTGGTGGTAATAATGTAGGACATTGGTACCAGTACTAGACAAACTATGATGTTTTTGGTATATATCTTAGTATCTTGTGTATCATGGGCTAGGGAGTCTATTCACGTCTATCTTTTTACCAACAAAATTAACTATATATAGTTAACCAATGTAAAAAAGATAAAAAGAAAGTGTTGGTCTTAGTATGTTTCTGAATTCTCCAAACTAAACCTAGAATAATTAAGATCTCAAGTCAATCATATCAGTTTTTTAGTTTGATCAACCTGCATATGTACCAATCACTCAAAACATATTCATAAATTCTGAGTTCACTACTTACATAAATTTATTTGATACTCACGCACACACCTATAATTGAAAGCTTTTTTGTATTCATTTATTCGGATTTAAAGTTCGGATACCTACATGACGAATGAGGATCCACTCATTCAGTGACGGACCCATAAATTTCATATAGTGGTGTCTTCTTCAAAAATTAAACTTAAATAATAATTAAAAATCTGAAATAAAAAAATAAACAACTAGTACACATTACAACGAAAGCTTTTTTAATATACAAAAAAGAACTCGTCATTCA
Source organism: Linum tenue (assembly GCA_946122785.1). Lineage (NCBI taxonomy): Eukaryota > Viridiplantae > Streptophyta > Magnoliopsida > Malpighiales > Linaceae > Linum > Linum tenue. The sequence goes on from CAMGYJ010000002.1 coordinate 43,990,504, forward strand.
TAACAAAATAATAATTCTCAAGATCACATAGAAGAAAAGAATCAGAAAAGTGATCAAAATATTCTTCAAGGCTAAAATTGTGTGTTTAGAATATGGTGGGAGATAAAGGGTACCGGTGGGTTTAATTTTATATATTTTGAAACAATAGAAGATAAAGGCTAAACAATTATAATCATATATTTATGTTAAATTTAACAAATGAACTGCAGTAAAATGAAAAATAATATTTTAATAACTACAGTGTCATAACTTTGGGTTAATTCCATGAATATTGTTTTTTTTAATTTACCACGAATATAGTGGTTTTAAAACTATTTACAAGAATATTGTGTTTTTAAGAAGGAAGTTGGCGACTGCACCCGAGACTCAGATATTCGAGTTTTAAAGGCTGTTGATAGCGACGGCGCCCAGGTCTCGGGCTTTGGCGCCTTTCAAAATTTCAGGCGCCAAAGCCCGAGACCTGGGCGCCGTCGCTACCAAGCTTATTTTTTTTACCCCCTTCCTCCCCCCCCCTCTCGCACCACACCAGACACCAGACCCATCCCCCTCCCCTCTCCACTCCTCCTTCTCCATCCCAGCGCCGAGAACGAGCGGCGACGTAGAGAACCAGAGCGGCGACGCCGAGGAAAAGGCGGCAGCGCCCCAGTCCCAGGCGACGGCGCGCGGCACAAGGCGGCGGCGCTATGTCGGACGACGAGCAGGCCCCCAGCGGCAGAGGAAGAGGCCGAGGCCGGCGAGGCCGGCGTGGCGGCGGTGGCGGTGACGGCGGCGGCGAACGTTACCGGAGTGAGTCCTGCCGGCGGCGGCCGGCTTCTCGCCGGCGGCAACTTTTTTCCGGCGACATTTTTTTTTTTTTGTGTTCTGATATTTTTTTTTCAGTTCCTAGGCTTATCGATCCTTGTTCGATGAGACCACCACCTACGACAATCGATACTGCTCCGAATGATCCGGAACTTCTTTGGGGGCATGGTCACCATCGGATTGACGCAGTTTGGGCAAATGAGGTAAGTTTTTTAAATTAAATTATTTCTATAGTTTTTTTTATTAGCTGTATAATAGAATATATTAGAAATAGAATAGAATTAAATTAAATTAAGAATAGAATGAGATTAAATTAAGAATATTATTAGATTAAATTAAGAATATTATATTAGAATAAGTTTAGTTTAGATATATAAATATAAATATTAGGTGAATTGAATTGAAGGAATTGAATTAATATAGTTTTGTGCATTAATTAATTATAGGCTGGTGATCGACCATACCACATTCGTCATACGGGCAATTTAGTTCGATACAATCCACTGTACCTGCCGTATCTCGTCGACATTTAATGTGAACTTAAACCAAATTATAAAATATTGCACATGTGATTACTTTTCATTTGAGAAATTTCAGGTAGAACATGAATATATGTTTTCACTTCATCGGACATTTCACATGCCGTTCGGTGAGGTGACGATCACCCTAGAGGACGTTGCGACACTCACCGCATTAGCGATCGACGGTGATGCCGTCATAGTAGACATACCAGACGAGGACTGGTCGGCTATGTGTCTTCGACTGTTAGGACAGGCTCCTACTGATCTTGGCGGCGGCGTCATCCGGATTACTTGGCTCAGGGAGACTTTCGATGAGCTACCGCTTTCTGCATCACCAGAGACGACAGAGCAGTATGCTAGAGCGTATGCGCTGTCTCTGATGGGAGGTGTCTTGTTCTCCGATCGATCTGGAGGTTCAGTTCACCTGCAGTATCTACTTTTGGTAGAGGATTGGCGCAGAGCGGGGAGGTTTGCTTGGGGAGCAGCTGTGCTATCCTACTTGTACCGTGAGATGGGTAGATCGGCGCTGCAGATGACGGCATCTTCTTCACTGGGTGGTGACTTTGGTGGATGGGCCGCCTTGCTGATGATCTGGACGTGGGAGCGGTTTCCTCATACATCACCACTACATGCGGTGACGGGTGCGCAGATTACTCAGGACGCAGTGCCACCTGGCATTCGGTGGCTTCCGGCCCAGACCCGTCAGCATGGAGATCAGTTCTACTTGTACAAGCTGTGGTTTGACGAGTGCACGACATTCGTGGTTAGTATATAACATTTCGTTTTATAGAATAGTTTTAATTGATTTATTATAGATTTAGGAGTAATTATGTGACCAATCCTTGTGTGCAGTGGCGTCCGTACTTTCATAGAGGTCAGGACTACAGCGGTACTGTGATCCAGTCCCACACGTTTCGAGCAGTAGTTCCGCTGATCTGCTTCTCATCGCAGATGTGGCATCATCCAGATCGCGTGCTAGGACAGTTTGGAATGGTTCAGGACCGGCCTCATCCTCCACATTCCGCGGCTGAGATTAGATTTTTTCTTCGTGTGGGACAACATGGACCATCACGTGGCCAGCAGTTCATACAGGCAGCCAGCGAGTCGATTGAGTTGTGGAACCGTCGACATGAGTTCGTAGCGCAGACGAGCTACAGTGCCGTGGAATTAGCTTACCACTCGGAGCATCAAGAGTGGTATAGAGATGTCACTAGACATTCAGGCACACGGAGACATGTCGCCATGAGTAGCACTCCTTTATACTTCCCAGTAAGAAATGTCCCATCAACAACCATGACGCCTGGACAATACTTGAATCCATCTATACAAGGTCCATAAGCCCAAAATACTCGCTGAAATATCGAATGACCTGGTTGAGTCGAAGGAACTCTTACCCAATCAATCACCGATGTTGGCATTTTTCTCTTGACCACCCGCAAGAATGTCTGCAAAAAATCATAGGATTCTTCCTAATTTCCATGCAACTTCTCCAATGCTCTTTGTTTCCTATTCCAAGCCTTCTTGTAAGTAACTTGCATATTAAACTTATCTTTCAACTCGGCTTGCACAGTTAGAACACTCAGATTTGGTTGGGCACGTACCAAATGTTTGACGGCCTCAGATATCACGTCGACATCAAGATGGCGATGATCCGTCGGTTGAGTCGTACTACTACAAGTATGCACCAACTCGACCTTTCTCACGCTCCAATCGACATCCAAACCGCACCATCCAAGGACATTTGTCCTCCTTGTGCATCAACATCTGATCTTCCAGATTGAAGGTGACGACTCCACCACGTTATACTGAAAGTTGCGTTGTAGTGCATATATAGTGCTTAATCGCCACCCGTGCAGCTTGTTTCGAGTGAATTATCTGCCCCTTGTAGAATTCTCCATCAAAACCACCAACAGTAGACCCTGGAATTACGCCATATGAATCAGCATATGATAATTCCTCGTCCTCTTCATTACCCTGCAAGTAAAAATATGGAGGATAATTAGGTAGTTCTCCTCCCTCCCCGTCATCCTCCTCCTCCTCATCTTCCTCCTCCTCCTCATCTTCCTCCTCTTCGTCATCACCGTCATCAAAGGCAGGATCGGATGGCACGCTCCATGTATCATCACTGTCATCATCGTCTTCCTCTCCATCCCGATCCTCACTGAGCTCAGCATGTATCTCAGCACCCAAACAATAAGGATTTTGTGCCATAAAATTCCAAAGCACATTTAAGCTATCATCATCGACAATAGGCATTGCATAATGAAATAAAACATCATTCTGCCATTCTGGAAGACAGTAGGTGAAACCTGTAATCACAACACTATCTTGTACTGTTTCGTCTCTAATCCGTATTCTCCGAATTAGATGATCACAAAGTTTCTGATAGTTCACCCTGGATGGAATAGTCATCTGGAAACTTAAACCACCAACAAAATGGACACCCAAATTGTCTTCTACTTTCTCTGATCGCCACCGAACAGCTAGTTCAAATCTCCTAAAACCACTACATTAAAAACAAACTCTAATTACTAACTGGACAAAATCATTATGATGAATACATGGGGAAAAAAAATTACGACTCTTACCTGTTATTAGCCATCTTCCCAGCAACCAGACAGCAACACCAGAGCTTCTCTCAGAACTTCTTTCAGTTTTTTGATGATGAAGAACCGAAGGAAAGGTGCAGTATATATATGAATGGGTGGTGCTGGAGTGGAAAAAAATGGCAGCGACGAAGCCCCAGTCTGGGGCGCCGACGCTTTTTCTTTCTCAAAAGCGCCAAAGCCCCAGTCCGGGGCGCCGCCGCCAAGTTTATTTTTTTAAAAAGCACCTAGCGGCGGCCCCCCGGACTGGAGCTTCGCCGCTTTCAACATATCAAAAAACACAATATTCCTGTAAATAATTTTAAAACCACTATATTTGTGGTAAATTAAAAAAAAAACAATATTCATAGAATTAACCCCATAACTTTGAATCACGTAAAGTATCAGTTATTTATTTTCCTCGTTTCCATATTCAAATCACTGTAGAAGCTTCGGGTGTCTCACACCACCTGCATACCCCTACACTCGTCACATTATTGTAATTTCAATTTTCAAGCGCCAAGTGTTTTTCGTTTTTCCAACTAAATATTTGACTTAGCGCCACTCGATCTCATCAAATACGTAGCCGAGAATTTTGGGGTATGGGCGCCGTCGCTGTCGTAAAAAAAAAAATGCATAGTTGGGAGTCGTGTTGTGTTCACATTTCGTCGTATTATAAATACGAAATGGACAGAACGAGGAAAAGAGAGAGAGAGAGAGGCAGACTGCAGTGCCAGCCCTGGTTGTGATTTTCGCCCTCCTTTCCTTTCTTCTCCTCCAAAAGCACTCAATTTCCCACGAAACAACCAACACCACCACCACCATTATTTTGTTTAATCACCAATTATTAACCCACTCCCCAATTTCCCTCCATCTCCTCCGAACCTTCACCCCCAATTTCCCCTCCGCCGCGACCACCATGGGGAACTGCCTCGCCATGGGAACTCCGGTCAACCACTACCAAGCCCCCACCACCACCGCCGCCGCCGCCTCTCCAGGTTCGAATTCGTTCATTGACGGTCGTTGGTTTGCTTTTGGTTGCCGGAAAATGAAATTCTTATTGACTGGGTTGTTGTTCGATGTGGCAGAGTTTAGTGCCTCGCGGAATAACAGCAGCGACGACGTCGTTGAGAGCGTGAGTAATAGCGGCGGAGGCCACAGTACTACTACAAGCGGCGAAACGGCGGGTAGGCCGAGCTTGAAGATCTTCAAGCTGGCGGACTTGAAGAGCGCGACGAGGAATTTCCGGCCGGACACTGTGCTCGGGGAAGGCGGGTTCGGGACGGTTTACAAAGGGTGGATCGACGAGAGGACCTTCGCGCCCTCCAAGGTCGCCGTCGGGATGCCCGTCGCCGTCAAGCGATCCAACTCCGACAGCAATCAGGGGCTCGAGGAGTGGCAGGTAAATTACAAACTTTGACTTTTTCCTCCTGTTTTATTTTATATATATAGTGGGCGACGACGACGCCAACCGTCCTCTCCTCAACATGATTACATGATATACCTATATAATACCGTTTTTGGGTAGAATATATAATAATATAACGGTAACGGACGTATGTGTATTGACAATTTAGAATGATTTAACCTCTACAACACGTCATTGCTTACATATACCTAAATGCGACATTTGAGCATATATTAGGTTATCTACGAACGAAAAACCAGTTACATTTACTTTGTTTTTAAATACTTATTAATTATAAAAAAGATATTAACATTTCGGATTACCACAGAATGCATGTGGTAGCATTATGTAATTTCTCATGATCAAAGTACAACGATACAAAAATATTTATAAAAAAAAACAGGTACTATTATTTGTTTTTTATTAAAGTGAAATCTGATGAAAATTGCACCTTATTTTTATCATTAATGGGAAATTAAATTTTTATTTAACTTATTGCTTACAACATATGTTTGAACAATAAAGGTAAGCTTAATATACATATAAAATAGTAAGAATTTCTGAACAAGCCAATCACTCTAGAAGAGTAGAAGTGTTTAGGAGTAGGAAAACGAAGGAGTATCATCTTCTACCGTCAATCTAGAATAAGTAGCAGAAGAGTTCACCATGTACAAAGTCAAAGTCAAAGTCAGTGACTGACTGGAATTATATAAAAAATACACAGAAGGAGATGGTGATCATGGGATCCAAATTTGAACATTGTCAATGAGTTCAGACCTGTTTGTTGTCTCTTACTCGTATTTCACAAAAGAATGACACATAATTGATTTACTTAATTATTAATGAAGTATTGGAATATTGGAATCGATTCGGCAAAGAAATTGATCAGCCAACCCCACCAGCCCACAGACTAATCCTAATTGAAATATTCCTGGCTTTCCTAATTTTATTGACCTCGCCACACAATTGCATTAATCTTATATTATTTTTATGTATAAAAAAAAAATCTGTTTGACTTGTTCAGCCAATTTTTATATATTATTTTTAGAGTCATAATTTGCAAAATGCATTGACAAATTTGAAATTTCCCATCATATCCGCAGAAAGTCATGGGGCTACCCATCTCTACAACCATGTGCCCCCATCCTTTTCTTTCTCAGAAATACAGACTAAAAATCATTCATATTCACACACACACAAGACACAACAGGACAGATTGAACGCAACCTCATGATTAACACTCTCCTCGTCGCTTTCGTGTCAAATTGATCTCAATGTAATTGTATGATAATAAACCAAAAAAATATTAATTAATGCGAAAGTGATTTGTTGTTTGTTTGAATTCCAATTTCCAAGTAATAATATTTTTAGAATTATTCTATAGAACTTCGTAAATTTACCTAAAAAGTATACTATTAAGACAATTGGTCTACCATACATCCAAAATCAAGTGTGTGTCACAAACTAACTTCACATTCACATATTGTGTAAAGTTTGTAATGTATACATATTAAATGAGTGATATTGATGGTGTGTTTGCTTATTTTTGCAGGCGGAAGTCAAGTTCTTGGGGAAATTTTCACACCCGAATCTCGTCAAGTTGTTGGGTTACTGCTGGGAAGAGAATCAATTCCTGCTGGTCTACGAGTACATGCAGAAAGGCAGCCTGGAAAGTCACCTCTTTAGAAGTACGTACAATGAACACCAAATGAAAACCCTACCACGTATGACTTATCTCTTATAATTATGTTATGAACTTAGATGTAAATGTGAAGGGTATAATATATTCTATGATTGAAGTTGTACTCTAACATCTAAAAAAATGTTACAGAGAATGCAGATCCATTACCATGGGAGATCCGTCTGAAGATCGCAACGGGCGCTGCAGAAGGCCTAGCTTTCCTCCACTCCTCGGAGAAAAGTGTCATCTACCGCGACTTCAAGGCCTCCAACATTCTCCTGGACAAGGTAAATATCGATCTATCATAATTTAGAGCCATCCTTCGTGTTCCTCTTCCCTTCTCTCTTTTCCATGTTCGTCGTCGTAATTGCATTTTTACATTTGAGAAAATTTCGATTGACAGGAGTACAATGCCAAGCTATCGGATTTCGGGCTGGCGAAGTTCGGCCCGGTGAACGGGAAGTCCCACGTGACCACCCGTGTCATGGGGACCCACGGGTACGCGGCGCCGGAGTACGTGGCGACGGGCCACCTGTACGTCAAATCCGACGTGTACGGGTTCGGGGTGGTCCTCCTGGAGATGCTGACGGGCTTACGGGCCATGGACACGAACCGGCCCAGTGGGGAGTACAAGCTCGTGGACTGGGCCAAGCCCTCTCTCTCCAACAAGAGGAAGCTCAGGAAGATCATGGACCCGAGGCTCGATTTAGAGTACCCGTTGAACGCTGCGATGCAAGCAGCCGAGCTCATCCTGCAGTGCTTGGAGGTCGATCCCAAGAGCAGGCCTTCCATGGAGGAAGTGGTGGAGACTTTGAGGAAGGTAGCCGAGATCAAGGTGAAGCCCATAGAGGGCAAAGAAGGTAAATCAGGAGGCAGGGACCGACGTGGCAGTCATGGTAGTCATAGTTACGGACATAGCCCAAGGGATCATCATCGGCCCAGATATGGTGGAAATGGGATTAATGGGTCACGGGCCCATTCAGCAGGTAGATAGCTAGGGACACTTTTTTGTGAATAAGTTAGTGCACTAAGTACGTACTATCCCCTATATGTGCAGTGTGCACGTTGACTCCCCATACTCGTGGACGTTTTTTACTGGGCCGAACTTTGAGAAGAGGGGGATATCCCTGTAAGATAGATAAAGGGATTTTGTATCGGGTTGTAAATGGGCCACTGGGTGGGCCTCATTGTGCACGCTTGGTCCAGCTTGACTGCTTGTACGTTGGTAGATTGGTGATATCTTAGTTCAATTTTACCCCGATCGAAGTCTATGGTCACTTCAATTCGAGACCCTCAAGTGTGGTTATGCTGTGTAATCTCACCCGACTCAAACTTGTACACTAGGCTTGTTAGCTGCAATATATACAATATGAGCTCGAAGCACGAGAATACGGCTTAAGCGGCATGAAACTAGCGGTTTAAAAAAAGTGGCCGATAAGGTTAACGAGAATTCTTGATGAGGGAGGGGGTAAGAGATTCGCAATGGTTAAAGTTGCAATGTACTATAAATCTAATACTAGGCATAGACCCGCGCTATGCTGCGGTTGATAGATGAAATTGGAATCAATATTTTGTAGTAATGTGTGTTTCTAATTTTCAATAATTACTTCTTTATTCACTCTATTGCTTATCGATTTTTGGGAAAGAATTTGTGATCATCATTACAGGAAAATGCATATGATATCCATATAATACTTGTATATATATTAAGGGCTTATACCACTAGGTTACTCGAACTATTAAGAATGTGCCATTTGTGTTCTAAAGTATCTAATATGACATTTGTGTCCCAACCTATTATAGTTTTGTGTCATTTATGTTCTAACCCGAACTATTAAGAATGTGTCATTTGTTAAATACTAACGGTCAACGCCGGTCAACTCTAACGGAAAAATAGTTTAGGATACAAATGTCATATTGGATACTTTAGGACACATATGACACATTCTTAATAGTTCGGGTTTCCTAGTGGTATTATCTCATATATTAATGTGTTTATTATTTTCATGTTGTTTTGAAACGTCGAATTTTTTTCTATTTGTTTGATGTTTCATGTTCTACACACACATATATATAATAGGCATAACATGCATAATACACTTGCTTTAGTAATTACATTGATAATTTAATGAATGTTCATATATGAAACTATAAATATCTGACATTTTACAACTTATTTCGAATGTGTAAATCGGTACAAAAATCTCATAAAATTTAGATACCAAAATATAATTATACAATGATTTTACATTAAAATTAAATGGGGTATCATAATGTAAAATGTACTAATTTGTGATTTAATTAATTTTTGGATTAGAAAAAATGTAAAATATACATTATAGTGACTAAATTTTGATTTAATTAAATTTGGAGTATCAAAATATAATATGTACATTATAGTAACTATATTATGAATTAATTAAATTTGGAGTAACAAAATGTAAATTGTTATGCAACCGAACAATAATATAAAGAAGAATTAAAATACTCGTACATATTTTATACGTAACTTACATACCGTATTTTACTAACTTATGAATTATGACTCACCATCTTGCCTAATTAATTCCTCTTACCGTGGCAACAAACAAGCCACCCACCTATAACATCAGTATGGTCCGAAAATGCGGGCCGTAAAGCTAGGTTTAGCTGAAAATGTTGGCCAGATTTGTTGCTCGTAGGCCCAAGATGTTCATTTCATCGGACACCTATGACATAATAATTAAAAGCCCAACAAAATTTTAGATCTAACACTTTCAGCCCAGTAACTAATTATTCGGAAAGAAAGAAAGAAAAAACCAATTATTCAGAATGAGATTAGCTGCTCTCTTAGGCAACAGTAACCCTCGTCCACGTTTATATATAATAATATTTGGTGTTTTTTTAATGAAATTTAAAATATTTTGTATTGTAAGTCCGTCCGAATAAGGTACAGATGAGAAGGCCGACCATGATACAAGAATCTAATGTGATTCCGATAACTTGGAGTCATCAACATGAGAGATAATGTTCCGTGGACTACTATTTCGAATTCTAAGCTTGGAAGAAGTCAAATGGCTCCCTTGTCAAGAGTAGTGATCATGAAGAAGGCGATATGATTGCATGAGCTAGCAACACGATAAGGAATTTGGTAGGAGAGGGGCCCCAAAAAAAACAATGATATTCAGTGTTTTGCAAAGTACACATATAGATAGGAGATTCATAATCACGAAGAAGATAGAAATGAGTAAACATAAGGGAACGGGACGAATTGGTGCCGGGATTTTCTTTTTACCCCTAGATAGACTCTAGGTGAGTCAAAGGATATGATTACTTGTATGCCCCATGATCATGATTATAGTTCATCAATGATTTGATGCATGGCGATTTGCAACTATATATATGCTTTTGTCATTGAAAGGGATGTTTAATTAATTTCTAATTAGCGCAAGAGATTAAAGGCTCTTTTTATACCAACACGTACAAGTCTAGAGGGTGTATTATAGAGACTTAACTACAAGACTGACTGCAATCAAATGCGGTAGTACGTATGCAACGAACAACCAATGAAAGAGCATGTGTTTGTCATTGAATGGACAGCTTTGTCGAACCTCAAAGAAGCACACAAACATGTCATTGACTCGAATAATTTGGGGGGTGGCAGATTGAAAGATAGCCACAATCAACAAGTGTGTAGTTTTGTTCGATGGAACATGTGGGGTGACCAGTTATGGGTCACCACCAATTGTTACAACCAAAAAACTAATGTACTAGGAAACATCTCATAGCATCTCGATGAGAATGTAATTTATCAATAAAAGTATTCAGACTGCCATCATAAAAGTTTCATTATAAGTAAATAAGATTGAATCATGATAGACCTACGAGATCGGTTGTACTAGAAATTTCTCAAGATATTAAAGGTTGCCACGAGGCTTAGTAAAAAATTCCTAATAAATTGAACAACAAGTGTGCTTCAACTCATGTTCAACTCATGTAAGTAATTAATTCTAAACAATAAAGAAAATATTATGTAAATATTTATATTTGGATGACCAATGGCCTACCACATTAGATGCTCACTTGGGAGTTACATGTAACTCCCACTCCTATATTATTATCTCTAATTCATATGCATTGATGTAATGGTTACCAAAGGGTGCCTATAAATAGAGCACACTATTGTATCACAAATGAGTATGAATAAGAAGAACTATTCCCCTCACTTCTCTTGTGTCTTTCCTCCTCCAATCTTCTCTTATAGTTGCTTACATTTCCATTAGTTTCATAACACGTTATCAGCACCAGACTCTTCCTTTTGAAAAGGTTAAATCCATAATTGTTCTGCTCAAGGTATGTCGATTCTCCCAAATTGTTTCTTTTATTGTCCTATTTCAATTTATTAATCAACACATGAAATCTTTGTTTGAGAATGCAAAGGTATAATTTCCTTCTTAATATATTTTTTTGTGAAATTCGAATTTATTTATATATTTGTAAAAATATCAAATTGATATATCATGGGTCACATAAGTCGTTTGTCTTGATAGTAATCTATATTTATTTATTGAATTTTAACTTCAATTTGTGTATATTTTTATGATAGTATGTCAAATCTTTCAAAGCTTGAGTTTGTGGCTCTTGATGTCACTAGAAAGAATTACCTATCATGGGTGCTAGATGCTGAAATTCATTTAGCTTCCAACGGTCTTGGAGACACAATTAAAGAGGGCAATGAAGCATCAGATCAAGACAAAGCTAAAGCAATGATCTTTCTTCGACATCACCTCCACGAGGGATTGAAGAATGAGTATCTTACTGTCAAAGATCCACTTATTTTGTGGACTAATTTGAAGGAGCGGTATGACCACCAAAAAACTGTGATTCTTCCTAAAGCTCGTTATGATTGGATGCATTTGAGGTTACAAGATTTTAAATCTGTGAGTGATTATAATTCGGAACTATTCAAAATAACCTCACAACTACTGTTATGTGGAGAAAATATTACTGATGAAGATATGTTGGAAAAAACATTCTCCACTTTTCATGCATCCAATGTGCTCCTGCAGCAGCAATACCGTGAGAAAGGTTTCAAGAAATATTCTGAGCTGATTTCTTGTCTCCTTGTTGCTGAACAAAATGATGAGCTCCTAATGAAAAATCACCAATCTCGTCCTACTGGTGCCGCCCCATTCCCAGAAGCGAATGCGGCGACGTTCACCCAATATCCTTATGGGCAAATACATGGACGTGGACATGGACGAGGACGTGGGCGTGGTCATGCTCGAGGCCGTGGCCGTGGCTGAGATCTTGGTCGTGGTAATGGTCGTGGTGAAAGTTCCAAAGGCTCATTTTTCCCCAGAAGTGGAAAAAATGATGGTAGAAGAAGCAAGGAACAAAGTGTTCATGGTAACAAACACGTCGAAAATGTGTGTTACCGTTGTGGTGGAAAAGGTCATTGGTCTCGTACCTGTCGTACGCCAAAACACTTGGTTAACCTCTACCAAGAATCATTGAAAGGGAAGAAGATAGAAACCAATTGTATTTTTGAGGAAGATGATTCAGGAAAAGACTATAATGATGCTACTCATCTAGATGTGTCTGACTTCTTTGCCCACCCTGAAGGAAAAATAGATCACCTTATTGGTGATGGGAATGTTCACAAGTGAAAAGTTTAGGTTTCCCATTTGAAATTTCACTTTCTTTGTCGTTTTCCTTGAGTGTGTTTTTCCTATTAATGTGTCAGTTTAATATAATTTCTTTTTATAATCCTTATGTGGTTTAATTTCATCTAATATTATCATGTCATTATTTTTATATTTATTTGGAGATATTTTCTTATATTGATTTACTTTCTATCTTTGTGAAGAATGAATATTCCCATGCTTGGCACCAAGATCAAAAACCATGATGTGTGTCTTATTGATAGTGCATCGACACATACAATCTTGAAGGATAAGAAATATTTTTCTCATCTTGAAATGCGAGAAGCAAATGTTAGTACTATATCTGGAAGTACAAATCTAATTGAAGGCTCCGGAAGAGCTAGTGTATTGTTACCAGAAGGAACCAAGTTGTATATCAATGAAGCCTTATACTCTTCAAAGTCTCAAAGAAATTTATTGAGTTACAAAGATATTCGCCGAAATGGATATCATATTGAGACAAAGGAAGAAGAGAATAAAGAGTATATTATGATAACAAATATGGTCTCCGATAAAAAATACATATTGGAGAAATTGCCTGCTATTTCTTCTGGGTTGTACTACACATTTATTAGTACAATTGAAACACATGCAGTGGTAAACCAGAAGTTTACAAATCTTGATAATTTTATAGTTTGGCATGAGCGGTTAGGCCATCCCGGATTGATTATGATGCGGAAAATCATTGCCAATACATGTGGACATCCAATGAAAGGTCACAAAATTTACCAGTTTAAAGATGTACCATGTGTTGCATGTTCTCGTGGCAAGTTGATTATACGACCATCACCTGTGAAAGTAAGGAGTGAATCTCTCACATTTTTAGAACGTATACAGGGTGATATATGCGGGCCAATTCACCCACCATGTGGACCATTTAGATATTTTATGGTTTTAGTTGATGCATCAACTAGATGGTCACATGTGTGTTTACTATCAACTCGCAACCTGGCGTTTGCTAGATTACTTGCCCAATTGATACGACTACGAGCACATTTTCCTGATTTTCCAATCAAGAAAATACGTCTAGATAATGCTGGTGAATTTACTTCACAAACTTTCAATGACTATTGTATGTCCACTGGGATTGATGTTGAACATCCTGTAGCACATGTTCATACACAAAATGGCCTTGCAGAATCATTTATTAAGCGTTTGCAACTTATTGCAAGACCATTGCTTATGAAAACAAGCTTGCCAATTTCTTGTTGGGGACATGCTATATTGCATGCGGCAACATTAATTCGCATAAGGCCAACAAGTTATCATGAAATTTCCCCCTTGCAAATGGTTTTTGGTCAGGAACCTAATATTTCCCATCTAAAAATATTTGGGTGTGCCGTCTACATCCCTATTGCTCCACCACAGCGTGTTAAGATGGGTCCTCAAAGGAGGTTGGGAATTTATGTTGGATATGAGTCTCCGTCAATCATAAAATACTTAGAACCCTTGACGGGAGATTTATTCACTGCTCGTTTTGCTGATTGTCATTTTGACGAATCAGTTTTTCCAACATTAGGGGGTGAGAACAAACAGCTGGGAAAAGATATTTGTTGGAATGAATTATCATTATCTCACCTTGATCCTTGTACTAGACAATGTGAACTGGAAGTTCAAAAGATAATTCATTTACAAGGTTTAGCAAACCAACTGCCGGATTCGTTTACTGACCAGAAAAGAGTGACAAAGTCACACATACCAGTTGTAAATGCTCCAGTGAAAGTTGATGTCCCTGTTGGACAATCTGAAATTGCAAATGAATCTAAACCACGAATGAAGCGTGGTAGACCAGTAGGTTCCAAGGATAAAAATCCTCGAAAAAGAAAAGGAGCTATGAATCAAGTTGATCAAATCGAGGACATGAAAGCTCAAGAAGAGTCCCCAAGCATAACTAAGATTGTAGTTCCCGAAGAACATCAGGTACCTGAAAGTTTTGATAATGAAGAGATCTCAATCAATTATGTCTTGGATGGAAAATGTTGGAACCGGAGTAAAATAATCGTCGACGATGTTTTTGCTTACGCTGCAGCGTTGAGTGTGATGAATGAAAATGAGGATCATGAACCAAGATCTATTGATGAATGCAAATCAAGAGATGATTGGCCAAAGTGAAAAGAGGCCATTGAGGCGGAATTAAACTCGCTTTCAAAGCGAAAGGTTTTTGGACCGGTAGTCCTTACACCAGAAAACGTAAAGCCAGTGGGATACAAATGGGTTTTTGTGCGGAAAAGAAATGAAAAGGGTGAAGTCGTGAGATATAAAGCACGTCTTGTCGCACAAGGATTCTCACAGAGACCTGGCATTGATTATGAGGAGACATACTCCCCTGTGGTGGATGCAACTACGTTTCGATACTTGATTAGTCTAGCAGTCCGAGAAGGACTAGATCTGCGTCTAATGGATGTTGTGACAGCCTATTTGTATGGATCACTGGAGAATGATATATATATGAAACTCCCTGAAGGATTCACTTTGCCAGAAGCAAACAAAACACATTCTCGAGAAAATTTTTCTATCAAATTGAACAAATCCTTGTATGGATTGAAACAATCTGGACGAATGTGGTACAATCGTCTCAGTGAATATTTGATGAAAGAAGGATACAAGAATGACCCTATTTGTCCATGTGTTTTTCTAAAGAGATCGGGTAGTGAGTTTGTTATAATATCAGTTTATGTTGATGACATAAACATCATTGGAACTCCCGAAGAGCTTCCAA
The DNA here is from genome assembly GCA_946122785.1 of Linum tenue. Lineage (NCBI taxonomy): Eukaryota > Viridiplantae > Streptophyta > Magnoliopsida > Malpighiales > Linaceae > Linum > Linum tenue. The sequence continues at coordinate 44,005,903 of CAMGYJ010000002.1, forward strand.
AAGCAGTTGATTGCTTGAAGAAAGAGTTTGAAATGAAAGATTTAGGAAGAACAAAGTTTTGTCTTGGATTACAGATTGAACATTTGAAGGATGGTATTTTTGTGCATCAAGAAGGATATGTTGAAAAGGTGCTTAAGCGATTTTATATGGACAAATCACATCCGTTGAGTAATCCAATGGTTGTAAGATCACTTGATGTGAAAAGAGATCCATTTAGACCTCGAGAAAGTGATGAAGATCTGCTTGGCCCTGAAGTGCCATATCTTAGTGCGATAGGAGCATTAATGTATCTAGCCAGTCATACACGACCCGATATATCGTTTGCTGTGAATATATTGGCAAGATATAGCTCTTCTCCCACTAAAAGACATTGGAATGGAGTTAAACATTTACTCTGTTACCTTCGAGGAACGACAGATATGGGCTTGTTCTATTCGAGTGCATCGAAGATGGATTTAGTGGGATATGCAGATGCAGGATATCTCTCAGATCCTCACAATGGTAGATCTCAGACAGGATATTTGTTCACTTGTGGTGGTACAGCCATTTCGTGGCGATCCACAAAACAAACTATAACAGCCACATCATCCAATCATGCTGAAATCCTAGCAATTCACGAGGCAAGTCGTGAATGTGTTTGGTTAAGATCTATAATTCGACACATCAGAGAATCGTGTGGACTATCTCTAGGAAAAATGATCCCGACGATCATGTATGAAGATAATGCAGCATGCATTGCTCAATTAAAGGAAGGATATATTAAAGGAGATAGAACAAAACATATTCCACCCAAGTTCTTTTTCACTCGTGATCTTCAAAAGAGTGGTGAAATAATTGTTCAAAAAGTTCGTTCAAGTGAGAATCTAGCAGATTTATTCACTAAGTCACTCCCAACGACAATCTTTGTAAAGCTTGTTCGTGAAATTGGAGTTCGACGACTCAAAGATCTGAGCTGATGTGGTCATGAGGGGGAGCATATACGCGCTGCACTCTTTTTCCCTTAACCATGGTTTTTCCCACTGGGTTTTCCTGGTAAGGTTTTTAATGAGGCAGCATGAGATAGCGTAATAATGCAATCTAGTGGTCATCCAAGGGGGAGTATTATGTAAATATTTATATTTGGATGACCAATGGCCTACCACATTAGATGCTCACTTGGGAGTTACATGTAACTCCCACTCCTATATTATTATCTCTAATTCATATGCATTGATGTAATGGTTACCAAAGGGTGCCTATAAATAGAGCACACTATTGTATCACAAATGAGTATGAATAAGAAGAACTATTCCCCTCACTTCTCTTGTGTCTTTCCTCCTCCAATCTTCTCTTATAGTTGCTTACATTTCCATTAGTTTCATAACAGAAAAACATTTTAAACTCATAATTAATCGGATTCACCGGAATTGGGGGAAATAAAAGCTTTATTGTTTTGGAGGTTGGAACTTGGAATAATTTAAATGGTTAGGTGGGAGCTAGCTAATTATCTGATTAGGTTATAGTGCGCATAGTCAAGCTAGTATCGTGAAGATCATTGATTGGTATTTTAGTAGTATTAAGGCCATGCCGATCTACACATGAATGGTCTTTTGTTAATGAGATGCAATTTAGATTCCAAAACGTAGTAATCAATAGGAAAGTATGCCAAGGACTAATAAGGAGATATGATTGTTCCACATGACCCACGCCCCCACTATTCTGACTAGGGGGTGGCCACCGGTCCGAACCGAATCGGACCAAATTCAGAAAAATCACGGTTCAATAGTGAAAGATATTTTAGAACCAAGGATAGGACTAATAGTGCATTTGGTCCGCTTTGGTCGGTCCAAATATAAATTTAGTCCTTTTCGATTCAGTATTTATGAAATTCATAGGCCAAGAACTGAACCATATTATATTCAATTCGGTGTGATCTAGTCTAAACATCGATTCAGTTTGGTGTTGTCCGATATGGATCAACCCATTGCCCATCCCTAATTTTGACCAGCCATCCCAGGGAAAAATACTATAGTAACCAAGAATAGTAAAACTATGTCGGAAGTTGTACTGAGAAAGTCAGTGATATAGGATACATTTTTTGTTGAAATCATGGATTTAGTATTTTATACCGCTAAAAACCGCTCATCAGTTTAGCCATTGATAGGAGGTTTCAAGGTCGGGCCGCTCGCACATTAAGTGTAAAATATATCAAGAAATGGAAATGACACAACACACGATTTACGTAGTTTCCTCGTTCTGTTCACTATGAATGAGACTACTCCACGCAGATCGTTACCGCTCTCTAATTTTTGTTATTATTTCTGTAATCTACAGAATGAGACTACAGTCTTAGGTAACCCAACGCGGATCGAAGAGAGAGCGTACGAAATTCGCGAATTTGTTTTTGTGGGAGAGAGAATTTTCTGTGGAAGAACGCGATTTGAAAAACAATTTATCAATCCTCTTCTCTCGCCTCATCGGTGAATCTCTGTAGCTCCCTCACTGGTCACTGCTGCCATTTGCTGATTTGCCCCTCTGCCTCCCTGAAGAAGATCGATGCCTCAAGACATCAGTCCTCCATCTGCTGCCCTACATGCAAAGTTCCAGATCTATCCAGGTTGCCTTTTCCCATCGAAGCAAAACCTTTGGCCCCAATCTGCCACCACCACCTTCATCTCGACCACCATCGGAGATTCCGCCGCCTCTACTCTTCCGCTATCCCACACCCTGTCATATCCACCACTACTCTCCTCGCCAAGCCGGTGTAATTAGGCGCCCGATTGGGGCTGTGCTAACTTCAAAATCTGAGTTCGCCCTTTCCTTTCTTCTATAATGCGAATTTCAAGTTTGGTAGATGAGACTTGAGAGAGAGTGAACAAAGGAGAAAGAGAGATGGTAATGTAATCTGTAGGCACAAAGAAATGGGGAAAGGACGATAAAATAAAAGATGTTCCTTCTTTTGGCTATGAACGGCTACGCGGAGTGAGGAAGGTAATAAAATATTCTTTGTTTTTTATTTTCGGTTTATACTTTATAATAAGAAGTGTTCTTTTATTTTTAACCAAGGAAGGAAATTGTTTTATAAAAAAGGGAATACATTTAATAATAATATTATATATTTTTAAGAGGAGGGATTTAATATATTAATCGAACTTTGACTCTTACTCGATCTAACTACAACATTCCAATCGCCGGCCAAGTGTAACTGGCGACCGGGTGTAGCATAGGGCAAGCAAACAATAAGAATTTATCGTACCACGAGGATCTAGGCTTACCCTACTTTAGGTTTAGGGTTCGTTATCTATCTAACCTAGGATAGTGATTAATAAAACTAAACTAACTAACCTAGACTAACCACTAACCTAGCTATTTACAAGGTTTAGAGCTCTCTTGGGTTAAATCCCCCTATTTCCGAAATTTGAATCGGATCGATGTTGAGTATCCTCGTAATTCAATCGACTCAAATACTCTACCGTTTGGAGAATGACTCCCTCGGGAATAACCCGGAACATCGAATCGATGGATGGGTAGGTGCTCTAGTCAACCTAGGGTTTCATATATTGCGAGGAAACCAATTGAATTAACTCCCTCGGGAATTACCCGGACAATATACGATAGGATTGAGCGAAAGATGCCAATAATGGGCTCTAAGGGGATTTTCTCCCTCCTAGGTCACAAGCTCAATGCATGAAAATGGAAACCCATCTCATGTCATTTATGAAAACATCCATCAATTAAGTAAAATCATCAATCAAACATGGAATTTGTCACATACATTAACAACAAACCAAAATCTAGACCTAGGGTTCTTAAACCCAAGAGAAGGGGTGAGTTTCTAGAGAGAGAAGAGAGATTTTACAAATTGGAGCCCAATTTCTTCTTCTTCTAGGCTTGATTCCTTGCTTCCAAGATTGACCAATGCCTTCAATTAAGCTCCAATATCACTCAAGAACTCACTCTCTCTCTCTCTCTAGAACTCCCCTTTGGTATTTTGTGTCTAAACCCTAGAGAAAGAAACTATTTCCTCTCCAAAACTAGCTCTCCTTTCTCTCTCCCCGTTGCTGTATTTCTATTTGACCGACATGGCCCAGTTCACGGCGGGGGGTTTCAGTTCACGGTCTTAGACCATGAACTGACTTGAGGCCAGTAACTTGCAAAATCGTTCTGGAAATTGGTCACTTCACGATATGGGCTTTCATTTCAAGATCTTAGAGACCGTGAAATGAAGCTCCAGCCCGTGAACTGGGCTCGGCCTCCACTTTTTAGCTCGTTTTGATCTCCGAATGAACCGAAATTCGTCCCGGACCTTCCCACACATGCTAAGACCTAAATTGTACCAAAACAAGCACAACCTAGTGTAAAATAGGTCGAGAGACGGTGATCTACTAAGCATAACAGATAAAAATGAGGGGTAAAATGTGTACATTTGGACCCGAATCAGACTCAACGACTAACGAAAAAGAAAATATTGAGTTCTTGAGAAATAAGCGCTCTCATGGTCTCGCTCCGGCTCCCGGAGCTCGAACTAGTTACCTAACTACAGCCATACAATGACTCCTTCTATATCTGAGATCCTATCACAATCTAATTAGGGTTTAGTTACCTCTCCAGAGGAACTAACATAATCATCAACTCAATAAGATAAAAGGACAACTAGGTCCTTAAATTATGCACATCATTAACATGCATGCTCCGCAACACCCCCCTCAAGCGGAGGCGTGAATGTTGTGAACGCCAACCTTGAAAGTCAAATAAGAGAATCAACCAGCCCCCAAACCCTTTGTGAACATATCTGCAACTTAGACTTGGGTGGATATCTTCTGATGAGCTATATCCTAAGAAGCTACAGATTCATGCATGAAATAGCAATCCATCTCAACATGTTTTGTAAGCTCAAGGGATACCAGGTTAGCTGTGATATGCAATGCAGCTTGGTTGTCAAAGTGTAAAGGCGTGGGAGCATTCATGTCCACTCCAGGATCATGGAACAACCAACACAGCCAAATCAGTTCACTCACACTGCTTGTCGTAGCTCTATACTCTGCTTCTGTAGAGGAACAATCTACAATTGTTTGCTTCTTCATATGCCATGAACCGGACTGTGGCCCAGTTGAATTGAATAACCCATAGTGACCTGCAAGTTTGTTGACAATCACCCCAGTCTGCATCACAAAATGCTATCAGACTTAGAGAACCCTCTTAAGCGGGGAAAAAACCCTGACCAAATGCCTCTTTCAGATAACGCACTACACGATGTGCAACATCAACATGGGCTTGCCATGGGTTGTGCACAGCCTGGCTGAGGACGTTTACAATATACACAATGTCGGGTCTCGTGACTGTCAATTACAACAGTCGACATACTAACATGTTTACAAATAAAATTCTTTTCAAATGAAAGTCACTCATAAGGGTTTTGAAGTTTGCACATGCACCTTCGCATCCCACTAGTGTTATTATAAGCTATACATGTATCTATAACTGCCAATGAAAGTGTAGTGGATAAATTGCAAGGATGGTCACTGAAAGTACTAAAAATTTTATGTTTGGTCACTAAAAGTATTTTATTTCATTAATGGTCACTGGAAGTAGTTAACGTTTCACGTTTGGTCACTCTCCGTTAGTTTCTGTTCGCCTCCGTTAACACCGTCAATTTTTTGCTGACGTGGCTAACAGAAGTGCCTAATCAGCTTAATTTAAACTGCCACATCATAAAATGCGACCCGCCATATCAGAAATCCTAACCCAAGCCCCACCCATAACCCAACCTTTCTCTTTTGACCAATCAAACTCATGACCCCCTTTTCCCACCCAAAAGTCATCCCTGCCACTGCTTCAAGATAGAACCGGTGACCCCCTTTTCCCAATCTCCCTGTCTGTGTTCCCAGATTCTTCGACTAGGTAGAGACACATGATAGAACCCACCAACATTTGCATACAACGCCAACCAATGCTTAGTTGTTTCTCTCACATTGGGTATTAGAGATTGGTATCGGCGCTTGCGTACGAATTGGGTGCCGTCGTAAGAACCCACCCCGCGAGATGATGAAGAAGCCGACTGTGGGTTTTAAATCCCTAAGGGTTCTGTATTTCAACGGGGTTGGTGTGGTTCGTTGGTTCGGTGGCTGCGCTTTATGATTTAGGATTTTGTTTTCTAGGTTTTCACAAAGGGTGGGGTTTTTTTAGGATTCAATTTGGCTGGGAGGGGATTTCTATTGAAGTTGAAAGTGAAAGTTTGGATCGAACAGTGGGGTTTTTTGTTGCAATATTTGACACTAGTTAACTTGCTTCTCACTTTGGAGGGTATCAAATGGCGTCTAACAACGCGCAGTGCAGGGTTTTTGCTTTCAGCAATAGACAGGGAAATTGAGGAGAATAGAAGAGATCAAGTCGAACGAGAGCGGCGACGGCAGCGGTACAGATGGCGTCGGCGGCGGGACGGTAGAGATTCCTCCTCTGCATCCTCTCGTCTTCACCTGCAAACCCTTGACGCCGTTGACCTGCCTGAGGATGCAAGTGGCATCGGAGTGTGGGGTGAATCCCAGCACCAGCTCCGGTTGCAGGCAAGGAGGATATTATATGATCTCCACCGACACAACACATCCTTCATCTTCACTGCCATCTCGTTTTCCTTCATCTCCTGTGCCTCTTCGATCGTCCCAAGGAAGAAAGCAGAGCTGTTAATTCACTCAATTTTTAGGTCGGGCGGGTCAAACAAGAAGGTTGGGTTATGGGTTGGGATTTTTTAGGTGGTGGGTAGGGGCTTTATTTTATGATGTGGTAGGTTAAATTTGGCTGATTAGACACTTCTGTTAGCCACGTCAACAAAATACTGACGGTGTTAATGAAGGCTGACGGAGCCTAACGGAGAGTGACGAAATGTGAAATGTTTAACCATTTTCAGTGACCACGAATGGAATAAAATACTTTTAGTGATCAAACGTGAACTTTTTAACACTTTTAATGACCAACCTTGCAATTTACCCAAAGTGTAGTCAACTAAGCCAAATTAGAAACTATATATAGATTTGGCATGGATCACATATCAATGATGTTCATTGTGGTGGAGTGGCTGCAAAAGGGATGATGAAGGAGCTAAGTCTAACTAAAGAAGAAGCTTTAAAGCACGCACATGGCTCAACCAAGTGAGGAGCACAAGCGGCGCATTACTTCCCAAGCTAATCATTGGGGCCATGATGGTTGATGAAGGAATATAATCTCAATCTGCTGCAATATCCAGCAGCCCAACTTTCTGTTTATCTTTAATCGTGGGCTAAACAACGTTCAAAATATAAAACTATTGGGCTAAATACCTTCATGGTACAACTTCAATCGGTATGCATGCCTGAAAGTTGAAATTATACTGCGGATAGAAACATTAATCGATGGTAGGAAATTTCAAAACATCAGTATTTGGATACAATATCTGTGTTATTTTTGGTGACGTTCAGGTTACATTTATACTACTCGGATACTTGTGCTGAATTTTTATACGGATTGTTGTCATATGATGCTCTTTTAAAATAATTTCGTTTCATTTGAAGATAAATTTATACAAAATTCCACGACTTTTATCATGATAAAAGTCGAAGCAATAACATTTTGTGCATCTTTTTTATCACCGAATTATAATTATATAAAAAAAAAAGTTATGAATGTGGGCGGATTCGGTTCAAACTTTGAGGCGCTGCGGGCTACCTAAATTACAGTGTTACTTTTAACCAAACTGGTGGAGATCGTCAATAGTGGGTGAAAAACTAAAGCGATAAAGCTCGAGTATCTTCATAATTAACCTTGTCTCTACCTGCGTTTTAATTTTCATTATTAGCCTCTCTCTCATTATGCATAATTATTGGGAGATTAATCAATGCTTAAGAAGATGAGAACAGAAAAAGCTGGTGGCAATAATGTGGGTTAATAAGTTACGTGTAGTAATTAGTTGGATAATAATAAATCTGATAATTACAAGGGTGGAGGAGATTAATGAAAAGCTGACAGTTGTCTGGCATTTGGTTTTACTGCTTAATTAGGAGCAGCTACATGGTCAAAGTGCCATGCTCTTAATGATAATAATTGAGGCTGGAACTTTATGTTGTGATTTCTGATAACTCGCTGTTTAGTGTCTACCAAAACCACGAAAAAAATAATTACTAGTCCTTTGGGTTGTGCGTGCTGTCAAGTGTAAAAAAAAAAAAATACAGGTGAGACACGAATTTAGGTCATAAATTCGCTCAATCTATAGATTTAGTACAAAGTTTTTTTTTTCTTATCAAGGATTTTAGTTTCATAGATTTAAAATCTCTAAAATTGAGAGAAATCTCTCATAATATCAAATCCCATAGAGATCTATATTTTGATTTGTGATATATAGTTTTTCTTCTTCTTTATCCCTTCCTTTTTTGTATATCTATCCCACTAAATACACTTATCAATATTTCTTTAGACACTCTTGTTGTTTTGGTTAATGGTGAACATATCATTTAATCTATGAGTAGAAATTATAATTTTTATTAAATGAAAAAAAGGTCATTTATCAAACAATGAAAATTTTAATATTTTTCTAACAGACCAGAGAATTAAATGTTTTGATTATTTAAAAAATAGAGATTCACACTCTTATTTTTCAAACAAGCCCTTTACTATAGCAATTAACTCTATCCTTTTTTTTCCCATAAAAAAAAAACTCTATCCTTTTTTAGATTTAGATTTATGTTTTGAATTTAAAATACAATTAAGCGATCCGAATATCTTATTGAGATGACTCAACGAAGGCAGTGCTCTTTTTTATTTCAACTTTGAAGCGGCTCAAAGTGTAAACAACTAGCTAGTATATATAATAGACGCATAAAACCAAAACAAGATCACAGAAAGCCGATCCTTTCCAATTATATCCCAAAGCTATGGCCTACGGGGGTCCTCTTTACCACTAAACCATATATATATATATATAAAATTAAATGATTGAATCGCAATTCATCACAAGTCGTACGTACAATGTATGTAGTAAGTAATCTTCTTATGCCAACTAATAATTAATAAGCTTATAAGCTTATACACATACATATAGATATACGTCATAGGTGTGCAGTGCAGTGCAGTGCAGGAGGGTCATTCATTCTCATTCACACGACAAGCCATGCGCTCTCAAAAAGAGGTTGAGAAGGCAAATAATAAACAAACGACCAGACATATATTACATGCAATTGCTTGCTTGCTTGAAACATAAGGAAAGTGTAGTCCACCCCAGCCCACTTGGTCAAATGTTTTGAGTGATATACATGATGCATGCATGAAATCGGAACAAGTTAGAATAGCAGTTCGGTTTACTTAATTGGCCGGTTATGAAATGATTGTATCATTTTCTATGATTTGACATGAAATCATATGAATCATTTCGATTTAGCTGGTCCGCTGGTTCATCATTTTAACAGAATAAAAAAAAACACTGTAACTTAACTAAAACAATCCAACCTCAATCGGTACTAATTTCATTGATATTTTCTTTTCTTCATTTCCCGGTCTTTTTGTTGGCTTAATCCGGCTCACCATGGATTGATGACATTCTGATTACTTACTTTGAATTTAATAAACAGTTCTGATTTCTTTTGCGTTAGATAATTTGAATGCTTTGTTAGAAACTTTTTCGGTGATAGATGATATGGATTTGAATTTGTTTATGATCAATGATGAATCCACTCCTAAATTAGTGTATTATATATGTATTTTATGTTATAGTGCATGATTGAGCGGTTCTATCAACGGTTACAAAACGAATCTGTAACGGTTAACCATATCCATCAACCACTAACTTCATCGCTTCATCAACATCCGTTCCGATTCTAAAAACATAGGTCAACATAGATACACTTAGCGAATCACATTATTTTTTATTATATTTTATGATGTTTTATATATGTTACTCAGTAATTTTGGTATGTAAGTGATGATCTCCTTATACTGGTTTCGTTTAGAAGAAGAAGAAGAAAGAAAAAAAGAATTAGTGGAACAAGCTAGCTTAGTTGAAATGAAACGGATGTACCAAACAAGATTCATCATATTATAACTTTCAGTTCAGTCTCAAATCTCAATCCTTCTTTTCTTCTTCTTCTTCTTCAATTTCCCATCAAATCCTATGTGGCATGGCATCATTCTTCTGAACCAGATCAGACTAGCTCCTATCAACATTTTTTTTTTTTTTTTTGCCATAGATATTTCCCAAATGGGAAAAGAGTAGATACGGTATACAATCACATCCAATTCACTTGTCCATTCAATATATACGGTCAAAACGGGCCCGATCTGTGGGCCGGTGAAGTCACCATTGTGCTGTGTCGCAGTAGCAAACCTGGCTGCAAATGTCACTGTCCTTTGTGGGCCGAGCTGCCCCCCACCCTTATTAATTGGGCCTCAATCGTACAGCTCCAACCACTTGGACGACGAACAATTAAGCCAAGTGGCCAGATGGTCACTCATGACATAATTAACTTGTATTTTACATAAGTTGGTGCTCTATTAGCAATACTGAAATATAAACTAATTAGTTTCTTGGAAATTTGTTTTTTAAAAACTAAAACAATACTCTCATGCCACATGTCACATTTGGATAATCAACACTATGGAAGTGGCACGTAAAGAAATAAAGATAATTATGTTAGACAAGATACGAAACTAGAGAAAATAATATATATAAAAAAATCGAGTAACTAGTTATAGCAACAACCTATCAGAAAAATTCGACGATACTAGCATGTGAAATTCAATGAACTAAAATACTATGTCGAAAATTCGATGGTTGTTGCAGATTCTGAGTTAAAGAACTTGTACCATCCCAACAGTTCAACTCTCCTATTTAAAGAGATATAGGTGGGAAAACAACTGATTGGGTTACATAGGAATAGGATGGTGGTGTGTGTTGGGATGATAATGTGGGGATTACGACAAAACTCTAAAAATGTGAAGACAGAATTTTGAGCCTGCTGTGTTGTTGTTGTTGTTTGTGTTAGTAAATGGGATGGACCCCCTCTAATCCCATTTAAACATTTTTCTTTGTCTGGTTTGTGACTTCACCAACAACTAAACTAAGGAATCCAATGAATTGGCAATGTGAACCTAGCTATACTAGAGAAGTGTGTTTTGTCGATGTGGTGCTCAACATGTGTTGTGCCCTCATTAATTCCCAACAACCATATTCACGATGATATCACTTCATAATTGCTAATATTAATTGGAAGAAGACGTAACCTTGGCTTAATCTATAGTGTTGGAAAATCACCTGGAAACCATAGAATTGTTTGATGTTTCGCTTTTATAGAATTCTTTAATTAAGCATTAGGGGATCGTTTGCATGAGTCATTTAATTTGTAATACAAATCATTTGTTCAAATGTAGGCATTTGAGAAATGTAGACATTACCAATATATTGTTTGTTTAAAAAATTTTAGATGAGTCATTTGTATAAAGTTATCATTTTGACCTTACATTTAATATATTCAATTATCTTATTTCCTATTCTAATAAAACCAACCATCGCAAACAAAATTATTGTGAAATCAGCAAAACATATATTTTGGGTGTTTGTCATGTATAATACTTCTTTCTAATTTTAAATAATAATTCTACTATGTTAACTTTCTTTATAAAAGTTAACCCCTCATAACTCTCGAGTTTGAAGTTAATTACAAATGATGGTGTTTGTGACGAAAAAGATGCGCCGCTACGTACATTGGTACATGACCCTCTTTGTCGCTTGTGTAATTTGGGAGAAATAAAAAAATAATTTCGAGAAAAAACAATTAAAAAAAACAAATAATAAAAAAAGAAGGATATAAGTGGGTTTACATAAAATAGGTAAGGAAATAGTTGAAACATTTGGACTAAATAAAAATAATGAGTCATTTGGAAATGACTCAATAGAGTCATTTGGGACTTTCATATGGACTAAATGACTCATGCATCTTTTTTTTAGCAAACGAGTCATTTGACATCAAATGACTCGTACAAATGACTCGAGCAAACGACCCTAAAAACCAACTAAACCTTATTTTTTATTCTATTTAACATCGACGTCTTGATGGCACATTGCAAATGTATCCATATTTGAAGAAAAACTTCCAATAACAGAGGCTTCAGATTACGAACTAGGCATATAGATGACTGAAGATAAATTCAGGTTACTGTAACTGACGTATGCCCTTTTGGATCGAGCAAGGGACTTGCCTGCCTTGAGTGTCTTTCTTTCCTGATTGCTGGACTGAAAGTGACATGCCTGCTGCCATAAATCAATTATTTATCATCATGACGAGATGGGAGGGAGAAGGAAACTTTTTCCCACCCCTGTTTGTTTTCTGAGAAAGAGGGCCGGGGAAAGGAAAGGAAAGGAAAGCGTACGATACGAACAAAATAATCCACAATGTTCGTCGGCACAAAAGGGAATTTTTGACTTGCCTTTGGACGCTGGACATGGGAATCTGCCAATTGAGTGTGTACCGTAGTAATAAAATGGTCACAATAAATAAATAAATAAATTGATACGAGAGAAAAGGTTACCACTTACCACACTGCTCCCATTCCCACATCCACTCAGCTCCAGTGAAACATAATTATAGGCTTCGGAGATGAACACTATGTTATGCAATGATATATGATTCACAATTAAACTTTTCTTAATAATTCGACTTAATGTGACCAATTGATTTATGATATTGTATCAGAGTCTTTTGCGAACTAAATTTCTTATGTTCGAATCTCAACGATCCATATTTGTTTTGTTAAGCACATAGTGTCCGGACTTTTGCAAACTTCAAGCCCGCATAGCAAAGTTACAATTGTACGTACCATCAAAATATTCTGATTGTTTCTTTTTCCCAATTTGAACGGCTTTCTTGGGGGTGTGGGCAGGGGGGTTTTGACATGATCGATTCGAGGCGTGGCTCCCAGATCCCACTCTCCCCATCATTACCCCAAATGACTCTCTCACTAATGATGCCTAAATAAAAAGGGTATAGAAAATGTAAAGGGAATCGAAAAAGCCCATATATATATAATTAAAAGCCCCAATGAAAAAATAATCAAAAGAGGAATATAAGGAGGCGGGAGAGTGGGCCCCCGTCCCATCACACCAACCATCATTAACGTCACCGATCTTACAAAGGCCCAGCCCAGTTCCGTATTGCATTGCATGTTCCCCAATTCTTATCTCAACGGCAACGACGTAGAGAAGAGAAGTGAGTATTTTCATTGTTGTTGCCTACGCTACGCTACGTACCTTGTACATATTCATACATGCATTAATACCATATCCATATACGTACACCAGTTACCCAGGATACCTGGAAGTTGGTGTATCTTGTACACCACATAATTTTTTACTGTCGCGCGTAGTCAGCCTAATTGTGAGAATTTATTTTATAATTCCACAAAAAACAGAATCCACATTTACACTCGCAGTTGAGATGAACGTGTACGGTGAAAATGATTCGGTTTACGACATACCCAAACGTTTGTCTAGTGGATGATAGACGTCTATATATATATATATATGTCCAATTAATTAATTAATGAATGACTGTGATGGATCTTGCAGGGGCAAAATCTCCCTTTCCCGAACTCCCAACGGTATTTCCAATAAATAATCCAATCAGTACTTACTTACACACATTTACTACGGAGGGAGGGAGAAGAGCCAACGTTTCACCTCCTGTCCTGTGTCATATCGATCATCTGGGCTTCTGCCTACTTACGTAATTGTCAAATTAAATTATTGATGGATTCGGTAGTCGGTACTGTACGCTGAAAATTAAAGATGGGCTGTTTCACTTTCATCAATCGGTTCGTCGACGTCTTTTGCAACCCTACAACAATTTCATCGATCGGTTCCTCGACGTCTTTCGCAACCCTACAATTTAATTAGTTGACTACATATGTATGTGACGCGACCTGCATGCATGCATAATTGCATGGGAATTTAATTTATTATTATGGCCCCATATATAATAAATAATAATATATACGAGAAGTATCTTGCTATAGCTTGATCAAGTCTGGTACTGTGATTACAAGAGATCAAGAGATAATCATGAAAAAAGAGAGAGAAGAAAAAACATATGAGATTATATATGCATGTATATATCTACAGACTCTACTTAGCCTCTCTGTCAACAGACACATGGAATTCTATAATTTATGCGCGGCAGAAGATGAACTAAAGAAAGAAGGAAAAAAATCAATAGATTATAGATGTGTGTATACTTATTGGCTGATTTTGCAATTATGTCAATGATGTCAAGAAATATTTGATCCCAATAATTTGAGTTGTTGGGCAAGGTTTAATCGTGGATCATATACAATTTACTATCATGTCCCTTCAAACGAAAAACACCATATATGGCCTTGAAGTTTGCACAAGTCCGGACACCATGTGCTCAACAGAAACATATGGGGGTAATCAGAAATCGAACAAAAGACCTCTCAGTCACACATGATTATGATACAATGTCAATAACCATTTGATGTCAATAACTCAAGTTGTTGAGAGATGTTCAATCGTGAATCATATACCATTTACTTAGAATATATATACATGCACGGACCAGAGACGAGGTACATGCATGCATGTGTATTAGTGTAGTTTTATTCCGTCAATGGGGATGAGGGTTGTAGGGTGTTGGGTTCTGGTCCTTGTAGAGTAGTCTGGGTTCTAAATCCAGATTCTGCTTTTTCTGTCAACTCTTTTTACAGGTACTTAGTGTCCAACCAATTCTCTGGTGTTGACGACTTCTCGATGGAAACGATATGGAGGAATTTCATCCCGTCAAAGATCTGCAGTTTTCTTTGGCCGTGTTTCCATAAAGTCATCTTGACTGTGGACAATCTGAAGAAGAGGGGATTTCAACTGGCCAACATGTGTGTACTCAGCAAAAGAGAAGAAGAATCCATTCGCCATATCTTTGTTGACTGCATCTTCGCTTCCACCATTTGGAGAGGAGTTGAATCCATTTGTGGTAGCGTTCGTATCCCGGTGGGGGATTTTGATTCGGTTATCAAGAATTGGCCTTCCCGTTCCTCTGATAGTGTTTGTGAGTGATTCCGTGCTTGTATTCTCCATGTTGTGTGTAGGCATGTCTGGATCGAGAGAAACAGTCGCATCTTCCGGGACATTAGTTGCTCGACTAATGGAGTGTTGCGGAAGTTGACAAGAAATATCATTGAGTGGCTTTTTGTCCACGGGCTGAACAATCGTCGCTTCCACTGCTGATTTTTGCGCGGTGTTTGGTGCTGATCTTGTTCTCGTTTGCTGTTGCTGGTGTCGTTTCTGCTTGCTTTGGGTTTTTTTGTTTTTCTGGTTATTTTGGGAATCTTGATCGGGCGGTTTTCCTGGTCCATCTGCTGGTTTGATTGGTTTTGGTTCCCTAATTTTTGCATGCAGGGGAGGTATGGTCCTCCTAGCACTTAAGTTGCTTCTTCTCCTCCTGTTTTCCTTTTCCTTTTTCTTTTGTTCTGCTTGTGATCACTCCATGTGATCTCAGCTTGGTTTGCTGTGTACCTTGTCGGACTCCTTTTCAGTTTCAGTAATACATCATCCCCATTATAAAAAAAGGGGTTAAGTGCATGGTTCGTCACTGAGATTACAAAAAACGTTCATGTTTGGTCACTGTAAATATTTAAATCCAATCTTGGTCACTCAAATTAGTTAAATGGTTCAAATTTGGTCACTCTCCGTCCAACTCCGTTAAATTTGTCTGATGTGGCAGTCAACCCTCAAAGTTGATCGTTAACTCAGTGACGTGGCAATTAAAAAATAATAAATAAAATAAATTTTAATCTTCTACCATTTCCAACTCATTTTCACATTAAAGTAAAATAAAAAAAATAAAAAAAAAACATTATAATTACAAATAAAGGAAAGTTTCCTCTACAGAATGCTGAAATGGCTGGTCGTCTTCCCAATGCTTGGCATGTTTGGCATTCTGGTCATTCTTCGTCCCCAGGAAGCTAGGCCTTTGCCCTCTTTCTCTCGGAATACCGACATATGAGTGGGGAGATATCATTTATACGGCATCAAAGTCGGTCTGTCAACTAGTTGAAAAGGGCACTGAATCTCGGGTCAAGAGGTCTGTGAATTGGCTGAAATGAAGTTATTCTAGGTACATGGAAGAGAAGGGGTTTTGAAGATGGAAAACCGAGATTAGGCCTCTTGTTGTTGAAACTAGAACTCGAATTCCTCTTGGGTAGGGTTCTTGCTGAGGAGGAATCGAAACGGGAAGAGACCCTGTTGAGGCCCGTGATTGAGTCGTTGTAAATATGGATTGGAATAGGCGGCGACGGCGGGGTAAACGGCGCCGTCCCAGAATCCGGGTTCCGATGACCCATATAAAATCTGGCTACACAGATAATCCCGAAACTCGAGGGAGCGCAGCACGGCGGGGTTGACAGCCGCGGCATTGCTCTGGAAATTCTGCCTTGCGGCGGCGGGCGGATTGAAAAGGCGAGCACACCCTTGATCGTCGGCGTCGTACCCGCCGCAATTTTGAAGCCAGCCGCCATTGGAAGAAGCCAGATGATTATTAAAATTGACGCCATCGCTTACAACAAAACCCCCTCCAACTCCGCCGCCACCGCCTAAATTCTCATCCAGGGCAAACCCATTCAAGTCGCGGCCGTTGCGGCCGCTGGAAACGCTGAGCGACGAGAACAGCGATTCGAGCGACTCCTGATTGTACGGGTTCTGAACGTGATCGCCGAAGGCATAGCCGCCGATGAGCGGAAGGGTATAGCTGCCTTGATCGAGGTGGCGAAGACTGTTGCCGGATGCGGAGAAAGAGTGGTTTGCGCCGCCGTTAGAGCCGACGGAGGCGGAAACAGGGTAGAACCTATCAGCGCTGGTGAACATAGCGCCCCTTTATTTGTAATTATAATATATTTATTTATTTATTTTACTTTAATGTGAAAATGAGTTGGAAATGGTAGAAGATTAAAATTTATTTTTTATTCATTATTTTTTAATTGCCACGTCACTGAGTTAACGGTCAACTTTGAGGGTTGACTGCCACATCAGACAAATTTAACGGAGTTGGACGGACAGTGACCAAACTTGAACCATTTAACTAATTTGAGTGACCAAGATTGGATTTAAATATTTATAGGGACCAAACATGAACGTTTTTTATAATCTCAGTGACCAACCATGCAATTAACCCTAAAAAAAAGGGTAAATACAATTTAATATCCAAACCTTTCATTGTAAACAATATAATAACCAAACCTTTTCGAAAACAATATAATATCCAAATCGTCAACTTTCCGTTCGTTTGACCGTTAGGTGACACTTAAAAAAAGCTTTGTTTAGGGGAATTTGTCACAATACAACTTTATTTTCTTGTTTAGGCATTGTAGATGGCTGAATATTTAGATATTCTATACTATCATGGTGGAGTCATGGACTTCTCGGGTTTGGAACTACGATATGTTGGTGGTTTTTCAGAGAAGATATCGACGAATATTGATGAAGTGTCGTACTTCGAACTTTTTTGAAGTGTCAACTAACGGTCAAACAGACAGAAAGTTGACGATTTGGATATTAGATTGTTTTCGAAAAGGTTTGGCTATTATATTGTTTAAAATGAAAGGTTTGGATATTAAATTGTATTTACCCTAAAAAAAAGTGTATTAGTGTAGTTCCTGGCAGAGATTTCTTTTGAGGTACCCTTCACCGGTTGAGAATTCTTTCATTGTTTCTCTTGACCCTTTCTTACAAGCCAATTTTTGGAGTAGTCTATTGGCCACTATGGAGGCCCCAGAATAAGTTCGCCACAAGCGTTGGGACGTGGATATATCTACGATGGATTTCGGCACAATTCATCGGACAGGTAGCAGTCAGGTCGGATGTGATTCGACATTTGAGGATCAATTAGCTGGGTCACTATACTTACTGGAAGTTTAGGTCGTCAATCTGTGGATCGAGTTCTTCCACACTAAGGGCGAGCAGAGCTCTAATAAGCGTCATGTCTCCACTCTCCAACAGATCTGACAACTTGGATATCGCAAGGTGGCTCTATAGCTCGACCCTATATATGATGCCAATAGAGTGGTTGGCAACACTGGATAGGCCATGCAATCACCAACATGCTAGCCTCGTTCTTCGTATTAGTCACATTCGATAACAACAATTTGTCAAATTTACACCAGTCTGACCCATATATATGGTAATGACTGGTGTACATCAGGCGTATAGTATACAACATGTGATCTAACCGTTAGATGTACTTAGATGAGCTCCAGCCGATCTCAACGGTCAATTTTTGTTTTTCATTAAATCAAACTTCGGGTTGGGGTTTAGAAAATCAGTGCCTGGTGTTTATCCATTAGAGGTTAGGGTATAGTATCATACCCGAAACTCGATTTAATTCATGGTCTAGATAGAGATATCTCACTAGTAGTACCTGACATATAGTATACGCCTGGCGTACACCAGTCTAACTCATATATATGGCAATGACTGGTGTACGTCGGGCGTATAGTATACAACAGGTGATCTAACCGTTATATGTACTTAGATGAGCTCCGACCGATCTCAACAGTCAATTTTTGTTTTCATTAAATCAAACTTCGGGTTGGGGTTTAGAAAATTGGTGCCTGGGGTTTATCTATTAGAGGTTAGGGTCTAGTATCATACCCCAAACTCGATTTAATTCATGGTCTAGATAGAGATATCTCACTTGTAGTACCTGACATATAGTATACGCTTGGCGTACACCAGTCTAACCCATATATATGGCAATGACTGGTGTACGTCAGGCGTATAGTATACAACAGGTGATCTAACCGTTATATGTACTTAGATGAGCTCCGACCGATCTCAACAGTCAATTTTTGTTTTTCATTCAATCAAACTTCGGGTTGGGGGTTAGAAAATCGGTGCCTGGGGTTTATCCATTAGAGGTTAGGGTCTAGTATCATACCCCAAACTCGATTTAATTCATGGTCTAGATAGAGATATCTCACTTGTAGTACCTGACGTACACCAGTCTGACCCATATATATGGTAATGACTGGTGTACGTCAGACGTATAGTATACAACAGGTGATCTAACCGTTAGATGTACTTAGATGAGCTCCGGCCGATCTCAACAGTCAATTTTTGTTTTTCATTCAATCAAACTTCGGGCTGGGGTTTAGAAAATAGGTGCATGGGGTTTATCCATTAGAGGTTAGGGTGTAGTATCATACCCCAAAATCGATTTAATTCATGGTCTAGATAGAGATATCTCACTAGTAGTACCTGACGTACACTAGTCTAAATAGAAAAACGTTTTAGTCGATTGTTCGACTAGTAGGAGTTAATCCTATATGAATTCGGATTTTCACTCTATTCACAAACTAATTTAAAAATTTGTTATTGAAAACACAACCAAAACTTATTTTCCCGACAGTATAATATGACATTGTGCTTCCCACGGGTATATTGCAGAGATGTGGATACATGATAAAATCCAAAACATGGAATGTCATAGTGGGATGGTGCCACAAAGAGGGGCTCTAACTCGGCACGGGAAATATTATGAAGGATCATAGTGGTTTGATTATTTTGACTCAAAAAATTCATATTGCGGATATCGATGACCCGCTTAAAGTTGAACATTTAGTGCTCCGCGAGGCTATCCAATGGTGTTTGGATTGTGGTCCCACTACAAGAAATAAGAGTTTCAGCTACCATTTTCTTGGCAACCATAGAAAAATGGTTGTGTATAACTAGGTTTCGGCAACCATTCACAAAGTTGCTGCTAATACCAAACTCCAGTGCAACCGTTAGTAAAATGGTCGCTGATAGGTCAAAACTTCAGCAACCATTCATAAAATGGTTGGTGATGCCTGACTCTCTAGCAACCATGAGTTAAATGGTTGACAGTAAACCAATACTTCCGAAACCATTCAAAATATGGTTGTCGATACCCTACTCTAGTGCAACCATTAGTAAAATTGTCGCTGATAGTTCAAAACTTCAGCAACCATTTGTAAGTAGTTGCTGATAGTTCAAAAATTATCGCAGATTCGGTTTGAAGGAAACGCAAAGGTGGTCATTGATAAGATAAATTTGTTTGGTGCTCAAGATAATAATTTTGGAGCTATTCTTGCGGAAGTTCATGTTCTGTTGGAAAATTTTTATGGTATTACTCTACAAATTGTAGGTCGGAATAACAATCTGGTAGCCTACTTGGTGGCTAGAAAGGCCTTTTCTTTGTATCCGACTACATGTCGCTCTTTTAATTTCATTTTCTGATTATATACCAGACTCTAATTTGTTCGATCTATTTCTAATCCATATATACTTATTAGTATATTGGCTTTTGTAAAAAAAAAATGTTGTTTCCTTCCCCGGCTCGCACATCAAAACTCGGAACAAAATTAAACAGACCAAGGTTCCTTTTTAACAAGGTAGGAATTGAGTATAAATATCCTTCAAAATAAATTAAATTAATATATATATATATATATATATATATATATATATATATATATATATATATATATATGGGCAGTTCTACGGTGCCCAGGGCAAAATCCGGGGTACGGGTGACCGGGGGCAAGGAAAATTACCAAATGCATCACGAAGCGTTTATGGTGACTTCTACGGACTTCAACCTAACTGTACCCGGTTTAATGATAGCGATTAAGAGGTTAAACCCTATGGATACGACCCGCCGCCCTAACCAATTTCCAGTCTCCCTTCTACGATCCCTCATTCGCCTTGGAGGGTCCCCTCTAACTCTAAGTTCGAAGTTCGATCATAAGCTGCCTATCAAATCTGAAATCTCCAACAAAATCATCGTTTCAAAACCCAAATCCTTTTATTATTTGATCCACATTCGATTTAGCTCCCTATCCAATCTCAAATCCCCAACATCATCATGTTTCATACGCCAAATCTATGTATCCACATTCGAAGAGAAGATCCCCATCCAATATGAAATCCTCACATAATCATCGTTTAGAACCCCAAATCCTTTTATCCACAAATCGACGTTTTGTTCATCGCCATTTTATTTCCGTGCGGAATTTACTCGCCTTTCTCTTTCTAACACGATTACGGCGACCATGTCTATTATTGTGTTCATCAAACTTTTCGTTTGCAAAAGAACCCTTGAAAGAGATTTGCTAACCCTAGGGTTCATGTCGCTAGTGCTTTGTCATCTTGTCTTATCGTTATTGTCATTTTCTCGAAACTTCTATCACTCGGTGAAATTAAGGTTTCCTGATATGCAGTGTTCGTCTCGCCCAGATGATTGAGGAAGGAGATGAAGAAGACCTAATTTGATTCGAATCAGATGGAGAGGTCTCCTTAATTTGTGTTTATGTATTAACGCTGCGTTTAGGACTAATTCTAGTTGGACTGGGTCTGATCATTGATTTTTGCAGGCTTTTAAATAACATTCAAACGTGGGCTTGTACATGGACCCATGACACCTAGTTTGTTGATAATAGATACTGAGTTCCGGATTGTCATTAGGTTGGGCCTTTGATAATTGTCTATCTCAGACTCTCAGTGGCGATTCTTTGTTTTACTTATTTTCATCTGCTTCTGCTTCTAAAATCCTGATCATTCATTGAGTTCACGCAATTTAAACATAATTCTGTGTTCCATCTTTTTTGGAATTTGGTAAATGCTAGCGTGTCTCTTTACACATTTAGCGGTACGAGGTAAACTACAATCCGCCCAATTTAACTCTTCATTAATTGAGATCCCATTCCACTCTCTCACCGATTTCCCCTCTTTATGCAATGCACTCGTACATAACAAACCTCTTGTAGACTAATTAGAGGCTTGTGGTTGGATACTGAGTGAGGATATTTTTTGAATTTATGTTTTGAAACGAAAGTTAGAGTTTCACTTTTGAAGTACCTATGTACTTTAGTTGGACAAGTATTTTCAAAATGTAAAATTTTATCAGCGTATAGGTATACGATTGTTGTATAAGGTGTTGATGTTAGAGGAAATGGGTACTGACTGCTTAGGGTATTAGGTTGTTGATGGTATAGAGTATATGGTATATGGGTAGGTTATAAGGTGTTGATGGTTTAGAGCATATGGTATCGATTGGTTAAAGGGTGAGGGTAGGTGTTGTCTTATTTTTTCTCGATTATATATTTTCTTTATATTTGCTTATAAATGCTGATCATGCCTTATTACTAAGACATAATTCGTTATATCTGCTTATAAATGCTGTATATCTGCTTATAAATGCTGATAATTTATTGTTTGATTTGAACCTGCGTGTTTTTGCTCCGAATGATTTTGTAGTGGCGTGGTAAAGACAATCCGTCCAATTTAACTCTTCATTAATTCCCCCTTTTCTTTTCTGTTTTGGTAGAATAATTACCCCTTTTCCACTCTCTCAGTCCCCGCCGAAGTTGAAACAATCCCCTGTGATATATTTATCGATCATTTTAACCCTTCACTCAATAAGAAAGCGAAATTATGCAAGATGGTCATCAATGTGATGTAGCTTAATTGGTTAATTGTCTCTTATTTGCTTAGTCAATAAAGTAGAGGTTTGTGGTTCGATACTTAGTGAGGTATCAATTTTTAATTTATGTTTTGAAAAGCAAGTTATAATTTTAATTTATCAGCGTCTAGGTATAAGATATTGTATAAGGTGTTGATGGTTTAGAGTACATGGTATTGGGTTAGTGTATTGATCATCTCCATCCCTAAAATAAGATATTGTATAAGGTTTTGATGGTTTAGAGTATATGGTATTGGGTTAGTGTATTGATCATCTTCATCCCTAAAATTGAACAACAATTTCTAAACGAGGTCCCTACCGCCACATCATCAATTTTAGCAATTCATCACTTAACAATTTCTATTCATCTACATCCCTACATTATGCTAGTAATTGCCAAGGTGGGTTCCATTTTATATTTCAAAGGAAACACTTATTATAAATTGAAAGTTGGGGATGGAGATAGAAGAAGGTGTTGTTGGTATACAGTATAAGGTCTTGAAGGTGATGGACGTATAAGGGAGGAGCAAGGTGTTGATGGTTTAAAGTATATATGTTATTGATTGGTTACGGTATAAGCCTATAAGGTGTTCTTATTGTTGTAGAGTATATGATATTGATTGGTTCGTGTATTAGGGTTTGGTTTAGGGTTTAGGGTTTAGGGTTTAGGGTTTAGGGTTTCAAGTTAGAATAACATAAACCAGATCAATAGAGTAATGTTGGTAAACGAAAAAGTTAGTTAATCTACAAATTCAGACTATTTAAAAAAGTACATCCCCATTTCCCACCGTCAATTCCTAAACTTTTCCCTTGATCCGATGGTGAAATACCTTCGATCCTCGTCGCGTGCGTGTCACCCAATCAGATATTGCCGAATTCGGAAAGTCGCTTTTGCCCATAACCAATGCTGGCGTTACCAAGGCCGAGGCAGTGGTAGGGACTGTAATTTTCAGTAAATGTGAAGGGAGGGAAAAGTAAAAGTAATTACGAGTCAATCTTTAAATTCGTTCCTCCTCCTCTCAATCCCTGAAAAGAACCCTTTCTTCCATCTTCTCAATATGAAACCCCGAAAATCAACTCCATCCGCCTCTCGTCCTCCTATCCCATGCTTTATTTTCGGGTGCAGTGGTAATGATGAGACTGCGTATTATTTTAGATCTCATTTCCTTTCATTATGTCATTGTTAGATCGTGACTGTTAAACTAAATCCTTCGTTGTATTGTTTCTCCTTTTCTCTCCATGCAGGGTCTTTGTTAGAGGCAGGGAGGGGAGCAATGACAATAAGTCGCCGTCTGAATATAGCCAGAAGAATCATCACATGTTGTTGCGATTCCATAATAGGTGTTGTGGAACCCTACTTCATGTGGTGATTCTTCTGTGCCATATTGACGCGTACTTGTTGATCATGCTCCCAAAATGTATACAAGATAGGAAAGTTGCCATATGTATAATAGGATAAAATAGTTAGGGAAAGTACAGCTTTTTGTTTTTGTTCGACTCTATGTAACATTTGTTTATGTTTGTATACTGTTTTGTGATTTTTTCTTCTGCTTCTCTCTTCGCTTCCATGGCGGCTTCCAAAAGTGTTTGAGATCTTCTAAATATGCGAGGGATCCTCCACTCCCAATAAAAATACTGTACTTTGTACTATTAGCGTTTGAGATCTTCTAAATCTGCAGGGGATCCTACACTCCCAATAAAAATACTGTACCTTGTACTTTAGCGTTTGAGATCTTCTAAAATCTGGAGGGAATCCTACAGTCCCAATAAAAATACTGTACTTTATTTGTTGACTACTGACTCCATTTTTAGAAGTCTTTACGATTGGGCCAACCGGATTTTTTGCCGGATTTCGAACTCTGCTCCTCTGTAGCCACATGCTCTACACATTTAATGAGTGCTCAAAATTAGTGCAAAAAATACGATGTAATAATTGAATAAAAAAAACTAGTTCTCAAGAGTATTCAACTGAAATGTTGCACATGATTTATTTAGGGTCGTTTGGATGTGGAAATTTTAAAACGTTGAAATTTGTCTGAATTTCAATGTTTTTACAAAACCAAGGAATTGACTTGTGGAAATTGAAAAAAAAACTCACGTTTGGATAAGGTTTAGTTTGTGAGAATTGATGGTATGGAATTTGGAAAAAGAAGTAAGAAAACGTGGTAATGTCAAATTACTAGGGGGAGGTGTAGTATTCTCAATTACCATCAAGTGCTTACAAATTGCCATCAAGTGACCATTAATGAGTGCATAAATAAAACGACACCGCAAGAGCCAACAGTCTTCTTATATACCAAACGACTCGGCATAGGAGGACTTCCAGTTTCAGTTCAAGTTTCCAACACCGAGCAAATATATGGTCCCAAATGCCACTTTAGCAACTTTAATCGTTTGGAAGTTGTGATTCTTCAAATTGATGTATTAGGCCAATTAGTGTATTATCATTTGATGTATTGATTCAATGCATGTATTAGGAAAATACTTTGTTTGGAAGGGCAACGATGAAACAAAAAGTAGGGTAGACAATCCTTCATTAACAATCTCACCTTTTAGTAGAGATTTATAATCATTCATTTTGAGTGATTGTTGGTGGGCCCAACAAAAAGGTAATGCATGTATTCTAACTCAAAGTGAACCAAAAAAAACGACTTCATCTTATCATTACATGTATTTGCTAAATACCTCACTTCAAATCTCAACCTCCAAACGACCCAAGTACTATATATCAATTGTGACCATGGGTCCTACTTAATTTTCGTTGCAATTCAATATTAATTGGTGAGTGTATTATATTAATTTGAGTGCATCTCTCAACTTGTTTTTTGTCGTTGTTTTATTCGAATTATGTAAGGTGTTGATGGTTTAGTGTATATGTTATTGATTGGTTCGTGTATTAGGGTTTGGCATTGCCAATTGCTAAAGGTTGGTTTAGCAATGGGATGGAGATGCTCTAAGGTGTTATTGTTGTAGAGTATATGGTATTGATTGGTTCGGGTTTAGGGTTTAGGGTTTAGGGTTTAGGGTTTAGGGTTTAGGGTTTAGGGTTTAGGGTTACAATTACATGTACCAAATCTGTAGATTAATTTTGGTAAACGAAAAGGTTATTTAATCTACAAAGCCAGTCTAAAAGCACATCCCCATCTCCCGCCGTCAATTCCTAAATTTTCGTTTAATCCGATGGTGAAAGAGCTTCAATCCTAACCGCGGCGTGTCACCCAATCAGATATGGCCGTTTTCGGAAAGTCGCATTTGCCCCTAACCAGTGCTGACGTTACCAAGGCCGAGGCAGCGGTAGGGAGTGTGATTTTCAGTAAATGGGAAGGGCTGGAAAGGCAAAGTAAATTTATGAGCTCATTTATAAATTCTTTAATCAGAGAGGGAGAGACCATGCTCCGAAACCCAAGAGGCACTCATCTCCTGCTGTTGTCCGTTCCTCCTCTCAAATCCCTGAAAAGACCCCTTTCTCCCATCTTATCAACCCCGAAAATCATCCCCATCCGCCTCTTCGTCCTCCTGTCCATGCTTTATTTTCGGGTGCAGTGGTAAAGATGAGACTGCGTATTATTTTAGATCTCAGTTCCTTTAGTTATGTAATTGTTATGACTGTTAAACTAAATCCTTCGTTGTATTGTTTCTCCTTTTCTCTCCATGCAGGGTCTTTGTTAGAGGCAGGGAGGGGAGCAATGACAATAAGTCGCCGTTTCAATATCGCCTGAAGAATCATCATATGTTGTTGCGATTCCATAATAGGTGTTGTGGAACCCTACGTCATATGATGGTTCTTTTGTGCGACATTGACGCGTACTTGTTGATCATGCTCCCAAAATATATACAAGAGGGAAAAGTTGCCATATGTATAGTATAAAAGTGGGAGGAGGGAAAGTAAATTGTTTTGTTTTTCAAGATTTGTACTTTTATTAGTGTTTGAGATCTTAATAATATATTGGTGAGGGATATTTCACTAAATAAACATACTGTATTTTATTTCTTGATTACTGCCTCCATTTTCAGAAGTCCTCTGTCGGCGCCCAAATTACATGCCCAAATTACATGTCATAATTTTAGTGGCCAAAAGTAAGTAAATTTATAAACAAGTAAAAAATCCGATCTAATAATTCAATAAAAAAAACGAGTGAGAAAAATAATTCAACTGAAATGTTGCAGGCAGTAAATAAAACGACACCGTAGCAGGCAGTAGTCTTCTTATAAACCAAAGAGACACACCGTTAAAATGACACACAAGTAAAACGACACCGCAGATGGCAACAGTCTTCTTATAAATCAAACGACGCCGCTTCAAGCTGATACTGGCAGTCTTCACATAGTCCATTAGTCCTAATCCGAATAGGATAAGGACGTCCATCTTCACTCCAAGTTTTCAACAATCCTTAGTTTGCTACTTCTTGTAACAGGCCTCTTCTGCAAAATCGATAACGACGATTTTAGACGTACACAAATATTGGATGTAACTGCATTGTGTATACACGAACAATTATATCTTATTCTTACCCTAGGTTGCTCATAATCGTCGTCATCGTCATTTTCATCATCGTCATTTTCATCATCGTCATTTCCTGACCCAGTACATGTTCTTGCATTATGATTGGTAGAACCGCACTTACGGCAATGCTTTTGCCTTCTCTTCTGTACTGTTTCCGACTGATCTTGAGTGGTTGGAGGATCAACATCGTTGTCATCGCCACCGCCACCTTCTTCCGAAACACCATCATTCGGGGCATCACCGTTTGAGGTTGGCTTCACATAGCCAACAGGATGTGGGCATCGGGTCCTATAGTGGCCAAATTCCTGGCAATTGCTACACTGTCGTGGTTCTCCTTTCTTCCGTTTAGATTTTTTAGCCCCCGAACCTTTAGCTTTGACTTGTAATGGATCCAACAAAATTTCATTCGCCTTCGGCCTATTAATGCCGGGTATGTACACGTTGCCAGTGTCCACCATGTCCAACTGTTCACATAATGATTGAATTCCCTCACGAGCAATCTTGAAGCACTCACTAGATTTTGCCCCTTTTAACATTAGTTGTAAGCTGTGTTGTTGAATAGTACCATACCTGATTGACACAAGATTTTATACAAAGTGAGTAAAATTAATGTTCACCTAGCTTCGAACCAATACTAAAAAAATATAAATTAAAAGTGATAGTCATGGCAAACCTCAATGCGAAAAGTTGCGATTCATCTAGTCTGCCCGGTTCGTCCAAGCTCTCTAGTGTCTTCGGCTTCTTTGACCATCTTCGACGTACTAGGCCTTCAGGAAGTTCCAGTATGCTCTCTTCTTTCAGTACAAAAATCATATGACGACATGGTATTCCCATATAATTGTAGTGATTACAACTACATTCCATTGCAAAGGGTTCAACTGCGTACGTGACTTGAAATACCTTAGCCATGCCAGACACCTTGACCTTGTACACATGCTCAATTTCCGATCGCTCTGTCTCCAACCTTATGCAACATGCCGACTTTTCAACCTCGTCTCTGAATAAGAAGAATGCGTTCTTTGTGAAAAACGCCGCTCCACTCTTCTGAAGTGAGACTAAGACATTGCTTGTGATGGTTCGTTCTCGATGAATGGATTCAAAATCAGCATGACGCTCATTCTCCCTCATATCCCTAGTCCAACGATCAAAGTGAATAAAGAACTCAAGGAGATTTTTATCCTTCTCGATATAGTTGGCAAGTTGAGAGTTCAGTCCTTCACATCTTGATGTTGTACTCAAGCCTGCGAAGAACTTCGAACGCAAATATGCATACCCCCATTCATGTCTTTGGTCAAATAAATTGGAGACCCAATTGTTGTGCTGAAGGGAGCATTCTTCAACCACTGTTTTCCACTTTTCTTCGAATTCTGAAGGTTCCCAGTCAGCTGACACAAAATGCTTCCATCGGGGCAAAAAAGTTGGATGATTCTTCACATTTCTGGTTATAGTCTTGTCTATATGCCAGGAACATAGACGATGTGTTGCATCGGGAAATACTTTCTGAATAGCATTACGCATTGCTCTATCCCCATCTGTAATAACAGTCTTGGGATCTACACCGCCTAGCCTTCTCTTCAAAGCTCCCAACACCCAAATATAATTGTCCTCTCTCTCGTTAGCCAAGAAAGCACATGCAAATACGCAAGTTTGCGAATGGTGGTTGACACCTTAAAAAGTTCAAACAAAGTTAGATTATGCAAACTTCTAGGGTTATTTTAGCATGCTCGGGATAATTCTATGTGTGAAGGAAAAGTACCTGAAAAAATCACGAGAGGCATCTGGTAAATGTTCCTTTTGTAAGTAGCATCGAATGACAGTAATTCACCAAAGCATGCATAATCAGCAACAGAAATACTATCGGCCCAGAAAATGTTAATAAGCCGGTCGTCGTCATCCTTCTTTAGTTCAATAACGAAATGCTCGTCCGCGGTGCATTTAGCTTGCAGGTAGGCTAGGGCTGTTGCGGCATCACCTTCACTGATTTGTTCTTTCCTCTCTTTGTCCACATAATTATATGCATCCTTCCTCGTGTACCCCAAATTGTCGTAGCCTCCTGCTTCTGATACGGCCAGATTCACAATTTGAGAAGTTTTCATACCTGCAGCTCTTCTAAAATTTATCGCTGCTTTGACTGCATCACTCATACGACGTTTCCCTTTCATGTAGTGTCTATATTCTCTCGGGATCGTTTCATGTGTGTGTACATCATCAAACTGGTGCACGTACCACTTCCCATCGACATTGTGTTGTTTAACACGCATCTTGGCTCTGCAGTTAAATCTGGTCTTCCCTCTTGCTTCTCTCTTTCGTTCTGTGCTCTTCATGCGCCTCTTTCCCTCGCCAGAGCATACATAGTCACGCCATATCATAACTTTGTTCTTATCACGACCAATGTCTGATTTTCTGATGTCGAAGCCTTTGACTAACCCGTAGTCCATGTAGAAATCATAGGCTTCTTCTGTATCATCGAACTTCATTTTTTTAATATCTTCAGGCTGTAGCAATAAGAGATCGGCGACATTATCTTCCTGGGTGGTGTGACTTGTTCCGGCACCAGCGTTTTCTTGGACTCCCTCCGACGTCAATACTAGGACTCCCTCCGACGTCAATGGTGAGTCTGCCTCCGACGTCATTGTCACGGCTGGAAAGTTTGGGGAGCCAAGGACGTAGATTACACAACCCTACTGGGAATGATGGCCGAATTAATGATTCAACGGGCCACTTAATAATTATCCCCATTAATAACACGATTTGTGATATCTTTTATTTTTGGTAGGAACGAGTTGCACTTTCTGTTCTTTATCTTAGTGATTTCTTTACCATTTTCACAAATAACGAAAATATTTAAAATGAAAAAACCTTTCGTAGTAAAGCCAAACGCCAGCTGACTCTAGGTGTCTACTACGTGTATGGGGAAGGATCAAATATTAATATGAGCGAATATTTACTAATACCACTCAATTCTCTATTCAATCGAAGAAAGTATCTTTTTACTTTTAGGTTTAATAACTACCCATGTTTATCCCAAGTTCATGTACCTTAGACTAAACCCTAACTATTTTTCCGCGGGAAAAATATGGCGCCACAATTTATCCTAACCTTGTATATATAATTAACCTTCATCGGTAGAGCAATGGTTCCATATCCTTCTTTGCCGCGATTTTGAGTACAGAGTAAAGCTTAGATTACAGGCACAACATGGAAAATAGGAGACTTACTCGCTCTTCGTCCAAGCTCGTGGTATGTATAATAGCTCTTTTTACCATTGAAATTCATTCTACTTAATTTATTAATCGCAGGTTCACTGTCATTGTAGGAGACAGCCGAATTTGTGACTCCAACAAAGAAACCAAGGATACCCAAAGGCAAAGGTGTAAGCACTCCACCCACTCCTGCTTCAGTCATCGTTTTTATTTCGGACGATGAATCTGACTCTGAGGTCACACCAAAGAAGCCAAATGGAAAAAAGTATTTGTCTACCTTCTGTTGACAAGGTAATAAAGGTGTCATGTTTGCCATTGAAGTGTTCTTTGCCGTTATTCCGTCATGACGAATGCATTTCAACTCGTGTTTTTTGTGGCACCTATTCCAGGTTGTTTTGAAGTTTAAGCTACCTACCGCTATGGAATACGATGATGAGCAAATCCAGCTTGCTCACTACATATTTTTAGCCCATCTGCCACTTGACGAAGTATTGGTCAAAACCTCCAACAACTCTTGTACGAGGAAGTCACTGTGGTCCTTAAGCCCTCGCTCATTCGTAGATGCTGATGTAATCAACGGAACTCCAAATTTTTTTTTACATGTCCACTATCAATGCTTTTCTACATAGAATTATTTTATAACAACTCGATAGTATCATGAAGTGTTTTTTGTCCATGTTATATTAGGTTATAACAGCGATGGCCTGCCACTTGACTCTAGAAGAGTTGTGGACAAATTCCAAGGACGGAAAAGGAGTGTGCTATCTGCCTGCTGAACTACAGGTTGTGTTCCGATTATACTTAATGACAATTTCCTCTCCCCCAAAAAAATTACAACACATGTTTTTTTAACGTGAATCATATTGTGTTGACAAAATTTCAATTGTGCAACTACCACATGGGCAGGAACTAGTGATTTCATGTGGAATAACACCCAAGATGGCATTAGACCTATACCAATCAAAATTCCTTAGTCGAACCAATATGGTGAACAAGGTAAACTGTTCGTCTTAATAAGTATTACATGGTTTGCAGTTTATTTTTTTAATACGTGTTGACAATTTCCGCATATGTAGGTGTGTGTTCCGATGAGAGATAATGGCCATTGGTACTTGGCTGTCATTAAGTTGGACAAGGAAGAAGTCCATATCTTGGATCCACAACCAAATGAAGACCGCAATTCCTTTCGACTACAATCTGTTCAAACAATGGTAAATATGTGACATTGTGCCGTTATAACGCAACAAAATGTAAATAATCTTTTTAAGTACAAACGTTTCTTAATTTGTACAGATGTGCTTTATGCAAGCCTTGTGGAAGATTCTCTATCGTGAACAAGGTCCGGGATTGTCGCCACCAAGGATTGCGGAGTTTTCGTACCCAACTCCTTCAATTGTGCAACAACAACTTCATCGGTAAGTATGCCCATTTTTTTGTGATATTAAACGACGACTTATCAACTTGGTTCTTATCACGCAATGCTTTTATTTTATGTAGGTCTGACAGTGGAGTCTGGGTATGCATGTGGATGTATGGCGCAAGCTGGGACTCCTCTTATATTTGGGTAACGACAATTCTAATTCCCATATTAGAAAACCACAATTGATTGTTATTTTTGAATCATGCGGTAAGCACCATGTTTGTTGATGTTGATAGCCATGCACTCAAGTGAGGAGGATGCAGATCGCTTTGTACCTTGTTCGAGAGCCCATGAACTACATAAGGCATATGGTGCTCACGGAAGCAAGAAGAGTTGCACCTCAAGTTGAAGCTGCAGTGGAAGAGTACAAGACAACCCATGAAAAGAGGAAAAAGGAAAGAGAAGAGCACAAGGAAACCCGGTCAACGAGCCCAAAACAACCTGATTTTGAGTTCTAAGTTTTTGGTTTTGATGAAGGACAACAGTTATGTTTTTTTTTCTCAGGATGATGGACAACCGTTTTTAATTTGTTTCGGTGAATGCTTATTATTTTTGGCTTTTATATTTGGTTTTTGGTTTGGTGAATGCTTTTTATATTTGGTTTTTGGTTTGGTTTGGTGAATGGTTTTAATATTTGGTTTTTGGTTTGGTTTGGTGAATGGTTTTAATATTTGGTTTTTGGTTTGGTTTTTGGTTTGGTGAATGCTTTGTATATTTGGTTTTTGGTATTGTGAATGCTTTCTATATTTGGTTTGGTTTGGTTTGTTTTTTCGTGGAAATGGCAAAGGGACTTCACCAAAATTCCACCTTCCAACTTGTGAGTGAGGTTGCGTCTGTTCAAGGCTTCAAGCCATTGTATCTTGTAGAGAGGTTTAATTGGGATCATGTATAGTTAAACTGATTGGCTCCCAATCGTATAATTAAATTTGCATTCATGTATAGGTAACCCAAAAGGTAAAACTGATTGGAAGTAGTGATTTACATTGATGAGGAGAGTGGCTTAAGTACCAACTCTTGAACAGATTGAAGCTACAAAGTAGGAGCCACTAACCCACTAACTAAAACTAATGACGTTACTAACTAATAATAATAAAATTAATTATTTACAGAAATTGAATTTATGCACAGCCCTTATCATTCCATTCCTTGAATTTCCACCAACGATGTTTTCACTCCCCTTTTAGTCAGAGAATTCATTGTAGTAATAAATACAATAAAAAGGCATACATAATTAATGGATTCTTTATTGTGTATAATTAAAAGGATATTTTACTATAAACGAAGCATGATAGATCGACAGGGGGATAAAAGAAGCATGAGTCTTGATGAAAAAGGGGGAAAAAATCACCATAGATAAAAAATCATTATAATCAACCTAATTGGAACTGCTTAGAACAAAAGCGGATTAAAATCTCCCCCAATGAAATTCATTTGCAATTTCATAGGTAGTCCCTACTTCCACTTCTATAATTTTGACAAAACATTGCAATTTCATCAATAGTCCCCACTCGTGGGCCAATTTCAATTGCAACCAAATTTGCACCCTTGCAATAGCTTCTCACATCATAGCAAGTGTAGGATGCAATTGCACCTCCTTGCTTAGGAATGACCATTACTGCATCTCGTCACCTGTCTTAGGGAAATTAGCCATGGCAAATTCACAAAATACTGCATGCATAGAAAAATATTTGTCTGGATAATTAAAAAAATGGGAGACTTTCCTAGTCAGATGATGTACTGGCTCCCCTCAGTACCTGACAGTTTTGAGTGCTGGAGAAAAAGACTGGAAAAAAAAAAAACAACGAAGCCTTAACAAAACACATCCAATGCTGGCCCCTTCACTGCTCCATCCCGCCCTGCACTGCTCCACCCCGCCCTGCATCAATCGACTCTCATGTAAGCCGAGGACGTTTGCTTGAGGATGCCTCAGGGGTCTCTTCATGCTCCGTATGCCGAAGTTCATGAAAAGTATTGGTCACTTCGACGATACGGTAGACTGGCAAATAGGCGGAATGGTCCTCCCTAGCATAAACCCCCATATCCATCCCAACCCTTCCAAGAAAGGTGGTCAAGAAGGTGGCATATGGAAAGGCAGTGTACCAGTTTTCCCCTCTAGGAGCCGCCTCAACCATGTTCACGCACATGAGAGATGCGAGGTTAAGAGGAACACCTCTTTGAGCTTGCACAAGGATAAACAGGTCAAGTGTACGAATTATTGAATGACCTCTGTACCTTGGCATGAAGCAGTTGACGATCATCCAATGGAGGAATCGAAGAGGATCTGGGAGGTAAGAAGCCTGGATCTTCCCATTCGTCAGTTTCCCCAGTTCAACTTCAAAATCAAAATCGTACAGCCGCCGAAGATCGCTTCTGCTATCAATGTGGTGTCCTGCGGCGGGGAGATCGAGGATCTCAGCAAACTGATGAGGCTGGAAGCAGACTCTATGACCCAGGAAGACCGACACGAGATGAGAATCGGAGGGACCAGACAGCTCTAAATTGTGGTAGAACTTCCTCACCACATGCGGGCAGTAACTGGTGCTTCCTCGACTCCGGAGATCGAAGAACTTTTCCCAGCCAAGATTTTTAATTAACTTCTTAACTTCTTGAGGGAAAGGACTCATGTTGATGAACTCGTACTCGGCCACAATAGTCGTCTTGCTCGTGAATGAAAGATAGTCCGCGAGACTTGTGGTGGTTCGGCAGTCGTCGTTTGATAGAGTTAGAATGCCCATGTTTGCCATGGAGTCGGAGGAAGAAGGAACAAGGGAAGGTGAAGATATGGAGGGAAAAAAAATTGTAGGGAAAGAGAGATTGTAGGTGTAAGAAAAAGTGGGGGTTGAGTGTGGAGACGTGTGATGGAGACGGTTGAGTCTGGAATGTCAAGAGTTAGAAGATATGGGAAGATATGTAGCAATGATGATGTTAACTCGTGTAGGTTAAACTAGGGTAACTAAATCTAGTTAAACTAGGGTTGGCGCTGATACCGCAGGAGAAAACTAATGGGCTCGCACGTTCCAGGCCCAATTTTGAATATTTCATGGGTCATGTACAAGCCCACGTTTGAATGTTATTTAAAAGCCTGCAAAAATCAATGATCAGACCCAGTCCAACTAGAATTAGTCCTAAACGCAGCGTTAATACATAAACACAAATTAAGGAGACCTCTCCATCTGATTCGAATCAAATTAGGTCTTCTTCATCTCCTTCCTCAATCCTCTAGGCGAGACGAACACTGCATATCAGGAAACCTTAATTTCACCGAGAGATATAATCACAATAACGCTAAGACAAGATGACAAAGCACTAGTGACATGAACCCTAGGGTTAGCAAACCTCTTTCAAGGGTTCTTTTCCAAATGAAAAGTTCGATGAACACAATAATAGACATGGTCGCCGTAATCGTGTTAGAAAGAGATAGGCGAGGGGAAATACAATGGCGAAGAAGAAACAAGACAAATTATTTTTGGGAAATTCAATCTACTTCGAATGTGGATGGGGGGCTTCTCTTGGAACTGTGAAGGGGCGTCCCTCCAAGACGAGAGAGGGATCGTGTAATTGGTTAGGGAGACTGGAAATTGGTTTGGGCGGCAGTGGGTCTACCCAATTGGGTTTGGGTCTTAATCCATTTAATTTAAACGGGGCAGTTAGTTGGACTAGGATGAAAACTAACTTAACGCGGAGGAGGCTTTTTGTAATTTGTTTAGTTATTTAGTGGCGCAGCTAGGTTTAACAAACGTGAGCCGTGGAGATTGAAAACGAACGGTGAAGATCGGCCAAGGTACCCGTACCCGGGTTTTGCCCTGGGCACCGTAGAAGTCACCATATATATATATGGTAAAATCCGGGGCACCGCATACCTTGAGTAAAAAAATGCTATCTAGAACTTGAATTGACTGATCTTTCGGACATGATACTATACTCTAACCCTTAAAGATCAACACCTAGGTCTTAATTCTCTAAATCTTATATCCCAATATCAATTTAATTAAAAAAAATAATCGACGGTTATGATTCGTCCAAATATAGGCAAAAAAATCAATGCACCATCTTAGGGTTTATAGTTTATGATTTGGATAATTAGGACCTAGGGTTCACTCATTAAGGGTTAGGATATAGTATCATGCCCAAAAATCCTGCTAATTCGAGGTCTAGATAGCGTTTTCATACTCAAGGTATGCGGTACCCCGGATTTCACCCGGGGTACCATAGAAGGCACCATATATATATATATATATATATATATATATATATATATATATATATAAATACGAAATTTGAGACACAAAAAGACAGATCACGAATAAATTTGATATTCTAGGCATAAATTACAGGGTGTTTGGTTGTTGATTTTGGAAATTTTAATTTTTGCTTGTTGGATATATTCATAGATTTTTTTGTTATAAATTTATAAACTAAAATTTTGAATTACCTAAATACCCTTGAAGCATTTGTATTTTGAATCGGGGATAATAGTAAATGACCATCATGAATTTGTGGCCTCGATGAATTCCACCTCCAATCATGGAATTTACAAATCCATGAAACCCATGAATTTGAACACTCAAAGTACATGGCCCCAAAAATTTATAACCCTGAAATTTGGAAAACAAACAAAGAACTTTGTCACCTGTTCATAGGAGGGACTCAAATGCCTATCCCTTACCAAATCCATGAAGCAAACAAATTCTAATTGAAATGATCAAGTCCCTAAAAAGAATGAATCTAAATTAAGATTCAAAATGTCATGTATCATCGGGCCCACTTGTAGTAATTAACCATCAGTGCTAGCAGGAATGGCAAACGGGTGGGATGGTTCTCCCAATACCCATATCGATCTCGCACCAAGCACAGGTCAAGTCGGGTAATACCCACTCATTCTCACATACTATTTGAAGACAATAAATGTTAAAAATAATTGTTTTAAGATAAAACAAAGAAAAACACTTAATGAATGGGAAAATAGTCACAATATAATAAGTAAATGTCTCTAAATAGTTAATAGATCAAGTCTTGCACGTATTTAAAGTTTCACCGGGTGAAACTATGATTGAAATAGGATAAATACAGTTAGGTATCAAAGAAAACTGTGATAGGAGAATGAGTAGAAAAATGAAGTACAAGACAGTGAAAAGTAGTAATTCATATCCCACCTCACGCTACTTCTTGTCATGTTTTACCCGTCCCAATACAGATTAGATCGGATATACAGAACCGGACGGGTTCAAATAATGAGTATGAAATATATCAGAATATATAATATACAGAATGAGTAGAAAAATGAAGTACAAGACAGTGAAAAGTAGTAATTCATATCCCACCTCACGCTACTTCTTGTCATGTTTTACCCGTCCCAATACAGATTAGATCGGATATACAGAACCGGACGGGTTCAAATAATGAGTACGAAATATATCAGAATATATAATATACGAATTTTATCCACATGGCCACGTTTACTACAATTTACAAAAAACAAAAATGAACCTACATATGTAGCCAATAGCCAGCCTCGACCAAACCCTTATCAATTTGCACTTGGATTCATGATATGGCTAGGCAACAAAAAGCTTCAGCTCGGCACACACCAAAAGAAGCATGGTCATGGTGGCCGCCCGTATTGGGAATGAAGCACAATTGTAACCTAGTGCTCTACGAGTATGGGAAACGAAGAAATTAAAAAAGAGGGCATGCGCGTAGTGACAAATGTAGCATTGCGAACCCCACTCCTTTCTGGATCAGTTTCGCACTCCCACTCCACTTTCAGTGTGCCACTGCCTTCTTCAGTTTCACACGGTAATCCAAAAGATGATGTTAATGATCTCATTCTCTCCACCGCTACCACCCCCAAAGAAAACGACATCAGAAGATTTCTCGACTGACGTTACCTGGAAATCAGCTCAGCGTCAGGACTGCTACTAGTTTCTACCTTTACTAACGCAAATGAGTTAGGTTTAAAATTGGAAGTCACCCCCCGGTGTACATATGTCATCTTTCCCAAATATAATTAATACAATTAAAACTAACAATATCAACATAATCTATCATAAGATACAAAGAAATATATCCAATTAATACAATAATTGTTTTCATAAACAACCACAATTGCGTTTTCATATTCCGAAAGAAACGCAAAATACGTTTGTTGTCTACCCTCTTAATTAAGTCTTCCTCAATGTATCTAACTAAATAATCATTAGCAAAATGGTCGCCAATTCGAATTTGCAGCTTGTTCTTAATATAGCTCAAACCTGGAAGTGCTCTATCTACATTTGCAATTGCGACGGGTAGAGTCAAACTCAAAACTAGTTTCAAAAGAAAATAAACCAACAGATATGACAGATGCACCTTTATCTTCACCGTTACTTAAGATAGTCATCAATTCCTTTCGATCTAACAAAAATTAGTGGGGTCTTGTTATACCTCCCATACCCCTTTCCTCCGCCTATGGTCATCAGCCCCGTCGTAGGTAACCACTGGTAGCTTACTCATTGATTATATTATACTCCGTGCGATTTAATTGATGTATGTCTTTCGTTATACTTCGAAAAATTAGAATCATAGATTATTACCTTTTATTAAACAGATCTTTGGGTTTGGGTTTAGAGAATTGTCTGGGATTTATCCATTACAGGTGAATGTATTGTACATACCTCAAACTTAGTTTAATTAATGATCTAGATAGAGAATATCACTAGAAATACATGGAGTATCATATACTAGAGAAGTATGTATAACAATTTGACCCCATACACAAACTCATATATGGCAAAGGCTAGCGTATGTTTGGTGTATAACATATGCATGCGTTCATACCTATTAGACGTAGTTCAATATGCTTCGACGAATCTGAACCGTCGACTAATTTTTTTGATTAAGTGAATCGTATAGCTTGGTTTAAAGAATCGGGGACCGAGGTTTACACATTGGAGGTTAGGTTATATTATCATGCCCCGAACTTTGATTAATTCATGATCTAGATAGCAAAAATATAATCGATGAGCGTATGGTAAGGTTAGCATACATGATGCACCATACATACGCTAGCCTAAACCCTCTTATAATTTCTGCTAGACCGACATATTTTTCCGGAGAACCCATAAATACTTCTGCTACGAAAAAGGGTTGTGATAAGAAATGCTCAATTTTTCGTGCTCTTGCTACAGTTAAGCGATCCTCTTCGGATAATTCGTCCAACCCCAAGATGGCTATAATGTCCTGGAGTTCTTTGTAATGTTGTAAAGTTTGCTTAACTCTTTGTGCAGTTTCATAATGGTCCTCACCGACGATCCTCACAAACACATGGAAAATACAAGTGTACGCCTGCGTTTAATATACGTACGCGTGCATGTCTATTAGAGGCATTTTGGTATACTATGATGAATAAAAAAAATAGTTATTGTTTGTTGATTAAATTGATCTTAAAGTTTGGATTTGAAAAATTAGTGATTGAGATTCACCCATTAAAAGTATAGTATTATGGTACATATCCCGGTTAATTCATTATCTAAATAGTGAAATCACAAGACGTACAATAAGATTATCGTAGATTTGACATACGCTCGCTTGAACTACATATATATGTGCGTGGCAATTTCTATGGTACCCAAAGTAATTTAAAGGTACCTCATCCTCTTATTTAAAAACCACCATCTCGATATTAAATTAATCAAAATTTAATTGAAGCATATACTATACAGTACATTGTAAGGAGTGAAATCTATCTTCTAATTCTCTAAGGGATCGTTTGGAAGTTGAGATTCTTCAAATATGTGTATTTGATGAATACATCTATTGTAAATACAAAGATTGTAAGAATTAGATGATTGGAAGAATGTCTTGTTTGGTTGTAGTCATTAAAAAATTTTAAAGAAAAGAAAAAATAATTTTATGAGCTAAAAGTGGAACAAATTAAATCTCACAATCTCAAAGGAAGAATCTCACCTTTTTGTTGAGATTTAAAATGAGTGATTGTGGGTGATATGAGATTTGAGGGCTCGCCTCAAATGCATGTATTAAATAAAAGTTTTGAAACAAAAAAAAAAACGATAAATTCTTCAGAATACATAAATTCAAATAATCATTCATCAAGAATCATAACTTCCAACGGCCCCTAAATTGTATGCCTAAGATCACACTATGGTGCAAATGACGATTCCGGTATTGGACTAGCTAGCTGTAGCTAGGGTAGTACCCCGACGAAGATATTGTTTATCTACATTAAAAAAATCCCTTCCGGAAAATTATTACTATGCTTAAATATAAGATATTACAGTTTGGTTATATTGTATATTTTGCAGAAGCAATTCATTATTAAAGCTTTTATAGGAACATTTTTTTAAAAGAATAGTTTAGTGTTCAGGCTGATAAACTATTAGAAGTAAATTTTAATATGAGATAAAGTATAAAAGACTAAAAAATAAATTATTTAAATATCTATATTATTTAAATTTAAAATGATATAAATGAATGAAAATATTATTTTCTGGAAAAATAAATTATAAGGATGATCTTATATTTTTAAGCAACTTTTCAGAGAACCTTCAAATAAGAGCTTCTGATTTTATATTATAATTTTGTTTTTCAAATTTTTCAAAGAAGAACTTATAAAAACGTTTATTCTGTTTCAATTTTTGAAGTATGAAAACACTTCTAAACGTAGAATCAATCACAGACTACACTAATTGTAAAGTTTTTATTTCTGACTTAACTTTCATGTCATTAAACTTGAGGTGACATGCCATCTAATTTATTACCCTCAACTTGTCAATTTAGTTTATCAGAATTAGAGATTGGCAACTAAATCCGGCCACTAATGTCCTCTCAATTTCGGAATTGCCCCTTTTTTTTATGGGGATCGGATGTGACCAACACAAGTAATTGATAACTAATTGTATATCCACCAGTCAACTTTTTCTCTGTTTAGTAAACCTACACATCTTCTCCTCTCTTAGATTGGTACCCAGTCTAGGTATTAATGCAAAATACATTTTTAATAGTTGAGATGAAATTTCGAATGGCAGTACTCATAATTATTACTTATATTTTTATTTTATTTCCTTTACTTTTCTCTTTTAACTAACTTTCATATTTTTTATTAGATATTATTTTCCTCTCACCGACCGTTTGAAACCGACGAATATATAATTTCTAACAAAAACAATTTATTTGAAAATGAATTCTTATATTCGGTTATACCAAAATGATGTATTATATAAGTTTTTGGTAGATCTATGTGTTGCATTTTATTTCAAGAAGTTACTAGAAATTTTAAACATATATCTAGTTTCTTTTCTAATAAAATAACATTTATTGTTTATTCATTTTATACTGAATAGTTTTAATTTCTCATTTTTATTAGGTAGTTCATTAATTTAATTTCAAATGATCTACCATCATTCATGTTTCATTTTTCATAATTTAGCAAAAGTTACAACTAAACATGTGTTCATTATCATATTTTAATTTTTTTCGATGAATAAGTTTTTGTATCCCTCAAGCTCAAGAGCTCATTCACCACTGCAGTCCATAGAGTTGTCTTTAGGAGGCCTTAGGTTAGGTAGAATCGTGGAATTGCACCATGTCTTTATTTACTGAATCTTCCCATCTTACTCCAACTAACTGTGAACCTTGGAAAACAGTGATCATATAACTGACCTAGAGCATGGACGGAGGAAGAAAAAATGGTCCATGGTTTCAGCCATAAGTCCACATAACGGGCATGTATCACACAAAAGTCAGGTTTCCGAGTTCTAAGCACCCTTCACACAGAATTGCAGATTCGTGAAGAATGTAAATACAAAATTAACCTAATGTAAAAGGCCGAAAAAGGCAATATTGGCAGATAATGGCACATACGTAAATACGGTGCTCAACATTTCCCCGTTCCCAGCTACTTAATGATAAACAGTTTCCTTTGCCGTATGCCAACTTCAAAAAAGTAAAAATAAAAATTATTAGATAAAAAAAGGGAATGTATTTCGTCACCGAGCTGTGCTCTGGCACTCTTCTCTCACGAGTCTGTAACTATATATAAATTCAACGCCACCCTTTACGCTCTCCTTCCCACTAATTAAATCCACTGTGCTGCCCTGCCTCCGCCTCCGCCTAAACGGCCAGCCAAACAAACTCTCCGAACAACCCATCCTCTTCCCCACCCCTCTCTTTTTCTCCGGCGGCAATGGCGCCGCCGCGGAGTTCGGAATTCCGGCTGCTGGTCGCCGTCTTCCTCTTCCTCTTCCTCTTCCAGGCGAGATACTCTTCCCGCCGCTTTGCTCAATTTTCTCCTCAATTACTTTCTAATTCTATTCTCTTTCCGCCGTCGGTACTATCGTACTCGAAGAAGCACCGGCAAATGAAACGGAGAGTTGCTTGTTGATTGATTGCATGCCGCTTTTTGATTCGCCTCCGTGAATTTTTTTCCGGCCTCGGTTTGACTATGCATTTACTCCGGTTGACCACAACTTTTTTGTTTTGCGGCGGCGTTGTTTGGTTGCTGAGAAGAAGAATAAAAGAAAGAAAAAAGAGTGGGAGGAAAGTTAACTGAGAAAACCTGATGGAATGTGTTTCAATTTCACTCTTCCTCTGGAGTTTCGAAAAGCTCCGTTGGTGTAGCCTGGCTAAAGAACATGGACGAACGGCGGAATTCAACGCTGCAGCCATATCGCTTTTCTCTGCTGATCTCAACTAGGAATTGGAATCTTATTTTGTTGTTTCATACAGCTCTAGAAGTAAGGAAAAGGCTTCTAATGTTGTGCTGATAAAGTGATGTGAATTCTGCTTTTTGTTTTTTTGGCTTGCAGGTCATGTTCTTGCCATCTTTAATTGCTGCAGATAGGTCTAACGCCAGATTGCTTGCAACGTCCAATGGTACCATTGGGTGAGTTGCTTGGTCCCATGGCTGGATGGCTGTGTATCAGATTTCAGTATGTCCTGGATTAGCAAGTGAGTACTGGATTCTCTTCTTTTGGGTTTCAGGGGAAGGCACTCCGAAGAGTACTGTGCAATGTATGACATCTGCGGGGCACGCGAGGACGGGAAGGTGTTGAACTGTCCATATGGATCCCCATCGGTGAAGGTAATATATATGTGGAGGTGGATTACGGGGATGAAGAGTTTTTTTCCCCCTCATTTTCTAGCAGAGTTACTATTTTGGGGCTCTATGAGGTCCTCTAAGTGTTGTAGCTCCTTCACTTGTTGTCTCTCAGCCGGATGATCTGTTGTCCCAAAAGATACAGAGCTTGTGCCCAACAATTACCGGCAATGTGTGTTGTACAGAACGTCAGTTCGACACATTGCGGTCCCAAGTTCAGCAGGTAAGAGATTTATTAATCTAATTTCCGGGCAAGTGTAACTACTACGGTATGTGGTGTTGTACATATTATGAGTCTCTTTCAAGCTCTTCATGAAATTTGGTATCCTTT
The DNA here is from genome assembly GCA_946122785.1 of Linum tenue. NCBI lineage: Eukaryota > Viridiplantae > Streptophyta > Magnoliopsida > Malpighiales > Linaceae > Linum > Linum tenue. The sequence goes on from CAMGYJ010000002.1 coordinate 44,048,931, forward strand.
CTGCAGGCAATTCCATTTCTTGTTGGCTGCCCGGCATGCTTGAGAAATTTCTTGAACCTGTTCTGTGAGCTTACATGTTCTCCGCATCAGAGTTTGTTTATCAATGTAACTGCTGTATCCAAGGTCAGGCTTCTTGCTGATCCACTGCGTTCTCATCTCGACATTGCTCTCATTTCTTCCTTGAACGTTCATAGGTGAACTGGAAGGTCCATTATAGAGTCTTGGACCACAGTAATAGATTCAAACAGCTTGGTTCTGTGTCTTGTAGATGAAACATTTATTGATAAGTGACTGTTTTTCCTGCAAAGTATTTGCTCAATAACACAGCTTTTTGAGGCTGGTCCAAAATTATTCATCTTTGTGAACTTCATTCGATTTTCCCGCTATCTTTTCAGGTTAAGAACAATTTGACTGTGGATGGAATTGATTTCTTTATAGCTGATGCGTTTGGTGAAGGTCTATATGACTCCTGCAAAGATGTGAAGTTTGGTACTATGAACACTCGAGCTTTAGACTTCATTGGAGCTGGTGCTCACAACTTCGAAGGTGAATTTGCTCATGACCATGGCATCCCTTACTCTATCTTCTTTTATCACCCTATACCCCTCCTACCTGTTATTCTTGATTGAGCAATGGCCTGGAAGTATCGGAACGGCTGAAATGCGTTGGTGGAAACTTATTGGTGTGGTTTTTTGTTTGTAGTGTGGAACTGGTTTCTGACTATGTTTCCACCATGTTTATTTCTTGCAGAGTGGTACGCCTTTATTGGTAGACGTGCACCTCAAAACACACCAGGTTCACCGTATGCCATTGGAGTCAGGTCAACCACTCCCGATTCTTCTGGAATGAGACCTATGAATGTCACCACCTTTTCTTGTGCTGATACTTCACTGGGCTGTTCCTGTGGCGATTGCCCTTTGTCTAATGGTTGCACAAATGCTGCCCCTCCTACAGAGCATGAGGGAGGTTCATGTTCAGTTAAAATTGGTTCTCTTAAGGTGAGTAATTGTAGAATAAGGACTTATACTTCCTTCTCTATCAATGTTGACAAAGCTTGATTTTCAGACATAGATAGACTTGTTTAATCTTAACCAATTTAGCTGCGATCCCCTTGACTAGTGGAGTTTATTGTCCGACTTCTGCAGGCCAAATGCGTTGACTTTGCTTTAACCATACTTTACGTTGTATCGCTCTCCACTTTTCTCGGGTGGGGTTTCATCCACCGGAAGAGAGAAAGGAACCAAACTTCTAGAATGAGGCCATCTTCAAATGGAATGGATGGTAGTGACATCCATCCTGTTGCTACTCAGAAAGCTGAGAATCATCCCGTTCAGGTGGTTTTCATTATGAATTCGTATGAGTGGTTTTGTTGCAACTTACCTTGTATTTGTATGGCATGATGATCTGTTTTCACTTTTAGTTCCAAGATATGCACCTGGGAAAACCAGTGCATGCATGTAGGTCTATGTGACAAGTGCTCTCTTTAAATTTGGCTCTGTTGGCAAATATACTTCTCAAAATTTGGATATGTTATTCTTTCCTATTATTATCAGGCTCCTGATGCTTCTCCTAATGGAAGAAGAGTCCAGCTTTCAATCGTCCAAGGATATTTGGCAAAGTTTTACAGGTTTCTGACCGCTGCCACAAATCTCAACTGGGTGTATCATAAAGAAACTGACATATTATGTTGTCTTTTTCCGTAGGATATATGGGACTTGGGTAGCCAGAAATCCGGTTCTCGTGCTGATTGTGTCAGTAGCTGCAGTTCTTCTACTCTGCTTAGGTCTTATCCGATTTAAGGTGGAAACAAGGCCTGAGAAGGTAGGATTTGCTGACGGCTACATTGCACGTCTTTTCTGTAGAAGTACTCTTTTGAGTATGCATACTTAATATTTCTTGCTGTCAGCGCCTTCCTGTAAATGTCTAGAACAACCTTTTGCACTGGGCAAATGAATCTTGACTGAAGTTCTTTTGCTGGCTTATATTCTTTGATTATTTTATGTCAAATGTTCAAGTTTCCTCAGTCAAAGACTTGGTCATCTTTGATGTGTAACTATCCAATGTAGATAGTGAATGCAGAATTTGTTTTTAGAAAATAGAATAAAGAAGTTTATGTTGTGAAGGTTATATTCACCAATTAATTTTTTACTTGTCTGGTAAAATATTAAGATTGTTTCACTTTTCAGCTATGGGTTGGACCTGGAAGCAAGGCTGCAGAAGAGAAGCGTTTCTTTGACTCTCATCTGCAACCATTTTACAGAATTGAGCAGGTTCTTTAGAACACTTAATTCTTTGTTTTTATGTCATTGATATTACTTGGAGACCCTTTAGTTTTAGATGCTTTTATTTGAACACTGAATATGCATGTATTTTAAAGGCATGGAAAGGATTAATCGGAATGCTGTCGGTTAATTCCAATTTCCAATAAAGAATAATTGACTGCGTGCTGCCCTGATATCATCTCATATATTAAATTAACTGTACAATATGCTGCAAACTAACCATGCTATCTTTTACAGCTGATTATAGCAACTGTTCCAGATTCCAGGGAAGGCAAGGCTCCAAGCATTTTGACAGAGAACAACATTAAGTTACTATTTGATATGCAAAAAAAGGTGCTTTTTATGCTCTTAATTTGCTCAAGTTGTTGAAATTGTCTAGTTCGTGATATTATGGACCTTCAATCTCTTTACTTTGGTACTTCCTTAGGTTTCAGATTTTATTTTTAGTGAAGGGGTTTCACATGTTATAAACTGTTATTTGAAATTTCTTAATAAAGCTGTTTTTAGTTTAACAGGTTGATGGTATCCGCTCAAATTATTCCGGGGCCATTGTGTCACTGACTGATATTTGCCTGAAACCTCTGGGTGAAGATTGTGCAACACAAAGTATTTTGCAGGTTAGTTTCTTGCTTGGACCATTATTTAAATTAAATCTGCATTTCCTGATGTGGATAGGTAATTACACCTAATTTTACTTAGGTTGTGCATGGGTTTATTCATCTTGTACTGCACTCACTGTAATGAGATAGTTCCATCAAGATCTGTTGAATTTTACTTGTGTCTAATCATCTTCATTCTGCTCATCATGGCTGGCTATCTAGTATTTCCAAATGAATCCTGCAAACTACGACAATGCTACAGGAGTGGATCACATACAATACTGCTTACAGGTAATATTACGCTCTCTGTCTCCAAATGGATTAAATATTGAGAAGAAATGTCTCTTGTTGATTGGATTAGGATTTTATCATGCAAGTTTGTGTTACAATTTCCTAAACGAAATGTTAGAGATGATGCCATGAAACCAAACCGATTTAAACGCATGTGGCACAAAAGAGGGGACGCTACTGAAACTTAGCAGTATGTAATTTCACTTATTGAGTTATCTTTCTGTTTGTACCATTCCAGCACTATACCTCTGCAGATAACTGCAGGAGTGCCTTCAAAGCACCTCTTGAGCCAAGTACTGCTTTAGGAGGTTTCTCCGGGAACAACTATTCAGAGGTAATTCCTTGCATTTGCCTTAACATATCCACTTAGAGTTGTTGTGCAGCCTGTAACCTTTTTATGTCTTCTTTTCTGAGACAGGCCTCCGCATTCATTATTACATATCCTGTGAACAATGTGGTTGAAAAAGAAGGGAATGAAACTGAAAGAGCTGTTGCTTGGGAGAAAGCCTTCATTGACTTGGCAAAGGTTTATTTCTAGACTACTGCCATATTTTCTGTTAATTTTTTGTTTGTTACTGTTACCCATGTTTTGCTGCTTATAAATAATGTCAATTTATTTTATTATTATTAGAGCCTAAGGAGAATTTAAAAAACCATTGTTTAAGGAAAGTAATTCCTCCGACTTTCTAAGTCCTTGTTCCAATGCGAAGTGTAAAGCCTTTTCTCCTTTGTACTTCATACTGCTCATTTTTCCTAGAAGCAGAGAATGGCCTTTTCATAGTTGATGATACGGTTTACCGCTACCTTTTGCTTTTCCACAGAATGAATTGTTGCCCATGGCACAATCTCAAAGTCTCACTCTCTCCTTTTCCTCGGAAAGCTCGATTGAGGAAGAACTGAAGAGAGAAAGCACTGCAGATGCCATAACTATAGTGGTCAGCCTTTACTTCTCCTTCTAAGTTGGTAGTTCATGATATCGGATTACATACAAACGGTTACACAATTTTTCTGTAATGACCTTATTTCAGATTAGCTATCTTGTGATGTTTGCCTACATTTCCCTTACCTTGGGCGACACACCCCGTTTATCTACTTTCTACGTCTCCTCAAAGGTACTTATCTTCTCTATTTTATGTACTATCTTAAAGGTTCTTTGTACACTTAATTTTTTTTATCCTGCATCACATTTACCTTCCTTTGGCCTTAATTTTATTGGTTGGATTCAGGTATTGCTTGGTCTAACTGGAGTTGTCCTTGTCATGCTCTCTGTTCTTGGGTCAGTGGGGTTTTTCAGTGCCATTGGAGTAAAGTCTACTCTTATCATCATGGAAGTCATTCCTTTTCTTGTTTTAGCCGTAAGTTGTCATTCTTTGTCCTAGTTCTGTATGAAATCAATCTCAAGCATAGTGTGGCATCCTTTAGCCCCAGTATGTTTGCTCATTTATAATTAATGTATCCTGAATTTCCGTGTTGCCACAGGTTGGGGTGGACAACATGTGCATATTGGTGCATGCTGTTAAACGGCAACCTCTAGAGCTTCCCATTGAAGGACGGGTTAGCAATGCACTTGTTGAAGTAGGACCATCAATAACGCTTGCCAGTCTATCCGAGGTGTTAGCATTTGCTGTCGGAAGTTTCATCCCCATGCCAGCATGCCGTGTGTTCTCCATGTTTGCTGGTCAGAATAATCCAGCCGTTCATGTAGCTTTTGTTCCAGTTTCTCAAGGCCTTAACACTTTAACACCATTTATTTGCAACTTACAGCACTGGCTGTTCTCTTGGACTTCTTGCTACAAGTCACTGCCTTTGTTGCTCTGATAGTTTTCGACTTTCTGAGGGCAGAAGATAGGAGAGTAGATTGTTTTCCTTGTCTAAAGATCTCCTCACCAAACACCGACTCGGACAAAGGTACCAGTAGGTGGTGGCTTATCAACTTATGCTCAGAGAATGCAACCTCTTCAGCAGAGTTTGTTACTGAAATTTTAATTTGTGTTGGTGAGAAGTTCTTTGTGAAATCTAATTAAATTTTTATTTCGTACAAGTTTAGGCATTGGTGGAGTAAGAAGACCTGGATTGCTGGCTCGATATATGAAGGTTGTTTAACATTTTATCGTCAAACTGCAATGCTATGATTAACTGCTTCGATAGTTATGCTTAGTAGCATGCTGATGACTTCTGCATTGATATTGTTCATTTTTTGATTCCTTCGTTTCAATAATATGCACTTTTATCTTTGTTGAAATCTTAGGAGGTGCATGCGCCCATACTAGGTATCTGGGTGGTGAAAATAGTTGTGATTGCTATCTTCGCTGCAATTACAGTGGCTAGCATCGTGAGTATACCAGAATCTATGTTTTTGGCATTGTTATGTTCTCTGATTATTAAAAGATAAGAATAGAACTCCATATCTCCTCACTCTTACAGGCATTAGCTACCAGGGTTGAACCTGGTTTGGAACAACAGATTGTTCTTCCAAGGGACTCCTATCTTCAGGTTATAGATCTCTTCTCATCCTGGAAAATTGGGGTCACATACTTGGATTATTTGAATATATTTGAAGATGTTTTTTCCCCAATCTACTGCAGGGATACTTTAAGAATGTCTCGGAGTATCTGAGAATTGGCCCCCCACTTTACTTTGTCGTCAAGAACTATAACTATAGGTAATAGTCTTTTATTTGCATCACATTTCTCCATCTATTAGCTTGATATTCTGATTAATCTTTTGTAATTACTTCAGCTCGGAATCAAACCAAACAAATCAGCTATGCTCTATCAGCCAATGTGATTCAAACTCTCTCTTAAACGAGGTTCGCTATCTTCTTTTTTAATATAAGAGTATGCCTCGCGTTTCTTCTTCTTTTCTTAATGATATTTTGTAAATCATGTAGATTGCAAGAGAATCATTGAGACCAGAATCCAGCCACATTGCCAAGCCAGCAGCTTCATGGCTTGATGATTTTCTTGTATGGGTATCTCCAGAAGCATTTGGTTGCTGCCGGAAGTTTACTAATGCGACTTATTGCCCTCCTGATGACCAGGTCTAATTCCACTACTTTGATTTTGTCTCAGTTCTACTATCTGATGAATGCCAAGTTACTATTCAGAATCAATTATCGATATTCTTCTGATCTTTTGTCGATGTTGTACAGCCTCCTTGCTGTTCTTCTGGTTCAGGATCATGTGGGCTGGGTGGATTGTGCAAAGATTGTACCACAGTAAGCTACATTCTTCGTTCTAAGAATTAAGAAATACAATTTTTGCATTTAGATGGTTTTTCCAACTTGTAACATATTCTGGAATTCTGGCAGTGCTTCCGTCATGCAGATCTAAACAACGATCGCCCATCTACAATGCAATTTAAGGAGAAACTCCCGTGGTTCCTTAGTGCATTACCATCTGCTGATTGTGCCAAAGGTGGGCATGGTGCATACACTGGCAGCGTTGAACTGCAAGGTTTGTTGAACTGCCAATTAACATATTTGTTTGCATTCACATATAAATCAAGGTATTCACGTTTTAATCATGTTGAAATAAACGTGCTTGTTTAATGATCAGGCTACGAAAATGGTGTTATTCAAGCATCGTCTTTCCGCACTTATCACACTCCGCTAAACAAGCAGGTCAGTTTCTCTCTTCAGTTACCTATACAACATCCTTTACAAGTAATATTATTCATCTAACTTAGTGAATCCAATTTTATTTTAGCGCGACTTTGTTGACTCATTGAGAGCAGCTCGGGAGTTCAGTTCCAGAGTCTCCAAATCTTTGAAGGTGAAAGGCCTCATTCTGGGCTGACGAATTAGTTATTGTGATGTTTATAACCTTGAACCACGTAACATATGTTAAGAATACACTAGACGAATCTTGGTATGCATGGTGGTTGACAAGTCTCAAGTTTTTAATTCAAGAACGGGTGGCTACCATCACGTATCTGCCAGCTTCATATAGTAATTAAGAATCAATGATCAAGTGCCAGCAGGCCATGTTCATGAACGATCCTTCTGTTTCCAATTTGCAGATGGAAATATTCCCATATTCTGTGTTTTACATGTTCTTTGAGCAATATCTTGATATATGGAGAACTGCTTTGATCAACCTTGCCATTGCAATCGGTCAGTAAAAGCCTGGAACTCTCGCCTGCATGTTTTCATTTTTCCCCTTCCCATGGAAGATTTAAATATTGAAGAGTACTTATCACTCAAATTGAATCAGTTGTTTTTCTCTGGATCATTGATTTGATGTAATTTGGTGACATAACAGGTGCGGTTTCCCTCGTCTGTTTCGTGATAACATGGAGGTAGATAATCTTCTTGCCATTTTTTCACAAGAGAGAGAATTTTGACTGCCTATTCCTCTCTTATTAAATGAACAATCCAAGGAAACACATGAATGAAAGATAATTAACTGTTTGTCTTCGTTGTGCATGTAAATACAGCTTATGGAGTTCAGGAATCATTATGCTGGTGTTGGCAATGATCGTGATCGATCTCCTGGTATCCTCTTCTTTCCTGTGACTTATCTTGCCTTCATATTTCTCCTGTCAGTGATTTCCAGTATCATGTTAACAAGCTGTGAGAAACTACACAGGGGGTGATGGCAATTCTCGATATCCAACTGAATGCAGTCTCAGTTGTCAACCTTGTCATGTCAGTGGGCATTGCTGTTGAGTTCTGTGTACATATAACACACGCCTTCACGGTAAGCAGCACTCCTCAGTTCATGTTGTGGTTTGCTGCAATAATTTAATCTCTTCCTTACCTATGACTTTTCATTAGGTGAGCATTGGCGACAGAGAGCAGCGAGTAAAGGAGGCTCTGGGAACAATGGGAGCTTCTGTCTTCAGGTTCTACATTCTCGCACTCCCTCTCTACGGCTCGTTCAACAAGATCCGACTTTCTGAGGTGGACCTCATAGTTTTTTTTTTGTATGTTTTTTTTTACAGTGGAATCACTCTAACGAAGCTAGTCGGCGTCATTGTTCTCTGCTTCTCAAGAACAGAAGTTTTTGTGGTTTGTTTACTCACACCTGTTCAGTCCTTCTGCCAACTTTCACCATTGCACTACCAAACTATACTTCCCTCCGTATGTAACACTACAGTTCTCCATTTCTGCCCCTTCAGGTTTACTACTTCCAAATGTACCTAGCCTTGGTCCTTTTAGGCTTCTTGCACGGCCTCGTATTTTTACCGGTAACTTCTGCGACTCATAGCTTTTTACCGGATGGAACAGAACTTTAGTTTTCGCTCTTGTCTGCTCTGGTTTTGAGCCCTTGGACGCCTGTTTTGCAGGTGGTATTGAGCATTTTTGGTCCACCATCAAGATGTAAGCTCGTCGAGAAGCAAGAAGATCGGCCTTCTGTCTCGTTGCGGCCATGAGAAGATACTAAGTTACAGCTGATTACAGCACATAGAGTGTCATTTCTTACTGAAGTAGATGATTTTAGCCATGGAGTACCCATTTGTGTAGATTGTAATTTTTTCAAGTTATCAGCTAGTGTGATCTTTGCTTTTATCGAACCTACCATATGTACAATTTGAGCTTAACAAACTACACTGTAAAATCAAACAAAAAACAAGGCTTTCTGACATGTAAATGTAAGGAAAGTAAATGATAGCAAATTGTGCTTAAAGTTGGCTTGCATATGTGTTCGCTTCTAGCAGAACTTAATGGCTGCATTTTTTCTCCATTAGGCCACTCGTGGTACCGAGTAAAAAGAGATGCAATGGCCAATGAGTTAAACCGAACGAATAAATTCAAGAACGACTCTATTTCTTTTGTGACCTATAATCACTACACTGAATCAATCAAATTCGATTCGCCACTTGGAAACTATATAACAGGATCCATCTGTTGTCCCTCAACAACAGAAAAATTCATACGAGTTAATTAACTTCCTTGAAGAATAATGAATCAGCCAAATAAAAACCAAGCTAACTCAACCACCTACATAAGGACTTTGCATTCAAATGTTCCAAAGACCATTTTCTAGAGCTAAACAACACTTTGCCTTCCAAACATGAAATCATCTCCTACTTTTTACTGTACACACAAACGTTATATCTACAAACGCATTTTCATCAAACGCCTCGACAAGAAACCTGGAGCAAGAGTTTTATAGTTTGGCTCCCAGATGCTAGGCAGACTTCGATACATTCCTCGACATCGTCGTCGCACGTTATCAACACCCACTCGGAGTCGTCGTCCAAATACTTGACATCGAACCTGCTCATGTCATCGATACCAAACCGCCTTGCAATCTCCATCAACAAGTCGTTGAACCTCCAGTTGTTTGCCATTCGGAACCTCACTATCTCGTTCCCATACGCAACCTTCACTCGCTGAGCATCTGCGTCCCACTGGGGGACCCTCCGAACGCCAGCCTTCTTCGCCGAGGGAGGATGATCACCCGAATTGCTCCGTTCTGCCAGAGACTGGTGGCTCTGAGCTCTTGGAAGTTGTACCTTAACGGGCTCTTCTTCCCCGGAAGCACGAAGCTCTGCTTCACTTCTGACCCTTTTTACCTCACCACTTGCACCGGATGAGGACGACTCCTTTCCCACAACGGAAGGGCCATCGGTGGCTTGAACTTGGTGATGCGACTCACTGGAGAAGGAGTGGCTCGAGCTCGAACCCTGACTGCACGATGATGAAGAAGTTGATTTGACTGCAGCTACAAGGGCACTACTAGAAATGTAGGCAGCCTCGGGCTGCATGCTCAAAAGCTTCGGGTTATTGTCTGGCTTTGAAGCCGGTGGAGAGCCTAACTCGGGGAAGCTGGAGTAGAACGAACGAATTTGTAACGAACCAGAGCCGCCTTGAACAGAATCCATCACGACCAGGAGTTTCTGAAGCGAGTGACCAACCTTCTTTAGCTTTCGAGAAGGCCATCGCGTTATCCCATGCTGCCTGCAGATTCGTTTCAATGTCGTTGGACACACTGCAATCACAAGAGAAGAAAGCACAGGCAAGCAAGCAGTCAGCAACAAATTAGTTTGAAGAGCTAACTTGCACTTTTGTCTCGCTTATATGAATCACATTGGGCACCGAATTCAGTAATGGTGAACACTTCAATTATCTCAACACCGAGCTTCGTAACCGAATTAGCACGCAACCAAAATCGAAAGCATAAAGATCGAAATATTTTTGCATACCTCCAAGACTCTTAGCAGCATCTTTCAAACTTCCAGCAAAATGCTGCCTAAGAACTTCCAATGTGATCTTCTTCTCTGCCTTGGTACGCTTTCTATCCACTTGCTTCCCCTCGCCAGAAGTACTCAAACTCCGTCCTTCATTCTCACCACTCCCCTTTCCATCCGGCGATTTCCCCCTCAATCCGGCGCCTACTTCCGGCGACGCCACGTCACCCTCGCATTCCCGGGCTCCCTCGAGCCCATCACCAGCCAGAGGAGGCCCAAAAGAACCACCAACATGGCGATCAGGCCCACCAATCGAATGACCAGCTTCTTCCCGCTCAATTTCCTCATCCGTCACCACCCTCAACGTCCGGCAAACCCTCTGAATAATCACCGACAACGAATTCAGCATCTCCTCCTGTTGCTCGGCCGTCCGGCAGTCCGCCGGCAGGAAAAACTCGAGCACGAAATCCGAAGAACCCGTGTGGACGCTCCTCAGTCGAATTGCCACCGCGGCACACAATCCGAACATCCTCGCGTGGTGCGACAAGGGGTACTCCGTCTTGCAAAACTCAGTCACGTCGCCGGAGAAGCAAGGCTGGTTCGTGGTGAATGCTCTGCCCGCGACGCCTTGTCCTCTAAGCAAGTGGTGCTCGGAGCAGGCCTCGTGGAAGCCACGAATTCGATCGTCGGATATGAAGCAGGCTTGATCGATCGTGGAGACACAGTGAGAGTAGTTCTCGTCGGAGTGTCGGCTGCCTTTTTTCCCCTGCTGCTGGATGCAGGGGACCCATGTTTGAGCCAAGGGGAGGTTGTGCGTCTCGCAGGCTGATTTCAGGACTTGTTGGATTTCGGGCAATGCGGCTTGATAAGCAATATCTTGAGCCTGGAGAAGAAGGAATATGATTCAGAGAATGAACATCTGAGTATGATTATTTGAATTCATCGCTTTCCACGGACTATCGATCAGTTTACCTTCATGTTCAGGGAGCTGGGAATTTCAGAACTCCTAAGATCAACAGCCTGCAGGTGGAGAAAAGAAAGTTCGATACTTTAGAAACCTCTTGGTCACAATCACTTCTTTCTTTCAGGGTTCATTGCCCAAGTGACCAGTACACTACGAGGTTTTGTAAGGAAATGGTCACTAAATGGAAAATCTTGGCGAAACTGCTAGTCAAGCTCAGTGATTTTTGTACCAAAACAGACGATTCATTGGATCCGTTGTTACTTTGGTTGAGTCAGGATGCTAAATAGGCTCGCCAAGTTACCACGATCAACCAAGTCAGCACCCCACATACCCAACCGACCTCAACCCTTTCAAAATCGAGGGTTGGTTGGATCTTGGACTTCATACTTTTGCTCACATTAATGTTGCAGGAGACGGGTTTGTAGGTTAGGGCCGAGGGTCTGATTGGCTGATGTTGGTGATATGGCGAGCTCATTTTGACATGCTGACTCAACCAAACTAATGATAAACTCAACGGAGTGACTATTTCGATACGAATCACTTAGTTTAGCACACTTTCTAAACATATGCAATGGGATGGGGAGACAAGTAGATGAATCCACTATTTGTTCAAGCAAACCGAATTGGTAGTTGTAGTACAAAAGAACACCAGCAAAAAAATCCATACGGAGCTTTTGCACATAGCATATGAAACTGCCTAATCCTCACATCTACAAAAACTCAAGCTAAGACTTCACAGAAAGTAAAGAATCCACTACTAACCTCAAGGGCTTTGGCCACCTTCTCGAGCTCCGACTGATACTTGACCTCCTGCCTCGTCGTCACAATCTCAATCACACCCAAGCAACTCTTACTCTGTTGCTCAAACACCGGAACAGCCAGAGTGCCGCACACATTGTGCTGTCGAGCGTGATCCACTCTTGGGTACTCCTCGCTCCTAAAGAACCTAACGTCAGGACTCCATTCAGGCACTTTCCTCAAGAACACTCGACCGGGCATCCCCACAAGGTCCTTGGAGTCCTCCTCTTCAGCTGAAAACTGGTAGTTTATCGATATGTCCCTATAATTAGCCAACATCTGGGAGCTCCCATCGAGAGCAAATGGCTGATTGTATGTCGTCAATACACGCCTCCCCATTCGATCTGTTGGCACCCATATCTGCACAAGTGCATCTTTGTCCTTGATCAAGTCTCGAATCCCACCTATGGCGCCCATCAATCGGTCCCGCACTGAGCTCCCGGGCGCTTTAGGTCCAATCCACCACCTTTTAGAACCTTCAATTGCATCACTTCCATTTTCTTCCCTCCCTGAGACACCAACTTCATTCTGTGAAGAATTCCTCATTGCTACTGCTTCATTGCCCATTTGAGGAGTACTGGTTGTAGACATATTGACATTGTTGGTGATCTCCGATGGATGGAAAGTGAAATCGGTTGGACCAGGGTAGTAGAACTCTGATCCATCAGTTGCTGCCTCCACCCAGCAGCCGTCGAGAAGCAATTGATCCATGTAATCGAAATCCATGGTGTTGTCTGCCAAGGTATCGGCCAAAGAATCCAGCAGGGTTCCCGATTGCCAAGAGCCATCCATGCTTTGCCAAAACGCAGGCTCAATTGAACAAACAACTTCTTTGAAGAAACAAAGTAGAACACTGTCTTGAAATCCTAAAGACCTGTTTCAAAGCTGTTCAATCCTGCCATAGTCAATACATCAGAAGCTACAAATAGCGAAAAGAAGACCAACCCAGATTGGCAAATACAACAAGCTTCCATATCTGAGAAAAGACTGCATTTGAAGAATAGAGTAGAGATTTTGACTACTAACACATTTAGAGTCAATGAAGGAACTTCATGAACACCAAGATGGAAAAGGGGAAAAGAGGGTGATGGAAAAAGTCCAACTTGACAAACAACCATATCAAGTAAAGGAAGCCACTATATCCTCCACTAAGTAGACCCAAAAAAGGAGAAGAAAGAAGAAAAGTTGTGCTTTTTCAGCCCCATCCATGGATTCCCCACATCAGGAAATTTCTTTCCCTCTTTTGATCATATTCCAATTTCGGACCGAACTCATTAGCAAAGAGAAAATCCAAATCAAAAGTGATCTCCTTTAAACCCCACACAAAACAGAGATGAAACAGTAGAGCATTTCTTAGTTCATACCAATTCAAACCAGATCTCCAGAATTGAACATGCCCAGAAGAAGAAGAAAGCAGCAGGAGAAAGAGAAGAGGAACTCACTTTTGTATGTCAAAGATTCTCGAAGATACCAACCGATTCTCCTGCTATTATTATAAAGAGAATTTGAGAGAGAGAGAACCCTCAAGGCCTTGACCAAAACTTAATACGTAGGCAAACCAGCAAATATGGAAACAACACAACAAAAAACCGATCTCATCATCATCATCACCCGCCTAAATAAAGAGAAACAGCGCTCTCTCTCTCTCCCTCCAATTAGAAAAGCGCCCATGTCCCCCTGATGAAATCACCCCCGAAAATGAAACTCTGGAAGGAAGAAGAAATAAATTCCCTCCTTTCAGTACTTATCCATTTATTTCCCCCTTTTCACTTCTCGTGAGTTTTTTTTATAAAATTTCCTTCACTCCGCCATTGCCTACAAGATTCGTTCTTTCTCTTCTTTCAGCTTTGACTCAGCAAAAGCCTTACTCCCTTCCCCAAACCAACCAACAAGGTGACCTCCATTGTTTCATGACTGTGAAAGTTTAGAAAATAAAGAAAACAGGTAACACTTCTGAGTGTAAACTGGAGGAATGAAGGCTAAAAATCTCAACTTTACAGTGTAACAGAGAAAACCCAGAAGAGAAACAGAGTGTGCTACTGCTAGGGGAGAAATGGGGAAATCTTGGATTTTACCGAGGTGGGTTTTTTTCCTTTTTCTTCACCTTGTTGGTTGTGCCGTCAGCTTGTATTTTTGTGCTTTATTTATGAAAATGGCTGGGTGACGACCACAATAATAATATGAAGAGGACAAAATTATAAAATAAAAATGTTTTCAGATCCAAGGGAATATATAAAAATCATTCGGCTGGAAAAAGAATATGAGTTTCTCTTCTCCCTACGAATTTGCGACGGGAAAGAAGAAAAAAGGAGACAAATGGCTGCCTTTTCCCCGCGGTTTGGCGGGTTGCACCGCAGGAAAGGGATCTGATGAATGAATTTCTTCCACGAATTGTTTCCTTCTTCTTTAACGATGAAAACAAACGTTGTAGTTAAAAACTGCCGCTCTTCTCTTCTCCTCTTTGTAAGGAAAGAGCAAGACTCCGACTGTCTCACGTACGCTGTCAAGAAAAGTACAGGCTTTCTTGTTTAATGATTCCTCTCCAGACAACACAACACTAATAAAAGGAAACATTTGTACTTTGTCATATTGCCTACATTCGGATTGTTATCGCAATGGAAGCATAAACGGCAACGGACACCCCCAGCCACTAGGTAGCACCACCACCAGAACAATGGGACCTCACCTCATATCTCGAAAGTGGAAGGAATTGAATGGACCAAAATATTCCTATTTAGTTAACTTTTCAATTTTCATCTCAGCAACGAACAAAAAAAAAACAAAAATAGCAAACTTGTGGAAGGGCTACATTAGATCGTGTTTGTACTTGAAAATTTTCTTAAGAAGTTGTGAACGTTTTTTTCAAAATTTTGCTTAGTGGTCAATCTATAAGCAAATCGATTATTGGCTAAGGAGAAAAGTCTCAAAATTCAAGAGCAACCAAAGTTGTACTTCCAAACATTTCAATTCTCACCTATCTCAAACAACTCTCCACCTAATGTTTCAATGTTTCATATAGCGAAAGTCACTTCTCTTTCTAGCTCCCTTTTGTAGTCGAGAGAGTGAACCTCGCTCCCTATAGTAGTCTTTATTTGTTTAATGTTTGTGAATGATGATGATCTTGTGGTACTTATATGTGATGTATAGCTAGGTGGTACTCGCTAATTGGATGAAGACGCTTAATTATTTTTAATTTTACGTGTTGGAATTCGAATTATGAATTCACGTTAGACAATATATTGTATTAATGTTATTTCTTATAATTGTTATTTTATGTAGAAAAATGTAGACTTGTGGTTACCTTATTTTGACTCCAGCAATGATGTTGTTCACCGCGTCTGATTCTAGCGATTTTGCCCAAACATGTGTAGATTGAAATTTTTTATAAAACGTGTGTATTTTCAGAATTATTTTTAAGACTTTGTGTACTTTGGGGGAAAATCTCATTTGGGGGAGGGGGGGACTCAGCCTATGGAGTCACCGTAACTTGGAGAAAACGGTCGATCTCTTCCATCAAGTGGTCGACCACTTTCCAAGAAAATGGTCGACATCTTCCACCAAGTGGTCTACCACTTGAGTCAAACGGTCTACCACTTCCGGAATTGGGTCGACCTAATGACACACTTAATGTTCAATGGGTCAACCTCTTCCACCAATTGGTCTACCACTTGAGTCATATGGTCTACCACTTCTAGAAATGGGTCGACCTGATGACACACTTACCTCCAAGTGGTCGACCACTTTCCAAGAAAATGGTTGACCTCTTCCACCAAGTGGTGTACCACTTGAGTCAGCCGGTCTACCGCTTCATAAATGGGTTGACCTGATGACACAATTACCTTAAGTGGTCGACCTCTTCCGCCAAGTGGTATACCACTCGAGGCAGCTGACCTACTGCTTCTAACAATGGGGTCGACATGTGACACACTTACCATCAACTTACAACTGCTTGTTGGAGGAGGTAGACCGCTTCCTCCAGATTAACCTACCAATTTCGCAAAATGGTTTACATATCTCTTTCGGCAAATGATCCTCGCTTTCGGCGACCAGTAGACCAGATAACACAGTTACCTTATACTTACATTAGAAAAATATTGGACAATAGGAGACCAAAAATATAATTTTTTTTTGTAGTATTCCAACATAAGAAATAAATATGCATAACATTTTTCAATTCTACGGGAGAACATTCACTCGAGAAACTTGTCATCTATGCTTGCAGCCTTTGTACTAATTTTAAATCTCTTACTAGAAAGAATATCTATTGTTATTGGACTCTAATTATATATGATGATATCTCTAGGAATGGTTCATCGGGTGGATCAATTATTGAAAGAGGTGGACATCTTGAAGAAAGAGGTAGACCACTTGATGGAAGTGGTAGACCATTTTTTTGTATAGTGTCTTTTAGTGAAAGAGGTTGACCGTTTGTTGAATATAGCAAATGAAAAATAGTACATCTGTTGACCATTTCAACAATGAGATTGACCATTTTTTCCAAATAGGTCGACCATATAAGTGAAGAGGTCGGCCGTTTTGTCCAAATAGGTCGACCTCATTAGTGAACAGGTCGACCGTTTTGTCCAAGTGAAGGTGATTTGCAAGTCACCATAGCAAAGTCCAATTTTTTAATTTATAACATTAAACGCACCTACTATATCAGGAAGTCGACAAAGAGACAATAATTCTTAATATGGTTCAAACCATCTTATCTTAAAACATTCATTAATCCATAAGATAGAGTACAATGTAATACAAAACATTATTTTCTTACATCTACTAAGTAATAACTAACTATAACTAACATAATCTTGTTAAAACGAGGGAAAAAGTGAAAGAGCGAAGGGAGAGTTGAAGAAAATAAATTAGGTTTTGATTTGGGCGGACACTCAATTGCATTTCTACTATTTATTTTCTCGAGTTACCCTCACTATTATTGATATGTTACAATTTGATCCATGTATTTTTTAGATGTGAAGAAATATTCTTGGTGGGGGGTATGTGTATAGGGCGAGGGAGGCTAAAACCATAATGACTCGCTCTAACTATCACAATAAAATCCCACCTAAGATCCAAGTATAAACCTTAGATGGGTGCAATATAAGGCAAGTATGTTTAAATATCGACCCGGGCCGGTCCATGTACCGCTACTTTGACTGTTTGAAATATTATCTAGTGGATTGATTTTGGTGAAAACAAAGGTCTAAAACTAAATTGCTTTGTAAAGGTAAAATGGATTTGACTCTAGTTGAGAAAGCTTCACTCGGGTGTTGCTCCCCCAGCTAACAATTATGACGTGAAGAATCGAATGATCGTGTGTGGTTAGGGGGTCATAAACTGTAGGAAAGTCTAACAAGCAGCCGAAGCTACCCTCTTAGCCTCTAGGTTGAGGAATGGGATACTATCCAAGCCACTAATGTGACCCTCTCAACATATCAACTAAGGAATGGTTAGACTTCACCCTCGAATTGGAGTTCGGATGACCACCCACAACCAAACCCTAAGGGCTAATGTGAATTAGGAGGTTTTCCCTTTAACTAACATAGAATAGGAGGCATAGAATGCCCAAGGAAACCCATCTCTAGTAGTGCCTCTTAAGTCAAGGAGGGTTCTCTCTATACTAGCTTAGGAGGCATTGAATGCCCAAGGAAACCCATCTCGAAATGAGCCTCTTAGGTTAAGGAGGGTTCTCTCTAAACTAGTTTAGGAGGCGTTGAATGCCCAAGGAAATCGAGCCTCTTGGGTAAAGGAGGTTTCCTCTCTATACTAGCCTAGGAGGCATGAAATGCCCAAGAACCCCATCTCAATATTGAGCCTCTTTACCTAAGTAGGTTTCCTCTCCAAACTAGCCTAGGAGGCATGAAATGCCCAAGAACACTCAATGAAACTCCTAACCTAAGGAGGTCTCCTCTCTAAGCTAGGTTAGAATGACAATTGGATTGATAGGCTTTCACACAACACAATCATTTCTGAATAATACCTCCACATTCACATTAAAACACCACCACACACAAATCATTCAATTCATACGAGCATTCACATAATTGTAACTAGGGTTTACAAACACCCAAGTGAAAGAAGGGACTACTTCATGCTAGGAGAAGGGAAAACACAAGAGAGGGAAAGGGAAACCATCAAGAAGATGCATTCCTTGCTCCTTGTGCTGAAAAAAAATCCTCCTTTGGGGAAGAAATTCCAAAAACCTTGCTTGGAGAAGAAACCTAGCTTTTCCTATTCTTTGGTTTGTCACTTTCTCACTCTAAAATCTGAAGAAGGAGAAGTTTCTCACTCTAGGTCTCTCCCTTTTTTCTTCCTTTTAAGTGGAAGATCGCGCCCAGTTCACGGCCTGATTTCACGGCCGTGAACATAGAAACATATTCGTGAACTCAATGTCGTGACAAAAACGCACCGCTTCATTTGCTCGGGTTCACGGTATTAGCAACTGTGAACTGCCTGGGCGTCAGTAACTTGAAAACCCCTTCTATTTGCTCCTCGCTTCACGAGTTATGGCTCCAGTTCACGATCTTGTAAGACCGTGAACTCCAACGTCTGGCCGTGAACTGCGACTGTCTCCACCTCTTTGCCTGGTCTTTGCTCCTTTTCTTCCAACTTTCGACTCCGGGTTTGGTTTTACCTGTTAGGATCTGAAATACACTAAAACACAAGCAACCTTGCGTAAAACCAACCTTTTTGGAGTTCAATTGCAACAAACGTGAAAGAGAATCGGGGGTAAAAAGTGTACAATTAGGCCCGAATTACATACTCATCCCATATCCATCAAATATTTTATGGGTTTTAAACATACCCGCCCCATAACTGGATCGAGGACAGTCGGGGACCCGCAACCATGGGTTCGATTGTCATCCCAGAGGAAAGCCAGTTTTGTTGCTTTTATTTTGCCATGGCTCACATGGGCCACCTGCTTTGCATTTCCTAACTTTTTTTAGTTGGTTAATAAATGAAATAGTAAGTTTGTGGGTGAGGGTGAAAGACATTTTAGAATGTAATTATAGATATTTAAGTAGTGAATAAGATTATGAATGTAATTAAAGCAGAGCCACGTGACTCTTCTTCCTCCTCGCTACAAGTCAGGCGGACCCGCATTCTATTCCTCCTAGCTTTACTTTCCTCGCGCGGAGCCGCCCTAGCTAGATCCTGTTTTTTCATCGGCGGCAGAGGGAGTATGTCTGAGTCCGATCATTCCGG
Source organism: Linum tenue (assembly GCA_946122785.1). Classification (NCBI taxonomy): domain Eukaryota; kingdom Viridiplantae; phylum Streptophyta; class Magnoliopsida; order Malpighiales; family Linaceae; genus Linum; species Linum tenue. Next base: position 44,068,208 of record CAMGYJ010000002.1, read on the forward strand.
CAAAGAGGAGGCAGTCGTAGAAAGAGGAAGGGGTTGTGGGAGAGGTTGGCGAGCTCGCGACAGTGGCATCAGTTGGTACCGAGGTAAGGATTCTCGCTGCCGGCCGGATTCCCGTCGTCGGCGAGTTATTATTTTGTTTTGTTTGTTGTTTTTCATCTCCTAGAATTTTGTATACTTACTCCATGAGGCGACCACCTGCGACAAATGATACAGCTCCGGTCGATTCGGCACTTCTTTGGGCACATGGTCAACATCGTGCCGATGCAATTTGGGAAAATGAGGTAAGTGTTTCATAAAATTAATTAGCTAGTTAGATTAGATGGTTAGATAGATTTTACTAGGTGAACTGAAATTATAATTACGTATGAATTTTTTTGGAAATTAGTATAAGTTTAGATTAGATAGATGTTTATATTAGATAGATTTTACTAGCTGAACTGAAATTTCAATTACGTATGAAATTTTTCGAAATTAGTATAAGTTTAAATTAGTATAAATTATCTCAAGAGAAGCTATAGAAAGTGAACGAATACTTTTGAAACCACTATTGATGCTCTCTGCCATGTTGGATGTCATCATAGACCATCGATGTCCACCATTATGGTTATCATGTGCTAAGCTCCAACGAATTTGATTTTGGTCCACCCAGTTATCGCATGAAATATTTCTATCAACGTCCATCTTCTTAAATTGCTCAACTTGACGATCAAACTTCTCCAAGCATTTTTCTCCGGCTAACACAATAAATAACCACATGAGTTAGATATATTCATGACAAAATTAAATAAAAATAAATAATACATAACAATAAATAACCATAACAATGAAGGCTTACCACCTTCACTCTCAACCTCTTTCGATGTTATTCATGGCTTCATAGAGTCTTGCATGTCTATCTGAGATGATGTAGACATCATTTCGATTGGTCATGAGGGTGTCTTATGAACCATGGTCAACTATCAGTATTCTCACTCTCCACTATAGCAACTGCAATTGGAAAAGGCTTCTTCCGACCATCAAATGAGTTCGCCAGGAGTTTCACTCCTTTATACTTTCCAGTAAGAAATGTTCCATCAATAACCGTGACTCCTGGACAATTCTTGAATCCATCTATACAAGGTCCATAAGCCCAGAATACTAGCTAAAAGATCAAATGACATGGTCGCGATGAAGGAATTCTTACCCAATCAATCACTGATGTTGGCATTTTTCTCTTTACCACCGCAAGAATGTATGCAGATAATCGTAGGATTCTTCCCAATTTTCATGTAACTACTCTAATGCTCTTTGTTTCCCATACCAAGCCTTCTTGTAAGTAACTTTCATATGAAACTTATCTTTCAATTCGGCCTGCACAGTTAGAACGCTCAGATTTGGTTGGGCACGTACCAAATCCTTGACAGACTCAATTATAACGTCGACATCAAGATGAAGATGATCTGTCGATTGATTGATGTTGTTACACGAATGCATCAACTCAGCCTTTCTCACAATCCATTCGCTTCCAACATCTCGACATCCAAACCGCACCATCCAAGCATAGTTTTCATCCTTGTGCTTCAAGCATTCGACCTTTCATATTGAAGGTGTCGACTCCACCACAACGTACTGAAAGTTGCATTGTAGTGTGTGATATTTAATCGCCACCTTTGCAGCTTGTTTGGAGTGAAATCTCTGCCCCTTGTAGAATTCTCCTTCGAAACCAGCAACAATAGGCATTGGAATTACGCAATATGAATCAACATATGATAATTCATCGTCCTCTTCATTACCCTGCAACTAAAAATCTGGAGGATAATTAGCCTCTCTTCTTCTTCTTCCTCCTCCTCCTCGTATTCCTCCTCTCCGTCATCATAGTCATCATCAGATGGCACACTCCATGTATCATCTTCACCCTGACTAATCTCGACATGTATCTCAGCACCCAAACAATAAGCGTTTTGTGGCATAAAATTGAAAATCACATTCAAGCTATCATCATACACAATAGGAATCACATAATGAAATAGAACACCATTCTGTCATTATGAAAGTTTGTAAGTGAAACCTGTGACATATCACTATCTTGTACTGCTTTGTCATTATGTCGTATCCTCAGAACTAGATTCTCACAAAATTGGTGATACGTCACCCTTCATGGAACTGTCATCCGAAAGCTTCTACCACTAACTAAATGAACGTTCAAATTGTTCTCTACTTTTTCCGATTTTCACCGAACGATGAGTTCAAATCATCTAAAATCACTACATAAAAAACATATTCACTAATTACTAACTAAACAAACCATAATAGCATTTCAAGAATCAAAGTAAAAAAATGTGTCTCTTACCTATTAGCCATCTTTGCAGCAACCAGGAGAGCTCTTCCCTCTACTTCGTAACATATGTTTTTTGTGATGAGCAATACTGAATCTAAAACCGGCTTATATGGTGGTAGGAAATGGGGGATAAAGGGAGCTCACGGTATCGGTATGCGGTGGCCAATATTCAGCTATCGGTATACCATTTTCCACCCGGTAAATAACCGGTGGTTATCCGGTATACCGATAACCATATATCACCCTCTGCTTTTCTTAATCGACGCCAAACTCTTATTTTCCCCAACCCTTCCCAAGAACCCAAGACCCCAACCGTCATCTGTCTTTCAATCTCCTCTCCCCAAACCTCCCCAAGACCCCAATCACCCTCTCTTCCTCGATCTCCTATCCCACCCCAACCGTCCTCTTTCTCTAATCGCCACCCATCATCTTATTCGGCAAGCGGTGCATGCAAGCGGAGAGAAGAGAACCCACTGGCCATTGCAAATAAACATCTCGATTATCCCACCGCTGCCGGCGTCGCCGCCGCTGCGAGTGATTCGTCGGTGGAGGACTATGAAAACCAACAAGAAGTGAGGTCCGCCACCCCAATAGTTTTCTCCACCACCACCAGCATGCAACAATCGCCAGGGGAAACTTCAGAGTCGGCGGCGATAGAGAGTTGAGAGATTGAGAAAACGAAGCGGAGAGGAAGGCTTGAATAGTGCTGCATGCGGAGGAAAACGAAGCGGCAGTAGATACTTGGAGAGAAAAACGAAGCAGCTACCACACTTTCCCCTTTTCCGATTTTGGCCTCTTTGCTCCGGCGATTATGTGTGCCTTTGTATGAGAAAGGGGTTTTTTCATTCCCCTGGAGTTTTTGACCCGAAGAAAGAAGAAGAAAAGAAAGGTATTCTTAATTCTCCATCAACAACGGCGGTAGCGGGGAAGATCTTGTCGCCAAAATTCTTCAAGAAACGGCGATAGTGAATTGATGATGTTGGCGTTGGGAGAGGAAGAGAAAGATGAAGAGGATTGCCTGGAATTTTGGCTTTCGTGGCAATGAATGACATAGTTTGATTTTTTTATTTTTTGTTAGCATAGGCAGAGACGCAGAGTTTGAGTTGGAGATGGACTCCCTTCCCGTTTATTCGGCTAACCGTTAACCGATCAACCGGTTAGCAGATTAACCGAATGTTACTCGGTATCGGTTGGCGGTAGCAAATTAGGGGTTTTGGTATACCGATAATCGGTTAACCGGTTACCGATCGATTATCAGCTCTATCAAAATGCTCTTTGCTTAATGCATTTATGAAATTTTTTGTTATTTTAACTGTTTAATGTTTTAGCACTTCACATGCTATGGTACTCCCACAATATTTGAGGGATAAATCAAATTTTTCACCAAGTTTTCATTGGTTCTCGAATTCAAATTAATATGTTGTTGGACATAAGAACAGACAATCTAGATATATAAACTGCTTGATTGTGAAACTGACATAGTCGATGGAGACAAATAAATCCAATACCATTTTGCTTCGGGTAATGAAGGAAATGATTAATCACTTTTATTATGATTTATGATATGATCATTTCCCTGTCATGCTTAAGTTATAGAAGGAATTTGGGCAGTGACATCTGTGTGTTTCCACATTAATCAATATGGACAAATCAAACTTACACATCAAGCAACATTGTTATTATATTCAGTTTTCAACTTGAGGAATCCCTGGATTTAATTGTTATATTGAGATTTTTTAGTTAAAGATAATTTAATACACTAAACATTGTTGAAACAGCTTACCTTGGGGTAGGCTTGAGTTTGACCACTGATTAATTATTTCCATAATGCTCTCCACTTTTCTGCAGCTATATACCTACCATATGGTCTGTACCAGACCGGATCAAACCTCTCTTTTAATGAGTAAATTTATTGTGGACCAGACCTGATCAAACCAAATACGTTTTGTGTGGTTGAATCCTTACAACTCCTGACTCACTCCTACTGTCACTTTAGAAATCGGCCAAGTGTAACCACTTCCGAAAGCGTAGTATAGCGGATTTGGGTTTTAATGTCAACCCGGGTCCTAGATTTGATGACTACTCAGTGAATTCTTATTATCTAGCCGTGAAACTCTAGTGCAAGTCCAAATTAACAAACAAAAAAGCAAGTTAAACGGTTGTTTTCAAGTCGAGAGAGGTCACCCGGATATGGTTCCCCCTAGACTGTAGTTAAGCCAGATTGCAATTTACCAAGTTCGGTTTTATGATAGTTATACTGCGGGAGGTTCTTAAACAGTCTGAAGTCTCGACTAAAGGTCTCCAGACCCTCTCAATCTGAGTCTCTAGCGGGCGTTTAACCTCCACCGGAGTAAACAGAATTGAGGCCCTAACGAACCAAACCTCCACTACCGAAGTAAATTCGGTACAGAATAGTGAATTGGCTCCTCGACTAAAGTCGCCAATTCACTACCTTCAATTAAGGGTGCTCTATCAACCTAGGCAGATATTCTCTTTCTAGGTTAAAGCAGAAACAACAGGAATTTGATCAGGATTCAAGTCATTCAATCATTCAAGCCTCAATCGAATATAATCAAATCATAAAATCTGTACTTGGGTTCATACAATCAGACCTAACATACAAATCTAGGGTTCTCCATACCCATATGAATGGGGAAACTACTCCATGGAGAGAGAAGCAAAAGCAGATTCAGATGCGGAAATCATACTGTGAAGGATGAGTTTCTGCTCCTGGTCGTCATTCGGCACTTCTCCAAGCTCAAGCCGGGCTCCAATGGTGATGAAGATCAAGCTAGGGCACTTGGGAACTCTGGTTCGTCGCTTTCTCTCTCTAGGAATCGCTCTGTCTCTCTAAAACTCGGAACCCCTCTATTTTGGCCTTCTTTTCCCTTAAAAAGTCGCCTGTCGCGATCCCCGGTCGAAATACCCGGTCGGGTATTTTGGGTGTCGACCGGGTATGTTCAAAACGCGCGTTTAATGTCAGAGGAAAATCCCCGGTCTGGCCTAAGAATCCCCGACCGGGGATTTATGCTTCCTGCCCGTGTCCCCTTCTACTTCTCAGCGACGCCAAAATGACAAATACCCGGTCTGCTCCAAATCATACCCGGTCGGGTATTTGAGCCCATGACCGGGTATTTTCCTTCTCAGCACACTTCGACCCAATTTCGATCCTTTTGACCCGAAACTCGTTTCTTCGCCTCGATGCCCATGCTAAGTCCTGAAATATGACATAAACGCACAACCTAGCGTGAAATCGGCTTAAAACACGAGAATCAACATCTCAAACGGCTCAAGAATAGGGGTAAAAACATGTGTAATTAATGGTCTATCAACTCCAATATTAACAATTGGTTTAAATTTAAAATATAATGTGAAACTCCATGTAATTTTTTATACTGCTATACCTCGGTGGACAACTGGACATTGGGTGGGTTTGGAATTGGCCTAAAGCTTACTTACTCACTTACTAAAAGAGATGATACAATTATGACTCGTTATCTACCCGCATTTTTCTTCTAATTAGTTTAAGTGGGTGGTGGGTGACTGCAATTGAGTTGTGAATTAACTGACAAAAGCCATTTTTCAACTAATCATTGAGCAAGTTGGTTGACATTTACACCAAATTCATCACAATTAGTAAGATAGTACAATTTAGGCACCTCTTGCTTTGTCTCCCATAGATCCGCGAGTACTTGTGAAGTGCAAAATTTTATATTACTCATACAAACTTGTCACAAACCACATATTACTAGAGATCAAGGCTCTTTATGCATTCACTTCTTTGACCGAAGTATCAAATCTTTGATTACTCCATCAACTAAATGAGAGAAAGTTTATGCTTTTAGCGAGTTGATACGAATAATTGTTTGTAATTTGAATTCCAATATCTAATGAACATCATACACCATAATAACCGATAGTAATAGCTTAATATTCTTTGTTTTCTCGCCTACAGAGGATGATGTACACTTAGGAAGTGTCGTGACTTGTTGATAGTATAAAAAAAAACAACTTTTTGTCGGTGGAGAGTAGGTTATTCAGATGACTCTGAACCCACTAGAATAAGTGCGGATATAAAATTTATCGACGCATCATCCACACATATCAATTGTCCATCCATAATATTTCACATTATTTATGAATACGTGAATATCAAACCACGGTTCAACCAGCATACCCACATCTAACTTGAATCTCTCAACGGTTCCCTTTACACAAATATCAATCGGCCTCATTGCTTGATTGAACTAAACTAATAATTAATGACTTTTGGGGGGAGAATTAACTCGAAACAAAATGATGATTGCTTCAAGGAACCGCACACTTGCATCAATGCAACCCCCACACGTCCCTCAGCTTTAATTTTATCGTAACCAAGTTCTGACATTTGAATTAAATACTAAATAACAATAAACAATGAGCTTAAGCAATTCAATAGTGACGCCTCAAACTAAAAAAATTATATTTTTTTATCTTCCAAAGGATCTCAGCCTTCATGAGAGATATTTCTAAGGCAGGTTTAATTTCTTAACTGTGGTGTGAAAGAAGGAAGAGCACATAGTGTTCTAGTTGATTAAGCTCCCCAACGCAGAGGGATTAGTGGTAATTAATATTTTAATTAGGGCAAGATGCAAGGCAAGTGGGGAGTTGAGATTCTAACTTATTCCATTTCCTAACTCCTATTTTGGTTAATTACCTAAGAACTGTGATGATGTCAGGGTGGGATGGATACGGTGACATCCCTCAAGGGTTTGGGAGTTTGACAATCAAGGGCAATTTGGGTAGTGCAAAAAGAATCTTATTAATTACTTTTTTTTATATTAATTACAATTTGGAAAATTAAAACACATATGAAATACATTGTTTTAATTTAAAATTTAAATCCTATCACAAATATGTTTCTCTCTCTTCCTATCTCTCTCTTCCTTTTCCAGCAACCACTGATTCCGACCGGCTGATTTTCTCCGACCGCAGACCTTCTCCGGAGAAATACTTTAATCACACTCGCTTCGGAAACCTACAAAAAAGTACCACTCCGTCAATGCGCTAATGGTAATGATTTTTGTCTAGTGGTATGTAAAAACTACCAAAGGTATCGTACTAGTGAATACTAGTACGCTACCACTAGTCACTACTACGATACCACTAGTCATTGGTACATACCAGTGAGTAGTGGTAGCGTACCAGTAGTGCCTACCAGATGGTAGTGGCACCAAAAGATAGTGGTACGATACCACTAAGATCTGGGCACTACCATATGGTAGTACCACTAGCAGCTACCAGATGCTAGTGGTACACTACCAGATGAAAATCAATACCACTAGTCTAAAATAAATAAAAAAACCAGATCTGAAAAAAAAAGGGTGAGGAAAGGGGGAGTTTGTGACATCGCGTAGGGACCTCGTGGCAGTGGTGGTGGAAGGTAGAGGCGGCGTCTCCACCGTCGTAGGGATGGTGATACAACGTTGGTGGGAGGGCGGTGAGAGGGTTGCGGCAGTGGTGAGAGGCAGAGGGCTCGACGATGCGGTGGGAGGGCTGCGATGCGGGGCTGTGGCGATGCGGTGGTGGGAGGCGGAGGGTGCAACGGGTCGGCGAGAGGACTCCGACGATGTTTGCAGGAGAGAGAGAGAGAGAGAGAGAGAGAGAGAGAGAGAGAGGGGAGGAAGAAGAAGAAAAGACGAAAAAGAAGAGAGAATGGTTGATGATGGCGGTATAGAGAGATGGGAAATAGAGTTAATTAGGGTTTTGGGTAATTAATAGGGTTAATGATCTAATGTGGTAAATTTTTTCATCCAAAAATACCCTTAATCCAATCGGTACCGTTAATTTGAAAATAGAAAGAAAGAGAATGAAATAGAAGGTTAAGATGTGGGTAGTGAAATTCACAACCCCTTGAAGGATGTCACCGTATCTCATCCTGTCAGGGTGGATTATAGCTCTATGCCCACATTTATTAATATTAATTTACTATGGTTGAATCTCGTCTTGGTTGAATATTGATACCCTTGTACTCGTGAATTAATTTGCTGGTAGATTTGAAAGAAATCATTTTAACCTTCTTTGTGAACGTGATACTTTTAAGAGAGTAAATGGTTTAGAATTGATAAGAATATGAATATAATCACTTTTTCCAGCACAATTTGTCTAACCAAAACAAGGAGTGAATTGTCTTCACAAAGTTGATTTGTACATGGTAGGCTGATTTGATGCTTTGTTAGATTGATTCTCAGAGTATATCTATCACGAGTTAACAACGCTGTTTACTTTCATTTCTGTTTCCTATTTTTGAGAAAATAGATGTTGAAAATAGGTGAAAACAACATTTTTTCGTTTCCGAAAACAGTAGGAAGTTGCCACTTTCTGTTTTCATAGTTGGAAAAGAATAGAAAACAGAATGAAAAGTAAACAAGTTTTCTCGTTTAGATTGTCAAATTTATGACATGAAAACAGAAAACAGGAAACGAAAATGGAAGTGAACTGGGAAAACAACATATTTGGAGAAGGCTTGCACCTCCTGAATATCGAGAAAGATCATGCCTCTATGAACAAAAAGATCAATCGCATAATTGTCGTTTCTACAAATATGGTCTCTTGCTAACATACAACTTTCCGAACTAACATATACATTGGGAAAATCCCGTTTTAGAAATGCCCGGTTGGATTTGGTACGGTTTTGACCAAAAACCGGTTCACTTTCCACTTGAACCACTTGTAAAGAAAACGACAACATTTTGCATACTCCAACCATATACATAATTTATGAATGCCATTAGTCTTTTTGACAATATAGCTCTAATGATATGAATAATCCTTGATGCAATTAGTCTTTATAACAATATAATTATAGAAAAATGGATAATATAAGGATGTGAGTGTTTAGAGAAATTACTCGTGATTATATTTGTCAACCATATATACCTATAAACCTCTAAATAGCCACGGGATTGGGTTGAATTATTCTCACAAAACCCAATAGCTATGTTTTTAAACAAAATAAACTATAATTTGAAATAATCCTGTGATACGTGTTGAAATCGTATGAGTGAATGAATCCCTTTTCTTGGCGGGATTGAGCCAGTTCTCTCTTTTCTTGGCGAGAAATTACCAGAGGTTTTACTTACTAAAATTCTCCTCCCTTGTTATTTCTTTGCTTCTAGTTTAAATACATCATCGTTGAAACTAAAAATCCTAACAAGGTGGGAGCTATGCTTCCACGACTACTTACTGCCTACTATTTCTCCACTTAAGGTGGAGGGACTTTATTCCAACCAAACCAACCAGCAACTACTACTCCTAATCAGTAGGGAATACTCTTTCAACCTAAAACAAAACCCAAAGACTTCTCCTGTCCTAGCAACGGTAAGCTTGGACAATGGTTGGGCTACACGAAATCCCGTTACCCCGGGTTTTGGAATCCATGCGCCAGTTTCGCTCTATTAGCTTATGCCAGTTCGTGTACAAAATAATCACTAAAATTATGGCGGAGAGGCTTGCGGGGATCTTGCCTACTATTGTCTCGGAAGGGCAGAATGCCTTTATCAGAGAAAGACAGATAGTGGACAATATCCTCATTGGACACGAGTTGATGCATTATTTGAAAATCAAAACCCGGGGTAAGAAAGGATACATGGCTCTGAAGGTTGACATGGAAAAGGCATATGATAGAGTCGAATGGTCCTTTCTATTGGCGGTTTTGGAAAAAATGGGCTTTAGCTCGGTCTGGCGTGGGTGGATTCGGGAGTGTTTACAATCCACTTCTTTCTCGGTCCTAATGAATGGGTCTCCTTCAGGATTCTTTGCGCCTTCTCGAGGGCTTCGTCAGGGGGACCCTCTTTCTCCCCTTCTCTTTGTGCTTTGCACTGAGGGGTTTGCTGCTTTACTCCGCAAAGCTATCTCGGAAAAGAGGCTAGCAGGAGTCAAGGTAGCACCCCGGGCCCCTCGCATATCTCATTTGTTCTTTGCTGATGATTCTTACTTGTTCCTCCGTGGTTCCCTACAAGAGTGTGAGAATCTAATCGAAGTGCTAAATGAGTATGAAGAGTTAAGTGAATTTGGAGAAATCGGCGGTGTGTTTTAGTAAGAACATCTCCTTGCCAGATCAGGAGTTCTTGGCGGCTATCCTTGGCGTGGGTGCAGTAGGGGTGCATGATAAGTATCTTGGTCTCCCTACTTTGATAGCTAGATCCAAGACAGCCACGTTCCGGTACCTGGAGGAGAAATTGCTGGAACGTCTTCAAGGATGGAAGCGGAGGACCCTTTCGTCGGCAGCTAAAGAAACTCTCATCAAATCGATTGCTCTAGCTTTGCCGCTCCATGTGATGTCCTGCTTTCGTCTACCATTGTCTCTCTATCGTCTCTTGGACAAGCATGTGGCTAGATTCTGGTGGGGGGTTGAAGAGGGGTGCTCACGGTCCGGTGGGTGTCCTGGCGGAACATGTGCAGAAGTAAGCATGAGGGAGGCATGGGGTTTTGTCGATTCGAGTTTTTTAATCAAGCTCTTTTAGCTAAGATTGGCTGGCAAATCCTTCATGAACCCCAATCCCTCTTAGCCCAGGTTTATAAGGGGAAGTATTTCCCGCAGGGATCTTTCCTTTCAGCCACGGCTCGTTCTCGGCCTTCCTGGGGATGGCAAAGCATTCTGCATGGGCGTCAGTTGTTGTCTGCAGGGTTACGGTGGCAGATTGGAAATGGGCAATCGGCCTCCTTACTTGACTCAAACTGGATTCCACAACTGCACCCTCTACCCCCGGTATATAATCCGCGGATCCTACCTGAGGGAGGGGAAGCAAAGGTATCTGCAGTCATTTGCCCTGGGGAATGTCGGTGGTGCGAGGATAAGATTAAGCAGTGGTTTGATCCTCCGACATGCCAAGCTATTCTGGCCATGCCTCTTCCACGGCGAAACATTGAGGATCGACTGATTTGGCATGCTACTGTTGATGGTCTCTTCTTTGTTAAGTCGGCCTATCACTTGGCAGTTCGTCTAGATCGGTTGAATGGGCGGTGGCGGACGCAAGTTAGTTGAATGTGTGATGCCAACATCCCTCCGAAATTGAAGATATTTGCCTGGCAACTCTTGAGCAGAATTCTGCCGACTACTGAGGCGTTAATCGAGAGGAAAATTGAAGTCCTTCCCCGGTGTCCTGTGTGTTGGGCCCAATCGGAAACGATGGAGCACATGTTCCTTGATTGTCCGGTGGCCAGGGCTTTGTGGACTCAGTCTGGTCTGGATCATCTTGGTGAGGGCTTGCCTCGACATACATTCCCTCTTTTCCTAAGAAAGTTGTTGGCTATCTTGCAACAACCCTCGCAGGTCATGGAAGTTATTGCTATCCTCTGGAGGATTTGGCGATCCCGGAATTGGGTGGTCTTTGAAGGGAAGCAGTTTGATATCCGTGCGCTGATGCGGCAGTATCATCAGCAGGTAGGGGAATGGTTGAGCTTACCTAAGGATCCCCGGCGCCCCTCTCTGTCTCCTCCTAGCACTAGTACAGTGGGTTTAGGTGGGGCAGGGGGTCCTGTGTGTCGGTGGGATGGAGCAGTCCGATCAGGGTCTCACTCTGCAGGAGGCTTTGTGCTCCTTAGTGAGGGTGGGGAGACCCTTTGGGCGGCTGGTGTTCAGTTCCCCCATCTGGATGACCCGATGGTGGTGGAAGTACTTACCCTTCGTGAAGCAATCCGCTGGTGTATAACGCAGGGTTTTGTGTCAATGAGGTTTGAAGGCGATGCCAAGGTGGTCATTGAGAAGCTTTGTCAGGCTAATGCGCGTGATGGTCGGATTGGGGCTCTTTTGGAGGAGATTCTGCAGGTTCTTAGGATTTATCCGGGTTTCATTGTACGATTTGTAGGTCGGGGTAGCAATAGGATAGCTCATAGTGTAGCTAGAAAGGCCCTGTCTTTGTTCCCGTCTACATGTCGTTATTTTGACTTTCAGGCCTGGCTGAATTCCAGGATGTAATTATCGAGTTGTTTCTATCAATATATGATTATCTTTTGTAAAAAAAAAAAGTAAATTGCATTACAATTTGAAAATTACGCACAATTGAAGGCAACATACGCACGACAATCACTCATTGCCCAACACAAAAAAAAACTCGACATTGTTAAGAAAACTAACGGGAAAATAAATATCATCGCTTTAAAAAAGCTCGACAATAGCTATGTTTTTTTTAACAAAACAAATTAAATTTGAAAAATACTTCCGAGCCCGATGTAATCCCTATTTTCATGGAAGAATGACACGAATATTATTTTTTTAGAAATTTACCACCAATATGGCGGATTAAAAAGTATTGACAAGTATATTGTGTTTTGGAGAAAAAGTTAGGCGAGACCACCTGAGACTGAGGTGCCACCACCTGAGTCTCAGGTTAATAGATGGGAAGAAAGTCCCAGGTGTTGGCACCTGAGACTGAGGTGTTACCACCTGAGACTGAGGTGGCACCGCGCAGAACAATCCTAATTCTAACCCTAAACCCTGAACCATGAACCCTAAACCCTGAACCCAAAACCAACGAATTTCGTATCAGTTATTCATACCACAAATGGCTAATAGGTAAGAGACATATTTATTTTTTAATTATATTATTCAAATGTTATTATGATTGTGTTTAGTTTAATTAGTGAGTTTTTCTGTAGTGATTTTAGAAGTTAGAACTAGTCGTTCGGTGGAAATCGGAGAAAGTAGAGGATAATTTGGGCGTCAAATTCGTTGGTGGTGGTAGTTTTCAGTTGACGATTTTTCAAATGTAATAGTTGTGGTTTGAAGTAGTTGTTGTTTTTCAAATAGTTGTTATGGTTTAAGAAGGTTGTTGTAGTTGTTGTTTTTCAAATGTAGTAGTTGTTGTTCTTGGTCAAATTATAAAATGTCCGAGTTGTTGTTTGTTATTTGTTGTTCAGATCGACAGCGATCACAGCCCGTTCGGCCTACTACGACCTTCCAGTTTAATCCGTCATTTCAGGTAGGACATCAGACAGGCGCCAGCGAGGTGTGGTACCGGAGACCATCTAGTGTATCAGCATGGTGGTCGTCGTGGTGATGATCGTTAGAGTTTTTTTTTTTGTATTTTTGTTATGTTATTATTATTTGGGATATGTATGTGGACTATTATGTGGACTATTTATGTGGACTATTCTTTGAACTATTTTTACATTCATGTATGATGTTATTAGCGATAACTATTCGGAACAACAAATAACAAAAAACAACTACGACATTTTATAATTTGGCCAAGAACAACAACTACTACATTTGAAAAACAACAACTACAACAACCTTCTTAAACCATAACAACTATTTGAAAAACAACAACTACTTCAAACCACAACTATTACATTTGAAAAACCGTCAACTGAAAACTACCACCACCAACGAATTTGACGCCCAAATTATCCTCTACTTTCTCCGAATTCCACCGAACGACTAGTTCAAATCTTCTAAAATCACTACAGAAAAACTCACTGATTAAACTAAACACAATCATAATAACATTTGAATAATATAATTAAAAAATAAATGTGTCTCTTACCTATTAGCCATTTGTGGTGTGAATAACTAATACGAAATTCGTTGGTTTTGGGTTCAGGGTTTTGGGTTTAGGGTTCATGGTTCAAGGTTTAGGGTTTAAGGTTAGAATTAGGATTGTTCTGCGCGGTGCCACCTCAGTCTCAGGTGGTAACACCTCAGTCTCAGGTGCCAACACCTGGGACTTTCTTCCCATCTATTAACCTGAGACTCAGGTGGTGGCACCTCAGTCTCAGGTGGTCTCGCCTAACTTTTTCTCCAAAACACAATATACTTGTCAATACTTTTTAATCCGCCATATTGGTGGTGAATTTCTAAAAAAAAATAATATTCATGTCATTCTTCCTATTTCCATTAACTTCAACTATCAATCTCATCCGATAGGGAATCTCATGGTTCTGATCATGGTTGTCATGCCACCTGATTGAACCTGGTTCAACCTGTGCCGGTCATGAAATCGGCATGACCGATATGATCGACTTACGCATTCTAAGCAAAATGCATCAATTTAATGAATTTAATTAATAAAAAATTAATTTATTATTCATTTTATGAATTTAATAGTAAAATTTGATGATATTTGTTGAATTGTAACTAAATTTTCCACAAATATGTTTTATATATGATTAAATACATTGGATATTAATTTTTTCACATTCTTTTAAACCGACATGAACCGGTACAAACTGGTTATACCACCGGTCATACCATTCCACTTGCTAAACCGGCACAACGGTATAAATCGGATTGACAACCTTGTTCCTGATGCATTTCTTCTGCAATCATGGGGACCTCTCCAGCATTCTTCCCACAAACCTATGATCCAATTATTGGCCGATCCTTGGTGTTAATGGTGACCATAACTTGCCAGTTGCCACAGCTTTCATTCTCAAAATCTGAAGAACTAGGCCCATTGGCAAAGGGACAGACCACCTGCAATAATTAGAACCCGACGTTTCAATTTGAAGCCAGCCCATCACCTCATCAACATATGTTGCCACAGACACTGGAGCACAATGCACATGAAGCCAACAATTAATCAATGATGGGCCACCTCGAGAAGACGCTAAGCAAAATTGGGCCAAAGCCCAAAAAGGAGAATCTCATTTGGAGCAGAATCATAAGAGCCAGGTACATACGAAATGCATATGCACTAATTAGACAACATATGATTTGATGTTTGGTACGTTTTCTTATTAAGCAGTAAACACAGAGTCCCAGACAAACACATTATGAGTTCGGTTTCAACTTTCAACACACGGACTGTAGTACAACATTAAGGGCACAGAATTGAAGCGTCCATTTCTCTCCACCTTGAATGGAATCATCTCTTTTCAACACGTCGCAAGAACATCGAGCTATGAGTGTTCGTCTTCCGATTTCTTCAAATGCTTGGCTTCACATTGAGACGGTTTGCTAGCTTCTGACCGAGAGACTTGTCGGCCTACATAAAGAACAGGAGATAGCTTAGACAAACAGTTCACTTTCATCAACATTGTTGACATGGTTATCTTACGACTTATGAGGTGGGTTTTTCCCCCTAACCTGTGACCAGTATGTGATCCAGATGCTGCGGATTTCATGGGTGACTCTGGGGTCGGAAAGGGCGTCGATCCATCTGCAGATAAATCTTTCTTGCCTGGAAAAAAAGAATAAAAGGTTAGGCACTAGTGTTACTCATGAGTTCATGATGGGAGCTGCCAGACGTTTATGATTCTACCTGTCGGGTGCCCAGGAGCGGTATCTCTCCCCAGGTTGCTTGAAGTTGTTCTCCTTCGCAATCACACACTGCACTCATTGAGGTAAAGCAAAGCCGAAACCAAATTTATGTTAAAAATAATCTTCGAACAAAACAGATGGAAAAGGCCATAATGGAACACAGTGAATGTATAACACAAGTAGTAATGCTGTTGTTAAACAGCCCCTGTTCAACGACTGCCCCATCAATAGTAGATACTGGAATGAAAAAATGAATGCAACATAAAGAAGAGCAGAGCTTACCTTCTCACGCTTGCCCGTGCACATTTGAGGAGGAATGGGGAATTGCTCCGCATGGCGAACTGGATCATACCTTGATGGGAAATAATTCACCTGAGAAGTTGCATCATAGAGTCCAATCAGAACATGAGCCAAATCCGAATTATATTTGGGTCTGGCCTGCTTTAAACCAAATATCGATGTGGTCCAATTGAATCAAGTAAATATGTTTGTCAAGAGCATGTAGAAATTACCTCCTCATCCCTATGCATGAAGTTCATGAGACCTTCATGGTGATTGTTATGATGAGCGCACTTAGGAGCATTAGCAGGGAGCTGCAGATAGTTTGGTCCAAGACGGTGCCTCTGGGTATCAGAGTAGGAGAAGACCCTTGTCTGAAGCAGCTTGTCATCCGAATAGTAAACCCCAGGAACCACAAGCGCAGGGCAGAATGCAAGCTGCTCATTCTCAGCAAAGAAGTTATCAATGTTCTTGTTCAAGACCAAGCGGCCAACCGGCTGAAGAGGAATGATGTCTTCTGGCCAGGTCTTGGTGACATCAAGTGGGTCAAAGTCGAATCTATCCTCATGATCTGGATCGATCGTCTGGATGAAAAGCTTCCACTCGGGATAGTTTCCAGCTGCAATCGAGTCATAAAGATCTTGGGTAGCATGGCTATGATTAGCACCACCAACTTTAATCGCCTCATCCTCCAACAGACACTTCACCCCACAAGTGGGCTTCCAGTGAAATTTGACATAGTAAGCTTTGCCCGACTTGCTGACCAAGGTATAGGTGTTGACACCAGAACCCTCCATGTGTCTGTAATCTTGAGGAACACCGAGGTCATCAAAGAGGAAGGTGAACATGTGCAGACTCTCAGGGTGATGGGAGAAGAAATCGAGGATTCTCCAGTTCTCCTGAATGTGAGACTTAGGGTTTGGCTTGAGAGCATGAACCATGTCAGGGAACTTCATCCCATCACGGATGAAGAAGACTGGGAAGTTGTTTCCAACCATATCAAAGTTCCCCTGCATTATTAAGAGCAAAGCAACATTAAGAACTCACAGAACATGAATCATTGATGGTCGAATGATTAAGGTGCCTAATGTTAGGCAGATATAACCATACGATTTAGTATTCAATAAATTACCACCTAGCAAAGTTTACATAATGTTATTAATGAATCCAGTACAGAAACAGATGTTTACAGGATGGAAAAAGAATCGAGAAGATAATTTAAAAAGGCACAGTAGAAAATACAGGCTACACATGAATCCATTCACACACGG
The DNA here is from genome assembly GCA_946122785.1 of Linum tenue. Taxonomy (NCBI): domain Eukaryota; kingdom Viridiplantae; phylum Streptophyta; class Magnoliopsida; order Malpighiales; family Linaceae; genus Linum; species Linum tenue. The sequence continues at coordinate 44,085,318 of CAMGYJ010000002.1, forward strand.
TCAACCAAGAACCAAATGGGTGACCGATAATTATGAGTTTTACCTCTCTGGTATAGAACTTCACAGCGAAACCCCTAGGGTCTCTTAGAGTTTCGGGACTGCCACGCTCATGGATAACAGTGGAGAACCTAACGATCACAGGAGTTTGAACTCCAGGAGCTCGGAGGAAATCAGCACAAGTGAGATTAGAGATATCATGGGTGACCTCAAAGAAACCCTTTGCACTTGCTCCCCTGGCATGGACAACACGCTCCGGAATTCGCTCCCTGTCGAAGTTGGCTAACTTCTCCACCAGATGATAATCCTCCAGAAGAATTGGACCTGCCGAAATCAGAACAAGAACCAACAAGGTCAACCTCACTTCAGATACAATCGAGCCCATGTTCATACAAAATCACCGGTTGATCTTTACAAACACAAACCAAATGAGAATCACCGTAGTTCATACAATTAGCATCACAAATGGCATAACCCCATAAGCAATTCCCAGTTCCGAACCTACCAAAAAATCTCAAACCAAAAAATCAAAAAAGAAACAGGAGATGGGATGCACGTCACTGTAAACGCGAACACACATCGCTATTTAATAGCGCACCAGCTCACAATTAAACACTCCGAGAGCATAAAACAGTACAGACTAGAGACTAACAATTCAACAATCCCAAAAATAATCAACCAAACAGGGAAGCAGGGAAAAGCTAGAAACAAAATACCTCTAGGTCCAACGGTCATCGAAGAGTTGTTGTTCCATACTGGAGCGCCGGAATTGGTTGTGAAGAACGGAGAATTGAAAGCGCTCGAAGGACGATGCTGTAATCAAACCACGCAACCATCAATCAAAGAGAGTACTGAGAACACCAAATCAATCACTAAACCCGAAAACGAATCCGAAACCGAACATGGATTAGGGTTCTGATTAATCAAAGCAAGCAAATGGAGGAACGATCAATTATAAGGAGCAAGTGATTGAGCAATCATTACATACCCTGTAAGGATCCATGGCGGGAGAGAAGGGTTGCGGGATGAAAAATGGAGGAAAGAAGGAAAAGGAGAAGAAGATCAGCACCACCGATTGAAGCTCTGCGAATGGCGGATAATAATATCGAAGATTTTCAGTCTGTTTCTGGATTGGTAATAAATTTATAGGAGGTGCGTGGCTCACACAACCATTTTCAGATTTTACGGAACTTTTTCTTATTTTAGGGTTTTTTTTTTCTTCTGATTTTCCCTCGGAAATAAGAAACGTCTATCATTATCCACACTTAAATTAATTATTTCACTTTTTTTAAGAAACAGATTTATTTATTATTAAATAAAAAAGTGAAACAAGATAGAAAATTGCCTAATCATCATCATAATCGCTAGTTAAACGCTCCGCTTGTGGATAACGATACCGGTAGAAGAATATGCTCCTGAAGTCCTTTGGGGTCCAGATCGGGTCAGTAACTGATGGGTCAGTAACCCATCAGTAACCCCTTCTATGGTCCCCACGTGTCAGACACTTTTTTATTTAAATTAAATATGAAAGGGGCAGTACAGTAAAATTGCACTTTCTCCTATTTATTATAAGAGGCTGACCTTTGACCGTACCACATCAGCGCCTCCTTCTCTCTCCTTGCAAAACATTTAATTTTCATTCCCTTAATCTTTAACGGACGATTTCTCACTCGTTTTAAGTCGAAATTTAATTTTTTTTGCACAGTTAGATCAGATTAATTGTGCTCTTCAAAATGATATCCACTTTGATATTTTTTGGACACAAAAAAATTTGTCAGTTATTACCAGTCTATACCATATGGTATTGACTGTACCATATGGTATTGACTGGTATTAAATAAGAGCATACCATATGGTATGAAAATTTTTGCCACATGAATATATATTTCGTTACTACCATATGGTATAGTGTGGTAATATCAATATATATTTCGTTACCACCCAATACCATATGGTATAGTGTGGTAATATCAATATATATTCCGTTACCACCCAATACCATATGGTATAGAGTGGTAATACTAATATATATTTCGTTACCACCCAATACCATATGGTATAGTGTGGTAATATCAATATATATTTCGTTACCACCCAATACCATATGGTATAGTGTGGTAATATCAATATATATTTCCTTACCACCCAATACCATATGGTATAGAGTGGTAATACCAATATAGATTTCGTTATCAACCAATACCATATGGTATAGTGTGGTAATATCAATATATATTTCGTTACCACCCAATACCATATGATATAGTGTGGTAATACCATATGGTATAGAGTGGTAATACCAATATATATTTCGTTACCACATAATACCATATGGTATAGTGTGGTAATACCAATATATATTACCTAAAAGAAAGGGGAAAAAACAAAAGGAGGGAGAGAAAAAAAAAACTTGTCTTCTGTCTCATCTCATTTCATCCACAACCAAAGAACACCAAACGCCAAAAAAGGAGAAAGATCGAAATTAAAGCCAACGAGTTGATGAAGAGAAGAAACGCAATTAAAGAGGGTGACTTCAATTTTTATTAGTCGATTGCTAGAGAAAAAAAATAAAGATGGAAGAGAGCATATCTAGATTTGAAAAGGAGATTGTGAGAGAAAAGTAAGAGAGAAGGAATAGAGAAATGATCTTAAAAGAGATTGAGAAAAGGAAGAGAGAAGGAAGAGAGAAAGAAGAAAATAAAGTGGCAGAGAAAAGTTTATTCTTTCTCTTTCATTGAAAAGTCAGCATTGAAGTGCGGAATAAATAAAAAAAATTAAAAATACAAAAACGGACAAAAATGCCCCTCCCCACCTCCGCGTCCAGCCAACCACCTAATTGCTCCATTCCCAGATCTACGGTTCCCCTGTATTTACTGATAGCTCAGTAACCATTGGTTACTGACCCTATCCCAAACCGTTCTTTGGGGTTATTGTATAATATATTACGCCTTATTTATTTAATCAATAGTCTATTTCATAAATAAATACGAAAATTTCTAAAATTTGTTAAAATTAATTTAGATTTCGAGAGTAGATCAAATCACATTGTTGCATGTTATCTCACCGATAAAATGATAATCAACACGTCAATAACATAATTATTTTTTCAACATTCATCAATTTTCTGGTAGCGACGATTCTAGATTCACTAAGTGTATGTAGAATGAGAGGCCAGAATGCGGGAGCGGTTACGGTGAGTACTTTTTTATAGTAATCACCGTGGTTACTAAGGGTAAATTGGGTATGGAAAAATAAATTATATTAATTAATTTTTTAATAAATTACATTTAAGGCAGTTACAAAAATCTATTAATTAAAAATCTCTCTTTCTCTCACTTCCGTAATCTCCAGCCAGATTTCCTTTCCATATTTTTCTCAATCTTTCTGCCAAAAAAAAAAAAACCGAAATCAGTACCAATCCATTAGACAAACACTACCACTTTGAAAAATATCAATACCATTGCAGAAATAAATCTATACCATTACACGAAAACTACCATTGCAGAAATAAATTTATACCATTACACGAAAACTACCATTCAAGAAATAAAAACACTACCATTTCACAAAACATCAATACCATTCAAGAAATAAAAACACTACCATTTCGCAAAACATCAATACCATTCATGAAATAAAAACACTACCATTTCGCAAAACATCAATACCATTGCAGATTTAATCACTACCAATGCGACAAAATCGATACCAATGTAACAAAATCAATACCAATGCGACAAAATCAATACCAATGCGACAAAAACTATACCAATACGACAATAACACTACCACTACGAAAAAAATGACTACCATTTAAAAAAAATGACTACTGAAAAAAAATGACTACCATTTAAAAAAAAACATACCATTCCAATGGAATTCCTCCTTCCAATTGCAGAGACGATGGTGAGCACGACGAGGAAACTACCGGGATTCTCCTCATCCTCCTCGATCCGAACCGTCTCCTTCTTGACATTGACGTCGTTCCTGATCGTGACGGCGGCGACAGGCAGGGGAGCGGGGAGCTGAGGTGGCCTGCAGGCAGGGGAGCGGGGAGCAGAGGTGGCCGTCTCCTTCTGGTGCTCGACGTACGACGCGGCCGGCAGGGGAGCGGGGAGCTGAGGTGGCGGCGGCGGCGAGGGGTAAGGGAGGGCGCCATCGGGGGGAGGGTGAGGGGAGGGAGGGACGCCATCGGCGGGAGGGAGGTCCGGTTGGGGTGGTCGGAGGGAGGAGGGAGAAGGGAGAAGACGGCGGCGGTTGTGGGAGAAGGGAGAGACGGCGGCGGTTGTGGGGTTGTATTAGGGTTTGAATATAATATATAGAGTAATTAGGTGTGGTATGTTTTTCATTTCCTAAATTACCCTTATCTAATCTTAATCGTTAATTTAAAAATATAATAAAATAAAGATAATGAATGGTATAGATGTTAGTAGCCACCGTGATTACTCAAAATTGAGTAACCACCCTAACCTATTCCCCAGAATGCGTCTAGTAAACCAATGGAGAGTTCCATTGAGTCAAGACAAACCACAGGATTATGACTGATTTCAATGCTTTGTTTGGTCACAAAGATGCTGATTAAGCACATTAGCAAATACACGTAACATTATTGTTCCAACACAACGCATGTTATACCACAAATCAGTCTTTTACTCCATCATAAAAACACAGCCCAAGTTCCTTCACAGCAATACATCTCTCGTAGTATATTATTTTGTCCAAATGCACCAACAACTGAATTGGCAATGACAGACTTTTTTTTTTTATAGCAAATAAATTTTGTCAAACCAAGTATAGAACGTGTGTGTCTCTAAAAAAAAGTATAAAACGTGTCTATCTTTTCACAAAACAAATACGGATTTCTACCAAAAAAAAAAAAAAACACATACGAATGGAATTTCCAACACCTTTCACATACGTTTAGAGCTTTTATTTTGGTGTACGAAGACTGGAAGAGGTTGTTGGCTTTATTGAAAGTGACCAACGCCATTGGCTTCGCCGCTTCGGGAGAACGATAAACACCGTTGATATTTTCCCTACGAGCACTTCTACTATGCTATATAGTATTAGTGTTTTAATGTACAATTTGAAGTTGTACCATAACATTAAATGTATAAGTTTAGATTATACCATAAAAAAATTTGTACAATTATGTTATGATACAACTTTACAACTTGAAGTTGTACCATCACATAAATGTACAAATTTAAGTTGTACCATAAAAGAATTTGTACAAAACGTATAGGTACAATTTGAAATTGTACCATAACGTTAAAGGTACAATTTCAAGCATAGGCGGAGGGAGACCCGTTGGGCCTTGTCCCGGGACAGGGGTAAATTTCGGAGGAGCAAAAATATGTCATATATGTATATTGGTGATGCAAAACAATGCTTATAGGTAGTATTAGAGTATTTTTGTCACTACAGCACAACTCATTACTTAATCATAAATTGTCATAAAATTAATTTATTATACTATAAACGAAGTCTAATTGCAATAAAGATCTAATCGGATCTCTTTTCTCCTTATGCCTATTCGATTTTTTCCCAACCCTGAAATTGTCTAGCGACAACGACAATTTCACTAGTTTTGATTCTACGAATTACAACTGCAAATGTAAAAAGAGCATTTTTCAGCTTTGAGTTATATTAAGAACAAGTTTTCAAGTAGATTTGGCGACCAATTTGCTAATGCTAATTTAGTGAGATACATTGAAAAAGACTTATTTAATAGTGTAGACGATAAATGTTTTTGCGTTTCTTTCACAATATGAAATCTCTCTGTGATTGTTAAAACCAATGATTGTATAGGCGATTATTTTTAATCTATGAATGAATTATGCATATATAATTAATTTTAATTATTTTTTATTTAATTATTTTTAATTAAATATTTATATATTTATATTATGAAAAGAGGACAAGTGTGATTTAAAATGTTGACTCCGTCACTAATTTCAAGTTATACTATAAAGACAAAAATTTATAGCACCGATATTGTAAAATTCCTCTTTTCCTATATGGTTTTCCTTTATTCTTCTTCTTTAAAAAAAAAGTTTTATTGTTGGAAAAAGAAAAAGGGAAAATAATTGAGAACGTCATGATTTTCATAAATTTCCTTATCCTGCAATTTTGGTGTTATGCTCTTCGAGGCGCACTGATGGGCTGAGCATGAAATAGGCCACTCTTGTAGCGACGCGTAGGATAGGATGCACCTTGAACTGTGTGCTACTGCCACTGGGTATACTGACAGTGTGAAAGCCTGTCGAGGAAGGAGATTAGGTAAATAAATAGTGTATACGAATCGCTAAATGTCGCTCTTAAAATTGCTAACGGTCGCCCTAACTTTAGTGATAAATGACTTATATACCCCAATAAAATTTCAAAATTTAAACAAACCAAACAATCCCTAACCCCTCAAACTGAACCCTCATCTGCCTTCTTCGCGAATCCCTCTCGACGAACTAGTTCGTCGGCGTCTTTCCCGCCGCCGTCGTCTCCCGTTTTCTAACGAAATTTCCAAAAAAAACGCTCAACCTAAGGCAAGTTACGGTTGGTCCATGGTGCAACCGCAACTCACTTGCGGTTGGCCCATGGTGCAACCGCAACTCACTTGCGGTTGGCCCACGGTGCAACCGCAAGTGAGCTGCGGTTGGCCCATAGTGCAACAGCAAATGAGCTACGGTTCCTTTTTTTTTGTTTTGTTTTTTTTTTCAATTTTTGGAGTGAACTTTACCGATTCAGAGTCGCTAATCATGATCCAGACATCATATCGACGATTCCAACTCCATAATGATGATGATGGATTCTCTCTTTTGAATAATATTTTATTTTCTTTACTAAGTGGTGTTTGTTTGCTAAAGGAAGAGTAAAGAAGCTAAAAGGTTAATTTTGTAACTTTAATGTTTTTTAGGGCGACATTTAGCAATTTTAAGGGCGACCTTTAGCAACTTCCGTAAATAACGATTAATGTCATACTTACATTTTTTTCTTGTGACACAGATTCAGCTTGGTGATCTCAAAATCAAAATATTATTATTAGGTTCTTCCTTCCCATGACATTATGTAATCACTTTTTAAAGCCTAAACACCCCATTCCTCTTACAAGCTTATTCACCAACGGCCACCCAGATGAAAAATTTCCTGGTAGGTTATGGGAAATGTGGGAGTGTAGTTGGCTTTGATGACGATGTTGGGCTGTTGGCTCCTTCTGGGTAGAGAAATCGGAATTGGACTTGGAACTGCCAAAGGGCGTGGAGCAAATAATTGGGTTCTACGAATCGAGTGTTGACAGTTGAAAGCACAATCGAGTTCAAACATAGCAAAATTTAAGTATTCAGCATATTAGTAGGGGGAAATTAAGTTTTTGTGGCATAGCTTCCGTGTCTTGGCCACACCAAAACCAGGAAAAATAACAAGAGACAAATGGGGAACTGGGAGAGGACATAGTTCCACGTTAAACATAACTACGTAATGGGATCGGTTACTATGACAACACCCCTTGTGTTGTTAGGATGACAACACTAATTTTCAACAAATAGGAAGTTAGAGATGTGATGACTTTTTATTAGTTGAATTGACCTAATGTAAAATCAAAGCAGGGGTATAATTTTCATTATGAAAATTATGTTTAAATAATAATAAAAAATAAAATATTAATAATAAAAAAATAAAATATTTAAAAAATAGTTTTTAATTTTCTGCCCAAAATTTCATCGCCGAAATTCGGTCACCGGTCGCCGGAATCTGGTCATTGGTCACCAGAATATGTTATTTTGTCGCCGGAATATGCCCACCGTCGCCAGAATCCAATAACCGTGGTCGAAATATGCTTACTGGCGTCAAAATCTACTCATCGAGGGGGAATATGTTTATCGGTGCAGGAATCCGGTCACCCACGGTCATCGGAGTTTGGTCAATGACCACCGTATATTATGGTCTGCATTGTGAGATTTATGGTTTGGTTTCTCGTGTTTTTTGTATGCTATTTGTAATTTGTCTTATCGTGTTACTGGTTTGCATTAAGAAGTTTCTGGTGTGCTTTAAAAAAATTTGTGGTGTGTTTTGAGGTGTTTCTGGTTTGTTTTAATAGATTTGTAGTCTGCATTAGGATTTCTGGTTTGCTTTTTGTGATTTTCTTTACGGTGTTTGTGGTTTGCATTATGAGGTTTCTGGTGGGCTTTCAAAAATTTCGTGGTTTGTTTTGTGGGGTTGTTGGTATGTTTTACGAGATTTGTGGTCTGCATTAGGATGTTTCTGGTTTGCTTTACATCGTTTCTAGTTTGTATTAGCAGATTTTTGGTGTGCTTATGAAATATTGTGGTGTACTTTGTGGGATTTATCGTATGTTTTAGACGATTTGTGGTATACATAGGAGGTTAATGGTAAGCATTAGAAATTCTATCTTCTTTTTGAAAACGAAAGGAAGGTAAATCCTTCAATGTCGACATTCAAAAATCTCACTGAAAACAATCAAACATTCAACATAAATCTCATATCACTGGAATCATCGGCAATAATCAATCAAAATAAATGGCAAATCAAGACATATAATCGAGCTGGAATAGAGCTAGAAGAGAACGAATGAGAAAAGAGCTGCGCAAATCAAGACATATAATTGAGCTGGAATAATAGAGCTAGAAGAGAACAAAGAGACATGTTTTAGAGCTGCAGTAGGTCCCTGGTTCAAATAATTAAAACTCTAAACCCATGATGTCCCCAGCTGAATAACATGCTTCGTCTCCACCATGCACACAAGGCCTCCACCATGCGTACGAGATCAGGAGAACAGAGAAGATCTCGTTGAGGTGAAGTGCAGCAGCAAAGGAGGTAACGGCGAGAGCGACACAGAGTTCCCCACCTAGATCCAACTTTCCCCAACAGCGAGTTCCTCATCACCACTTCTGCCGCCACCGTCGGCGCGAACACAATCTGCCACCGTTGCCGCGAACGCAACACAATTGAATCGGAGGAAAATGGAGGAATATAGAAATTCGAATCACAAACTCAATTGCTAGGCGTCCGGAGATGATCTCAAAATTTGAATCACAAACTCAATTTCCAGATGATCTCGATGCCGTCGAATTCGTCCAGGATAGTGGCGGATTGAGGAGCACTGCTTGCCTGAGATTGGAGGAGAAGGATCGACGCCTCAATTGTCGGAGGCCACGTTCTCGGCGGCGATAGAAGATAGGACTGAGGAGAAGCGGTCGGGAAAGGTAGGGGAGGAGATCGAGAGTGATCTAGGAATTGAGATATTTTAATTTAATTTTTATTTTATTAGATTATGTGTAAGTTTACCCTTATGCCCTTAATGAATCATGTTGTTACAGTAACAACAAAAGGGTTGTTGTTATTTTATCTGTTCCCCTACATAAGTCCTTTACATACCTGAAATAGTTCCGGGGAAACCGAACCAACCTAAATCCCATTGAAAGAAACCCAGTGCCAAAACCATATTTTTTTTCTTCTTCCAATAGATCTCATGATTAATGAGAAAGAGCAAAGATCCGATGTTTGTACAGGAGGAAATCGATACACTAGATAACCAAGTAAGATAGTCGAACCTGTCAAAGAGATGACCCAAAATCATAATTTGGTCACCAACCCAGTTTTTAGTCCAGCGCACCTGACCCTAGGGCCCAAGCCACACCTCGGCGGCCCGGCCCAGCCTTGCAGTAGTAAACTGTTAAGGCTGGCTTCTCGAATCGTAAAACAGAAGTCCCAACGGAGAGAACCTTCGTCGTATTTTGTCCGCTCCGCTCTGCTCCTCACATGATCAGAGATCTCGTTGTCCTCCGTCAGCAAGCTCTCACAGCTTAAGCAGACCAAATTTCCTTCCATCCGACTTTTGACGAAAAACATCGACCTCTACCTCCACCGTCCTCTCGATGAAGACATTGACAAGAGCGCGTTGTAGATAAGTTACATGTCGGCCGTTGGGGGTTCTTGTTTGTGGTCGCAGACGAGGTTATTGGTACTGAACTGGGTTCGTCTCGAATTTTCCAGCGGGAGAACTGAGCGAAGCTTCTATGGCTAGGGATGAATCGTCAGCACCATTATGTATTAGTGACCTTCTTGCGTCTCACCATCTACTGGAAGAGGTTTTGATTCGCATTCCTTTCCGTGATGTGTTTCGGTGCATGTCTTTTTGCTGCTCTGGCTTTCCTATATCCGAGATAATCCATATTTCAAGAGGCGCTTCATTCTGTAAGGGATTGATACGGAATCAGAGTTGATCTTCTTCAGGCAGTGCGGTTCAAGTCAAATGCATCCGTAATGGTTTGGACCTATCCTTACATTTCCTCCCACTTCATGCCCGTGGGACAGTGGTTTTGGGATCTTCCAGTGGCTTACTCTAGTGTTACTCTTTTGGAAAGTGGATTACCATGTATTCATGCTCCTAATATTTCCCTTGACCAATTTAGGCTTGGTTTACCTACAATCTTTACATGAAGTGAATTGAAAAATGAAGTTGTATTAAAAACCAGTATTGTTTTAAGCCTTAGCTTGCAAAAATTTTACTTGTTCCCTAACTCTTAATTGAAAGATTTGTGGAGAGTTTAGTTTCACCGCCCACCTTTTAGCCATTTGGCCGATAGTACTCATCTGTCACGCTCTATTGATGTCGTTCTAGTCCTGCGATGGAAAAATATTTACGGGGGTGAGACGTCACTCAATGAGTAAATAATAACCTAATATAAATATTAATACGAAATGATATCATGCTATGTTGTGACTCGGAGTGTCTTCTATCCATTAGATTCGGTGCATATTAATAACTTGATAACTTTACCTATGTCTCACCTATGTAGATTTACACAAAATTTCTTCCCTCGTCCATTCAACCTTTCACATATACGTTATATGTCATACATGATTCGTTTAGGGTTTCACCTTTACTTTACCCTACCTGGTGTTGCAAATAGTTCATATTTATTCTCATACACCATACGGAATTTTCCATCATATCTATGCACTTCTATTAACACTGCATCATGGGATGTGTTATATACACATAACATTATACACATTAGTGTCTCATGGCAGTATCATAATTAAATCAACATATCATAACTGCTTACAACATAGTTCCCTGATCAATCAGTGTATCACTCGTCATAGGAGATTATCACAAAATGTACCTCATATACCTTCATATAACATATAAAACACATCAACCTTCACATAACAGTTCCCTGATCAATCAGTGTATCACTCCCTACTTTGACTTTTATTCCCCCTTCTTCTATTAAGTCCACGTCTGTACATACTTATATATTTAAGTTTGTGAAGTAACTATATTTCATGCAGATTAAAGAGACAATAATTGGATCCCTTAAATAAAAAAACTAAACCACCTAATAATCAACATGCAAAAGTCCTGAAGCCCATCACTATCCTCACGAAAGGGCATCCATGAAACTTAACTAGCAACCAGTTATAATTATTCCAATGTTGATTCCTCTCCCCTCACCAAAACTCTCAAACACTACTAATAGCAAAAGATCAATTACGTAGGTATTAGCTGACCCTGTATTAGCCCTTATACTCGCCAAGCTGCTTCTTTTGTCCCAAGAAGAAGGCCTTGGGCAGTTTCTGAGTTGATTTGTAGGTGAAGGAAAGAAACAAATCTCTCCCACCCTACCCTCTCTCTTTTATTCGGTTGGGAAAAATCCACAAGTTATTTGGTTAGAACAAAGGGACATCTTGTGGCTTCCTCTGCATGGGGTGATAAAAAAAACCAAGTTGAGACTAATCAAGTTTCATAATGTAATACCACTACCTTCATCGGAGAAGTTTTCATCTTTTAAACCTTTTTAATATTCGTGTTTCATTTACATTATCAGTTAATGGTAACAAATATAGCTCTTAAATTAGTCCTCACACATATTGACCAACTCGAACGAAAAATGGTGTGACAATTCCTCCCCTCTAAAAAAACTGTCGGCCTCGAAATTTAACTTGAATAATTTGGGTATTCAGCATTCATGCATTGGTTATTCCTCACACTTTTACCCTCGATATCACTTCCCTCCTTAGTTTGTCTTCCTTAGAAAAGAAATGTAATTATGATTCTCAATCTACCATTTGAATCCTTCCAGACACCCAACATCTCATTACACAATATCCATAAACTCTTCGGATCACTTTATAGTTCTGGAAACCTATGTCTCTAGTATTCCTCAATCTTTAATATGTATGCACTAAACCATATTAAAATTTAAAACCCCTTAGGGTTGTCTCCGAGTTTTAGATTCATTATCACATAAAATTCACATAATGGTATCTTAGTACTCATATGAATTGGGTTAATTGCAAGAATGGTCACTGGGTTTACTAAAACCGTTCATGTTTGGTCACTGCAAATATTTAATTCCATTCATGGTCACTAAGATTAGTTCAATAGTTCAAGTTTGGTCACTCTCCGTTAGTCTCTGTTAGTTTTTGCTGATGTGGCAGTCAACTATTATAGTTGACCGTTAAATGAGTGACGTGGCCAATAAAAAAATAAAAAAATAAAAAAATTTAAATATTTACAATTTCCACCTCATTTTACAACTATTAAAAAATAAAAATAAAAATAAAACTTTGTGTTTTCAATTGCAAGTAACACGGTTTTTGTTTGTTGTTCTCTGATATAGAAAAGTTCTAACAGAAAAGAGGCAGAAACATGTTTTTTTCAATAATCAATGATTAAATTCAAACCATCTTACTACAATAAGTCAAGTCGTCAAAGAATCAAAGAAAAACCCAACCAGGTCTATAATAACAAACTATAAACAAAGCTACACAGTTGCCATAATCAACCCGTTAATCCCCTGATTAATCAATTTAATTCGGTTGCTTAATGATCCGCTGAAGAACAACAGTCCTCGCCCACCGAATATCCCGGCTGCACACGTCAGCCTGAACCCCCAACTCCTCCACATTCCTCATGAACCCGCCGAGCTTCTTCCTGATCTCCTCGATCCCAATCTTCACCGCCGCGTCGCCGCCGTCCTCCTGAGTAGCAAACTCCGCCGCCTTGTCCAAGGCCGCCATCTCCACCTCCAGCCGGTCCACCATCACGCGGATTGTCTCCAGATCCCTAATCGCGACATAGCTCCCGACCTGCATTGTCCCGACGAGCTCCTTCTGCCGCTTCACCGCGCTCTCGTAGTTCCGCCACAGCGAATCGATCCACTTCCCCATCGACCCCAGGGGGATCGACGCGCCGCCGCCAGCGCGGCGGCCACGGGAGGAGCTGCCATCGCCGCCGCCACGATGGAACAGATCAGCACCGCCGCGAAGCTGGCGACGAAGATTATGCTCGACAGCTTCCTCCACGAGTGGATCGACTTCAATTTCTTGCCCAGCTTCCGCTTCTTGCTCTGCAGCTTCTCCAGCATCTGGATCTGCTGCTTGTGGACGTTCAGAAACCGAGTATAGAACTCCTCCGTGAAAGGATCCCCTGCTTCCTTGAAATTCCTCAGCTCCTCCAGCGTCCTCTTGTACGAAGCCTTGGATCCCGATTCTCCCGATTCCGATTTCGACGACGACAATTGCTCGTAGAACTGCTGGAGCGCGACGAGGAGGAGAAGCTGGTTATCTCTGGCTTTCTTCAGCGACTTCTCGAGTGCGGCGCAGAAATCCAAGGTGTGGAGGTTGTTGTCGAAGTACTCCTCCACGAGCTCGAAGAGCTCCTGGCTCTTCCATATATCCCTCTTGCAATCGAGTATTGTGAAACTATCTAATCCCCAATTCTCTACAAGCTACTCAATCATTCTACAATAGTCTACATGTCTCCAGAAGACTCAAGATATGTGCATGAAAAAAAATCTGCTCATGCTTATCCATCGCCAACTACCCATTGCAATTAAACAAATCAAAAAAAATGGCTCACCACAAAGAACAAGTCTGTTAACAACTACCCTCATTATTAAGCTACCTAGAAGTTTCTCTAAGGCGGTTGTGGAGTAGTATAAATAGAGACCTTGTTAAGCTTGTAATGGATCAGAGAAAGAGCAAGAAGCAAAGTAGTAGAGAGTGAGTGGGTGAGCAAATTTGAGAGTCTCTTGTATCGGGCAATAATTGCCAAGTGTTTGCAAAAATAGTTTGAGTGAAATAAAATCCAATTCCTCTAAATTTTCGATCCTAAACCCATTACATTTCCGCTAGTGCCCAACAAATTTGGTATAAGAGCTTATACCATTTTTCCTATCCTCCTAAACCATCCCCAAATCATCACCCATAAAAATCCCCAAATATCATGGCAGCTCAAGCGAACACCATGTTCGTGAATACTCCTAGTCAGATTCCCATCTTCGAGGGTGAATCCTACGAGTTTTGGAGCGAACAAATGGAGACCATCTTCGTTGCTAAAGACTTGTGGGATATCATTCAAGAAGGTTATGAGGAAGTTCTGACGGAGAGAGACTCTAGCAAAGCTTCAGAATATGAGCTGAAGCAATACAAGGAGAATGTCCGTAAAAATGCCAACGCCTTGCGGATAATCCAACAGGCGATAAGCAAAACCATATATCCTCGAATTTTTGGCATTAAAAATGCTAAAAAGGCGTGGGAAGTTTTGCGAAATGAATTTCAAGGCAATGAACGGGCAATCTCCATCAAACGCCAAAATTTATGGCGGGACTTCGACAATTTGTCGATGAAAGAGACTGAAAGTATCAAAGACTTTCATTCTCGTACAGCCGAGATAGTTAACCAAATAAAAGCAACTGGTGACACTATCGAGGAAAAGAAAATTGTGGAGAGAGTTCTTCGCAGTTTGTCCCAGAAATTTGAGCATGTCGTGGCAGTCATTGAAGAGACAAAAGATTTGTCTAAATTACCAATGACTGAGTTGATGGGATCACTCATTGCTCATGAGCAGAGGATGAGGCGATTTACTGATCAACAACCACAGGAACAAGCCTTTCAGTCAAGAGTTAACATGGCTGAAAGCAAAATTACAAAACCGGAGCAGGACCGCAGAGGGGGCAACTTCCAAAGGAGAGGAGGAAAATCAAATTTTAGAGGAAGCAACAGGAGGGACCAACAACAAAAATCTGATGGCAACAGTAGCCCATACTGCATAATATGCAAGAAGTCGGGACACACGACAAGAGACTGCAAGTTTAAATGCAAGAAGTGCAGAAATCAGAATCACTCCCAAAGGGATTGTTGGTTCCAAAAGAAGAAAGAAGATGGAGAAGCCAGTTTCACTCAAACTGAGGAAATTTCTCAGGTATCACTCTCATGCCTCAAAGATGATAGAAATTTACAACTTCCATGGATGGTAGACAGTGGCTGCAGTAGTCATATGACAGGAGAAAGGGAGTCCTTCACTGAGATAGACGACAATTATCGCTCTCAAGTAAAGATTGGAGACGGGACTATACTGGAAGTCAAAGGAATTGGCACAGTGGTCGTAAACTCTGAGGCAGGTAACAAAACTCAAATTCAAGAAGTTCTATATGTTCCTAATTTGAAGCAAAATCTCCTCAGTGTTGGCCAACTGATGCTAAAAAAATTCAAGCTATTATTTGACAACGGCGCATGTGAGATCATCAACAAGAACAATGGTCTTACTATCGCCAAAATACCTATGTCTTCCAGTAGAATATTTCCCTTAGCACTTTCAAGAAGTGCAGGTGTAGCATTGAAAGCCCAAAGGATGGATGATTCCTTCCTATGGCACCTAAGATATGGCCACTTGAATTTCAAAGGCCTAAACTTGTTGAAGCAGAAGAGGATGGTGACCGGACTACCCAACATCAACAGAGATATCAAAATATGCGAAGGATGTATTTATGGAAAAATGCATCGCCTGCCTTTCCCGAAGACTGCTTGGAGAGCAAGAGCACCGCTGGAGCTAGTTCATGCAGATATTTGCGGGCCAACAAGAACGCCATCAATAAGCGGTAAAAGATACTTCTTACTGTTTGTTGATGATTATACAAGGATGATGTGGATATTTTTCCTGGAGCAGAAATCAGAAGCATTCTCCAAGTTCCTTCAGTTCAAAGCAGCAGCGGAAAAAGAATGCAGTCGACCAATCAAGACACTCCGCACAGATCGTGGGGGAGAATTCATCTACAAACCATTCATGGAGTATTGTCGCAAAAATGGCATCAAGAGGCAGTTGACAGTTCGATACACACCACAACAAAATGGTGTGGCAGAGCGAAAGAACCGCACTATCGTGGAGATGGCTAGAAGCATGCTAAAAGGAAAGAAGCTACCCACCAAGTTCTGGGCAGAAGCTGTCAACACAGCTATCTATATCCTCAACAGATCACCGACTAAGGCAGTCCATAACAAGACACCATATGATGCATGGCATCACCGAAAGCCGGAAGTTAATCAACTTAAAGTTTTCGGTTGCATAGCCTATGCTCATATCTCTACCCCTAATCGAGATAAATTCGATCAAAAGGGAGAGAAGCTAATATTCACTGGATATAGTGATGAATCCAAGGGATATCGACTCTATAATCCTGTGAAAAATGAAACGGTGATCTCAAGAGATGTTATCTTCGACGAAATGTCAGAATGGTGCTGGGAGCAGGAAACATCACAATCTCCACCAATATATGAAATTTTGGAGGAAACTACTTCAGAAGATGCCGATAACAACAAAGGAGATCCACCCTCAAGTCCAAGTGGCAGTCCACCAGAAGATGACTTCAGAGATGTCGTCACAGACTCAGATACACCTCCAAGAAAGATAAGGTCTTTACAAGATATTTATGATGCTGGTCACATAGCTTATTTTTCTTGTGAGCCGCAATATTTTGAAGAAGCTTTGAAAGAAGAAGTCTGGACGAAGGTTATGGATGCAGAAATCTTGATGATCGAGAAGAACAAAACATGGGAGCTCGTGGACAAGCCAAAAGACAAGCCAGTAGTAGGTCTAAAATGGATCTACAAGACCAAGTTCAACGAGGACGGATCAATCCAGAAGAATAAGGCGAGACTGGTGGCAAAAGGCTATACACAACAGCCTGGCATAGATTTTCACGAGACATATGCACCAGTGGCCAGGATGGAAACCATCAGAACTGTTCTTGCCTTAGCAGCACAACTGGAGTTACCAATATTCCAGTTAGATGTCAAATCGGCATTCCTAAATGGAGAACTCGAAGAAGAAGTGTATGTGGAGCAACCACAGGGATACGAGAAGAAAGGAGAAGAAGATAAAGTCTACCGACTCCGAAAGGCGCTATATGGACTTAAACAAGCACCTCGAGCATGGAATAGCAGGATTGATTGCTACTTTCAGCAAGAAGGATTTCAAAGAAGTCCAAATGAAGCATCGCTCTACATCAAGAAAGGAGAAAGCAAGGATTTTTTAATTGTCTGCCTATATGTTGATGATCTAATCTATACAAGCACAAGCTCGAAGATGATCGAGGAGTTCAAAAGAGCGATGATGAAGGAGTTCGAAATGACGAACCCGGGACTAATGAAATATTTCCTGGGAATCCAAGTGAAGCAAAAACCTGGAGAAATATTCATCTCACAGGAGAAGTATGTCGAAGACATGCTGAAAAGGTTCCATATGGCAAATTGCAAGCCAATATCAACCCCGATGGCGTTGAACGAGAAATTACAGTTGAATGACGGAGCTGAAAAAGTCGATGGTAAATTATACAGAAGCCTAGTCGGATCGCTTATTTACTTGACTCACACAAGGCCTGACATTTGTCATGCAGTAAGTCTCATATCAAGGTTCATGAACGAGCCAAGTAAACTTCACTATGCAGCAGCAAAGAGAATCTTAAGGTATCTTCAAGGCACTAGAAAATTAGGTCTGAAATATCAAAAGGAAGCAGATAATAAGCTGACAGGATATACCGACAGCGACTGGGCCGGATCACTTGATGATCGCAAAAGCACATCAGGATATATTTTCTGCCTTGGTTCAAAACCAATTTCATGGAGTTCGAAGAAACAGAAGACCGTCACACTATCATCAGCAGAAGCTGAGTATATCGCAGCTACAGATGCAGCTTGCGAAGCAGTCTGGTTGAGGAGATTAATCTCTGATCTACAACAGGGAGATGATGATCCTACCATAATCCATTGCGACAATATGTCAGCAATAGCAATGACGAAGAACCCAGTATTTCATGCAAGGTCGAAACACATTGAGCTACGACATCACTACATACGAGACCTTGTCAGTAATGGAGAAATTGCAATGGAGTTTATCAACACCAACGATCAGCCAGCGGACATCATGACGAAATCAGTCACCCAAGAGAAGTTCGAGAAGTTCAAAGAGCAACTGCGAATTGCGGATTAAGAGGGGGTGTGAAACTATCTAATCCCCAATTCTCTACAAGCTACTCAATCATTCTACAATAGTCTACATGTCTCCAGAAGACTCAAGATATGAGCATGAAAAAAAATCTGCTCATGCTTATCCATCGCCAACTACCCATTGCAATTAAACAAAGCAAAAAAATGGCTCACCACAAAGAACAAGTCTGTTAACAACTACCCTCATTATTAAGCTACCTAGAAGTTTCTCTAAGGCGGTTGTGGAGTAGTATAAATAGAGACCTTGTTAAGCTTGTAATGGATCAGAGAAAGAGCAAGAAGCAAAGTAGTAGAGAGTGAGTGGGTGAGCAAATTTGAGAGTCTCTTGTATCGGGCAATAATTGCCAAGTGTTTGCAAAAATAGTTTGAGTGAAATAAAATCCAATTCCTCTAAATTTTCGATCCTAAACCCATTACATTTCCTCTAGTGCCCAACAAGTATCACCTTGACGACCTCCTGGTTTATCTCCAGCAGGCACTCTTCCATATATCCCTCTTGCAATCGGTTTACTAAAATCGTGTTACTTAACAACTAAAGTGAGAAGAAAGGTAGCGAAAAAGGTAAGTTTTATTTTTATTTTTATTTTTAATAGTTGTAAAATGAGGTGGAAATTGTAAATATTTAAATATTTAAATTTTTTTATTTTTTTATTGGCCACGTCACTCATTTAACGGTCAACTATAATAGTTGACTGCCACATCAGCAAAAACTAACAGAGACTAACGGAGGGTGACCAAACTTGAACTATTGAACTAATCTTAGTGACCATGAATGGAATTAAATATTTGCAGTGACCAAACATGAACGGTTTTAGTAAACCCAGTGACAATCCTTGCAATTAACCCATATGAATTATTACCCAAAAATTCTCTTAACAACAGGATTGCACATTAAGAATTGTCGTATGGGCTTTTAACATAACGATCCTACTTAACATAGTGTATTTAGATCATTGGTTTGCAATAAGATAAGAACAAAATCAAACTTAGTACCCCATGCCTCTTGCAACTAGTAAGACTCTCGACATAAACTGTGTTTCATTTTGAAATTACCATACTGGACTGACATGTGAGCCTCCTAATTCTTGCTTTTCTTCACTACACGCTTTGATTCACCTTAACCTAGTAGTCTTGAAGTGTACTCACTTGGTGTCAAATCCTTTTCTGTCTAAGGACATGGTCCTTAATTTGATTTTTGAGCAAACTATAAATACAATTTGGGTTAGTCTTTTCTCATTTCTATTCATACCCCTTTAATACGAACATCACATCTTGATTTCGTTTAGATTAAGCATTTTATCTCAAACCTGAACTAACCTACCTAGGTTCACTCATTTGGTTATTCCTCCATTTATCTTTTCCCTGAACATCAAAGTTTCAACTTTCATATTTCTGGTTTCATGTTTCAAGCTCAAGTACTCTAACTTCTTTATCCAACTCTTCGTCACTGCTTGTCGTTATCTAGGGATATTCAATAACACCATTAGAATTTCATAAGTACATTCAACTCATGATAAGCCTTTTTAATCAACAAGACATTTCAAAATTGTATGCTTAGTAAAACATTAGACTTCTCGTCATAGCAATATTGACCAAAACTTTTATTAAAATAATCACCATTTTCCTTTTATGACTACTCACATAATTTTAGGTTACCTAAAGGTAAAAGGATAAAAATAATCATCACATATCATAAGGATTTTCTTCTGATACTGACGAGATGTATCATCAACTACTAACTTAATCCCAACAGTCTCTTTATAATGCTAAGACAACATATCGTGCTAATTTATTCCATGCCTTAATTGATTAGATTCTACAATATCTTTCTTTCTTTCTTCTAGGTATTCATTACGCGTGCGCCACATAAGGGCTTGCTGCTCCACTCACGTTCTCTATGTTTGCTTTCTAGTGTCTTCGGTTTTCTCTACCAATTGAGTTTTCTTTACATAAACCACTCTTCTTTTCCACCCTTCGAACTTCTAGTTCGAAGATCTCAATTTCTATTCCTCTCATTTTCTATATTTTCTTAGGTTGATTGAGAGCGCCAACCATTATCATTTATTTAACTACCCATATTCCAAAGAACTTGATTTCTACATCTCTCGCTCTTTTCCAGTTCACATTCGAAGCAGTAATCCTTTCATCCTACTTGTACGTCTTTTCCTTACATTTAAGATTTTAGTATTACTCATTTCCTTCCTCAACTCATGGATGACCCCTACTCCATCATTCGAGAAGTTAAGTTCAAAATTCACATAATTGTGTTAATTTTGTGTGGTTTATGGAACTTTGTTCTTTTGAAAAGACATATTCAACGCGAGCACCATGTTTTTCTGGAGCGTCTACCTCGCCAATATAACCCAGTTCGTCGCTAATCTATTCATATTCTCTCTTGGCCATTTAGTTTTTATGATCCCAGTAATTGCATGTTTACAAGAGTGCCTACTACTCTAATTTTATGTTTTCTATATCGGTTAAATGTCTTAATGTTGCCACATATGTAAGTTTCTCTTTCCTATTGTACTATTATATTCTAATTAAAGTAAATAAATACACCTATTTGAGAATTTCGTCCAAATATCACTACCTCTAACTTTATTTTCACCTTTCGAAAAATACACATTTTCTTTCCTTTGATCAACCTAAACATACTTAGACTTAATGGTCTCCTCAAATAAAATAACATCTGAACCTTATATCTTATATTTTACATCTTACAATAGATAATCATTTATGTCTTCTTGTAAACAAAATTCCCAGGCAAAGGAACATAACATCGGACCTCAACTCGATCCTAAAATACTTTTGAAAACTTTATTTATAAGGTGACGGGACGAAGTCTCTTCCACGTTACTGAACTTCCATCAATCTCAAACCATGATGACAACACATCGAAATTTCTACTAAATATTCAACTTTAAATTATCAAAAATGCTTCCTGTCAATTTCATTGCTATTGCCCAAAACCTTAATTCAGGATTTCACATAGGCTCTTATCCTTTTTAAAAGGGATTCATACCACATAACTTCTACTTTTACATTACCATGTTTATCTATGCCAGATTTAGACCTTTAGGCTCTTAGCTCCTTACGGAGCCATACATCAAATCTGGGGCACTCTCCCACTCATATGGGACCATTACTATGACCGATCATCGTTCAGCAGACACTATTCTATAATCATTTACTGATTGTTCCAAATTCAAATTTCAGTAGACTCATTAAGACTTTTACCTAAGGTGGCGGGGAAATCTTCTTCCACTGGAACTGAACTCCACATTAGAACCATATCAAAAGAAATTAATCAAACACTTTTAAACTCGTCAAATCTCTTTTATAATCAAATTCATCTCGAGGGATCATATCCCAGCTCTGATACCACAAATGTAACACCCTACCATGTATTCATGTTCCTAATATTTCCCTTGACCAATTTAGGCTTGGTTTACCTACAATCTTTATATGAAGTGCAAAGAAAAATGAAGTTGTATTTAAAACCAGTATTGTCTTAAGCCTTAGCTTGCAAAAATTTTACTTATTCCCTAACTCTTAATTGAAATATTTGTGGAGAGTTCAGTTCCGCCGCCCACCTCTTAGCCATTTGGCCGACAATACTCATCCGTCTCGCTCTACTGATGTCGTTCTAGTACTGTGAGGGGAAAATATTGACGGGGTGAGAAGTCACTCAATGAGTAAATAATAACCTAATATAAATATTAATACGAAATGATATCAGGCTATGTTGTGACTCGGAGTGTCTTCTATCCATTAGATTCGGTGCATATTAATAACTTGATAACTTTACCAAGGTCTCACCTATGTAGATTTACACAAAATTTCTTCCCTCGTCCATTCAACCTTTCACATATACGTTATGTGTCATACATGATTCGTTTAAGGTTTCACCTTTACTTTACCCTACCTGGTGTTGCAAATAGTTCATATTTATTCTCATACACCATATGGAATTTTCCATCATATCTATCCACTTCTATTAACACTGCATCATGGGATGTGTTATAGACACATAACATTATACACATTAGCGTCTCATGGCAGTATCATAATTAAATCAACATATCATAACTGCTTACAAAACAGTTCCCTGATCAATCATTGTACCACTCGTCATAGGAGATTATCAATGTACCTCATATAACTTCATATCACATATGAAACACATCGACCTTCACATTTTTCATGTAAGGGTTCACATTATATATATATCAAATATAGCAAATACTCAGATTGCCCTCTCAATCACATATCACACAACCATGACAAATACTAAGATTGACATTCTAGTGCTCATATTTCATCCAAGATCAACAATTTATCAACATCCAATCACTAACACACATATAGTTAGCTAGATTTAGTAGCTTTTGTTCTTTAATTTGCCAACTCATGCACTCCCCGGGATCTCGTGAACTCGTAATCTCTTAGGCATAAAGTGCATGATCTCATAAACTCGTGAACTCGTGGGCACATAGTGCCATATCTCATGAACTCCTAAACTCGTGGGGCACAGCGTGCCATATCTCATAAATTTGTAGCCAGGCCTGACATTACTCCTTAAAAGGAGTTCTCGTATAACTCTTTTATCTCTCAGGCTTGAAGCCTCTTTTCAATTATAATGAGTGCATGACAGGGCGCCATTACGTTTGCTTTAGGTGACCATACAAAATATTATAGTTAGTCACAACTCAATATATCACTTGTGTGCCGCAAGGGCCATTTCATATAACATTCACTTGTATAACTCATATGTCATTTTATCTCATCTAGTATAATTGACAATAGGAAACCTTTCTTGCCATTCTTTTCACTTGACAACCTCAAATGGCATTAACATACCATATACTCATCACATAATATCGTTTAGCACACACATAACATGTATTATGACCTTCTGGTCATACCATCATACAATCATTTCATCATATCATCACATTATCATACAATTACCACGACACGGTAACCTCATCCAATCATAGAATCATTCAATCATGTAACCATGTCACATAGCAACCTTCAATCACATTTGGGCTAAGTCTTACAAAGCCATCATATACCTTGTACTCGGGCCGCTTCATGACCAAAATACCATAATCGTATTAAGATAAACATTAGGTTAGAATTTACTCACAGTATAATTACTCAACTTTCCCTTTCCCTTTTGTCTTGACGATTCTCCGGCTTGCTCATTTCCTTTAAACCCCATATATAAATAAACTCAGTACGCATATAGTGGCTTAATGATCCTGAATTATGATACTTAATTAGATGTACATAACTAAATGTATCCGATCTACTTGTATGCGATTTGGGCAACATATAAACTCCCTACTTTGACTTCTATTCCCCCTTATTCTATTATGTCCACGTCTGTACATATTTATCTATTTAAGTTTGTGAAGTAACTATATTGCATGCAGATTAAAGAGACAATAATTGGATCCCTTAAATCAGAAAACTGAACCACCTAATAATCAACATGCAAAAGTCCTGAAGCCCATCACTATCCTCACGAAAGGGCATCCACGAAACTTAACTAGCAACCAGTTATAATTATTCCAATGTGCAAATGAACCCGCGATTCCTCTCCCCTCACCAAAACTCCCAAACACTACTAATAGCAAAAGATCAATTACCATAGGTATTAGCTGACCCTTTATTAGCCCTTATACTTGCCAAGCTGCTCCTTTTGTCCCAGGAAGAAGGCCTTGGGCAGTTTCTGAGTTTATTTGCAGGTGAAGGAAAGAAACAACGCTCTCCCACCCTACCGTCTCTCTTTTATTCGGTTGGGGAAAATACACAAGTTATTTGGTTAGAACAAAGGGACATCTTGTGCCTTCCTCTGCATGGGGTGATAAAAAAACCAAGTTGAGACTAATCAAGTTTCATAATGTAATACCACTACCTTCATCGGAGAAGTTTTCATCTTTTAAGCCTTTTTAATATTCGTGTTTCATTTACATTATCAGTTAATGGAAGCATAGCTCTTAAATTAGTCCTCACACATATTGACCAACTCAAACGAAAAAGGGTGTGACATTAAACAATGTAAGATTTTTGTTTTTGATGTCAAGGAGGAGAAGTGGATAGTGCTACCCCTTGCTCCTCTCCTTCAGTGCGCTTCACATTTTCCCATTGGATTTTCCTGATGAGCTCCAGAAGTTCGCCCCTTTCGATGGGCTTAGCCAATGCCAAGGCTCATTGTGGGTAGGACAAACTTTTGAAGGACAACTGAGAGTGTACATAGTCAAAAATGGTGAGTAGTGTCTCAAACATGATGTTCATATCCCGGATGGGATGGACTGTACCTAAGTTCAATGAATCAGACCATAAAGTGTTCCGACAACGCAGTCCATTTCCATGGTTTGCATCCTAGTGATCCAATGCTTTGTCTATGGGAACCACATTCCTAGAGTGTGATTTTGAAGGCAAAACACTGCAAGTAGCTGAGAATTCTGATCAGAATAGGAGTATCCGATGCGTGGAATGGTCCACTGTGTTACCACTTACTCTTCCAGTCTGGCCTACCCCTCTACATGTGGTATGTCCTTGATATTTTTGTTTATAGTCGACGATTCAGTGAATGACAAAATTCATTGTGATGTTAATGATACGATGTAAATGTTAGTAGTGGGCCAGGTAGTGGCTGTGAATTATGTAACGAACGAGAACCTTGGCGCTCGAGCCATGAACTTCCCCAACAATGTTAATCGACCTGAATGCGTTCTGTTCGTGCTTATTTGTGTGTTGTAGAGGTTTTTATCTGTAGCTTTCTCATATGGTTGCTATTTGTGATTGAATGTGAGGTTTATATGAGAAAGAGTAATTTGAAATAGTCCCCGTCTTTGCCCCAATCTACCACTTCATGTATATAAGCCAATATATATACAGGGATATCATCAGTGAATCACAAGCACACAGAAAAAGATATATGAACACATGAACCCAAAAAGAAAAAGAAAAACAGTTAATCTCCCCTCCCAAGAAAACAAAATGTCAAAGCTGCTCGGATTTGCTCATCAACTGAAGCAGCGCATTGGCTTTCCTCTTCCCTCGTTCCGTCCCGCTCTTTCGAATCTCAACCAGATGGTCATAAGCCCCGAACTGGAGCGCCACCAGCATGTAATGCGGGTTACCGGACCCAAGCTCCAGCAGAACCGAAGTGGCACACTCTTTGTTTTTTGGCGTCCCATCGACAATGAACTCCACCAACATCTCGATGAACGGAAGCTGTCCGATGGCTGTCCTTCCTTCCGGGTGCGACGCTAGGAGCAAGAAGATTGATAATGTCTCATCGATCATGTTCAAGTTTCGATCTTTCAGTAGTTGCATGAGTGGGTTCACGATCCCTGCATCTACAGCTCGCTCCTTGTTACAACTGCTGAGGCAGAGGTTGAAGAGCGCCGTGAGGGCGTCTTTCTTCCCCCTCAGAGTACCGTGCTGTAACAGGTCGACTAAGGGAGGGATCCCGTCGGAAAGCCCGATCGTCACCTGGCGGTACAAAAATGGAGATTTAATGTACATTCAGAAGTTGAGTTGTGAGACCTTGAATTGCTGGTTGTATTAGGGTGGTTTATTACCTTGTTCTCATCCAACATTGATAAGCTAAACAGAGCAGCAGCAGAGTTCTCTTTCGCTTCCCTTGACCCAGTCCGAAGCACATCAATGATGGCAGGGATTGCTCCAGCTTCAGTGATGCTCCTCTTGTTCATTTCATCAATTGATAAGTTGAGCAGAGCAGTCACGGCGTGTTCTTGGATTTTGGAATCTGGGTAAGGAAGAAGGTTGACCAACGGGCGAACTGCTCCATTCTTAGCGATCGACACTCTGTTTTCGGGGCTTTCTTTGGAGAGCATGCGGATTTCTTTGACAGCTTTCCTCTGCACATCCAGGTTGCTGGAGGAGAGCTCATCGACCAGTGTGGCGACTTCTTCGATTCCTCTGCAGGTGGAGAGTTCTCCAATGGCGAGATAGGATTCCTTCTTGGGGAGCTTGAAGTTGTTCTTCTCGCACCATTCGATGATTAGGCTTTTCAAAGCGCAGTTTGGCGCCATGGAAAGCTGCTCCAGCGTTTGTCTTGTCTTGGGACACGTCTTGTGGTCCGCGTCGAACCATTTCTGGATGCTCTCCCTTTCGTATGTCTTCACACCAAAACAGGGGAAACCAAATTTTACATCAAATGAGAGAAAAAGAGGAAATTCGTCCCATAAACCGAGTGGAATTTCGTTGTCACCTGGCCAGAAGCAATGAGGACGGGATCTGTCATGATCTCGAGCGTGATCGGGCAGAGGAAATCGTGAGGGATGACGAGAGACGGACTCTTGGCGAGCGATTTGGTGGCAGGGCCGCCACCACCATGGCAATCGAAATCAGAAGTCGCTTCTAATCCCACAATCTTCCTGATGTTGTTGAGAATGTCGACGATTTTCTGCACAGTTTCCTGGCTAGGAGCCAGGGCCCCGCCTCCTCCGCCTTTCTCCCTCACCAAGTTCCTCACAGCGATCGTCTCGTTCGTCACGCTCTCGACGTCATGGAGATCCAGCTTCCCAGCTATTCTCTTGATTATGGCACAGTCGGAATTCAACTCGTCGTTGTCCGACAACACCACCATTAAATCCATCGCTAGCTCCATGTCCTGCGTGTCCGTCCTGCGCTGTGCCCGTTTCAATTGTGCTCGCATAAGGTCGATCTGCTCCCTCACCTCGTCGGATATCCCGAGTTCTTCATACGGTACAGATTCCAGGGCATTGAACAGTTTGTCCTGCACAGCTCGAAATCCCACCATCACGGCCTCGCTCTCCACAGCCTGTGATGGAATGTAAAACCATAAAATTCAAGAACAAAGTTTTTGGGACGAATCGTGAATGAAATGAAGCTATATATTTATTTTGAGACGAATCCTGACCAGGTAAATCTTGCTTCCTTCATTGCAAGTTCTGAGGAGCTTCTTGGCCATGACGATTGTAGTTTTCAGATTCTTCAAGCATTCGATCCCTTCGTCGGTGATGGGCGTTTCGAGGTCCCGAATCTCCTCCAGGAAAGGGAGGAACGTTTTGATCCGCCGGACGAGGGCCATACATTCTTTCCGGTGGCTTCTCCGGTAATCTCCCAACTGGGCGACGGATCCGATCACCTTCAATATCTCTTGAATGACGGCGTTTCCATCTCGCGGCGAGGTCGATTCGATCTCGTCTCCGGATTCCACCCCTCCATTCTCATCATCGTCCATCGAGCTTCAAGTTTTGTTGTTCTTAATATTATCTTTTTTCCTTTTGTGATTAATCAGCGGAAAGAATTTTGGTTGATATGCGAAGAAGAGAGTAAAAAAAAAAAAAAAGAACCTGAAGGAATGAACGAATTAAATGTTCTATTGTTTGGAGCTCCGAATTTTAGCGGGGTTTTTCCGTGAGTGGAGGTGTTAGGTAAATTTATATAAGATGGAGGATGATTTGAAAGTCTGTTACTTTTTAATGAACATAATTTATAAAAAAAAATTAATGAGATAGGAAAAAGTTATCTCAAACCGGTTTGTGAACCCTATAAAATGGCGATGTTTGTTGAAGGAATACTATCATGGTACGTGGAAAGGTTACATATAAAAATTAAAAACTACCGAGTCGATAACTATAGAAAGGATTTTGGATCTGTTATCAAATGAGGCTCTAGCCCATTAATAAAATTTCAGGAAATTTCTATAAAAAAAACTATAGAAAGGATTTGGATTTTAATTTGGAGTATTATAAGAAGAGTACTCCATATAAGTTAGGTGATGGAGTAGGTCGTGCGCTATTTGGTTATTCAAATTGGGCTTAATGTGCGATTTGTAGGTCAGAGTAGTAATAGGGTAGTCCATTTGATGGTTAGAAAGCCCCTTTCATTGTATCCGACTACGTGTCATTTCTTTGATTTTATGGCCTGATTAAATTTCAGGATGTAATGATCTATTGGTCGAATAAATATATATGATTATATTTTGTAAAAAAAAAATAGAGCTATAACATGTAATTAATCTCTATGAAGCATCATAAGCTCTAACACTATCTAGACATCATTTGATAATTTGTATGGTTATTATTGTGTTCTCTTTACATAATAACTCCAATATGCACCATAACTATGACGATATTGAACTGTCTCTATCTCACATGTTACTGAATTCGACAACTCGCAATTCAACCACTCCATTATCTATCCATCTGGGCTTTCCTGAGTGTTCAGGTGCATCAAATTATTTTATGAATAAGTGTATCAAATTCAAATGTATGAAATGGAAAATTTCATGCGATATGTTTCTCATTGAGGAAACTTATGTTGAAATTGGATTGATTGCACTTTGACATTTTGAACAACTAATTAAACACAATTCACACCTCTTTGAAAAATGTTCAAACAAGGGTATTCAATATTTTTCACAACTCGTGAGATACATATACATTAAAATAACTCTACCCTTATGGAGATTCTGTGAGAACTCAAAAACTACAATTATGGTTTGCAGAGAAAATCATAAAATAAAACATGACAAGTGGTGTAAAATTGTGATTTTTTCGAACCCTTGATGTGTCATCTTCACTTTCTATTTATAGCCACAAGAAGTAACTACAATCAAAAATCGCTCAGCTAACAAGGAGTGACAATTACTTTCTCCATTGCTCTGATGATGCCCGACGATGGTTGTGGCCCCCTTTTTAGTCTTGACCCCCTCCACCACTTAGTAGCTCCTCCTTAGCTTTGATTATCGGATAGGGAAAAAAGTCTAAGGCATGTAGTCCCCTCCTTGTAACATGTGGTTGAGTATTTGAATCATGTGGGTCAAAATGGCAAAACAACTACCATTTATGATTGTAGGAGCGACATGAGTGACCTACTCGCCGCTTGACATTTAGCAAAATTATTGACTGTCATATTCATACTACAGAGATGACCTCCTCTCGTCACATCAAGAGTGATGAACCCTTCATCAGATGAGGGTGGCTCCTGTCAAGAACCAGTTGGTACCAATAAATGTAGTTGTTAAGAGATGTTCAATTATGAGTCACATACCATTACTAACCCCTCCCCACCCCCACATCAAGAACCAGTTGGGCCCAATCATTTGAGTTGTTGAGAAATGTTTAATTATTAATCATGTACCACTTACTAACACACCCTCTCAAATGAAAGCCACCATATATGGGCTTGAAGTTTCACAGGTCCAAATACATGTTCACTTCACCACATGAGAGTGGATACTCCATACTTAGCCAATTTTCACCCCACCTCATTGCATTAGGGTGGGAGGTTAACTAATGACCCCCTCATCACTTAGTCAAATTCTAGCCTTCATCATCATGTTACACGTTGCTCCATCCTCCCCTCCATACTTGGGGGTGGGGGGGGGGGGGGGGGAGTGTTATGATAATGACTCCCCATCACATCAAAAGGGGTATTGGTTAGGGCTAGAAGTTTGGTACCGGTATTTGGAATATACCGAATACAGTACCGAATTGTCTATATTTGGTATTACCGAATACACGTATTATTTCTTGGGATTGTGATTGAGATTAAGTTTCAATTGTTATTCAGTATTAGGGATAATGGGATTGGGATCGGTATATATCGAAATACTGAACAATACCGAAATATAATCTAGTGTGTATTTTATCCTCTCAACTAGTCTCTCTCATTCACTACTACACGACCCCCAACCACTAATCTCTTGTTAATTTTATAACACCAAAAAGCAAACACTAGTATTAGTCTTCTTTTAGCCTCCAATTCGTCAAATTAAAGATTACCAATGACAAAAACTTGAGATGTCACATTTCCTACATTCTCCTTATCCATATTCTAGCACTAGCCAAATTAAAGACTCTTTGCTTAGTCTCTTTGTCCTATATTAATCAATCAAATCAAATTTATATATTTAATTATTAATTTCAAAGTTAATTAATTTCGTATTTGATAATACCGATTGGATACTGAAGCACCGATTAGGATGCCGAAATATTTAGGGATTGTGATTGAGATACTGAAATTATTTAGGGATTGGGATTGGGATTGATTTTAGGATGTAATTCGGTATTCGGGATTTCGATATTTGGTATTGGGATACCGATACCGTACCAATTTCTACCCATAGTATTGGTGATGATCCCCTTCAAATCAGGGTTTGGTGATGACTACTAGATACTCTCCCATGCCATCCACCATGCTACACTAATGCCTTCTCATGAGGAGGGTTCTTCATGCCTTAGCATGATAGTAAGACTTTGTATGGCTAATCTCACACTCGGCAGGAGTAGAGATTGCGGCTTATCAATCATGATAAGACCCTCATATCCTAGTCTAATGGTACTTAAATAAGACAACATGTCTTGGTAGCATTGCATGTGGTCTCAAGCTCCTCTACTTTAGCCATCTTATCTGGCATATTGGGCTGTAGATATAAAACCTTATGAGTATGTCTTACTTTAGCAATCCCACCAGGAATTCTTAACTATTTTGGCTCACCAAGTGTACCATATGTTCTCTTAAGCCTTGATTTCTCCAAGTTTTCAGATGCTTACCCTCTTTGTACTGATGAAAATATGGGTCTTTGGGCTTAATGAGTTATTGACGACCACCCTTGTAGTCAACTTGACTTCGTCTTTCAACACATATACTTTGTCGAATTCTACACTTAACACTACCTTAAGACTTTGGCATCCTTCATGTTAGGTCTCTTCTGATGTAGTCCTTGCTTTAAATTTAAAACTTGGTTGTGTTATTTTTGTGATATGTTTCTAATTGAAGACTTTAGTATGTTCTTCTTATGATATGTTTATTTTAATACGACTCTGTTATAATGTGTTCCTTATTTACTTTAAATTTTATTTTGATCTTTTAGCAACTCCTATGATGACTTGTATCCCTCGAGAAATTAAGTATTGTAGAAAGAAAAGCAAGAGGAGATTGTTGGGGAAAAAAGAAGGGTTAATACCTTATTTTGGCCCGAACTGTACCCAAACTTTCTACTTTGGCACGTGGTTTCTAAAATTGCTCTCTAGGCCCGAACTATGCACCATACTTCCCCAGATGCGGGTTTTGACCGTCAAATTGAACAGTCAACATCATTGACTGTTAGTCAAGCGCCAGGTCACTTGCCACATAAGCAAACCCCAAATAAAAGCTTTTGATTTGGAATTTATTTAATTTATTTTGTTATCTAATAACAATAATTAATGAAAAAAATTCAAAAAATTTCCCAAACCCATCTTCCCCGATCAAGGAAAAGTTCCTCAACCATGGTCGTAATCGGGAAGAGCAAACATCACCGGTGCTTTGAGAAGGAGGAGAGGTCATCCAAGAGGACGAAAGGAGAAAGGCGATCATCATATTCGGCATAATCTCTCCTCAATCCGACTCTATGGCTGTGGATTCCACCCAAGATGGAAAAAGCTCCCACTCCCGACTCTATAACCCTGTCGACGACAACCTTCATACCACCGAAGCCTACCTGGAAGAAAACAGAGTATGTTTCTGCGTAAGAGCTTCTCAAGGTTACATGATCTTCCTCAAACACTTTGCCGCTCCCGAAGATCCTTGCTTCATCCCTTTCATTTTCAACCCTCTCGAGGGAACTCGACACCCGCTCCCTAAAGTTGACGCCAACGTATTCAAATCTCCCTGTTTCAACCGCACAGGAGAATCAGACAACCAAATCACCACCGGAACGGTTCGCGATAGCCTCGTTCGCAAGACCATCCTGACATCTGGCCCGAGCGACTGCGTGAACAAGGGTTGATTCACAGTAGTTCTGCTATGGGGGGTGACGAGGAATTTGAAGGATCTCGTTTGCTCGGCGTTCTGCGACTATGCGTGGTTGGAATTGTACGGGGCCGATTTTGTGTCGTACCATAACGTGTGTGTTTCATTAGATGCAGGGACAGAGGTAATCAACGCTCCACCCCCCCCCCCCCCCCGCCCCCCCGCCGTGGGAATTTTAGAAAGACAACTTTTAGGCACTTTATGTACATCGTGTATGTTGTAGTTTTGGTGGTAGAAGGTTGAATTTCTATTATGGAAGACATGTTTTCAATCCATTGCAAATCCATATTGAGGTCTTTTGTAAGTATTTTGTTTTCACTGGTTTAGTTTTTTCTTTATTTATATATATTTATGAGTAATATTTAATTTCACTTTTCTTGATATTTATTACTTGTGATCTCGGATACTTATATTTGTTTTTCTTACTTTTATATATAGTAAATGTGCACTTTGAACAACGAAAATAGCATACATTAACTAAAAAAATTCAATTTTTTTTATTTTTGCCTCCCCCCAGACTAAGATCCTGGCTTCGTCCCCAATCAGATGGATTTCTATTAGTTTTGGGCAGGCACTACTCCGTCGATTTTTGGAACATCTGGTGGGAGGACTTCGATTTGCTCAAGAAAAAGTGAGAGGATGAGTTGAGGGGTCGGGAAAGAGTAGTCGGGGAAGATGGATGTGGGACTTTTTCCCGATCAAGGAAAAGTGAGAGGATAAGGCGAGTGGTGGGGGACCCAGCCCTAAGATTTTGTTTTTTAATTAATATTGTTATTAGAAAAAGAAACGAACTAAATAAATTCCAAATTCAAATATTTTATGTGGGGTTCGCTGACGTGGCAAGTGATTTCGCGCTTGACTTATTGTCAATAGAGTTGACCATTCAATTTAACGATCAAAACCCGGATCGGGCCAAGCAAGGAAGTATGGTGCATAGTTCAAGCCAGGGGAGCAATTTCAGAAACCACGAGCCAAGTAAAATGTTTGGGTATAGTTCTTGCCAAAATAAAGTGTTAATCCAAAAAATAAATGCTTTCCATTTATGCTCCTATCCATCAAAAGGTAACTCCCTCGGTTAAATATCTTTGATTTATCTTACTTGCCATTGTTGTTAAAGTAGGATTGCATGATCTCCTAAATCAAAGGAAAAATAATCTTTCAAATCAAGAGAAGATTGTTGCTTTAAGAAACTATAAATAAAAGGAAGCAACAAGACAAGCCTCTCGGATTGTGGCAGTGCAGTCATACACAATGAAAGATCAAACACTATGTGATTAATAATAGGTGTCAGAAGTGATAGAGGTTCATTGTATGTATTGCTTGAGTGATTGTGAGGTTGTGTAGTTTCTCTCTTTAGCGTGAGTGTTTGTGAGGAAAAGCGAATGAAGTATATTGCTCAATTTTTGTCAAGGGTCTGAGCTCCATGCGAAGGAACAGAACTTGCAGTTAGATAGGAATAAGATGAAAAAAATACTATACACTAGGCCTCAAAGGATAAGCCACCGTTGAGCGGAGATATAAAGCCATAAGGCTGAAATCGATTAACAACATGTATACCTGTGTGTCTCCCTACTATTCTCTACTGTGTGTTTGCATCTCAACAGGAACCTTACTTTGAAGGTCGAAGATGACTTGATAAGGGCTAAAGTCTATCACATGATATATTTGGGCTCTAGCGAAGTTACGCCCAATACTCTAGTCCAGATGACCAGTTCGTTATTACTTATGTTTCTTATCTTATTTTATAAGATATTTGTTTGCAAGACGATTCAAAAAGAATTGTGAACCTTTCCTTTGTCATCTTTAACTCCTTTTTATAACTACAAAAAGTATATGCCTTGAAAAACCACCGCTCGACTGATGTAGAGTGACAAATACCTTCTCCACTGCTTTGATGATGCCCTGTCATTGGTAGTGCCCCCTCCCTCTTCAGCCTTAACCCCCTTACCACTTAGCCAAATTATTGACCTCATATTCATACTATAGAGATGACCTCCTTTCGCCACACCATGGGTGATGACTAGGGATGACTATGGGTCGAGTCGGGGCCGGAAAATGCATATCCATTACTCTGTCCAAAATAGCTTGGGTTTTACCCACACCCATACAAGAATCTGGTAGAATATAAAAAACATAGTCATACGTGATCGAGTTTAGGGTATCCACGGTTAACCATGAATAATAATTTTTCCTTATAACTTCAACCAACATGTTAACAATTTCATGAAAATATTAGATTTGTATGATAGATATAAAATATGGTGAGAAAAATTAAGATACTTTTTAAACAAAATATACATGCATGTGGGTGCTATATTAGTCCTTGCTTTTTAATTGAAATAAATAGTTTTAGACCAATACTAAAGATAAGAAATAGAATAGTGGCGTTATCTTATCTTTAAAACGTCCTGAAAGGCTTCTAGAAAGCGGTTTAACGATAGTTAAAAAAAAAAGTAATCCATAATTAATAATTGGAAGAAGGATCCACTGGTTGACTCGATTTTGTAATCATGAAACTAAAAAAGAATATTTACCTAAAATATACGATCCTAATAGGTTGGGTTCGGGTTGGATAGTGAGAAAACCATGCACATCCATCACCCGTAATATGTGGGTTCGGTCTGATATAATCGGTTAGGATAAAACCTGAAGGATTTTCAGTGAGTATGAGTCAAATCTGAATATTGGGGGTAATGGGTGGGCATTATTTTCTCATTTTCAACCCAAACCCGCCCGATTATGCATATGTATGTGTATTTTGTCTAAAAATTATCAACTAGGGGCGGACCCAAGTAGGGCCAAGGTGTGTCATCTAACACACCTTCAACCAAATTTTTTGTGAGAAAGTCGAGTTTTGTCGGTACAAAATATTCGATTTCGAAACTTCCGACACACCTTCGATATATAATTGTAAGCGACATACCTTTATTATGCTTAAAGAAATTTATTGTTAAAAATTTACATATTTGTGTGTATATATTTAGTTTTTATTAACAATAATGAACAAAATAATTTTTGGTTTATTTTGAAAGCACACAACCCTTTATGATGAACACGGTGTTTCAGTCCCTACCCTTTATTAAACAGAAGAAAATGAATTTTAATTTAATAATAAACCAGCCCGCTTACCCTACTTTTTTATTTAAAAAGTATATCTCATGTCAAGAAAAGATAAGCGTTTCAATAAATTGTAAGAAATTGATCGGGCAGCTAGAAGAATAATGGAAAGAGGATAATATACTTATTATCCTTTGGTTAATTTGCTTTTGAACTTAATACTGATTTTGCTTGTTGCAACTGCACGGTGCGAATGGGTCTTTTTTTGTTATAAAGTTAATCAAAGACGATTTTCATAATCAGTTGAATTTCCAATTTATGACTGATTGTTTAGTTATGTGTATATTTTTTTATTTGCAAGATGAATGTATTTTATAAAACTTTTTGTATATGAAAAGTTATTTATTTGATATTTATTTATTATAGGTCGATACACCTATTCAAAAATCTTGGGTCCGCTACTGTTCTCAGCGTATTTGATATTTACTATACATATATAATATTTTCATGAAATTGTGTTGTTTTCTACTCATTTTCTTCATTCAAGTGATTTTTTTTGACAATTGATCATTCATTTGAGCATTCAAGCGATCTATTGTCAGACTTTTTCACTCTTATAAGACCGCTATACGTGTGAATGTTAACATGTTGGTTGGGGTTATAAAGAAAAATTATTATCCATGGATCACAGTGTGTACTGGAAACTCGAACGAGTATGGACATGATTTTTATTTTTTACCCTATTTTTATGTGAATATGGGTAAGACCCAAACTATTTTAGATAGTGTAATGAATATGCACTATCTGTCCCCGATCCGTTGCCATCTTTAGTTGTTGATGAACCCCTGTTATCACAGGAGGGATATGGTGATCACCAATCTCATTGCTTTAGGAGCTAATGACCCCCTATCACATGACATGAGGATCCTCCTCTCCTCCATACTTAGTCAAATTTTGTCCTATTTCCATTACACCAGGGGATATGGTGATCTTCTCACTCAGCACATCATGAGGGGTGATCAACAATTACTCAAATTCTGGAGTGTGGATGACATGACAGGGGGAGGCGCATGTGTATTTTCAAAAGGGTGGCGCATGTGCGATGACGTTGGTGTCGTGGGCAACAAAAAACTAATAAATGCGGGCTTCTTAATTTTTATTATGGGTAAATGAGACATTTGGTCACTGAGATTACTAAATCGTGACATGTTTAGTCACTAGAAAAAATTAATATTGATAGCATCGTATTTGCACGTGTTTTCACTCTGGTTTCCTGTCCATTTTGGCTCGAATTGATTGTTCTTTGGCCTATTTTACGCTAGGTTGTGTTGTTTTGTCGTATTTCAGGTCCTAGCAAGTAAAGAGGTGCATTGTCGCAAGTTTCGGGTCATTTGGAGGTCAGAGGGCGATTCACAGGACAAATTACGGGCAGCCCCTGCCAAATTACGACCGTAATTGGTCAGGGCATGCCCGTAAAACCATTGCCGAGCCTCTTTTCCCAAGAATTCTTCTCGGCAGTAAAATTACGGGCAAGCATCCATATAATTACGACCGTAATTACTAAAATACTGGCGGTAATTGTGGAATTACAGGCGTAAATCCTCCTCCATCAGAGTAAAGTGAAACGTGCGTTTTGGGCGATTTACAGGCAGGCCGTGATTACGGCCGTAATTCTGCACGTATTTCGCCCAGAGTCGGGTTTTTGGAGGCAGATTCGAGCCAAAGAAGATTCATTCGAGTTTTTAGAGCAAAAACAGAGTTTTAGAGAGAGAAAGAGCGAAGAACAAACCCTAGGAGCTATTTGGAGTGGATTTCTCACCATTGAAGCCCATATTGCGTCCCCAGGAGTGAAGATTGATATCCCAGAGCAGATTTTCCTCATCTTTATGAGTATGACTACTCTGATTTCTGTTTTCCTTTCTCTCTCTATGGAGTAGAACCCTTCTCTCACTTGGGTATGAAGAACCCTAGTTCCTTGTGTTAGGGATTTGATTGTAATGACTTGGGATGATTATACTGTTTGGTTTTAATCGAATGATGCATGTTTATTGAATTGATTGAAGGCTGATCAGCTTTTCTTGATTTCTGCTGCAACCTGAGATAGATAGAATCTGATTAGGTTGTTAGAGCCTCTTCATTCGATAGTAGGAGATTGGTTATACGAGAGTTAGCCAGTTTACTCATTACTGCTTTGTACTGGAATTCAATTCCAGTAGTGGAGTTCTGTGTTCATAGCCTCAGCTTTCTATCCCGGTGAAGACTAGTCGTCTGCCGGGTAGTTAGACTGAGAGGGCTTGGTCAGCTTAAGAGATTCCAAGCTACTGTCGGATCTTCCGTAGTCTAATCAACAGTGAATCAATCCAGGGTAATTACAATTGAATCTAATTAAGGAGCTAGGGGGACTCATTCCTGAGTGACTCTTTCCTGCTTTAGAAAACCGAACCATTTCCTGCTTTCTTACTGCTTTTCGTTTAAACAACAATCAATCGAATTAGTTGGCTAGATAATAGATAATCACGGAGTAAGCAGTAGATCTAGACCCCGGGTTGATAATAGAACTTGCCTGTTACTGCATTCCCGGACTGCGATTACACTTGGTCGCAGTTTGGTGTTGTGTTTTGGCGTGTCAAATATCAATTTTGGTCACTCAAATTATTGAAATAGGTCACATTTAGTCACTCTCCGTTAGTCTCCAACCCCGTTAACAAAATCCGTTATGTGCTGACATGGCTAACGAGAGCGCCTAGTCAGCGCCATTTTGGACCAAAAATGGTCAAACCCATCCCACCATGTCACTAAACCTGCCATGTCATTCATCCAACCCATCCCGACCCATAACCAAACCCACTTAACAAAAAGCAAACCCACCATCTCATCCTCAACCCTCATCTCCCAATTCTGCACCCCAACAACCGCCACCGTCGGTTCATTGCTTCATCGTCAAATAATTCCATATATCCCCAAATAATTCCATTGCTTCATCGTCGCCGTCAAGGACGGGTAGATCCAGTCGCACAAGACCCGGTCTAACCTTCTCTCCGGCGACCACGAAAGCTCTGCCGCAACGAGCTCCTGCTGCCAGATCTGAAATCATCCAGCTCTGCATCCCTAGCTGCCGTCGAGCACAGGAAAAGGTGACGAAGCAGCCGGAGACAAAGGCGCCACCCTAGTCAACTCTGACGACCGTTAATGATCTAGGTTCCTAGATCTAGAAAACCCTCTCCACGACGACAATCTAGTTGAGAAAATCCAGATCGAAAATAACAAAAAAGCTCACTCCCGAGCATCTGTAGCCGGCAAATCTGAAATCGTCAAGAACAACCGCTAACGTCAATTTCGTGTATGCGTAGAGTAAGGCCTGGAGTAGTATCCCTCTGTGATAGTCGCAAGTACCAGTAAGTCCCAGTCGATGAGAATCCACCATCGGAGATGGAGTTTGACGAGGAAGTAGCCACAAAGCTCCTGGAACAGGATAAACAGCAAAAGACAGTCCTGCAATTATTCAACAGCACCTTGGGTTCCAGTCTAAAGTAGAGGGTCAAAAGAATATTGGGATTGAAGATGAGTTCTTTGAACTTGAGATTGAAATGAAACTCTTGAATGATCAAAAGAATGTTCACAAGCAAAGAGTTGAG
This sequence comes from Linum tenue, assembly GCA_946122785.1. NCBI lineage: Eukaryota > Viridiplantae > Streptophyta > Magnoliopsida > Malpighiales > Linaceae > Linum > Linum tenue. Next base: position 44,124,125 of record CAMGYJ010000002.1, read on the forward strand.
AATTATGTTGAGATGAAGCGATGGCGGCGGCGGCTGCGGGAGCGGAATTGGGAGATGAGGGTGGAGGATGAGATGGCGTGTTTGCTTTTGTTAGGTGGGTTTGGTTTGGTTCTGGGTCAGGTTGGGTTTAGTGACGTGGCGGGTTGAGTTTGACCATTTCTAGTCCAAAATGTCGTTGACTAGCCACTCCCGTTAGTCATGCCCAGGGGCGGATACATGAGGGTTTAGGGACACCCCTAAAATTTAGGAATACGATTATTCAACCTCCGGTAGTAGTTTTGTATGGATAAAAAAATTATAATTAGTGATTCGGGATACCCCTACAACGACAATCCTATCCTCAGTAGTAGTTTGCGTATACTTAAAAAAATAAGCGATAGTCTGTGTTATTCAAACTTAGCATATACTATATTTTATAAACATTGTCCTCCATTAAGTTGCAACTCATTTGTTATTCTATTTTAAACACTACATAATAGTAAAAAGTTATTCCTTATCCCCGACTATTTCCAAAACCTAATGTTGGGGATATGGCTCGGATCTAGTCGCGCGAGCAAGATGGCTCTGCCCAATAATCTTCCGCGAGTATAGGTGAACCTGCGCGCATCGGAGGCATCAGACGATCACGCCCGCGGGTGACCGAGACGCGGGACGGTGCCGTTCAGCTACACTCAAGACACGACATCCAACCCCGCGAGTATAGGTGGACCCGCGCGTATCAGAGGCATCAGACGATGTCGTTCTGCCTTAACCATGTCGGCGCCGTTTCGCATTGCTCAAACCGGTGTCGTTTCGCATTGCCCAAGCCGGTGTCGTTTTGTTCAATACAGAGGGAAGAAGAAGACCAAGAAGAACGACGTCGCACCCTCTGAAGGAATGGTCACATCCTAGTCCTAGGTATAATTATGGTCTAAGGCATGGCCTAAATGTCTGACACACGTAGTAGTCATATCACATTAAATGTCCACCCACTGTAATATGTCCTATAAATAGAGCATTTACTCCGGTAGGTAAGGGGATCGCATTTTGGAGATTCTCACACAAAGAAATATCAACTTCTCTCTCTAAGATTTCATTCTCTGAACCCTTTTAACCCCAGTCTACATCTCCTCTCAAGCGAAAGATCCATACTGCTTACTCTCCTCATCCCTTCTTTCCCGAGCCTCACTCCTACACTCAGTTAGGCTCAAACAATTGGCGCCCACCGTGGGGCCGAGTAGAGAAGCAGTAAAAAATCAACCGATGGCGGAACACAATCCCAACTCACCTGACGAGGCAACACCTATCAAAGCGATAACAAACCCGAGAGTATTCGCGGAAATTAGCAACCTTAACGCGGTACTCATCGAAGAAGAAGAGCCTGAGCTAACGGCCAAGGAAATGAGGCAACAAATGGCGAAACAGAACAAAGTCATAGCCGATATGCAGAAACAAATGAGCTAGGTCATAGCGCTCATGATGGGCAAAGAGACCGCGCCAACAGTGCACATGGCGTCGACCGCTTCACAACAAGCAGGAGGCGAAACGTCAGAACCTGTCCAGGCGCCAGAACAAGTACCGCTGGCACAACAGGCGCCGGTTGCGTCACCTGCGTGCGAGATGCAACAAGCAGACTCGCGGGGCAGGGCGGACCTCAGCTTCTTAGAGCAACACCTATCCCCACAATACCACCCCCTCCCGCCCAGAAGAATCCTACATCAACCACTGAGCACTGAAATCATGGCTGAACACCTAAGCGGAATGCCGCCCGCCCTCCCAAAATACAATGGGACAACCGACCAGGAGGACCATGTCAGCACATTTTGCCTCCGGATACAGCTCCAAACCAACTCCAATGTGGCGCTATGCCGAACCTTCCCATCAATATTCTCTGGAATCTGCCTCGACTGGTACAACAGGCTCCCTAACGGAATCTTCCGCTCGTTCGAGGAATTCATCCTCCTATTCACCACTAAGTTCGCGTCGCAGAAAAGAAGGCCCCTCCACCTCAAGGCCCTGATTGATATCAAACAAAAGGAGGGGGAAAGCTTGCGGGCATTCTATGCCAGGTGGTCCAAGGTCGCAATGGCCGTGCGGGATTTGTCCCCGGAGACCATCGCCCATCACCTCATGGATGCAACCACCAACATGGAACTCAAGCGGGCGTTAGCAAAAAGACCGGTCACGCTTTCAACAGAGCTGGAGGTCAAAATTGAGAAAGCCATCACACTGGAGGAAACCTTAGGTGCGGGTTCTGTCAGGCGTTTCGAACCATCAAAACCACCTAGGGAAGATCAAGGGCGGAAGCAACTCCCAATACCGCGGGAGCAGCTAGTACAACTGCATAGCGGGCCTCGACGTCCGCCGGCTCCGCCGGAACAAGCTCCGCGGAGACGTTCACCAGACAGGCGCCCACAAAATACCATGCCCGCTTACACACCACTCAACGATTCAGTGAAAAACGTATTCCACGTGCTCCGCGAGAAGGGCTACAAAATCAACTGGCCCGCGCCCGTCAAAGCCGCACCCCACATGCGCGACCCAAGCAAGCATTGCGAATTCCATAGAGAGACGGGTCCCCTAACGGAGGATTGCAGAGAGCTGCGATACGAAATAGAGGGCCTCATTCGAAGAGGACTCTTATCCCAGTTCATCCAGGGAGCGGAAAGGCAGAAGGAGCAGCGCGAGAATCCGCCACCACCCCCACAACCCGATTATGATGAAACCACCGGCTCGTACCTAGTGCGGAAGGAAATAGGGGTGGTGACAGTCGAAGGAGACCGCCCCAACAATAAAATAAAGCGCGAACGCGCAATGGAATGCGCGACGTCAGAAGTGCAGCCAAAATGCCACCTGAGTTTCGACGATGCGGAATTTCCTTAAGGAATTCCGCCAGAAGACCCACTCACCATCACCGCCCTCGTGGCCGCCTGCAAAATCCACTGCCTACTGATAGACGGGGGCAGCGCGGCAGACATCCTCTTCAAAAGCACCCTCGACCAGATGGACATCGACCTGCGCCTAATCAGACGCGCGCAAGGGAACTTGTTGGGATTCTCGGGAATGAGGGTCGCGGTAATAGGTGAAGCCACTCTCCCAGTCGTAATCGGAGATCGGGAGCCGCGAGTCTCCAAGCAGGTCGAATTCACCATTGTGGAATGCAACTCACCCCACAATGGCATCTTGGGTCGACCGTTCCTTGCAAAGTTCATGGCCCTCCCATCAACTTGCCACCAAAAACTCAAGTTCCCCACTAAGGCAGGAATCGGAGAAGTGCACGGGGCTCCATGGGGAGTTCCTACAATAGAAGAAGAAGCCCGCCAGACCAACATCGTCGACACGAGGGAGGAAGACCCTCGCCCAGAGTCAATGGACTCGGATTTGGATTGTAGCACTGCTTAAAGAATACAAGGAGTTGTTCGCTTGGTGCACCGAGGACATGCCGGGAGTGCCAAGAGAAATAGCTCAACATTGCCTCGCAGTTCCAGCTAACGCGGAACTAAGGCAACAAGCGTGACGAAGCTTCACGGGCGATAAATTGAAAGCCATAGAGGAAAAAGTCGCGCGGCTACTCGGGGCGGGATTAATCAGACCAGTAAAATACCCGAAGTGGTTGGCAAATGTGGTTTTGGTAAAGAAGTCGTCGGGGGCATGGCGGATGTGCGTCGACTACACGACGATCAACAAGGTATGCCCGGGGGATCCTTACCCCCTACCGCGTATCGACCAGCTAATCGACGCCACTGTTGACCACGAGACACTGTCGTTCTTAGACATGTTCTCAGGATATCACCAAATCCCAATGTCTCGCGAGGATGAGGAGAAAACGGCCTTCATGACGCCCTTCGGGAACTTCTGTTTCATCGGAATGCCGTTCGGATTGAAGAACGCGGGCGCCACCTACCAAAGAATGATCGACTCAGTGTTCTCACGACAAATAGGGCGGTACATCGAGGCGTACGTGGACGACCTCATTGTCAAAACCAGGGAGGACAATTCCCATCTCGATGACTTGCGCGAAACATTCGAGGCGCTCCGAAAGCACAGCCTCCGCTTAAATCCCCTGAAGTGTGTATTTGGCGCGGAAGCAGGAAAGTTCTTGTGATTTATGATAACTAAGCGGGGCATCGAGGTCGATCCAAAACAGATCACGACAGTCCAACAGCTGCGGGCGCCGAGGAGCGCATTAGAGATACAATCCTTGAACGGCAAGATAGCAGCACTAGGAAGATTTATACCCAGATCAGCCGACAAGTGCGCCCCTTTCTTCAAAACGCTTAAAAGCGGCACGAGGTTCACATGGTCCAAAGAGTGCGAAGCGGCTTTCCAAGAACTGAAGGCATATCTTGTATCTCCCCCTGCATTAACCGCCCCTAAGCTTAATGAAAAACTTTTCCTGTATCTCGCTGTGTCAACAAGAGCCGTGAGCGCGGTACTAATATCCAGGAGAGACAACCAGGCAGAGCGTCCTGTGTATTACACCTCGAGAACTTTGGTTAGCGCGGAAACAAGATATTCCCCAATAGAGAAGGCCGCCCTGACACTGGTGAGCGCTTCGAAGAAGCTGCGCCCCCTACTTCCAAGCGCACTCAATCACCGTCCTAACCAACCTCCCGCTAAAAAAGATCCTGACCTCTATGGAGGTGTCCGGGCGGATGGTCAAATGGACGGTCGAGTTGTCAGAATACGACATCCAATTCGCTCCAAGACCAGCAATAAAAGCGCAAATCCTGGCGGATTTCATCGCTGAAGGAGTCACCCTCGATACAACACCAGAAGGAGTGTGGGAGGTCTATGTGGACGGCGCCGCAAGCAAGCATGGCTTAGGAGTGGGCGTCATCGTGCGCACCCCGATAGGCATTGTCCACGAAATAGCAATCCGATTCAGAGCGTTGAAAACAAATAACGCAGCCGAGTACGAGGCCATCTTAGCGGGAATGACCGCCGCCAGTGACTTGGGCGCAAAAACGATAAGAGTGCTATCCGATTCTTCACTGGCGTTCAATCAAATGAACGGCACCTTCGATGCAAAAGAAGACGCGCTCGCACATTACATGGAGCGTGTCAAACAACGGGCGAGCATCTTCGAATCGGTGACCTACGTGCAAATACCAAGGGAGGAAAACATGCACGCGGACGCCTTATCCAAGCTAGCAACCGCCACCGACTTCGAAACAACACGCCTAGTCTCGGTCCAAAAAGAGGAAGAAGAAATCCGTAAAGACACCGTGGTCAACACCACACAAATAACGCAAGAAGAAGACCGGAGAGCCCCGATCATAAAATACCTACAGGATGGCGTGGTGCTGGAAGATAGTAAAGAAGCATGGACCTTGAGACAAAAGGCTGCCCGGTGCACGCTCATTGGTGGCGAGCTGTACCGCCGATCGTACTCTGGCGTATACCTGAAATGCATCAGTCAAGAGGAGGCACACAACATAGTGAGCGATCTACATGAAGGCTTGTGCGCAATGCACACGGGAGCGCGCAGCATGGAACGCACTATCTTGTTGCACGGATATTATTGGCCGCGAGTGAAAAAAGACACAAAGAAATACGCGAATCAATGTCACAAATGCCAAGTGAACGCCCGCCACCATCATCTGCCATCAACCGAGCTCCAAGGCAATCTGAGCCCATGGCCCTTCGCGCAATGGGGAGTGGACCTCTTAGGGAAAACGAAAATACATAATCGTGGCGGTGGACTACTTCACCAAATGGATCGAAGAGGAAGCACTAGCATCGATAACCGCGCAACAGGTAACCCGCTTCCTAAAAAACAACATCCTGGCTCGCTTCGGAGTGCCAAATGCGCTCATATTCGACCACGGGAAACAATTCGATTGTGCGGAGGTCATAGACTTTTGTGACCAAGTGGGGACCATTGCGAGGTTCGCGTCGGTAGCTTACCCCCAAGCCAACGGTCAAGCGGAGTCGGCCAACAAGGCAATTTTGCATGGTCTACACACTCGCCTCGATGATGCGAAAGGAAATTGGGCCGATGAGCTCAACACGGTGTTATGGGCGCACCGCACCACATTCAAGGTAGCAACAGGCGAAACTCCTTTCGCACTTACATACGGCACCGACGCCGTAATTCCAATCGAGACAACAGCTCCAACATATCGAATAACAATGTACAATGAAGAGAGTCACGAGGAGGCGCGCCTGTTGGACTTAGAGCTAGCGCAGGAGCGACGAGAGCTAGGAGCCATCAAACTAGCGGCAACAAAAGAACAGGTGGCAAAATACTACAATGCGAAGCTGGTTCCGCACAAGCTGATCCTCGGAGGCCAAGTGTTGCGTCGGAACTTCCGCCCCGATCCCAAACACGGGAAACTCGCTTCTACATGGGAAGGCTCATACCTAATCCGCGAGGTTGTAGGGGCCAACACTTTCAAGCTTAGTGAATTGTGCGACACAAAAATTCCAAGAACGTGGAATGCGCAGAACCTCAGGAAATATCACCGGTCCATTTGATGTAAGGCTTATTTTCCTTCATAATGGCGCATTTGCGCAGATAAATAAATAGCAATAATCATGAATTATTTGCGTCCCGCGCCACGCGCGTAGAAGTACGAAAAACGCTGATCATGAATCACGCGAACACGAATAGCAATAATCATGAATTATCTGCGCCCCGCACCACGCGCGCAGAAGCACGAAAAACGCTGATCATGAATCACGCGAACACGAATAGCAATAATCATAAATTATCTGCGCCCCACGCCACGCGCGCAGAAGTTCGAAAAACAATGATAATGAATCACGCAAACACGAATAGCAATAACCACGAGTTATTTGCGCCCTGCGCTACGCGCATGGACAAAAAAAAAGAGGGGGTGATCAGCAATCACGCGAACAATGAAATAGCGGTAACCACAAGTTATCTGCGCCCCGTGCCACAGAACGAAGAAGCATCAATCAATTATAATTCACAAGGCACAGAGGTAAAGAAAAAGAAGGGACTGTGATAGACCGATAATTACACATGTTTTCACCCCTATTCTGAAGCCGTTTGAGATGTTGATTCTCGTGTTTTAAGCCGATTTCACGCTAGGTTGTGTGTTTATGTCATATTTCAAGACCCGGCGTTGGAATCAAGGCGGAGAAACGAGTTCTGGGTCGAAAGGAGCAAAGTTGGGACGAAGTGGGCTGCAGGAGGAAAATACCCGGTCAGGGGGCCAAATACCCGACCGGGTATTTATCATTTTGGGCGCCCGTAAAACAGAGAGGGTCCCGGGCATGAAGGTTAAATCCCCGGTCGGGGATTATTGGAGCAGACCGGGGATTCTCCCTCGACCAAAACGCGCGTTTTAAATAATACCCGGTCGATACCCAAAATACCCGACCGGGTATTTCGACCGGGTATCACGACAGGCAGCCAATTTAAAGGAGAAGAAGGCCAACATTCAAAGGTTCCAAGTTTTAGAGAGACAGAGCGATTCCTAGAGAGAGAAATCGACGAACAAGAGTTCCCAAGTGCCCTAGCTTGATCTTCATCACCATTGGATCTTGGCTTGAGCTTGGAGAAGGTGCCAATCAACGTCCAGGAGCATAAATCCATCCTTCACAGTATGATTTCCGCATCTGAATATGCTTTTGCTTCTCTCTCCATGGAGTAGTTCCCCCATTCATCAGGGTATGCAGAACCCTAGATTTGTATGCTAGGTCTAATTGTATGAACCCAAGTACATAGTTTATGAATTGATTATATTCGATTGAGGTTTGAATGATTGAATGACTTGAATCCTGATCAAATTCCTGTTGTTTCTGCTTTGACCTAGAATGAGAATATCTGCCTAGGTTGATAGAGTATCCTTAATTGAAGGTAGTAAATTGGCGACTTTAGTCGAGGAGCCAATTCGCTATTCTGTACCGAATTCAATTCGGTAGTGGAGGTTTGGTTCGTTAGGGCCTCAAGTTGTTTACTCCGATGGAGGTTAGTCGCCCGCTAGAGACTCAGATTGAGAGGGTCTGGAGACCTTTAGTCGAGACTTCAGACTGTTTTAGAACCTTCCGCAGTATAACTTTCATGAAAACTGAACTTGGTAAATTGCAATCCGGCTTAACTGCAGTCTAGGGGGAACCATATCCGGGTGACCTCTCTTGACTTGAAAACAACCGTTTAACTTGCTTTGTTTGTTTGTTAATTTGGACTTGCACTAAATTTTCACTGCTAGATAACAAGAATTCACCGAGTAGTCATCAAATCTAGGACCCGGGTTGACATTAAAACCCAAACCCGCTATACTACGCTTTAGGAAGTGGTTACACTTGGCCATTTTCTAGAGTGACAGTAGGAGTGAGTCAAGTTTTTGGCGCCGTTGCCGGGGAACGGCTAGGTTGTTGAAGAAAAGTGATTTCTGTTACTTTAGCATTTTCATTTTTCACATTGAGTTTGTTCTTTCCCACTTGTGCCTTCACGGGTTTGCATTGCTTGATTGTGTGCAGATAGTGCATGACCTGTAGCCATTCTGGAGGTTTACTGCCGTTGGATCCAGATATTGAACGCACCTGCCACCAACTTCGGAGACAACAGCGAGCTAGACTGGCTACGGTGGAGCGCATAGACGGCCATTTGAGCAGCGAGTCCGAGGACGAGTACGAGATGGAAGGCGATCACAACCCACCTCCGGTGAATCAGCTCTTGGGGAACGACCCCAATCCCCAGGGAGATGGGGTTCATCATCATCCACCACCACCGGGTCCCACCTTGGAGTACTACTACACTCCACGGATTGCTGACATTCGCCGGGTCATCCTCTATCCGCGCATTCCAGCAAACAACTTCGAGATCAGACCATGCTGGATTCAACTCATTACATCCTCTATCCATTTCCATGGCTTGAAGGATGAGGAAGCCCATGTGTATCTTTCCCGTTTTCTGCAGCTGAAAAACGGGTTCAAGCTGAACGGTGTCCCGGATGACGCAATCCGCCTTCACCTCTTCCCCCATTCTCTGGCGGGGAATGCTAAGAGGTGGTTGGAGACCCAGCCCCCATTTTCCATCACTTCTTGGGACGATCTGGCGGACAAGTTCGTGCACAGGTACTATCCGACATCGAAGACCACAGAGATTCAACGGGAGATCACTCACTTCCGCCAAGAGCCAGACGAGTCACTTCGTGATGCATGGGAGCGGTACATGGGATATTTCTGGCAGTGTTCCCATCATGGCTTCAGTGATGCATTCACAGTGGGGAACTTCTACAGTGCCCTCACCCCAGACAGCCAGAGGGTGATTGAGTCTCTATGCCCAGGAGGGGATGTTCTCACTAAGACTCCACCCGAGCTGAACCAGATGATTAGTACCTTGGCTGCCCGAGATCATTCCTAGGGGCAGAACAACAGAGGTAGAAATTCCCGGGACCGTGGTGTGCACGCTATGGAGGCCAGGTCCGGGTTAGAGCAGCAGGTGGCTGAGTTGGTGTAGACATTGAAGCAGCCCAACAGTCTCCTTCCGGGGCCGAGGTACAGCTACGCCTCCAGTAGCTCAGTGTCAGTGGTGTGAGAGCCCGAATCATCTAGTGGAGGACTGTCAGGCTATGAGGGAGTCCTCTACTCCCCAAGAGCAGGTGGACTTCATCGCCAATGCTCGGCGCCTTGACCCATTCAGCAATACATACAATGAGGGGTGGCGCCAGCATCCCAACTTTGCCTGGAGCAGCAACGCCACTAAACCCCCTGGTTTCCCAGCACCAATGGGTGGCTTTCAGCAGAGGCAACCCTTCCAGGCTAGGCAGGGGCCACCACCACAGCAGCAGCCCTACCAGCCTAGGCAGGGGCAGCCATTCCAGCAGCCCCAGCATCATTATGCCGAGCCAGCAGCAGCTCCAGCTCCAGATAATCAGATGACGGATCTGAAAAACATTTAAGCGGCATTCATGACTACCAGCCATGCAAATTTCGCCAGGATAGACCAGAGCATCGCCGCGCTGGAGGCAGGTCAGAGGAACCAAGGTGCTATACTGCAAGACCTCCAACACCAGATTGGAGGAATAGCCCGCCAGAATAACACAAGGGCACCGGGGACTCTGCCTGCCACCACCATCCCCAACCCTCGCGAGCCGCACGAGCAGCTGGATGCCATCTTCACCAGGAGTGGCAGGCCCACATCGGCTGATCCTGCCCCGACCAGGCAGGATGAATCACCACCTTCTTCAGCACTTCCAGCCGATGATGCAGAAGTGCGGGTGGAGAAGGAAGCCCCTGCTCCCAAGCCACAACCAGTGGTTAAGGAGCACGTACCCCAGCTTCCCTTCCCCACTCGCCTACACAAAGACAAGCTGGAGACTGAGTTTGCCAAGTTTATGGCAATGTTGAAGCAGCTCAACATCAGCATACCGTTTTTGGAGGCACTGTCGAAGATGCCCAAGTACGCAAAGTTCATGAAAGATCTCCTCACCAACAAGAAGAAACTTGGGGATCTCTCGACAGTGCTGCTGAGCGAGGAGTGTTCTGCTATCCTACAGAACAAGCTGCCCGAAAAGCGCAAGGACCCAGGGAGTTTCACTATCCCTCTTACTATTGGCAGCATGCATGTAGGCAAGTCCTTGGTGGACCTAGGCGCTAGCATAAACGTCATGCCATATAAATTGTTCAAAAAGCTAGACCTAGGTGAAATTAGCCCTACTAGGATGAGCATCCAGCTAGCTGATCGTTTCGTTGTGCATCCTAGGGGTATCATAGAGGACCTGCTTGTTAATGTGGGTGCATTCACATATCCTGTTGACTTTGTTATTCTGGATATAAATGAGGATGTGGATGTGCCTTTGATTTTAGGGAGACCATTTCTTGCCACCGCCAAGGCACTTATTGATGTGCATGATGGTAAACTGATACTGCGTGCTGGAAATGAACAGGCTACCTTTGCTGTGACTGAATTCGATCACTGTGCTATGATTGGTGTCACACCTGTGCATGCTATTTCTGACCCGGTACACAAGCCTGTCGTGTATCCTTCTGCACCTCTCATTTTGCAGGATCCCCCTCTCACTCCTTCGCCGCCGCTCCCTCCAGCCTCACCACCGAATAAAAAGCTCAAAGAGGAGTGGCGACCGAAGCAGCAGGTTCCTAAGCCTACTCGGAAGAAAGGTGGAGTCCACTGTGAGCTGGTCCCACCTCCTGCATCATTATCACCCTGGCCATCCGCATACTCCCTTGCTGCATTCTGCCGGATGGCCAGGTCGAGCTAACCAATGCTGGCGGTTGCACCCGTCGGGTGCACGGTGACCACCTGAAGCTGTACCTCAAGAGCGATGTGGATCCGCTCTTGGAGGCACCTGTTCCTGCACCACGCTGATTATCCACCATGGGTGTCCAGCTACAGGACGGTAAAGAAGCGCTTGTGGGGAGGCAACCCCACCACGGTTTTCATTTATTTCTTTTGTTTTGGGTCGGATTGCCAATAGCTTTGGCTTTGGTTTGTTTTCTTTTGTCTTGGATGATGTAATATTGGGCTGACCATTGGACCTAACGTATTGTGTTGGAGTTCTTTTGTTTCCTTTAGCTGTGCCTGTGTTCCCGACTGGTCCTCTCTCCAGTCCGTTTCATCCTGACTGGTACATTTCCAGTCTCCTGCAGTCTGTGCACACCGGTAACATCGTTCCCCTTTCCTTCCCTCTTCTCCATTGAGGGAAATGTCGATCTTAAGTGTGGGGGGATGTTTATCTTTTGACTGCATTAGATCTGTTTGTGTGCTTGGAGCCTAGTCCACTGTCCAAATTTTTAAAATTTGAGGGCTCCAAGTACGTGTTCCTTGCAATTGCCTGCTTAGTATGCTTTGAATTGACAGTCTCTGTAGTAATGTGCAACCTAGGGAGGTAGTGTAGCACTATGGAGGATGTTGATGCATTTAAGAAGTCTCATTTCTTCTTCATATTGTGTTGGTTGATTGAGTGAATTAGTGATCTTAGGACCCTTGAATTGTGTGGTGTTGTGGACTCTCTACCTGTCATGGACTCTTGTATCATGTTTTGAAGCTGAACAGGTGCTCGAAAATGTGCTTTAAAATGACGTCTCCCGTGCGAATAGGGCGAAAGTGTGTAAGGGGAGACGGGAATCCGTTTCCAATTTCCACCTACTACCTCTAGCCCCCTTACATGTCTTTCCCCCGCACGACGCTCGAGACATCCGCTCCTGGCATGGCCGGTAAGAGCCGGGCTTCCGCAAAACCTCTGCTAGGTGGGAGCCCCCATTTTCTGAAAAACAGGTTGGAACCATTGGAAAAGAAGAAGAAAAAAAAGAAAACAGAAAAAAAACAAGCAAGAAAAGAAAGAAAAGGGGTTCCAACCATCTTCAAGAAGGAAATAGAGCACCTGAAAAAATGTGAGTCCATGATCTTTTGTTTTTGAGAGTCTTTTCATCCACGATTCATTTGTCTTCTGTTCACTATTTGCCATGATGCCGACTCGAGACTAGCGTTCTCGCCGAGGAAGCTATGAGATGACTTGTGCGTCGGTGGATGATAACGATGTAATTGCATGATTTTATACCCCTATTTCTTATCCATTTGCGGAGCATGGTTGTGTGTTTTGGCCTATTTTACGCCGGGTTGTGCTACTTTGTCCTATTTCAGGTCCCAGGCGTCAAAAGGAAGGCCAAGCGCGAGTTTCGGATAGTTTGGAAGTCGTTTGGTCGAGCCAGGGCCAAAACACCGGCAGGAGGCCCTCAGAACACGGCCGTGTTCCTGGCCGTGTTTTTGCCGCCGAGACTCCCCATGTGTGGCTTGAACCAGCTAAAAAACACGGGCAGGCCTGAGACAAACACGGCCGTGTTTTGCACAGAACACGCCCGTGTTTTCCCAAGGCACGTGGCCGTGTTTTTATGCCAAATCCAAAACACGGGCGGGCTGGACCAGAACACGGTCGTGCCCTCGACCGTGTTCTGGCCAGTGATGCCCTTTTAGGCAGATTTCAGCCAAATTGAGAGGGGATTCGAGTTTTAGAGAGACAGAGCGAGTCCTAGAGAGAGAAAGCGACGAACAAGAGTCTCCAAGTGCCCTAGCTTGATCTTCATCACCATTGGAGCTTGGCTTGAGCTTGGAAGAGTGCCGATCAACGTCTAGGAGCTGAAATCCATCCTTCACAGTATGGTTTCCGCATCTGATTCTGCTTTTGCTTCTTTCTCCATGGAGTAGTTCTCCCATTCATCTGGGTGTGGGAAACCCTAGATCTGTATGTTAGGATTGATTGTATGAACCCAAGTACTGTTTCTATGATTTGATTATATTTGATTGAGGTTTGAATGATTGAATGGCATGAATCCTGATCAAATTCCTGTTGTTCTGCTTTAACCTAGAATGATAATATCTGCCTAGGTTGATAGAGTATCCTTAATCGAAGGTAGTGAATTGGTGACTTTAGTCGAGGAGCCAATTCACTATTCTGTACCGAATTCAATTCGGTAGAGGAGGTTTTGTTCATAGGGCCTCAATCTGTTTACTCTGGTGGAGGTTAGTCGCCCGCTAGAGACTCAGATTGAGAGGGTCTGAAGACCTTTAGTCGAGACTTCAGACTGTTTGAGAACCTTCCGCAGTATAACTATCATAGAAATTGAACTTGGTAATTACAATCTGGCTTAACTGCAGTCTAGGGGGAACCATATCCGGGTGACCTCTCTTAACTTGAAAACAACCGTTTAGTTGCTTTGTTTGCTTGTTAGTTTAGATCTTCACTAAAGTTTCATTGCTAGATAATACGAATTCACTGAGTAGTCATCACATCTAGGACCCGGGTTGACATTAAAACCCAAACCCGCTATACTACGCTTTAGGAAGTGGTTACACTTGGCCATTTTCTAGAGTGACAGTAGGAGTGAGTCAAGTTTTTGGCGCCGTTGCCGGGGACGGCTAGGTTGTTGAAGAAAAGTGATTTCTGTTACTTTAGCATTTTCATTTTCGCATTGAGCGTTTCTTCTTTCCCACTTGTGCCTTCACGGGTTTGCATTGCTTGATTGTGTGCAGACAGTGCATGACCCGTAGCCAGTCGGGAGGTTTACTGCCGTTGGATCCAGAGATTGAACGCACCAGCCGCCAACTTAGGAGACAACAGCGAGCTAGACTGGCTACGGAAGAGCGCAGAGACGGCCAATTGAGTAGCGAGTCCGAGGACGAGTACGAGATGGAAGGCGATCACAACCCACCTCCGGAGAACTAGTTCCTGGGGAACGACCCCAATCCCCAGGCAGCTGGGGTCCATCATCATCCACCACCACCGGGTCCCACCTTGGAGTACTACTACACTCCACGGATTGCTGACATCCGCCCGGTCATCCTCTATCCGCCAATTCCAGCAAACAACTTCGAGATCAAGCCATGCTGGATTCAACTCATTACATCCTCTATCCAGTTCCATGGCTTGAAGGATGAGGAGGCCCGGGTACATCTTTCCCGTTTTCTGCAGCTGACGAATGGGTTCAAGCTGAACGGTGTCCCGGATGACGCAATCCGCCTTCACCTCTTCCCCCATTCTCTGGCGGGGAATGCTAAGAGGTGGTTGGAGACCCAGCCCCCACTGTCCATCACTTCTTGGGACGATCTGGCAGATAAGTTCATGCACAGGTACTATCCGGCATCGAAGACCACTGAGATTCAGCGGGAGATCACTCACTTCCGCCAAGAGCCAGATGAGTCACTTCGTGATGCATGGGAGCGGTACATGGGATATTTCTGGCAGTGTCCCCATCATGGCTTCAGTGATGCATTCACAGTGGGGAACTTCTACAGTGCCCTCACCCCAGACAGCCAGAGGGTGATCGAGTCTCTATGCCCAGGAGGGGATATTCTCACTAAGACTCCACCCGAGCTGAACCAGATGATCAGTACCTTGGCTGCCCGCGATCATTCCTGGGGGCAGAGCAGTAGAGGCAGAAATTCCCGGGACCGGGGTGTGCACGCTATGGAGGCCAGGTCCGGGTTAGAGCAGCAGGTGGCTGAGTTGGTGCAGACATTGAAGGAGCCCAACAGTCTCCTTCCGGGCCGAGGTACAGCTCCGCCTCCAGCAGCTCAGTGTCAGTGGTGTGAGAGCCCGAATCACCGGGTGGAGGACTGTCAAGCTATGAGGGAGTCCTCTACTCCCCAAGAACAGGTGGACTTCATCGCAAATGCTCGGCGCCTGGACCCATACAGCAACACCTACAATGAAGGATGGCGCCAGCATCCCAATTTCTCCTGGAGCAGCAACAACACCAAACCACCTGGTTTCCCAGCACCAGCGGGTGGTTTTCAGCAGAGGCAGCCCTTCCAGGCTAGGCAGGGGCCACCACCACAGCAGCAGCCCTACCAGCCTCGGCAGGGGCAGCCATTCCAGCAGCCCCAGCGACAGTATGCCGAGCCAGCAGCAGCCCCAGCTCCCGATAACCAGATGACCGATCTGAAGAATATTTTGGCGGCATTCATGACCACCAGCCAGGCGAATTTCACGAGGGTGGACCAGAGCATAGCCTCTCTGGAGGCAGGTCAGAGGAACCAGGGTGCTATTCTGCAAGATCTACAGCACCAAGTCGGTGCCCTAGCGCGCCAACTTACTGCCCGGGCCCCGGGGACTCTACCTGCCACCACCATCCCCAATCCACGGGAGCCGCCCGAGCAGCTGGATGCCATCTTCACCAGGAGTGGCGGGCCCACATCGGCTGATCCTGCCCCGACCAGGCAGGAGGAACCACTACCGGGTTCAGCACTTCCAGCCGATGATGCAGAAGTGCGGGTGGAGAAGGAAGCCCCTGCTTCCAAGCCACAATCAGTGGTTAAGGAGTATGTACCCCAGCTTCCCTTCCCCACTCGCCTACACAAAGACAAGCTGGAGACTGAGTTTGCCAAGTTTATGGCAATGTTGAAGCAGCTCAACATCAGCGTACCATTTGTGGAGGCACTGTCGAAGATGCCCAAGTACGCAAAGTTCATGAAAGATCTCCTCACCAACAAGAAGAAATTTGGGGATCTCTCGACAGTGCTGCTAAGCGAGGAATGTTCTGCTGTCCTGCAGAACAAGCTGCCCGAAAAGCGCAAGGACCCAGGGAGTTTTACTATCCCTCTTACTATTGGCAGCATGCATATAGGAAAGTCCTTGGCGGACCTAGGCGCTAGCATTAATGTCATGCCATACAAATTGTTCAAAAAGCTTGACCTAGGTGAACTTAGCCCTACTAGGATGAGCATTCAGCTAGCTGACCGTTACGTCGTGCATCCTAGGGGTATTATAGAGGATCTGCTTGTTAAAGTGGGTGCATTCACATATCCTGTTGATTTTATTATTCTGGATATAAATGATGATGTGGATGTTCCTTTGATTTTAGGGAGACCATTTCTTGCCACCGCCAAGGCACTTATTGATGTGCATGATGGTAAAGTGATCCTGCGTGCTGGGAATGAACAGGCTACTTTTTCTGTGACTGATTACGATCACTGTGCTATGATTGCTGTCACACCTGTGCATGCTATTTCTGACCTGGTACGAGCCTGTCGTGTATCCGTCTGCATCTCCCATTTTGCAGGATCCCCCTCTCACTCCTTCGCCGCCGCTCCCTCCAGCCTCACCACCGAATAAAAAGCTCAAAGAGGAGTGGCGGCCGAAGCAGCAAGTGCCTAGGCCTACTCGGAAGAAAGGTGGAGACCACTATGAGCGGGTCCCACCTCCTGCATCACGACCACCATGGCCATCCGAGTACTCACTCGCTTGCATCCTGCCGGATGGCCAGGTCGAGCTGACCAATGCTGGTGGTTGCACCCGTCGGGTGCACGGGCATCACCTGAAGCTGTACCTCAAGAGTGACGTGGATCCGCTCTTGGAGGCACCTATTTTCGCGGACCCTTAGTTCTGCCATGGGCGTCCAGCTAAAAGACGGTAAAGAAGTGCTTGTGGGGAGGCAACCCCACCACGGTTTGCATTTCTACCCTTTGTTTTTTTTATTTCTTTCATTTTTGTCGGTTTTTGAGTCATAGAGTCTGTCTGGAACGTATTTCGTGCCTCTGGCGGTGCTTTTTAATGTGTGTTTGAGTAATTTTCGAGTCGGGGCACGAATGAGTCTGGGTGGTTTGAAATTGGAACTTGGAAATTGAGGCAATTTGGGCTCGGCAGTGAAAACACGGGCAGCAGGGGGTCAAAACACGGCCGTGTTTTGCCCTTTGCCCGCCCGTGTTTTGACATTTTGCCTTTGATGCTTGCGGCAGTAAAAACACGGGCAGAGGGGCTTGCAAAACACGGCCTTGTTTTGAAGGGAGCCCGCCCGTGTTTTAAAGTGGGGGGAGCACTGTCTCGGCCTTTAAAACACGGGCGGAACACAGCCAGAACACGGCCGTGTTTTGGCCGCCCGTGTTTTAATCAACCCCCTATAAAATCACATTTTTCAGACCCTCCCCTCATTTCTCCCATTTCTCCCAAACCCTAGCCGCCCCCCCCCCCCCTCATTTCCCCTCGCCGGAAAGTCGGATTTTCACCCTCTCCTTCGATTTTCCGGCCATAAATCGCTCCCCCGACCTCCAAATCAAAAACCGCGACCTCCCCCACGCTCCTGGCGTCGAGGAGCACATTCCCCAGAGGTTTGGGCGAGTTTGGCCGAGGTTGGGTCGCCGACGGTGAGTTCTCCGGCGAGTCTCCGGTGAGTTTTCCGGCGACTTTGGGAGCTTTTTGCCATTTTCTTCACCTTTCTCAGGGTATCTCCTTGCGTCACCAGGTGTGTTATCTTTGCCTTGTCTTATATTTTTGAAGAATCGATACCTAGAGTTAGGTGAAGAACTTGTGATTGTGCAATAATTTGAGAATGATTTGGTAGGCCGCTGGCTTTCTTTACATGCTATATTTTATCTTGGGATTTCAGTTCCTCGGCCTACCATTTGCATGTTTGGAATTATTTACGGGTTTGTGGTGATTTTGGGTGTGGTTGGTTGCTTGATGCTTAATTGGATTGGATTTGGTGTTTGTTTACCGGGGGCCTAGTCCGCTGTCCAAATCGCTCGATTTGAGGGCCCCCGGTGAATTTGGTTGTGTGCTTTTCGTGTGATGGGTATGTTTTTTTTTCTCCGGGAGTCTAGTCCACTGTCCATATCTTTCGATATGAGGGCTCCCGGTGTGATCTTGACTAACATTGACCCTGTTTGCTCGTGTCCCATTTTGTCCGTTCTTGTGCTTTGCAGGGTCATGGAACGCTACCTCGACCACTTGAGCATCACCCAGCGCCATGCGCTGCGGACTATCCGCAATCGCACCATTCCCGAGCACCTGTACCTCGATTTTGAGGTGTTCGATGAGCTTCACTGCAGGCCGCAGATGGAGGCCGCGGTGCAGGCCTATGGTTGGCGTCGCCTTCTCTGCCTTGCCGAGCCGACCTACCAGGAGCTCGTCTGGGAGTTCTATGCCTCCTTCCGCCACAACCAGAGGGGGAATCGCGACCATAGCAACGCAGTTCAGTTCACACTTGGCGGGGTCGAGCACTCCATCAGTTACTGGGAGCTCGCCAGTGCACTTGGGGTCAACTCCCCGCATGCGAGCAGCGGGGTCCTGCATCTGGACCTCACTGATCCCACCGATTTTCCATGCCAGGCGTACTTCCGGCGGATCTGCCTACCCGACAACGTGGACGAGGAGTACGTCGCCAGCCAGAAACGGGCTTCCCTCCTCCGGCCTGAGTGGCGCATCCTCAACCACCTGCTGACCAGTTCCTACACCCCCAGCCGGGGCTCGGCCAACCGGGTCACCCTCCGGACCCTGTTCTTCCTGGAGGCGATGGGTCGCCCTGACGACACCATCCAGCTGGGCTCGGTGATCGCCCGGACAATCGGGAAAGCTGCCTCTCACCGGGATCGCAACCTTGTCTGTGGGCCGGTCATCACGGCCCTGGCCCGCTACTACGAGGTCGACATCACTGGGATGACCCAGGTCCACGGGCCCACTCCACTCAGCGAGAACAGCCTCCGCGCCTAGCACCTGGTGGCCCGTCAAGCGCGTCTCCGCTGGATTGCGGGCCTTCCCCAGCCACCTGAGCCAGCCCCGGGAGACCAGCCAGAGTCCAGCGCCACTGGGTCACGCCGGGTTCCTCGCAGTGCTACCCCTCGTGCCCAGGCTCCCGCGAGCTCCTCCGCTGCACCCAGATCTCCTGCTCCCAGGTCTCCTCCCCCCGTGGTGGTGCCCATCACTGATCAGTTGGCGGCCATCGCTCAGCAGAACGAGCGCATTCTGGCCGGCCAGGAGCGCATTCACGCCCGCCTTGATCGTGAGCGGGACTGCGGCCGTCGTCTGATGTCCGGCCAGCACTACATCATGTCCTTCCTAGGCATGGACCCGCACGCAGTTCACTATCCTTTCGTCCAGTCCCCGGGTTATGAGGACCAGTACCCACCACCTGCCGGCGATGGTGGCGATGACTTCTAGTGGAGAGAGTACCTGGTTATGACCGTGATTCCTGTTCCAGACTGAGACTCCATGTTTTTGTTGTTTCATTTGGATTTGTTTTTTTTTATTTTGGATTGTAGACTTGGAACTTCGGTTCTATCACCCAGTGTGTGTCTTGTGTTGAGTTTAGCTCTGTGCCTCGGACTGGGTCCCCTTCCAGTCCTCTGCTATTGTCTGGTCTGCCTCTCGATCTCCGTTCCTGATTTCACGGTAACATCGTTCCCCTTCCCTCTGCTCCATTGAGGACATTGTCGCATTTAAGTGTGGGGGGGGGGGGGGGTTCTTTGTATTAATTGGAACGGGTGTATGGGTGCTTGGAGCCTAGTCCACTGTCCAAATCTTGAGATTTGAGGGCTCCAAGCACTGCTGTTTGCTTGATATTTGATCGTATTGGCACTGTGGATGTGATTAGAAAATTGAATGGCTTTTGACTCGATGCATGACAACTTGAGTGTGACTAAGATAGCCTATTACGATGACTGAGATGCGTAGTAGAGTTGTGTAGGGGTTCAGTTTTCAACTGTTTGCTTACCAACTGCGACTTGCATTTGATCACTTGCTTTTGACAGTCATTTATGCATCTAGTTCAGGGAATCAGAATGTGAGATAGAGCATATAGGTAGCCATGTGAGATTTGAGCCTGCTCGTTTCTTTCTTGTGCGATAGATCCCTCTTCCATGAAATGTAGCATTCACGTTGTCACTAGCTAAGATGATGAAGGCATAGGATTAGCCCACGACCAAACTGACTGTCCTGATGTGTCATACCCCCTAGTCAGCCCCTTTGAGCCGTGTGTTACCCTTTCTTTCGGTCTGAAATGAAAAATCACCCTTTGCATCTTTTAGAAGGTTCCACAGAGTGGTTTTTACGTGTTTCCTGCTGTTTCTGCTAAATGTAATGTGAGGGTTGGAGGTAGTGCTAAAAGTTGGGTGTGTGTTTGAAAAATGTGCGGAGGTGGTGGTTCTCTTATGGAATAAATAAAGAAAAAATAAAGAAAAAACAAAGAAAAAAATGAAAGCAAAAGAGAACCACTACCAAAATTCTGAATAGTGCTCATTAAGTAGTGTTTCCTAGCAGTCTGGCTTGGAAATGCTAGCATTCATATAACCTCCTTCGCTCTTGTGACTTGAAGAATTTGATTAATGCAGAATAGCAGGACGAAAGTTACTGGTTTGCTTGATTGTGGTTTTGTTGGGTTTGGAAATGTGGAACCTTGTGCTATAACTGCCACCACCTAAAAGGCCTTTTCCCCATGTCCAAGACCCTAGCCAGTCATTTGAACCTGTGTCTAAGACCTCCGGATTAGTTAGTGGTGACACCCCCTTATGTGAACTCTAGCATTTAGAGGCTGCATTCATGGTGAAGAGACGTTAGGGATTGAGAGAATAAGCATGCGCATTTTTCGCATCAATTTGTCCTGACCCCACTGGTCGAGAGTGAGTGATTCATTTTCTCTATACTCTTTACCCCGGTGAGGACCTAGATTGCTCGGTCTTAATTCTGATATCTTGAGGTTTGTGCATGAAGTGACTGTTTTGAACAAGTGATGGAGTCAAGTCTATGTTGGTTGGTGAACGGGAAAGAACTCTCCCTTTACTCGACTTTATTGCATTCGAATGCCATCTGTGGTGGTTGTCTAGGTTGTCGTTCGAGTTGCCATGTGTTGATGATCGAAAGCCAGTATGATCCACGTGTTTTGTGCCGATATGATTTGCCCTAAAGCCTGCTTGATTGAAATGTCTCGAGCTTACCTGGTGTCTGACTTGGTTTGCTTAGGGACAAGCAAACGGTTAAGTGTGGAGGAGTTTGATAACGATGTAATTGCATGATTTTATACCCCTATTTCTTATCCATTTGCGGAGCATGGTTGTGTGTTTTGGCCTATTTTACGCCGAGTTGTGCTACTTTGTCCTATTTCAGGTCCCAGGCGTCAAAAAGAAGGCCAAGCGCGAGTTTCGAATCGTTTGGAAGTCGTTTGGTCGAGCCAGGGCCAAAATACGGGCAGGAGGCCCTCAGAACACGGCCGTGTTCCTGGCCGTGTTTTTACCGCCGAGACTCCCCATGTGTGGCTTGAACCAGCTAAAAAACACGGGCAGGCCTGAGACAGAACACGACCGTGTTTTGCACAGAACACACCCGTGTTTTCCCAAGGCACGTGGCCGTGTTTTTATGCCAAATCCAAAACACGGGCGGGATGGACCAGAACACGGCCGTGCCCTCGACCGTGTTCTGGCCAGTGATGCCCTTTTAGGCAGATTTCAGCCAAATTGAGAGGGGATTCGAGTTTTAGAGAGACAGAGCGATTCCTAGAGAGAGAAAGCGACGAACAAGAGTCTCCAAGTGCCCTAGCTTGATCTTCATCACCATTGGAGCTTGGCTTGAGCTTGGAAGAGTGCCGATCAATGTCCAGGAGCTGAAATCCATCCTTCACAGTATGGTTTCCGCATCTGATTCTGCTTTTGCTTCTTTCTCCATGGAGTAGTTCTCCCATTCATCTGGGTGTGGGAAACCCTAGATCTGTATGTTAGGATTGATTGTATGAACCCAAGTACTGTTTCTATGATTTGATTATATTTGATTGAGGTTTGAATGATTGAATGACATGAATCCTGATCAAATTCCTGTTGTTTCTGCTTTAACCTAGAATGATAATATCTGCCTAGGTTGATAGAGTATCCTTAATCGAAGGTAGTGAATTGGTGACTTTATTCGAGGAGCCAATTCACTATTCTGTACCGAATTCAATTCGGTAGAGGAGGTTTTGTTCATAGGGCCTCAATCTGTTTACTCCGGTGGAGGTTAGTCGCCCGCTAGAGACTCAGATTGAGAGGGTCTGAAGACTTTTAGTCGAGACTTCAGACTGTTTGAGAACCTTCCGCAGTATAACTATCATAGAAATTGAACTTGGTAATTACAATCCGGCTTAACTGCAGTCTAGGAGGAACCATATCCGGGTGTCCTCTCTTAACTTGAAAACAACCGTTTAGTTGCTTTGTTTGCTTGTTAGTTTAGATCTTCACTAAAGTTTCATTGCTAGATAATACGAATTCACTGAGTAGTCATCACATCTAGGACCCGGGTTGACATTAAAACCCAAACCCGCTATACTACGCTTTAGGAAGTGGTTACACTTGGCCATTTTCTAGAGTGACAGTAGGAGTGAGTCAGTTGACCTCGTAAGCTGCTAAATGATCTAGGAAGTCCTCTACCTACGATTGAGGTTGTTTGTTGCTATAGAGGTCTGGAGAGTTGCATTGGTTTGAGCTAGGTTTGCTTGAGGACAAGCAAACGGTTAAGTGTGGGGGAGTTTGATAGACCGATAATTACACATGTTTTCACCCCTATTCTAAAGCCGTTTGAGATGTTGATTCTCGTGTTTTCAGCCGATTTCACGCTAGGTTGTGTGTTTATGTCATATTTCAGGACCCGACGTTGGAATCGAGACAGAGAAACGAGTTCTGGGTCGAAAGGAGCAAAGTTGGGACGAAGTGGGCTGCAGGAGGAAAATACCCGGTCAGTCATTTTGGGCGCCCGTAAAACAGAGAGGGGCCCGGGCGTGAAGGTTAAATCCCCGGTCGGGGATTATTGGAGCAGACCGGGGATTCTCCCTCGACCAAAACGCGCGTTTTAAATAATACCCGGTCGATACCCAAAATACCCGACCGGGTATTTCGACCGGGTATCGCGACAGGCAGCCAATTTAAAGGAGAAGGCCAACATTCAAAGGTTCCGAGTTTTAGAGAGACAGAGCGATTCCTAGAGAGAGAAAGCGACGAACAAGAGTCTCCAAGTGCCCTAGCTTGATCTTCATCACCATTGGAGCTTGGCTTGAGCTTGGAAGAGTGCCGATCAATGTCCAGGAGCTGAAATCCATCCTTCACAGTATGGTTTCCGCATCTGATTCTGCTTTTGCTTCTTTCTCCATGGAGTAGTTCTCCCATTCATCTGGGTGTGGGAAACCCTAGATCTGTATGTTAGGATTGATTGTATGAACCCAAGTACTGTTTCTATGATTTGATTATATTTGATTGAGGTTTGAATGATTGAATGACATGAATCCTGATCAAATTCCTGTTGTTTCTGCTTTAACCTAGAATGATAATATCTGCCTAGGTTGATAGAGTATCCTTAATCGAAGGTAGTGAATTGGTGACTTTATTCGAGGAGCCAATTCACTATTCTGTACCGAATTCAATTCGGTAGAGGAGGTTTTGTTCATAGGGCCTCAATCTGTTTACTCCGGTGGAGGTTAGTCGCCCGCTAGAGACTCAGATTGAGAGGGTCTGAAGACTTTTAGTCGAGACTTCAGACTGTTTGAGAACCTTCCGCAGTATAACTATCATAGAAATTGAACTTGGTAATTACAATCCGGCTTAACTGCAGTCTAGGAGGAACCATATCCGGGTGTCCTCTCTTAACTTGAAAACAACCGTTTAGTTGCTTTGTTTGCTTGTTAGTTTAGATCTTCACTAAAGTTTCATTGCTAGATAATACGAATTCACTGAGTAGTCATCACATCTAGGACCCGGGTTGACATTAAAACCCAAACCCGCTATACTACGCTTTAGGAAGTGGTTACACTTGGCCATTTTCTAGAGTGACAGTAGGAGTGAGTCAGTTGACCTCGTAAGCTGCTAAATGATCTAGGAAGTCCTCTACCTACGATTGAGGTTGTTTGTTGCTATAGAGGTCTGGAGAGTTGCATTGGTTTGAGCTAGGTTTGCTTGAGGACAAGCAAACGGTTAAGTGTGGGGGAGTTTGATAGACCGATAATTACACATGTTTTCACCCCTATTCTAAAGCCGTTTGAGATGTTGATTCTCGTGTTTTCAGCCGATTTCACGCTAGGTTGTGTGTTTATGTCATATTTCAGGACCCGACGTTGGAATCGAGACAGAGAAACGAGTTCTGGGTCGAAAGGAGCAAAGTTGGGACGAAGTGGGCTGCAGGAGGAAAATACCCGGTCAGTCATTTTGGGCGCCCGTAAAACAGAGAGGGGCCCGGGCGTGAAGGTTAAATCCCCGGTCGGGGATTATTGGAGCAGACCGGGGATTCTCCCTCGACCAAAACGCGCGTTTTAAATAATACCCGGTCGATACCCAAAATACCCGACCGGGTATTTCGACCGGGTATCGCGACAGGCAGCCAATTTAAAGGAGAAGGCCAACATTCAAAGGTTCCGAGTTTTAGAGAGACAGAGCGATTCCTAGAGAGAGAAAGCGACGAACAAGAGTTCCCAAGTGCCCTAGCTTGATCTTCATCACCATTGGAGCTTGGCTTGAGCTTGGAGAAGTGCCGATCAACGTCCAGGAGCAGAAATCCATCCTTCACAGTATGATTTCCGCGTCTGAATCTGCTTTTGCTTCTCTCTCCATGGAGTAGTTCCCCCATTCATCTGGGTATGGAGAACCCTAGATTTGTATGCTAGGTCTAATTGTATGAACCCAAGTACAGAGTTTATGAATTGATTATATTTGATTGAGGTTTGAATGATTGAATGACTTGAATCCTGATCAAATTCCTGTTGTTTCTGCTTTGACCTAGAATGAGAATATCTGCCTAGGTTGATAGAGTATCCTTAATTGAAGGTAGTAAATTGGCGACTTTAGTCGAGGAGCCAATTCGCTATTCTGTACTGAATTCAATTCGGTAGTGGAGGTTTGGTTCGTTAGGGCCTCAAGTTGTTTACTCCGGTGGAGGTTAGTCGCCCACTAGAGACTCATATTGAGAGGGTCAGGAGACCTTTAGTCGAGACTTCAGACTGTTTTAGAACCTTCCGCAGTATAACTTTCATGAAAACTGAACTTGGTAAATTGCAATCCGGCTTAACTGCAGTCTAGGGGGAACAATATCCGGGTGACCTCTCTTGACTTGAAAAACAACCGTTTAACTTGCTTTGTTTGTTTGTTAATTTGGACTTGCACTAAAGTTTCACTGCTAGATAATAAGAATTCACCGAGTATTCATCAAATCTAGGACCCGGGTTGACATTAAAACCCAAACCCGCTATACTACGCTTTAGGAAGTGGTTACACTTGGCCATTTTCTAGAGTGACAGTAGGAGTGAGTCAGACTGTTTGATTTTCATTTAGGAAGAAAAACATGTCGCGCGAACATTTTCGCGACATAACAACAACACAAATAAAAAAAAAACAACACTAACAAGGCAACATCGGAGCAACGCGACTGCACTTCGTCCGCAGCCCCCTCTGCATCCTGCTCCACCGTAGCACCAGCTTCCCCATCCTTAGCTGCTTCAGCTTCCCCATCCTTACTCGCTTCAGAACCACCATCCTCCACCATAGCTTCCGCGCGGACCTCCTCCTCTTCATCCTCAGGCTCAGAGTCAGACTACAGAGATCTCTTCTCGCGCAGCCATGTTTGCACATGGCGGACCATGACACGAGTGTTCCAGCGGACACCCGGATTTTCCGGCCGCACCTTCTTGCGGACCACGATCACAGCCTTGGTCATCGCGTCCGCCAGAATCTTCCCAAAATAGGGGGAAGATTTGTACTGATGAACCACAGCAACCTGCGCTGCGCGCACGACTTAAGCTTTGGCCACATCATGAAGGTGGACCAGATCTTCCTTCTCCTTCTGGAACTCCTCGCGGAGTTGAGTCAGCTTCTCTGCGTGCTCTATCTCTAGCTGTTTTTTCTCCTTCACCAGCTCCTCCGCCAACTTCTTTTTCTCCTCCTCAAACTCGCTCCACAGTTCCGCCCGAACCCGCCCCTTCACCGCCTCCATATCCTCCGACAGCTTGCTCTGCAGAATGCCGAGCTGCTCCAAAGCCTCATTGGCTTTATTCGTCGCCGTCACCGCGCGACCTTCTGCCCCAGCAAGCTTTCCTTCTAACTGCACAATCCGCGACTCTTCCGCCTTCAACTTCGCGCGCTCTCGTCCTTGCTCTTGCTGCGCACGGAAAGTTGCCAACAGACCCTACATTTCCAACGCCAGTAGACTTAGTGAAATTCAGCAAGACAAGAAGACAAATTGCACATAAAAGGTTAGCACAAACTCACCGCAAAATGAACCTGGGCCAGGTCCTGCAATAGGTCCGATTTCTCTAGCTGCGTAGGGACACTGAGCATTGCTCCCAACGTGCGCAAAGCAGCCTGAGCGGCATTGCTATTGCGGGCCGCACCAGTATGGATCCGCACGTCGCAGAAGTAGTTGATGGCGTTCATTTCCGGCAAGTTCTGTTGGACCTTCGCGCCGGACGAACCCGCAGCCGCCGCCTTCTCAGAGTGAGGAGGTCTACTCGCCCGCGCCTCCTCTTTAGAAATCACCAGTGGCAGCTGCTGCACTGGTGGCGACAATTGCCCAGTTACCCGCGGCGAGGAAGACCCAGCGACCCGCGCAGCCTTCTTGGGCCTATCCGCAACCGCAGGTTGCTCCACCTCCTTGTCCTTCCTCTTCCCGCCGCTACCTCGGGCTTCTTCCCTCCTCCTCTTCTTCTCACCACGCGCAGCCCGCGGAGCCTTCACGACGTCATCCACTGACATCATGCTCACCAACGATGCGAAGTCAACACCTGCGCCAATAAATCGTAAGACAACTGTTAATATGACAGAATACAAGAGGAAAGGAATATAACTAACCATCAGCAAAGAGCTCCTCCAAGCAAGCCGTGCGGACTCCACTGGAGTATAAATTTATCCGGTGAGACATGCACGCCTCATACTCGTCATCAAGCTCGGCGTACTTGCCCAGCTGAAACTCGTATCCGCGCAAGTCTCCCTTCTTCCAAACCGTTGGCTCCTCCACGAATTCACTTGCCCACTCCCCGGCACGGGCTTCACAAAGAAGAACCTCTCAAACCAGTTTTTCTCCAACTTGGGAGAACCATACACATAACCACTGCGCCGCTTGTCCCGCCGCCTAATTGATAGACAATCGCTTGTCTCCGTGGGTCCTGTTATCTTGTATATCTTCCGAAAAAGCCCGTAAGTGGGCTGAATCTTCAGCCTCTTATAGACAAGACGGAGACAAGAGGTGTGCATGATTACGGAAGGAGACAAGCGCGCGACTGAACAACCCAGGCGCCTATAAAGAGCGCACAACAGAGGGTCGATGGGGAATTTGAAGCCCATCCGCCAGTATTCGGAATATACACCGAACCAGCCTGGGGGCAGTTCCCGATCCGGCTCTGCGCGGAAGGAACTGCGTACTGCCAATTGGGGGGCAAGCCCAATCCGCGCACGTAGTCCGTCACTTCTCGCCGCCCATACACAGACACATGGTCTGGCCCGCGCACCAAGTTGTCACTGGGAACCTGCCCCGCATCGAACAACTCCTCCCAGTCTACAATGGTGTACGAGGCCCCCACCCCACGCATGCCAAGTCGGCTCATCGCCTCAGTTACGCGTGACACGCAGAGCGGCTTCGAGGACGTTTCTGATGTTCCCGCAGCATCGATCGGAGCAGCACCGGAATTGCTCGTGCGATCACGCCGGATTATCAAAACCCCCCTTGGACGACTCGATTTCCCCACATCGGGGAAATCGTGCGGCGGCTCCCCGCCGGAATCGACGTCGTACGACGGCGTCGCCGGAGCATCTCCTCCATCGGCCCCGCCGTCGCGATCATTGTCGGACTCGGCCAAAGCCAGAGATGGGTCAGAAGAGATACGAGAGGGGGGAGAGAGATTACCTTCTTCGTCTGATACGACCTCGATCTCGTTGTTCACATCAGAGTTGGCCATGATGCCTCCGAGAAAATAACACGAACAATCCCGAGATTTAAGGTCGTCGGAGAAGGAGAGGAATCTCGTCGACAAGAAAGGAAAACAGAGAGGCGAAGTGGAAACAATAGAGGAAAATGACTCCTCTCCGGTAAAAGAGAAGTATTTATAATCCATGGAGGAGTAACCGAAGAGTTAAAGTTGCATCGAGAAACGGAAACGTCAGTAATTTTTGAAATTCAAAAAGCAACCGCCTAAATGAGTGAATGACAGAGCGCCACGTCAGCACCTATAAAACATAGGGGCTAGGCGGTGATGTCATAGGTCACGAACACCGCCTGGGGGCATGGTGTACCGCGGAATTAAAAAATACACACAAGGAACCAAACACGAGCCGCGTGAATCCAGTGTAAGCGCAGGAAGGCAATGGGGGGGCATTGTACGTCCGTGGTGCCCAAAAGATGCACATCAAAAAACCAAACGAAAAGCGCGAAAAGCCGTTAAGAGCGCACACATAAAGTTAGAAGCTGAGCGGACGAAGAGCGCGAGGAACCGAGCCCGCCGCGCATAAACCAAAACAGGTGGCATTCACAGAATACCCCCTGATGGGGGGAAATTGTTGGGGGATATGGCTCGGATCCAGTCGCGCGAGCAAGATGGCTCTGCCCAACAATCTTCCGCGAGTATAGGTGAACCCGCGCGCATCGGAGGCATCAGACGATCACGCCCGCGGGTGATCGAGACGCGGGACGGTGCCGTTCAGCTACACTCAAGACACGACATCGAACCCCGCGAGTATAGGTGGACCCGCGCGTATCAGAGGCATCAGACGATGTCGTTCTGCCTTAACCAGGTCGGCGTCGTTTCGCATTGCTCAAACCGGTGTCGTTTCACATTGTCCAAGCCGGTGTCGTTTTGTTCAATACGGAGGGAGGAAGAAGACCAAGAAGAACGACGTCGCACCCTCTGAAGGAATGGTCACATCCTAGTCCTAGGTATAATTATGGTCTAAGGCATGGCCTAAATGTCCGACACACGTAGTAGTCATATCACATTAAATGTCCACCCACTGTAATATGTCCTATAAATAGAGCATTTACTCCGGTAGGTAAGGGGATCGCATTTTGGAGATTCTCACACTAAGAAATATCAACTTCTCTCTCTAAGATTTCATTCTCTGAACCCCTTTAACCCCAGTCTACATCTCCTCTCAAGCGGAAGATCCATACTGCTTACTCTCCTCATCCCTTCTGTCCCGAGCCTCACTGCTACACTCAGTTAGGCTCAAACACTTAACAATTAAACTATTTACGGGCTACCCTTAATTTGAATTGATTTTATGGTCACACAACAAGTGTTGAAAGAGTCTTTTCAACTTTGATTTACATCAAGAACAAGGTTAGAAATCCATATGCGATCAGTTCGTGAACTATTGTCTAGTAGGATATACAGATTTGTTGAGCAATTTACCAAACCTATTTTTTATTCTTTTTCAGAATATAAAAACACGTCGTGACCTTTTGTTAAAATTTGTACTAGTCCGATATTTTTTTATTTATGAATTATTTAGGTTATTTTAATTTTTTTTAAGAGGACACCCCTATTAAACATTTCTAGATCCGCCACCGATGACAGCATATAACGGACTTTGTTAACGGAGTTGGACGGAGACTAACGAAAAGTGACTAAATGTGATCTATTTAAGTAATTTGAGTGATCAAAATTGATATTAATTTTTTCTAGTGACTAAACATGTCACAATATGGTAATTCCAATGACTAAATATGTCATTTATCCTTTTTACTATTGTAATTAAGTTAGTTTTATATAATCATTTAATCTATTGCATTAAAATGATGTAGTAGAACACTAATTTTTAGGTGTTATCTGGCCAGAATCTTTAGAGAGGATTTGATGGGAATTAGCTTTCGTCGTCTTTTTTTCTTTTTTTGTCAAAAGATATCATATATTGATAAAAAGATAGTTACATCTTGGACCCTAGCCAGGCTCTGAAATCAAACCCACGACACATAGTCGGATACAAAGAGAGGGCTTTTCTAGCTACCGAATGAGCTACCTTATTGTTCTCCCGACCTATAAATCGCACACTAAACCCCGGCTGGGAACCCAAACAATGACAAACTTCCTCCAGAATTGCCCCCAACCGATTGTCCCTCGTATCAGCCTGATTAATCTTATCAATAAGCACCTTGGCATCCCCCTCGAACCGGACCTCTGTGAACCCACACTCCAAACACCAAGCAATGGCCTCACGCAGCACCAGAAGCTCCACCATAGCAGGCTCGTCCACAATAGGAAACTGAACCCCCTTGGCCAGAAGTAGCCTCTCATGACTGAGAAGAACCACCCCACCCGCCGAATGCGATCCCCTCCTAGTCTCCCCATCCCACCTACAAACCACACGTGAATCCTCCACAGAAACTGCCTGCACCCTCGGTCTGGCCGCCGAAGGCGCTTGCTCCAGGGGCAAGGCCACCCATTCCTCAACTTGTTGATGAAATTGTCGCATTAGCGCCGGAATCCCAAACTGTTTGCCTTCAAAGACAACCCAGTTCCGCGATCGCCAGATCCGCCAAAGGACAGCAACTACCGCCATCACCAACGATGGCTGATGGATTAAGGCCAACAGGCGCTTGAGGAATAAGGGAAACGTATGGCGAGGCAAACCCTCTCCCAGATAATCTAGGCCAGAATAATCCCATAGAGCTCGAGCAACTGGGCAATCGAGAAACAAATGTTCCATCGTTTCCGGGCCCTCCCAACATACTGGACACCGGGGCAACACAGGAACCTTTCGCTCAATCAACGCCTCCGTTGTAGGTAGAACCCAATTCAGAATTTGCCACACGAAGACCTTCAACTTCGGGGGAATCTTAGCTTCCCAAACCCTTATCCAACTAGGTTTGTCCATCCAACTAACCTCCGATCTCCAACCACCTCTCCTCCTGTCTAGGTCCACAGCCAAATGATAAGCGGATTTAACCGAAAAAACCCCATCTGCCGTGTAGTGCCAAATAAGCCTATCTGCAATGCTTCCGTCGTCAAATGCAGCAAGATAGGAATAATTATAAGCTTGTTCTTCCGTGTCTGTGGCAGGGCTTTTAGCATTTTGTTTTTAGCCTAGTTACTTTGCCTTGTTTCCCCCGGCTGTTTTTCCAGCCTCCATTTAATTAAAAAAAAAATAATTACTGTGCTTAAATTGTTCAAATATGACTATGGTTCTGATTCTCTAGGATAGCAGAGCGAAGTGTTCGTCTGTTTCCCTGTTTTACTGCAAATTTCTAACCAAATCCAAACCATTCTAGCTGGTTCTGTTTTTCTGCTATTCTTTCATTTTCATATACGTCGAAAACATAAAGAATTAATTAATCGATAGCTAGGCGTAAATTAATTCATTAGTTAGTGAATTGCTTGTTTAGTCAAAGATAGTTATTCCGCCTGCAATTTTTCCCCAGTCCTGTCGGTGTCGGTTTAACAAATAATTGAAGACTGTTGCAGTTCGTGCCGAGTCCCGTCCTTTTCAATTCTCATAATTGCCATCTCAACCAAAACGGTAACAAACAAAAAGTGGAAACAATCGTTGAAAAGAGAGGCGATTGATTCACTTGGTTGATACAGCTAATTCACTCGGAGATTCAATGGTTTATTTATTATTTTCGTGAACTCTTATTATTTGATCCATTTTCTTATACTAAGTCATTTTAATTTGCTTTTTCGATTTAGTTTAGTGTTTACTATTTGATGAGATATAGAATCGATGACATTTTCTGTTAATCTTAAAAATAAATTGTTTGAACCTAACTGAGTGTAGGAGTGAGATTCGAGTAGAATTTGGGTCAAGAAGAAGTGCCAGCAATGGGATTAATCGGAAGGTCGGAGACTTGGTGAATAATATGAGAACGAGAGTGGGGATTTTAGAGAGATAAGTTGTTATTCTGGAGAGAGAATGGTCCCAAAATGCGATCCCCTCACCCACCGGAGTAAATGCCATATTTATAGGCTACATGTTGGTGGGTGAGAGGGTGGACTACGAGACGGTACAACGACGTGACTACTGATGTGTCAGGGATTTAGGCCATCCCTTAACCTAGGACTTGTCAGAGGGTTGTCTATGATTGTACCTAAAGTCTTGACGTGACCTTCCCTCGGGAAACGCGATGACGCCCTCTGCGGTTATGACGCCTGGTCTTCACGTTTGCGCGCGTAGCTTCACCCTTGACGCGCGCAAGGTCTTCACGCCGAATGTTGTGTCGCGCGGTCTGATATGTTCCTCTGGCGCGGGGACGATCTTCACACTCGCGCGCGTAGTTTTACCCTTACCGCGCGCAAGGTCTTCGCGCCGGCGGTTGTGTCGCGCGGTCCGATACGTTCCTTGGCGCGGGGACGATCCGAGTCATATGCCCAACAATTGCCCCCCACAGGGGGTGTTTCTTGAACGCCTCCTGTTGAGATCTCCGCTCTGTCGACTCGGATCTCCGTGCTTTGCGAGAACCGGCGGGCTACGTCCCGTGCGCTTTGAGAGCATCATGATCGCGCCCGTGCGCTTTGAGAGCATCATGATCGCGCGACTATCTTGAGGTTCTTCCGTTCGTTGGCGCGGTTTCCGCGGGTTCTCTTTGGGTATTTTTTTTCGAGGGTGGGGTTTTCTCCTTTGCGGGTGTGTCATGCCCCCCAGGCGTTGCGCGTCATTCGTGACGTCAACGACTAGCGCCTATGCTCGTCATGATTGATTGGGATTGGAGTCTGCCACGTGTCGCTACTCGATTGGTCAACTCTGGCGGCCTTTTGAATTTCGAAATCCCCCGACGGTTGCGATTCTCGATGACCTTTAACCCCCTCGACTTCCCATCATCACCTATAAATATACGGCTGCTCTCGGGGTTTCCTTTCCTCTTTCATTCCTCACGTTTTGCTCTCTAGCTTTTCCATCTCTCTGTTTTTCTGGGATTCTTCTTCTTCTTCTACAACCTCAAGTCTGCCATTTGCTGCTGCTACTCAAGGTATTGCCATGGATAGCACCAACATGAATGAGACCGAGGTCGTGCAGGGCGAAGGAGGTAATCTTCTTTCTTTCTCACCTACTTCTACCCGACTTGAGTCGGACCCGGCCGATTCCGGCAACGGGGACGACGGTGATGTTAATAGCGACGACGGTGTTAGTGATGACGAGGGGGCTTCGGCATCGCCGCCGGCCAACGTCGATTCCGGCAGGGGTTTTCAAGAGTCCTCTAACGCCGATATGGTTCCGTCGGGTAGTGGGGCGGCGGGCTCTAGTGGGGTTCTAATAATCAGGCGTTCGCATGACGGGAGATCTGGCGGGGCGACTTCTGAGGCGCGCGATGGATCAGAAACACAATCGGAGCCCCTTTACCATGTCCGTGTGACAGAGGCGATGAGCCGGTTAGGGTTCCAAGGCATTGGCGCGATCTACACGGTTTTGGATTGGGCCGAGATGTGGGGCGATCAGCCGGCTCCACATGACAATCTTCTCCGTGGGCCTGACCACGCCTCGATTTATGGGCGCGAGGATGTGGAGCAGATTGTGCGTGGGTTAGGGTTGCCCCCCAGCTGGCAGTACGCCGTACCCTCTGTGCGCAGCATGGTTGGGAACTGCCCCCCAGGGTGGTTTGGCGTTTACACGGAGTACTGGGTGATGGGATTTAAATTTCCCATCGATCTCCTGTTGTGCGCCTTATACAGGCAGCTCAAGTGCTCAATCGCGCGGCTATCTCCCTCAGTGATTATGCACGCGAGTTGCCTTAGAACGGCGTGCAAGCGGCTCAAGATTACGCCCACTTACGGGTTATTCCGAAAGTTTTACAAGATCAAGGAGCCCACG
The DNA here is from genome assembly GCA_946122785.1 of Linum tenue. NCBI lineage: Eukaryota > Viridiplantae > Streptophyta > Magnoliopsida > Malpighiales > Linaceae > Linum > Linum tenue. The sequence continues at coordinate 44,158,038 of CAMGYJ010000002.1, forward strand.
AAGACTAGTGACTGTCTCTCGATCAAGCGCCGTGACAACAGGCCTGACGGTTTCGTGTACGGCTCACCTAAGCTGCCGAAGACCTGGTTCGAGCGTTTATTTTACGTGAAGCCCACTCCCGGGGAATGGGCGAGTGAGTATGTTGCGGAGCCGACTACTTGGATGAAGGGTGGCACGCACGCCTACGAGTCGGATTTGGGCAAATACCCCGGGCTTGATCGGGAGTATGAGGCGTGCTTGCTTCAGAAGTTCAATCTGTACCTGGCTGGAGTCCGCGAGGCCTGCTTGGCCGAACTCTTTGCCGATGGTTAGTTGGTACCTATTTCATTTTGTATTCTTTATTATTAACTGTCCTCTTACTATTTATTGGCGCAGGTGTTGATTTCTCTAGCCTGGCAAGCATGATGTCGGTCGATGAAGTTGTGAAGGCTCCTCGCGCCGGGAGGAAGAAGACAAGAGAAGGCGCGCAGGCTGCTGGGAAGAGGGGCGAGAAAAGGAAGGCCACGGAGCAGCCAACCTTTGTGGAGAAAGCGCCGAAGGCGGTGCGCATTGTTGAGCCAGCGGCAGAGGAGGCGACGGTGACGCCGCGCGTACCTCTGATGCTTGCGGAGCATGCTCCGCGCGTAGCAAGCACCGCTCGGCCTGATAGGGGCGCCTCCGGCAGCTCGTCTGGGGCCGGGATCCAACAACAGCTGCCGCAGATGGCCGGGGGGGCCATCGACTACTTCCGCGACGTCCGGTTTCATACGGGTGCCGCGTGCAACGTTGCGTCCGCGAATGTTGCACTGCGGGCATTGGGTCCTCTTTTGGGCGTTCCGTCTCGCATGGAAAAGTCTGATCCGCTCATGGATTTGGCTCAGATCCATTTCGCGGTAAGGTTTTCTGTCAAGTATGAGCTGTTATTTTCCTATCAGAAATTTCCTAAGTGTTGCTGCGTTGTGTTTGCAGGGCTTGCTGGCGACCTTTCGCGCTCAACAGGAGCGGGGGCGTGAGCGCGCGAAGTTGAGATCCGAGGAATCTCGGATTGAGCAGCTGGAGGGGAAGCTTGCTAGCGCTGAAGGACGCGCGGAGTTGGCCACAACAAAAGCCAATGACGCGCTAGTGGAGCTCGGCGTCCTGCAGAGTAAGCTGGCGGATCAGATGGACACCGTAAGGGAGACCGTCCGGGCGGAGTTGCGGGCGGAGTTTGAGGTGGAGCGGAAGCGTCTGCTGGACGAGAAGGAGCGGGAGAAGAAGGAGCTGGTGTCTGACGCCGCAGACAAGTTGAAGTGGGCTCGGGAAGAGTTCGCGAAGGAGAAGAGGGATCTGGTGCGCCTCCATGAGGTGGCTAAGGCGGAGGCGGTTCGTGAGGCGCAAGCTACTGCTGTCCGCCAGTACAAGTCTTCCTTGCCATTTGGGAAGATTATCGCGGACGCGATGACTAAGGCTGTGATGGCCGTAGGCAAGAAGGTGCGCCCGGAGAATCCTGATTATCAGTGGGACACTCGTGCCATGGTCGCGCATGTGAAAACATGGTTGAACGAGAAAAGGCCACTGGAGTCGGACTCTGAGTCGGAGGAGGAGGAAGAAGAGGAGGAACGTCAGGAAGAGGATGGACGTCAGGATAGGGAGAAGGTTGCGGGCGCCAGTAGTGGCGGGAAGAAAGTTGACGGGGCGATTACTGATGAGGAGGATGATGAGGAGGATTCTCAGCCTTTGCTGCGTCGTAGGACAGGCCCGGAGGGTGTGCAGAAGAGCCTTAGTGGTGTTCAGGCGGACTAAGTGTGGTCGCGCTTGACTTTTTACCTTTTGTCGTTGGTTGCTTTGATGTCTTGCTTGCTTTTATGTCGCCAAGTGTAACTGCGGCGTTGAACATTTATGGTGCTCCCGATTGATTAAATCCAACAAACTATCTTTTATGGCGCTCAATTGCTAGTGTGCTTATCCGTCTTCACTTAGCTGTTTTTGTTTATCAAGTGAGCGCGATAGCGCGGTACCGCGAAACCGTTCTTATTTTTGCTTCCGGGCGCGATCATAGTGCTGGACTATTGCCGATTTTGTTCCGTGGAACTGGATGGGTGCGAATAGTGCTGGACTATTCTAATTTTTTGTTCCGTAGAACTGAGTGAGCGCAGATAGTGCTGGACTATTGCCTGTTTTGTTCCGCGGAACTGAATGGGTCGAATAGTGCTGGACTATTCTAATTTTTTGTTCCGTAGAACTGAGTGAGCGCAGATAGTGCTGGACTATTGCCTATTTTATTCCGTGGAACTGAATGGGTGCGAATAGTGCTGGACTATTCTAATTTTTTTTGTTCCGTAGAACTGAGTGAGCGCAGATAGTGCTGGACTATTGCCTGTTTTGTTCCGCGGAACTGAATGGGTCGAATAGTGCTGGACTATTCTAATTTTTTGTTCCGTCGAATCATGTCCTTTTATTTCTTTGCGCTAATGCGCTATTGCCAATGAGATACATGCTAACTTGCCTGGTGGTACTTCCTTAGATTTTGCGCGTTCCATGTTCTTGGAATCTTGTTGCCCCCCAACTCGCTGAGTTTGAATGTGCTGGCGCCAACCACTTCGCGGATTAGGTACGGACCCTCCCATACCGAGGCAAGCTTCCCGTGTCTAGGGTCGGGACGGAAATTCCGCCGTAGCACTTGGTCACCAAGGATCAATTTATGTGGAACCAGCTTCGCGTTGTGGTACTTGGCTACCTGCTCTTTCATTGCGGCCAGCCTGATAGCTGCCAACTCGCGCCTTTCTTGTGACAACTCCAATTCCAGCAAGCGCGCTTCATCGTTTGTCTCCTCGTTGTATTCAGTTATCCGATAGGTCGGTGTTGTCGTCTCAATGGGGATTACCGCGTCAGTGCCGTATGTGAGAGCGAAAGGGGTTTCGCCCGTTGCCACTTTGTATGTGGTGCGGTGCGCCCATAGCACAGTGTTGAGCTCGTCCGCCCAATTCCCCTTGGCATCGTCTAAGCGTGTGTGAAGGCCGTGCAAGATCGCCTTGTTGGAGGACTCCGCTTGACCGTTGGCTTGTGGGTACGCCACCGATGCGTACCTTGCGATGGTTCCCACTTCATCGCAGAAGTCTATCACTTCCGCGCAGTCGAATTGCTTCCCATGGTCGAAGATGAATGCATTTGGGATTCCGAAGCGCGACAGGATGTTGTTGCGCAAGAAACGCGTTACCTGTTGCGCCGTTATGGATGCCAGCGCCTCGGCTTCGATCCACTTGGTGAAGTAGTCTACTGCTACGATTATGTACTTGCGCTTCCCTTTTGCTGTTGGGAAGGGGCCCAAGAGATCCACACCCCACTGCGCGAAAGGCCATGGGCTCAAGTTGCCCTGAAGCTCGGTGGCTGGCAGGTGATGCTGGCGCGCGTTGACTTGGCATTTATGGCATTGGTCTGCGTAGCTTTTCGTGTCCTTCTTAATTCGCGGCCAGTAGTATCCATGCAAGAGGATGGTGCGCTCCATGCTTCGTGGCCCAGCGTGCATCGCGCACAAACCCTCATGTAGCTCGCGCACTAAGTCGCGCGCCTCTTCTTGCCCGATGCATTTGAGGTAGACGCCCGAGTACGACCTTCGGTATAATTCGCCTTCGATGATTGTGCAACGAGCTGTCTTTTGCCTTACCGTCCAGGCTTGCTTAGAATCTTCTGGCACTGTGCCATCTTGTAGGTACTTCACGATTGGGTGTCTCCAATCTTCGATTGACATAAGCTGGGTCGCATTGATTGCTACCTCTGGGCGAGCATCTTCCTCCTCTTTCTGGACGGACACGAGGCGTGTGGACTCGAAGTCAGTGGCCGTTGCCAACTTGGATAACGCGTCGGCGTGTGTGTTCTCTTCCCTAGGTATCTGCGCATATGTTACTGCCTCGAAGGCGGTGGCCCTCGTTCTGACGCGCTCCATGTAATGCGCCAGTGTGTCTTCCTTCGCGTCGAACACCCCGTTCAGCTGATTGACCGCCAGGGAGGAGTCGGAGAGTACTCGTATCGTTCTAGCGCCCAAATCGTGGGCGGCCGTCATTCCTGCTAAGATGGCCTCATATTCGGCAGCGTTATTCGTCTTCAACGCCCTGAACCTGATTGCAATTTCGTGCATCGCGCCAGCAGGTGTGCGCACCACAACCCCTGCTCCGGCGCCATACTTGCTCGCCGCTCCATCAACGTAAACTTCCCAAACCCCCTCTGGCGCCGTGTCAAGGGTCACCCCTTCTGCAATGAAGTCGGCTAGGATTTGGGCCTTTATCGCTGGTCTTGGTGCGTATTGAATATCGTATTCCGACAGCTCGACCGCCCATTTCACCATGCGCCCCGATACTTCCATCGAGGTTAGGATTTTTTTCAGTGGAAGGTTCGTCAGGACGGTGATTTGGTGCGCTTGGAAATACGGGCGCAGTTTCTGTGACGCGCTTACTAACGCCAAGGCGGCTTTCTCGATTGAAGAGTACCTGGTCTCCGCGCTTACGAGGGTGCGTGAGGTGTAATATACCGGTTGCTCAGTTTTGCCGTCTCTTCTAGATACCAGTACTGCGCTCACTGCCCTCGTTGACACGGCAAGATACAAGAAGAGTTTTTCATTAAGCTTGGGAGCAGTCAGTACAGGGGGGGATACAAGATAAGCCTTGAGTTCTTGGAATGCCGCTTCGCATTCCGGGGACCATGTGAAGCGCGCCCCATTCTTGAGCGTTTTAAAGAAGGGAGCGCATTTGTCAGCAGACCTTGGGATGAACCTCCCGAGTGCCGCTATCTTACCGTTCAGGGACTGGATTTCCAACGCGCTCCTCGGCGCTCGAAGTTGTTGGACTGCGGAGATTTGTTTTGGGTCAACCTCTATGCCGCGCCTCGTTATCATGAACCCAAGGAATTTCCCTGCTTCCGCTCCAAAAACGCACTTGAGTGGGTTAAGGCGCAGGTTGTGCCGGCGGAGGGCTTCAAATGTCTCGCGCAGGTCGTCCAGGTGTGAATTGCCCGCCTTTGTTTTGACGATGAGGTCGTCCACATAAGCCTCAATGTTTCGCCCGATCTGTGGGGAGAACACCGCGTCGATCATTCTCTGGTACGTCGCGCCTGCGTTCTTTAATCCGAATGGCATCCCGACGAAGCAGAAGTTGCCGAACGGTGTCATGAACGCCGTCTTTTCCTCGTCTTCGATGGACATTGGGATCTGGTGGTATCCCGAGAACATGTCGAGGAAGGATAACGTCTCGTGGTCGGCGGTTGCGTCGATCAGTTGGTCAATGCGCGGTAAGGGGTAAGGGTCTCCCGGGCATACTTTGTTGATCGTGGTGTAGTCGACGCACATCCGCCAGGCCCCCGATGACTTTTTTACCAGGACCACGTTTGCCAGCCACTTTGGGTATTTCACTGGGCGTATCAATCCAGCTGCCAGTAGGCGCGCAACCTCTTCTTCTATGGCCTTCAATTTGTCGCCTGTGAATATTCTTCGCCCTTGTTGTCTTGGTTCCGCATTGTTTGGGACTGCCAGACAGTGTTGAGCCACCTCTCTGGGCACTCCTGGCATGTCTTCTGTGCACCAAGCGAACAGCTCCTTGTACTCTTTTAGCAATGCCACAAGTGGTTCGATCGCGTCACTGCTGACGTGGGTGGAGATTCGTATCTTCTTAGTCGGCTCGGCAGGGTCCAGCGCGACTTCGAAGTCGGAGTCCATGGACTCCGGGCGGGGCTCTTCCGCTCTCGTGTCGACAATGTTGGTCTGGCGTACCTCATCGCGCTCTTCCCATGATGTGCCTCGCGCCTCTCCGACCCCCGTTTGGGTAGGAAATTTGAGTTTTTGGTGGCACGTTGATGGGAGGGCCATGAACTTTGCCAGGAATGGTCGGCCAAGGATGCCATTGTGTGCCGATTTGCAATCGACAATTGTGAATTCCACTTGCTTAGAGACGCGCGGCTCTTGATCTCCGATTACCACTGGGAGGGTGACCACTCCAATTACTGGAACTCTCGTTCCGGAGAATCCGACCAGATTACCCTGAGCGCGCCTGATCAGGCGCGGGTCGATGTCCATTTTGTCGACGGTGCTTTGGAAGAGGATGTCAGCCGCGCTACCCCCGTCTATCAGCAAACGATGGATCTTGCAGCCGGCAACTAGTGAGGTGATGATGAGTGGATCTTCTGAAGGGACCCCTCGTGGGAACTCCGCGTCGTCGAAGCTCAGTTTGAGCTTCGCGCGCGTGTCCACAGCCGCGCATTCAGTTGCGCGCTCTCGCTTGGTTTTCTTCTTGGGGCGATCTCCTTCGACCGTCACCACCCTTATTTCTTTGCGCACCACATACGCGCCGCCGACGTCGTTGTAGTCGGTCTGCGGAGGAGGTGGCGGGTTCTGGGGCCCCTCCACTTGTTCTTCTTTGACATGGGTGAACTCGGTCAACAACCCTCGCCTTACGAGGCCTTCGATCTCGTACCGTAGCTCCCGGCATTCCTCCGTCCAGTGCCCTGTCGCTCTGTGGAAGTCACAGTGCTTGTTTGGATCGCGCATGTGAGGGCGGGACTTCAACGGAGCAGGCCAATTGAGCTTGTAGCCCTTCTCACGGAGAACGTGGAATACATTTCTCACGGAGTCGTTGAGCGGCGTGTAGGTGTTGGGCGCTCGTCTATCTGGCGATCGTCGACGCGGAACGTGTTCTTGCGGGGGAGGGGGGTGTATTTTCGGGCCACTGTGTAGCTGTGCCAATTGTTCCCGGGGAATCAGGGCCGGAGGTTGCCGCCTCCCCTGTTCTTCGCGTTGCAACTTCGCCGGTTCGAAGCGCCTAACCGATCCCGCCCCGAGAGTCTCTTCTAACGTTATTGCCTTCTCGATTTTCATTTCCAATTCTGTGGATAGAGTCACAGGCCTTTTTGCTAGCGCCCGTTTGAGCTCCATGTTGCAAGTGGCCTCCATGAGGTGATGGGCGGCGGTTTCGGGGGTAAGGTCGCGGACAGCCATTGCCACCCTGGACCATCGAGCGTAGAAAGCCCTCAGGCTCTCACCCTCCTTCTGCCTGATATCTATCAGCGCCTTGAGATGCAGAGGGCGCCTCTTCTGGGATGCGAACTTTGTTGTGAACAGGAGTATGAACTCCTCGAATGAGCGGATGATTCCGTTTGGGAGTCTGTTGTACCAGTCGAGGCATATTCCCGAAAAAGTTGACGGGAAGGTTCTGCACAGCGCCGCATTTGAGTTGGTTTGGAGTTGCATGCGCAAGCAGAAGGTGCTTACGTGATCCTCCGGGTCGGTCGTGCCGTTGTATGTGGGTAGGGTGGGAGGCGCCCCGCTTAGGTGCTCCGCCATAATTTGTGCGCTCAGCGGCTGGTGGAGAACCCTCTTGGGCGGGTTAGGCCGGTATTGCGGAGACAGGTGTTGCTCCAAGAAGCTGAGGTCCGCCCGCCCTGGTGGTTCAATTCCCTGCGTTTCTCCCACGGGGAATTCCGCTGGCGCATGTTGGGGTGGTTGGGCGGTTCCGGACGCTTCTCCGACGGCTTGTTGGGGCGCGACCGCCGTTCCCTCTGCTGTTGGCGCGGCCTCCTTGCTCATCATGAGCGCGATGACTTGGCTCATTTGCTTCTGCATGTCAGCTATGACGTTGTTTTGCTTTGTCACCAGCTCCCTCATTTCTTTGGCTGTCAGTTCGGGCTCCTCTTCTTCAATAAGCACCGCATTGAGGTTGCTGGCTTGTGCGAACTCCCTTGGGTCGGTCATCGCTTTGATGGGCGTTGCTTCGTCGGGTTGATCGTGGTTGCGCTCTGCCATTGATGTGTTCTCTTTTGCGACTTCTTCTTGGCCCCAAGGTGGGCGCCAATTGTTTGAACCTAACTGAGTGTAGGAGTGAGATTCGAGTAGAATTTGGGTCAAGAAGAAGTGCCAGCAATGGGTTTAATCGGAAGGTTGGAGACTTGGTGAATAATATGAGAACGAGAGTGGGGATTTTAGAGAGATAAGTTGTTATTCTGGAGAGAGAATGGTCCCAAAATGCGATCCCCTCACCCACCGGAGTAAATGCCATATTTATAGGCTACATGTTGGTGGGTGAGAGGGTGGACTACGAGACGGTACAACGACGTGACTACTGATGTGTCAGGGATTTAGGCCATCCCTTAACCTAGGACTTGTCAGAGGGTTGTCTATGATTGTACCTAAAGTCTTTACGTGACCTTCCCTCGGGAAACGCGATGACGCCCTCTGCGGTTATGACGCCTGGTCTTCACGTTTGCGCGCGTAGCTTCACCCTTGACGCGCGCAAGGTCTTCACGCCGCATGTTGTGTCGCGCGGTCTGATATGTTCCTCTGGCGCGGGGACGATCTTCACACTCGCGCGCGTAGTTTTACCCTTACCGCGCGCAAGGTCTTCGCGCCGGCGGTTGTGTCGCGCGGTCCGATACGTTCCTTGGCGCGGGGACGATCCGAGTCATATGCCCAACATAAATGAACAATGATGGAAGTAAAGACCCTTATTGAAAACTTAATTTTGTTAAAAAAATTGGTCCGGATGAGTTGATTGTTTCAATGTCTGGTATGATGATGATGAGACGATCCTTGTGCGAACACATGTTGTTGAATTGATTTGTAAAGTGCTACTATAGACATTGTTCGAGTTTTGACTTCCATCGGGCTATAATAATCACATACATCAACTTGTAAAGAATGAAGAGAGTTAACCTAATTGTTTGGTATGATCGCAAGATCCATGTCCAAACGCATCTTACCGGTGCATTGCCTTAATGTTTTACGCATTATTTGGACTTTAACTTCTAATCCCATTATTTATTTTTGTTATCCTACATTTGCTCAATCAAGAAAGCGACCAAGTTGTTTAATTAACGGCAATCACTTCTCTTTTCTCCTATCATATCCAGAATAGAGGTATTAATGCAGTGTATTTATACTCATACAAGTTGTTAAGTTGCAATTCCACAATATCAATTTCTCTTTCGAAAATGAATTATATCTCTCAAATTCGTACTGACTAGTCGATCAAATAGTGCAGTTCACACCTCAGACGACAACCCATTTTCCCCACGTGGCAGCAAACTATTGCTTGGACTATTTTTTGAAACCATTACGGGCAACAACAAGATTCAACCAAACCAAGCTCTAACGGCACGGCAACACGCTCCCCATATTCTTTCCATTAGCAACGAATAAAGAAATAGTTGTGCTATATCCACTAACAATTGAATCCAAAACACTAATCCTAGAGGCCAGCCAGTCTCTAGTTACTAGTTAGTGCTTAAAAAGGGATAGGAGCTTAATTAATAAAAGGAAACTAAAGTATGTAGGAAATAGTTTAAAGGATATTCATGTGCAATGACTAATATAGCTAATCCATAATCACCAGCTTATTAGGAATATTCATTTCTCTAGGTACAGGCTTCCAATATAATTGTGATTTCCTAAACTAATTTGTTTGAGTATGAATTCCATAACTAATTTCAAAGTTAAACGAGGAATTCGATGGGCGATACTATAGTAAGATATTGTGATAAGCTGCTTTTATAGTCATAATAGCTAATGTAATTCAATTGAGATTGGATAAATATAAACCAATGATATATGTTAGCTATGTTTAGTTACTTGATCATCGAAATTTAAGAATTTTAAATAAAAAAGTAATTAAGATCGAACTGTACTTATAATCTTATTGCGCTCATTATGAATGATAATCGAGTGGCAAGGGATATGAACCACCGATCTCATATCTGCCTTGTCTGGATGTACACACTATGTATTTTGGTAAGGCATCGTTGAGCCTTTTATAATATGTAATTTGAAGAAAATGTACGCACAAAACTTGGATTTGACAAAAAAAAAACAATAATACCTTTCGAATAAATAAATAAATAAAAGAGAAAATGACATGATTTGAAAACGGAAAATTATTTGAAGTGACGGTTTTACTTAATTCTAAGTTTCTAACTATATTATCGTATGCGAATTTTTAGTGAGAATTCGAGATAGAGCCGGTCGAGATAAAACAAGATTGAGTTAAGCAGGCTCAACAAAGGACCAGTCGAGTTAGGTCAGCTCGAGCATATCACGGTGATATTGTCATTCATAATTAGTGTTGACAAGGTGAGAATGTTAGGTGGTTATCTCTAGGTAGCATTCTCGGTCTCATTTCAAATCCACGACCCATTACCCATTGTTAAGAAATTCTAGGCAAGGAGGTGTTGAGAGAGTGAAGAGGCAGAAGAATGATGATAGAACGTGGGACGATCAAGTGTATCATAGGAAAAGAATAAAGAGAGGCACAAACTTATTTGGATATAGAAAAGAACGAAAACATTTGAAACGACAAAGTCTTGCTAATACAATTGATACAAGTACGATAAATGAGGCTATCACTACCGAGAAGGTCCCTATCTCATCAAATTAATATTTCTTTAAATGTTTGTCATTCCCACCCTCAAAGTCATATCGAATAAGAAGTGTATTGAGTAAATATTAACTAAACACACGATAACACATATCAATTACGCGCGCATCCGCGCGAAATTTATCCTCCATACTTAGTATTAAACCCAATGCATATAAGGAAGAAAAAAAAATTGAATCCAAAGAATGGAGCCTTGGCATGGAGGTATAATTTTAGGCTAAATTTTGTTGTATTTCCTTATTAATCCTCTCAAAACCAAAAGGGCTAAAAGAAAAAAAGGCAAGGAGCTAGCACATGTCAGGTAGCCGTTGAGCCGCACACCAGCAGAAGACGCGAGTAGTACCCGACTTTCAATTCAATCTCCAGAGAGAAAGAGATCGGACGGCCACGAGGAACTAGCCGTTGCTTTTGAAAATAAAAAAAAAAATTTGCGAAGGCTCTCTTTCTGGACAATATATCCGCTGTCTGACTCCTGTTAAAATCCTTCTTTCTTTATGAGTTTTCTCGTCCCTTTCGATTCTCTCTACCCTTCGTATTCATTTCTTCTGCTACCCAGAAAAACACAGATCGAGAACCCACAGTGAGAGATAGAGAGAGAAGGGGCGTATTTGATGTGACGGAGTTGTGAGAGAAAGCCCTCTCTTCTCTCCTCTTCCTGAATTTCTTCGATTCCATTAACCGAATTGGAGGGATCTTAAAGGGTGGAACTTTCAGAAGTGCAGTTCTTTGATCGGAAATCTAAGAAGGATTCTGTTGAATTTGAGAGGTGGGTTTTGTTTGTATGGTCTTGATTCTTTGTGGGTGCTCTTTGAATCTTTTTTTTTTTTTTTTTTGAATCGATGGTTTCTACTGAAATAGTGGGGGGTTTTCTGATTTGTTTCTGTTCTTCCTTTTCTTTTGAAATAGAGAATCGATAATGGCCGGATCAGACGCGAACAATAACCCGGGTGTGATTGGACCTGCCCCTACTATGCAAGGTATAAACCGACGGAATCCAAACCTGTTTTGACTCCAATACGAAATTTTCCGATTGGGGGTTTTGACTATGGATTTATTTGACTTCTTTATTTCTAGTGGGTCTTCGCGCCGGAGTCGGGAAATTGCCGGCGGTGGCCGCCGCAGGAGGGAATCGTCGGGCGTTGAGTGCCCTCAATCGGAATATAATTGGAGCTCCGACTTACCCACCTATGTATGTTCAATTAGTTCTCTAAGTTAAAGAGTGATACTTCTAATCACCGTAAATCGGTTTGGAATCTTTACTTAGTTGCCTGATTTGGGTTTCTTTTTCCCTATAGTAAGCAATGTGATAACAAGAATCAACCTGTCCATCGTCCTATCACTAGGTCAGTACAGCAACCAAATATCTCTAGTTGTTTGCCTGGTTCAAATTTGGAGTTCTTCTGCTTTCAAGGGTTCTTTTGATTGTATAATAATAGTGTTTACTGTGGTTCTTTTGCCCCGTTCTTTTTCAGGAGATTTGCTGCACAACTAGCCACCAAGCAAGATTCTAAGCCACAAGTGGTAAAGAATTAGTTATGTCAAATTTTCTGTATGATGAATGATTTCACTGAAGTGTTTGTAAATCCAAAACAAATGTTGTGTGAACAGGAACTGAAAGATGAATCACAAGACATCTCGATCATTGATGCAGAAGAAGAAGACTTCGCATTCTCTGAACCAATGTTTGTACAACACACTGAAGCAATGCTGGAAGAGATTGACAGAATGGTAAACAGTTTGAGAGGTCTTTCATCAATTGTTTCGTTTGAGCAAAGGTTTTTATTCATCATCTCTTAATGTCGATTTGGTTGATTTCTGGCAGGAAGTGGAAATGGAGGATGTAGCTTCTGAAGAAGAAGAAGGCCAAGACTCAGTTGTAGATATAGATGCTTGTGACAAGAACAACCCACTTGCTGTGACTGAATACATCAACGATTTGTACACATTCTACAGGAAATCTGAGGTTACAAGTGCTGTCTCACCGCGCTATATGGCAAACCAATTTGATATCAATGAAAGGATGAGAGGCATTCTCATCGACTGGTTGATTGAGGTAATTTGGTTACGCATATTGGAAGATGACATATTCTTACCTTCACTTTGAATGGATGGATCAAACTGACTAGATTTGACTGTCTGATGACTACAGGTGCACTACAAGTTTGAGTTAATGGAGGAGACTCTTTATCTTACTGTGAATCTCATTGATAGATTCTTGGCTGTTCATTCTGTTGTGAGGAAGAAACTCCAGCTGGTTGGAGTTACAGCCATGCTTCTTGCTTGCAAATATGAAGAAGTCTCGGTGCCTGTTGTGGATGATCTCATCCTAATTTCTGACAAGGCTTACAGTAGAAAAGAAGTCCTTGACATGGTAAATTTAGAATACAAGCAATTCAGTTTAAGATTGAAACTTGATCATCAATCTAATGAGAGTTTTGTGCCTTAATCTGTCTCCTGCAGGAGAAGTTAATTGTGAACGCCTTGCAGTTCAATATGTCAGTCCCAACTCCATATGTTTTCATGAAGAGATTTCTCAAAGCTGCTCAATCTGACAAAAAGGTTTGTGAACTTGAAAACCCAGATTCAAACTTTGAGGCCAGATTTAGTGAAATCTGACTGATTACTTATGGCATTTCCTAATGTGACAGCTTGAGCTTCTATCATTCTTCCTGATCGAGCTGTGCTTAGTGGAGTATGAAATGCTTAAATACCCACCTTCACTGATGTCTGCTGCTGCAATCTACACGGCACAGTGCTGCCTCAATGGCTCTAGCCAGTGGAACAAAACTCATGAGTGGTACACCAGCTACTCAGAAGAGCAACTTCTGTAAGTCCCCTTCAAAAAGAAAAAGGAAAGATTTATTCTTTCTATCATTCTTGAACATCATGAATTGTTGGATGATGGTTCTTTACCCTCTCTGGGTTTTACAGGGAATGCTCAAGGCTGATTGTGGGATTTCATCAGAATTCTGGGACAGGGAGGCTAACTGGTGTCCACAGAAAGTACAGTACTTCGAAGTTTGGATTTGCTACAAGAACTCAACCTGCTAACTTCCTGCTACTCACGTAGAAGAAAGGGGTGAGTTGATTTGATGGTTTGACTGAGATTCATTTGAGGATGAAACCTGCAACTGAAGTTGGGGGGGAAGTAACAAATTGACATGATCAGCAACTGAAGTTGCCGTGGGGAAGAGAACTATACACTCTTCCTCTTGTTCTCTTTCATTTTCTTTGCTGAACTATTATTACTACATCCGATTGACCCTTTGGTCAATTTGTAATGGTATGTGGATATGTGATGGAACAAACAAAAACACAAGGCAAAATCACTGTTCTTACTTACTTTGCTCTTTCTCTTCAAGAGTGTTAGTGGAAATAATAAAATAGATAGTTTGGATTCAAGGTTTCAAGTGTGTGCATTCCTTTCTTCTGAGTCACTTCAGCGCCACCCAAGTAAAAGTCTGTCTTTTTTAACATTTACATGTTCATTCATTCGTTAGTGTACTGGTTTGCTATTAGGTGTGAATGTATGAGTAAAAGCACTTGTTAGGTACTCAAATTTATGTGGAAAATTGTGGTTTAAAAGTTTACAGGAACATGCGATGCGGTCCACTATAATGCTGCTTGTTACGTGGGATGAGAATTGAGTAGACGTTGGCCTTAAATCTTTGGCCTAATGGAATGTCAACATTTGTTGGTTTGACACAAGTACCCAATTGGGCAATTTTTCTTGAAATATCTGCATTTTCAGATTTCATCATTGATTTTAAATCTCTCCTCAATCGGAAATAATGGGGAAGATCATCACTTTTTAATTTTACTAGTAAGGAAGCCCGCGCTCCGCGGCGAGGAGATCATATTGGGAAAATGTTGAGTTTTTAGTGGAAATTGGCACATTTTTTTCACATGAGTAGGTTTAGTAGAGAATATGCGATTTAAGAAAAACTGAGGGGTCGTTTGAAGAACAGGATTCAGGGCGTGGATTTGTTGAAGTCGTAGATTTTGTAGAGTCATGTTTTTTTGTTGCTTTTTGTAATGTAGATTTTAGCTTTAGGGATTTCAAATCTCTAAAATCTATGGATATCAAATCTCTCATAATCAAAGAGATTTTATATCTTGATTCGTGATTTTTTCTCTCTTACTTTTTTCTCTTTCTTTTATTTATTTATCAAATTAAATATATTTATGAACAAATTTTTAATATTTCTCGAATCAATCTAATTTCTTATTAAAGATAAACATGTTATTTGATATAAAATTGAATTTTTTATTTTCTTTGAATGTTAACAATCACAGTTACCAAACAATAAACATTTTAAAATCTATTTTTAACAATCCGAAGAGTTAGAATCTTTAGATTGTTGACAATCTATAAATTTAAACTCATATTCTCCAAACGACCCGTGAGATTAGGGGTGGCTATACGGTCCGGTCCGGTTAAATTGTCCCAAATTTATCCGGTCCCAGTCCGATCTTTTCGAAAATATAAGGACCAAAGATTGGATTGGATACAGTCCGGTTTTGACCCGGTCCGGTCCCAATTGGGCTTGATTTTATATTGAGCTTGTGGGGATTTGAGTGGCATAAGACCTGAAAGTGTGAGGAGTTGGTTAAGTTTTGTACTAAGTGCAAAGGTTTGTGACCGTTTATGCAAATGACCCTTAAATATTGGGTCCTGAGCTCTCTTATCCGGTCTTTATCCAGTTTTCGATCCGGTCCCGAACGGTTTTTTACCTCAAATCTAAGCCCAAAACTTGGATTTGATTGTTTACTATCCGGTCCCGGTCCGGGTTATACGGTCCAGTTTCGGGTAAAACCAAAAAACCCGGACCAAATAGCCAACCCTACTCTTGTACATCTACAAACGTTGCACTGGAAATAAACATTAGCCACATCAACCTATTAAATATTGCAAAGCGAGTGTTACCATATAAAGGAGCAACACATATGGGTTGTTGTCAAATTGATTAATTGGGAAAGTACAGTTTAGATATTGTGATGTCTTGCATTGGATGTGGTTTAGAAGAGTGGCAACTGGTGATGGTGGGGCAAGTGAAAGTTACGTAACCGCCTTTTGAAAATGGTGGAGATGTTTACATTTTCCCCTTAAAATAGCAGTACAAAAGGAGTGATAATTAAAGAGGCAGAAGGGTTGAAAAGCAATATCATGTTATGCAAGCACTCACAAGGGGTAAGATCAATATGAATAAATTAAATCATTAAATTGCTAACCATTTGCAATTCAATGTTAATCAAATGCAACAATTCCTAGTCCTCCCTCGTTCGCCTTCTCTAAAAGAAAAGTAATAACATCAAGTCCTACTTCTGTTAACTGTGTACATGTATACCAAACCCGGAGGCAACAAAAATGGAGATCTAATATAACTCTCGCCGCTTAAGCAATGTATAAAAATACAACACCAGTCAGTTTCCAACCATTTGCAGCGGCCGGTCCATGTAAGTGCAACTTTTAACTACTTGATCATGAATGTACGAACCAACTAACAAAAGAGGCACCAAGTTTGAACCAATGAAACATTTCGATCCAAAAGCCAACACTCACAAAGGCTCAAAGGTACAATGGGAAAACTGAAGTTATAATTTCCCTTGTTATCAAAGAGCTCATCCCTGATAACTGCAACAAATGCAAAAAATTTATGCAGTCAATTGTAAGAAGAATGTGATTTGATGGCAACTAGTAAAGTAGTTCACATTCTTGGCACCTCGCTTATGGCATCAACACTCTACAACCATTAAAGGCAATTATATACAAACTTCAGAATTAGTGAGAAGCAAACCAACACTAACTTGATAACATAACCACAAAGTACCAATGAGAATGAATGGAACTAAAATCTAAAATGGAAACTCTCCTGGAAACAGAGAAAAAATCGTAGTGGCTGCAAGTGCTTTCCCGCTTTAGTACTCCTTAAAATTAGCAGTAAGGCAGAGCATAGAGCGGCAACATATGTAGAAATTGAAAGTAAAGTTGTAACGAAGCTACATAGATTTGCCAAAGCAAGAAACTAAAACACAGTAATGGTTGAGAGTTCAGAGAAAGGAAAATAAAGATTCAATAGCAACTGAGCAAAAAAAAGTAGACAAAGCAAGAATATCCAAGCACCAATATCAATTACGAAACCGAAAAAATTCCTCATCTGCTTGAGAAAATCAGTCGGCACTTATCATAAACAAAACCCCAAACGGTACCCTTCATTGCCACACTAAATTTCCATTATAGTTCCACCAGGCAAACGAATGCAGGTTTTTAGATCGTTCAATCTGGAGCAACAAATCAACATCCAATTGCAGAGGTAAAAAAGAAAACAAATAACAATTCAACAGAGTTAATCTAAAAGAACATGTTATTGAAATGGCAGACGACTGTCCCATTTGATTACTGACTGCAGATAAAAAACCGGCATCCTAAAAGGCTTGTCAAATTGAGAACTGATTACAGGTTGATAAGAACTTCAGCTGAACCCCCCATTACTATACACTGCCCCTCTCCTAACCGATGGGTTTTGCCGCTTAATGAGACCCAATTTCTTAATTCTTCTTCACTCATCCAGCTCAAAGCATACCATGATGTTTAATCTCAATTTCAATCATAACCCCAGTCCCTAAATATGCTTCTATGTTTTCCTCTGATCATCACCAGAAGGTCAAGTCTGTTCTTTATGAGGGGCACAAAAGAAGAGGAAGTTCTTTGTGTAGGGACTTGACTTCTTTCAAGAAAATATTTATCACAATACTTACACAGTGACATGTAGATATTCATCGGTGAAAAACCCACTAAAATCCTAGCACGACGATATCATTTCCCTCTCTTACAAATTTTGTTTATCGTGACTTCTAAGTGAAACAACAACCTAGACATAATTAGCCGCATATATAAAGACATATAACCCAGCTAGATAACATAATCAGGTTTTGAATGAAAAGAGAACTCATGCAAGGCAAAAAATAATAAACAAAAAAGGGATCCTATATGGAAATAGAGACATGTGCTTAATTATGTATTGAACGGTAAGTGATGCTCACCAAGTATAGGAAAACTCTTATTAGGTGCTAGGTAACTCAGCTCTTAAAAGCCATGTAAAAAGAGAGAGGCCAGTAGTTTTAGCTAAATTTGTCTGGTGTCAATTTGACAGATCATATCCAACAATAGCACTTCAAAAAAAAAGTGTATGTTTATAACAAATCCAAGTTAACACCTAAAACTAAAATAAACAAACAGAGATGATGGTAAAAACAACTATAAAAAGATGGCAAAGCCAAAGGAAAGGGAGAAGGAGAGAGAACCAGTCCCCAAGTAATGATGCAGAAACCAAATTAAATCTTTGAAAGCGTAAGTTGAAACTGAAATAAGGATTTGACTCTTGAGTAATCACATTGTTGCTATTAGTTGCAGCAAAAAAATATCTCATACAACTGAATATAGAGAAACGTAAACTGGCGGGCTCCATCAATTGATAATGGAGGCTCTATGGCGTCAATCAAGCATCTTAACTTCCTAAAGAGACCCAACCATCAGGTAGTAATCTCGAGGAGGCTAAATAAACTAAAGATAACGGGAACGAAACATAAAAACATTGATCAATACCATGAGGGACTGTCGATTCCATTTTATAATTTGAAGTCCGCTACATCCACCCATTCCTATGTTCATATGCCCTACTGTAGGTCTTCTATACAGATCTTAAATACTGCAGTTTGGTGGATTTTTAGGTTCAAGTGACTCATTCATGAGGAGAAGAGTGATATAAACATAGCCTGGATAGCCAAAAGGATTATATATTTTCAGATAAACAAATGCAAAGGCAGTAGGGGAATCCAATTCAAGCTTGAAGCAGTGAATATAACAAATAAATACTTCTTATGTGCACGAAAGATAGAGATAGAGCATCAAGTAGAAACTAAGTCAGAGCAAGGATAAGTACAGAAAGAGCTATTCTTATTAGAGCTCATAAACCATACATCAAGCAGCATAAAAATACTCTCAATCCAGTATATCATGTAGTTTTGTGACCAATAAGATAATATTTGGTACATGCACATGACCATGAACATCATGTGAACTAAAGAAATCAGAGTGCAACTTACCTGTTGTTAAGAACTCAGTACGGTAGGGAGACTGCGAATTTACAGTACAGCTTTTTCACCTTTACTGTGCTCCACGACTCCATTAGGCCAAAGCAACACGACCTCAAATTCTCATTGTAACCTCTATCCAAAAAAATAAGTATTAGTTCAAGAAAGAAACAAAACTGAGTTTGAAAATTATGAAACCAGACATTCAAGTCGAGTTGTACCTTCATGTAAGTCGAGTTGTACACTGCTCTACCTCCTAATCCACAGTTCCCAACACCCCTTACTGGTACATCAAACTGACCAACTACAAACAACAGAAGCAAAGCAGGCAGGAAAACCATAAATCCCGAAGTAAACAAATGACAAAGCATATAACCTATACTGCTACCGACCATTATAAGCAGAAAGCACCTTCCTACCCCAAACAAAAGCATAACTAAAGAAAAGCTGAAATGAAGACTGTGAATCAAAATGGGCTTGCTTTAAATCTGAATCGGCACCAACCACGTTGCCATTGGCTTCTTCCTCATCACACCTGTTGCTTAACAGCTTGTACAGGTTTCTTCCATCCTCCCAGACACGGCGACAACAAAAGTAGATCAAATGGATTGTCAGCAGTGTACCTCATATCTTTGGTGGCTCTAAAAAACACCCACCAGCAGATCTGCCATTCATATTATCCAGAGAATTCGGAAAGCACAACAACGCACAACCTTGGTTTTTGCATATCAATCAATTCAATTGGGACTGGCAGATCTGGCTACTCTCTATTTCTTGTATATGCATATATATTAAGCTGAAAGAGCAATTTAGACACCACACTTAAGTTTTGCCTTCTGCACCCTTCATTCTGGGCTCCAACCAACATACAACATTTCACAAACAGAGATGAATTAAAACATCGTTTCACATATAGACTAACAAAATCTGCAAGTGGAAAGCTCTTAAAACGTATATATCCTAACCATTTGCAGCAACCAGTTCATCTAACTCTTAAGTACCTCCATGTATTTATAGATTCACAGCTTTAGTCTGTAATGTGATTATGAAAATCGGAACCAATTAACAAAAGAACCAGCAACATCGAAACAACTAATCACTTCGATCGAAGAGCTAAAACGCTTACAAATGCTCAATGGGTGTTGCATGAGAATGTTGAAGCTATCATTTCCCTTGTTACAAAGTAGTGAATATGAGCCCCCAAGAACCATAAAAAACGAAAGCAGTAAAATATGAGCATGATGTTAAAATGAGGCATAAAAAACCAACATACCTTGAGAAAGATAACAACATAAACAAATAAAAGCGAAATGGCTAGCAGGAACCCCAATGCATTTGCTATAAATCCTAGCCGACACCTTCTGAACCAGGTCACAACTTCTTTCTTCTTCCTTGTCATGCCTGCAGCTCAGAAGCTTTAATAAGTTTCATACGGAGGATAATATATTTAGCAGCCGTCAATGAAGTAGGCAGACACTGAATAAAAGAACTATAAGAGAGAAATTTGTGTCTTGTCATTTAGAGTTAGTATATAAATGGACCTTTAATACTCCCTTCACATATTTCAATGACCAACTGAATCCACACCCATCGTCATTCAACACAGATTAGAAGCACAACAAATTTCTCTCTTATAGTTCTTTAATCCACACCCATCAGAATACATAAAGGGATAAGTCACAAAGAGACATCATTCGGCCTCGGAGGTAGCATCCTCGGTTTGGGGAGCCTGCCCTTCCCGAGGTGGGGGCGCCTGATCTTCGGGAGTAGGAGGCACCTGGTCTTCCGGTGAGGGAGGCGCATCTGCTGCTGGAGTCGCGGGCACCCTCTCTTCCTCCTCCCCACCCATCATATCCTGAATAACAAACTCGGCCATCTCTGACATATCCCAGACTTGGTCCGGGTGATATTGGTCGAGCTTCCTCTTCAGGATATTCAGACTAGTCAGGCAGGCGTTGGCAAACAAGTTCTTGCCAGCCTTCGACTCCTCGTATGTCTCGAGGGAAGCCTTCAGACCTTCAATTTCCTTGCGGGCCGCTTTCAGCGCCTTCTTCTGCTCCCTTTGGGCGTCCCGGAGCCTATCCTTCTCCTCCTTAAGAAGGTTTATCTCGCTATCTTGGGCGCCGGTCTCCTTCGACAGCTCCTCCATCTCTGCCTCGAGCTTCGCCAGCTTCTCCCGCAGGTCCCGGCGCTCCTCCTTGAATTCCGCCTCACATTTGCGGCGCTCCTCCTCCAGGGCGCCTTGTAGACGGGACAATTCTAGAGCTGCCTTCAGCTGGGCGTCATCCACCTCCTTCAACAGCTGCTCGCGGCGCCTGGAAGCCGTTTCCAAGTCGTCCTTCAACGCGGACGTCGAGCTCGAAGCGGCCAGCGCCTCCTCCTTTGACTCTAACAGTCGGCGGGCGCCTCTCTCGGCGCAAAGGAGGATCTATGACCACAAAACCAAGGAATCAAAACAAGCAAAATGCATACAAGTCAAACTTGGCGAAATATGACAACCAACATACTTACCTTAGCACCCACTTGGGCCAGCTCCGAGAACAGGTGGTCGCCGTTGACCTCCAAGGGAACCTACCACATCTTCGCGGCAGACATAGCTAGCCCCATTGCACATCCCTAGTCCACGGCGGACAACGGGGAACACGGCAGGGCAATGCGCCGCAACTCGGTGCGGAGCGACTGCAAAACCGGTGGGCGCCCATCAGGGCCTACAAAGCGCCCTTCTTCGTCCAGATGCACCTGGGTGCCTTCGCGCCCGCCCGGACTGGGGGCCTCCGCCTTCCCTTTCCCCTTCTCGCCTTCCCGGGCTTTCTTACCACCGCGGGGCAAGGGGGACCCGCCCTCTTTTCACGGCGGACAAGGGAAGGCGCCTCTTCCTCCGAATCCTCCTCATTTGCTGAAGGATCAAATGTCGGCTCGGGGGCGTCCGGTTTAGGGGCCAAAAATGCCACACTGGCAGTTTTCGTTCGCATAGGCGCCTTTGCGGGAGCTTTCTTCCCTGCCTTGCCTTTTTTGGGGGCCGAAGGTGCGGGCGCCGAGGTCTGAGCAGCGGCGACGGGATTAGGCGCCCCACCCGGCATCATCGCCAGCCTGCTCTTTATTAACTTCCCGATGGAAGTGAAGTCCGACCCTGCACACAAACGCAAGGATTAGCACAAGTAAATCGGGATAAACACAAGTAACTAATAAAAAGCGCCCACACACCATCGTTAAAATATTCTTGCAACACCCTAATTCGATTCGCCGTGACACGAAGATTCACGGGATGGGTACTACTAAGTTGGGCACCTCTGGTCTCCTCTGAAGAGAGATAGATTTTAGCATTAAAAGCCTCAATCTGGCCCAGCGCCCAATGCCTCATGAAGGCGCCCCCACTCTCGAAGAAAGAATCATGGTAAGCCTTCATGAAGAAAAATCTTTTGAACCAGCTACGCCCCAACTTTGGGCACCTGACCACGAAGTGGTAGAGAAGCTTGGAGCGCTTCTGCAGTGAGAGGCAGTTTTCCAACGACACCACGTTGAAAACCCACCTGAACAAGTTGAAAGTGGGCCTCACGTTGTGCTCCCGGCACCTGAGCTTGAAGAATACCACCACCACCATGACGGAGGGTGACAGGCGCCCCAGCGGGCACTCACACATAGTCAGGATGCCCTCCAAGATCGGATCTATCGGGAAGCGCAGCCCAAACCTAAAGTATTCTTGGTATATGCCTATTCACTTAGGCCCACACACGCCGACCCTAGAAATGGGTGAGGGAGGCGCGTACCACCAGTCTAGCGGAAGTTGGAGGCTGGTCACCAGTTCGTGCACCCGCGCCAGCGTCACTGTCGATTGGCGATCTGGCCCAGCCACATCGAAAGACAACCCGGCAGTCTCGGTGGGCAGATGATCCGGGGGAAACGCCTTCTCCTAAGTAGTGATCTTATATGAGCCATGAGCAGGCATGAAGCCCAGGGTGAGGGCGCTTGCTGTTCCGGCAGAGTCAGGCGCCCTCTCTAAACCAAAAACCAAACCAGGCGTACAATCCCGAATCGGGGTAAGAGTCTAGCCGACGCTTAAGTGTATCGCAAAACCAAAGAAAAGATGAAAAAGAGGGAGCCCAGAGAATGACACTGAGAAGACCTTGAGGGCGCTTACCAGAGCGGGAAGGGCGGTTGGAAGCGGCGCCCAGAACAGAGTTGGAGGGGCGGACTGAGGAGGCGCCTGCGTCAGCCTCGGCAGGACGAATGGGGGAGGCGCCAGCCCCAGAATCGGCAGAAGTAGCGAGAGAAGCGCCCGCACCGGATCCACCTGCGGCATTGTCTCGGGGGGAGGCCATTTGGTCGAAGAGTAAGAGCGGTTTTAGAGAGAAGGCAGAGCAGAGAAGGCCGAGCAATTCTAGAGAGAAGGCAGAGCGCAGTTAGAGAGAGAGAGAGGGAGTTGAAGAAAATGACAAGAGGGAGGAGGCTGGGGGTATTTAAAGGGAGGAAGGGCGCGCATCGAGAGCTGCGCCTTCTGCCACGTGTCATGAAATCACGGGCGAGCCTGTGAGCTTCCCCCATTTTTGAATTTTGAATTTCAAATTTTAATTTTCAAAATTCGCAATTGGAATTCAAAAATACGTTAGACTCAAATCCCCGCCCGCGAGGGGGGCACCCAGGCGCCCAGATCAGGCGTCTGTCCCGCAACATGGGCGCCTCTCTGAGGGGAAGCATGAGCCTAAAAAAGTTTGTGGCGGGCAGAACGTAAGGTGCCCATTGAGAGGGGGGCATGAACCCAAGAGAATTTGGTCACACGAGCGGGCGCCCGAGTGCCGGATGAGCGTTGAATGATGACGAGGACTTGGGTGTCAGAAAGTTAAACTTAGGTGGATAATTGAGCGCTCGCCGAGAATAAGTGGTGCATGTTAAGCGCCCAGGCCAAGAGATCAGTTAGGCACTCAGGTAAGGGACCATGAGCGCCTAACTGGGGGGGCAATTGTTGGGGGTATTACCAAAGGGGCCCAAGAGAGGGCCCAAGAGAGCTCATTTAGTTAAAAGTAGCCCAAGTCAATGGGCCAGGAGGAGAAGCCCGCAAACCCCACTGCATACCAGGCAGCATAGGCATGGAGACAAAGCACTAAGGGCCAAAGAGGTCCAGGCTGGCAAATGTTCCCCCGTCTGTGGGCGCCTGCCAGCCGTCAGAAGCCTGAAAAAGTGGTTGAGACTTCTGACAGAGGTGAAGGTACAAAGCATTTAATGTGACGATGACGTGGAGGAGATCCACCTCGAGCTCGGTGAGTATAAATAGGGGCAGTTGGTAGCATTTACACAGGTGAGACTCTCTCACTAAAACTCTTGCTCTAAAGCACTTCTCTCTCTAAGATACTAACTTGATCGTCGGAGGGCTAACGGGCCCAGGCACCTTCCTCCCCCTCTACGCTCGTGTGTGTAGGCAGGCGCCGGACAGAAAGGACTTGGGCGTGTTGGCGGGGCATTGAGGCACAAACAATAACGAAAGTGCTTATTTTTCATAATTAAATCAACCGGCTTCAAGAAATTTGGACTCTCAAAGTCACCTGAATCCAGCCTTTATATATTGCCTCTCTTCTTGTTCAGTTCAAAGCATGGTAAAGGAAACTAGATCGTACCGGCCGGTTGAACCGGTAAAACCGGAAACCCGAGCTCGGGCGACACGGTACCATGTGTGTAGACAGAATTTCGCACCGGCCGGTAAAACCGGTTTAAACGGTTTAAACCGAAATGCCGCCCGGTTTTGGTCTAACCGGAGGCAGGCTATTGGGAAGCGACGCCGTCGTTTTGGAACAAAAAAAAAACGAGCTTCCAAACCCTAATGGCCTAATCTCTAACGCAAATCGAACCAAAGTACCAAACACACACAGTCGCCGCTCCTCCTCTTCTTCTTCCCAGTTCGAAATCCTCTTATTCTTCTTCCGTTCAAACCGTCGCTCCTCCTCTTCTCCAGTTCTCCTTTGGCGACCGGCGACCAGGAACTGCCGAGAGCAACTCGACTTAGCGACCGGCTGCGAGGCGACCCGCCTCGATCGGTCGATCCCTGCTTTGCTCCGCTCCACCCACCGCGGCACCGCCGACCTGATCTGCTCCGTTGCTCCTCTCCGCCAGTCCGTCGTTCCGTTGCTCCTCTCCAGCCTCCGCCGCTTCTCTCCGCCGCTCCGTTTCTCCTCTCCGACCTCTCCTCCACTGCTCCGCTTCTGCATTGACTGTTGACTGGCTCCCCTGCCTTTGTTAGTTGAGGAAATGCGTATCTGTTGGATTGAATTGCTTGTAGTTTGCAGGACATCTCCCTGTCATTATAGCAATCGGCAACTTGGTTGGATTCTCTATAGCAATGTAGCAGATTTCATAGGAAGAGTTTGCATCTTCCAAAATAAATATTTGGTGGATTTGAAATGATTGGTTCTTGCAATAAATATTTGGTGGATTTGAACTATGATTATGGGCTTTCCTTTACTATTGAATTGAATTATTTTATGTTTTCTACTTTGATTAGGGAGTATTATAACAAGAACAAAAAAGAATCATATGATCCCATAAGCCTTGAAAGCATTGATTCTACTGTTACTAGTCACTGGTTGTCACAAGGGGAAGAAGGTTCATCTTCTAGGGAAAAGGAATTGGATATTGACAAGCTGGATCGAGCATTAGAAGAGGAAGGTTTGTTTGTAAATCAATTATGTATGATATGAATTCTAATACTAATAATTGATAATAATTCTTACTTGTTTTCTCTTGTATTGTAGTTGGTGTTGAAGAAGATGAAGGGGACGACTTGCAGAATGTAGACTTATCTACATTTGGTGTTGTTTGACGATATGAAACGTTGTTTGTGAACATTGTAGTGCTTGCTAGTTTGTGCCTTTGTGGTAGTTGTGAACTTGTGGTTTGAGAATGTTGTTTGGTTTGATAATGTTGTTTGAACTTGTGGTGTAAGAATGTTGTTTGGTTGTTTTGTACTCGATCGTAAACATGCATTTGAACGATTATTTAGTTAATTCAATAATGTTGCAGTTTGTTGAATTTTATATTACATATGCTTATTTAGTTTATTCAGGTTTGTTATCCGGTATATTCCGATTTTATTCCGGTATTATTCCGAAACGGTATCCCGAATCTGCCGGTACGGTTTTTTAACAAAAAAATATTATTTAATTACAAAAACGGTATTTTGCCGGTACACAACAATTGAACCACGGTAATACCACAAAATACCCTACCACTGGCGGAGCCGGTATGACTTCCGGTACGGTTTCCTCTACCATAGTTCAAAGACGACAAAATTCCTTTTATTATGTTCCAATTTTCAAACAAAAATTATATTATCTTATTCAACTGATGCAGGGATCTGGTTGATATAGCAACACGATGATTGTCACAAGGTAGAAAGTGCAGAATTTAGGATGTGATGATGCTTTCTCAAATCCACGAAGTTTAACTAAAATTGCAAAATGACAGAAATTGGTTTCCCATGATTCTTTCTCAAACACAGATGTTAAAATTAAGGACTTTGCTACGGTGACATGCATGTCATGGTGACATGCACTTTTCGGTCGACCTCATATAGGATCAGGTCGACCTAATCAGTTGTTTCAGTGTACAAACAGTTTCATGGTGCTACTTTGGAGATTCATATCTTACAATTGGCTAGATGGAAATTGGAGATTAAAGGCTTGTTTTGAAGCTGAAGTGTCCCTCTACACATTAAAGTACTTGGGAGCTCAATAGAAAGTCCAGAAGACCATTTTTGAACCTGACCAAAAGGCTATGCCAAAACTGGGAAACTGCCTGAAAATGGCTAAGTCTGGCAACGTGTTTGTCAAGCCTACTTTGGAGCTCAATTTGACAAGCATGGATGCGAGTCAAGTCCAGGGGCCTTTACCATGTTAAATTACGTATTTTTTTATACAAAGGCAAGCCATTGAATGAAAGATTGAATATATTTAAGGCTTCAAACAAAAGGCTCGAAGTTGCTAGGAAGGCTGTTTTTCTGGCAGCTTGCTTGTGCTCGAAGTCTGCCAGAAAAACAGCCTTCGTAGCAACTTCGACCCTTTTGTTTGAAGCCTTAAAGATATCCAATCTTTCATCCAATTCCTTGAATTTGTATAAAAACATACCTAATTTAACGTGGTAGATGCTCCTGGACTCGACTCGCATTCATGCTTCTCGAATTGAGCTAAAAAATAGGCTTCACAAACACGTTTCCAGACTTAGCCATTTCTAGGCAGTTTCCCAGTTTTGGCATAGCCTTTTGATGAGGTTCAAAAATGGTCTTCTGGACTTCCTATTGAGCTCTCAATCACTTCAATATGTAGAGGGACACTCCAGCTTCAAAACAAGTCATTAGTCTTCAATTTCCATCTAGCCAATTGTATGATATGAATATCCAAAGTAGGCACCATGAACTGTTTTTACACTGAAACAACATATTAGGTCGACCGAATCCTAAATGAGGTCGACCGGATCCAATATGAGGTCGACCGAATTCTATGTAAGGTCGACCTAATCCTAACTGAGGTCGACCGGAAAGTGCAAGTCACCGTGACATGCATGTCACCGTAGGCACACCCTAAAATTAAGCATATATATATTGAAGCCAACGATCTAAATCCCAACATTGAAGTTAGTTTGGTGGTTCCTCAAAACCAAAAAAATGAAAAATCCATTTAGTAGTTCCATATACAAAAACAACTATCATCTTCATTTCATTACTGGCACAATTTTCTTTCTTCAAGAAAAAAGCTCGAGCTTTTATAGAAAGGTTTCCAAATGAAAAAGAATACTAATGAAAACCCAACGTAAAGAGAGCATAGTGGAACTTCTGAACTCGATAAAGAAAGCAAGGATCCTTAGCAATCAAACTGATCGACATGGGAAATTACCTGACACTAACACCAGCAGGAAAAAAACGAAAGGAAAGTTTGAGTAGAGTAAATCCAAGGCTGGACAAACCGGCGGTTTTTTGTTCCTCTTCCCAGATTTTATGTTGTTCCAATCATCTGGCTTGCATCCTTGTGGAAAACTCGATCAAATCCAGAGTTTATTTCAGTCGTACGGGATCACCAATAGTAAGAAAGGAACAATATTGAACGTTTCATCATTTAAAGAACATGATTCAGACTTCCTTACCAGCTGGAGTTAGAGCACCCACGTTGATAAAAGACTGTCATGGGGATGATGATGAAGGAATCAACTTGTTCAACACCCCGGTCCCTCTTCGATAATAAAGCGACAGTGTTTTGGGTGCCTAAAATACAACAAACACATCAGCAACCACCAAGACAAAGACAAACATGATTTCAGGTAGGATGGCAAAATTACCCATGCCCATTGGGTTTTAAATATCCAACCTATGTGGGTCAGGTCTGAAATCCAAGTCAACTTTAAATGGGTAAAGGCTAATGGGTCAACACCCATACTCATAATGTTGGGTCCAGTTGGGTTTTACCCATGTATTCCCTCAACCCAAATCCAAACCAAAATAATAAAAAATGAAAAAACCCTTTGCCTCACTCACTCGTCAATCGTCGTAACTCGTAATCACTATTTCCCAGGTCCAACTCACTCGGCAACATTGTCGTTTCCCTCAACCCTCCGCCGGCGGCGACAATGGTGATGACCAAAACCCAAGAATCGGAGACGGCGATCGGAGAGCGGACCTGAAGCTGGCTTCTCTTGCCTCACGAATCGGACACGGAAGCGCCGCGCCACGTTTCAGATTCCGCTGGGAGATTGAAGCGAGTGAACTGGGATTGCTTCATCTTCCACAGAGTGAACTGGGATTCCAACCAGCTTCAGGTATGCTTCATCTTCCACCGAGTGAACTGGGTATTACTAAACAGAGGAACATGAATTTAAGATGCTGCAAACTGGGATTGCTTGTTCGTTTACATCATGAGTTTTAGGGAAAATTTTGATTTACGTTTGATAAAAAGAATGCAGGGGAATAAGGGGGGAATTTTCGAAAGAGCAGGTGTAGCTATAGGCTATTCCTTTTCTGTGTTAATGTTACTTTACTTTATGTGCTCTTTTTAGGGTTCACCATCAATAGAATGTAACACCCTACCCTGTACGTATTACCTAATCATATTGTTCATACAATTGCAGCGGAAATAATCTCGGGTGTTGCATTAATTATCAAAATTTATCCAAATAAAATTTCGACATGAATTACTCGCGTAATGGGCTAACAGTTCTTCCATCTAATCCTGCAAAATAATTCATCTAAATCCATGCATTCATAGACAAACATATACACTCACTGCCATATGCATTGGCTTTTCATAGCCATAGTCACTGTTTCATGTTACACAACTGCATACTATACTAATACATGCCATAATCGTCACAACTTACATAATTACACAAATATACACATATCATCAACTTTCCACACCTGTGGATATCTCACACTACATCAGAAGCTAGTATGCACATGAAAAACTTTCTCAAAACCTTTTTACAAAAAGGTGTGGTTCACTGGCCAAAATCCCGAGTAGTAGTCCAAGCACAGAATAGTGGAAGACCATACCTCATTTTGCCTTCAACTTTTGCTCAGCTCCCACCTATACACCTATCTACTGCTGCTGATGATGATCTGCTTACACAAGGCATAAGCAGAGAAAAAGGATAAAAGAGGGTCAGCTCATAGCTGAGTGAGATAATCATAGCATCGTGAGTTCATAACAGAGCATACCCCTACCATACATCTAGCAAACAAGCCATAGCACTAGGATCAGACCTCAGCCATCCGACATCCCAATAGGCAAAAGACTCAACCACCTTGACTTATGCATATGCATCTTATCATGTTTTAATCATAGGCGCCTGGCTACTCCCATGCTAATAACTCTTCCGGGAAACATACCCCACATCCCGTCGGATGTATTCATACATACCCCAACATCCCGTCGGATGTGGTCATACATACCCCACACCACTATGGGTGTAGTCATACCCCGACACCGCTCTGGGTGTGGTCATATCTCGTAAGAATTCTTCAGTCACCACCACATGAGAGGTGTGACTATCTTACATATCATAATAGAGTAATAGCATAGGGAGCCCTAATTACTATGTAGTTGACCGTGAGACCACAACACTCATATTTGGTATCCTTATACATGATTCATATCTCATCTTGCTTAATCATAATTCATTACTTACACATGTACTTGACCCGGCCACAATTGGCTCAACATAGGTAAATCAGGAGTCGTATAATTGCACTTCCTCGGGATAAACCCTCGTGCAAGTCATCCTCCTTAAACATCATAATATCACCCTGGGGAGTTTATTTCCCCCACTTGTGGATCCAAATACAACCATAATATCACATCATGTCAAAACACCTTATCGAACAACCAGGAAGTCATATCCACAGTTAAGCCACAAATGGCAACATGTATGCAATCATCAACATAAACACGGTCCATATCGGCTAGGGCAAGTCAATAATATCATACAGCAATCCAGGGTTCAACATATAGCACAAAAGTTCATACACCCCTAATCATGCCATTCTAGTTCACCTAGATCAATTCTAAGCATCAATATAATTATCGTGATACGACAAACCCGGTATGCCGTGCTAATCCCTCACCAGTTCTGGTCGTTCAAACACCGGTTTAACCTTCCCGTACTAAAACGTCAATTTCACGAACGAACCCTGAATTAAAATCCGAGACCGTCCTAATATCCCCTGCAGTATCCCCGTCAATATTAGTTCTAGGCTCCGGGTCAAAATCTCGATAAAAACACATCAAACCCTGGCCGGAGCTAAATTCAGCGATTAGGACCCCGACCTAAATAATTGCCGAAATTCAGGGATTAGAACTAGAGGATTGATTACCTCGCTGCAGGAAGCTCGTATATGAAATTTGGGCTCATTCCGGCTTCCGGATACTCCGAAACCCTAATTTGGCTTATCGGGAATTCAAGAAATTCCTGAACCAAAAACTCGTTTTAAAGCTCTAAATCGATAAATCACGATGTATAGATGAATTAGGCATTACTTACGGGATTTTTGGATCACTTATGCTCAAGAATCGAGCCTGGAAATTTTCCCCCCGACGTTCCCCTGTATCGCACCCTCTCGGTTTCCTCTCGGTGCAGAAATGGAAAGAGATGATGATGTGGGAATTAATTATATATATATATAATTAATATAAAATCAATAAGCGCCGGGCCATATATATATATAAACATTTCCCCTCCCCGTCCATTAATTCCCACATCATCATCTCTTTCCATTTCTGCACCGAGAGGAAACCGAGAGGGTGCGATACAGGGGAACGTCGGGGGGAAAATTTCCAGGCTCGATTCTTGAGCATAAGTGATCCAAAAATCCCGTAAGTAATGCCTAATTCATCTATACATCGTGATTTATCGATTTAGAGCTTTAAAACGAGTTTTTGGTTCAGGAATTTCTTGAATTCCCGATAAGCCAAATTAGGGTTTCGGAGTATCCGGAAGCCGGAATGAGCCCAAATTTCATATACGAGCTTCCTGCAGCGAGGTAATCAATCCTCTAGTTCTAATCCCTGAATTTCGGCAATTATTTAGGTCGGGGTCCTAATCGCTGAATTTAGCTCCGGCCAGGGTTTGATGTGTTTTTATCGAGATTTTGACCCGGAGCCTAGAACTAATATTGACGGGGATACTGCAGGGGATATTAGGACGGTCTCGGATTTTAATTCAGGGTTCGTTCGTGAAATTGACGTTTTAGTACGGGAAGGTTAAACCGGTGTTTGAACGACCAGAACTGGTGAGGGATTAGCACGGCATACCGGGTTTGTCGTATCACGATAATTATATTGATGCTTAGAATTGATCTAGGTGAACTAGAATGGCATGATTAGGGGTGTATGAACTTTTGTGCTATATGTTGAACCCTGGATTGCTGTATGATATTATTGACTTGCCCTAGCCGATATGGACCGTGTTTATGTTGATGATTGCATACATGTTGCCATTTGTGGCTTAACTGTGGATATGACTTCCTGGTTGTTCGATAAGGTGTTTTGACATGATGTGATATTATGGTTGTATTTGGATCCACAAGTGGGGGAAATAAACTCCCCAGGGTGATATTATGATGTTTAAGGAGGATGACTTGCACGAGGGTTTATCCCGAGGAAGTGCAATTATACGACTCCTGATTTACCTATGTTGAGCCAATTGTGGCCGGGTCAAGTACATGTGTAAGTAATGAATTATGATTAAGCAAGATGAGATATGAATCATGTATAAGGATACCAAATATGAGTGTTGTGGTCTCACGGTCAACTACATAGTAATTAGGGCTCCCTATGCTATTACTATATTATGATATGTAAGATAGTCACACCTCTCATGTGGTGGTGACTGAAGAATTCTTACGAGATATGACCACACCCAGAGCGGTGTCGGGGTATGACTACACCCATAGTGGTGTGGGGTATGTATGACCACATCCGACGGGATGTTGGGGTATGTATGACTACATCCGACGGGATGTGGGGTATGTTTCCCGGGAGAGTTATTAGCATGGGAGTAGCCAGGCGCCTATGATTAAAACATGATAAGATGCATATGCATAAGTCAAGGTGGTTGAGTCTTTTGCCTATTGGGATGTCGGATGGCTGAGGTCTCATCCTAGTGCTATGGCTTGTTTGCTAGATGTATGGTAGGGGTATGCTCTGTTATGAACTCACGATGCTATGATTATCTCACTCAGCTATGAGCTGACCCTCTTTATCCTTTTTCTCTGCTTATGCTATGTGTAAGCAGATCATTAGCCGTAGCAAGTACATAGGTGTGAGCAGAATGAGGAGTTGAGGCAGAATGAGGTATGGTCTTCAACTATTCTGTGCTTGGATTACTACTCGGGATTTTGGCCAGTGATCCACACCTTTTTGTAAAAAAGTTTTGAGAACGTTTTTCATGTGCATACTAGCTTCTGATGTAGCGTGAGATATCCACAGGTGTGGAAAGTTGATGATATGTGTATATTGTGTAATTATGTAAGTTGTGATGATTATAGCATGTATGAGTATAGTATGCAGTTGTGTAACATGAAACTGTGACTATGGCTATGAAAAGCCAATACATATGGCAGTGAGTATATATGTTTGTGATGAATTATTTTGCAGGATAAGTTGCAAGAACTGTTAGCCCATTACGCGAGTAATTCATGTCGAAATTTATTTGGGTAAATGTTGTAATTAATGTAACACCCGAGATTATTTCCGCTGCAATTGTATGAACAATATGATTAGGTAATACGCATAGGGTAGGGTGTTACAGCTTGGTATATATATATATAATTAATACGTATACTTATTCGATCGATCGATAATCTGATTTTCGCCGAAATACTATCAAAACGCTCGATTTTAAATCGTGAAATTTTCTACCGACAGTAATACGATTTTTTTCGAAACGGGATGTTACATAGAATAAGGAATTGGAAGTGGGAACTAACGATTCCTTTCTTATCTCGCTTGGCCAAATTGGGGTCGTCTTTATTTTGTTTTCTTTTTCTTTGTCTGGTCTCTGGTGGAAGCTGCATGATACTATTATCAATGTTCTCTTATGATTCTTTGTCTTTCTTCTGTGAAAGCCCTCATACAATGGATCTTATAGAATCTCTCGCAATGAGGTTGCTTGTTTTAACTGGAAGTTGAGCTTTGTGATTAAGAACTTGTAAGTTGCTGGTTTTAACTGGATCATTGACTCTGATGACTATGACTACATTTGTGATATTTTCTTGACAGTCTTTCTTCTCCTTAATGTTTTATGTTCTCATTTTGAACTGAAGCATATCTGAATGTGAATGTTTGAATGATTGCTTGTTGTTTGCTTGGCTTTTTTAGGGAAATATGGCTTCAGAAATGAATGATGATAGTCTATCAATGAATCACGAGAGTAGTAATCAAAACCATCATAGTGTGTCTTCTAGTCGTATGGTATGGTCTTCTAGGAAGCAGTGGTCTGATGTGTGGAAGGAATATGATTGAGTTGTAATTAGTGGGCTGAAAAAAAACTGAATGCAAATACTGCCATAAAAAGCGTGCGGCTGAATCCACCTCTGGAACTTCTCATTTGCGCAATCATTTGTTTAAATGTCGAGTAAAAAAAGCTAATCCACTCATGGTTGGTGGACTTTTGGGTAGTAAGAAAAGGAAAATTGGTACTGGAAGTTCGAGTCGTGTTGTTTTTGACCAAGAAACTAGTAGAAGGGACCTTGCTTATATGATTATTCTTCATGAATTTCCTCTATCGGTTGTCGATTATGTTGGGGTTAGGAGGTTTGCGTATTCTCTTCAACCGTTGTTTCAAATGGTTTGTAGAAATACAATCAAGAGTGATATTTTAAAGATATTCAAAAAGGGAAAGATGAATGTAATGCATGAGTTAGAAAAAGTCAGCAGTAGGGTGGCGATTACCACTGATATGGGGACTTCGAATAACAGGAAAAGAGGGTTCATGGTAGTAACTGGCCACTTTATTGATGATGCTTGGGTCCTTCAGAGTAAGATTTTGAGTTTTATCCACGTTCCTTCTCCACATACCAAGGATGTTCTATGTGCTACATTATTGAGTTCTATGACATAATGGAACATTGAGAGAAAAATTTCAACAGTGACCGTGGATAATTGCAGTACTAATGATGCTATGATTAGAGCTCTTTTAGGAAAATTGCAAGAAGATACGTTGTTTCTAAATGGTTCTATATTTCATATGTGATGTGCTGCTCACATTCTCAACCTAATCGTGCAAGATGGGTTGTCTGTCATTGGGGAATGCATTGGGAGAATTCGTGACAGTGTTGTGTATTGGACTTCATCTGTTAAGAGAAGACAAAAGTTCAATGATGTGTTAGGCAGACTTACAAATATTGATTGTTCGAGAGAGTTAGTGCTTGATTGTAAAACTCGTTGGAACTCTACGTATCTTATGATATCAACTGCTTTGATATATAAGGATGTCTTTGATCGTTTGATTGTTAAAGATTCAGATTATGTATGTTTTCCAAGTGAAGAGGAATGGGATATGGCATCTGAATTATGTGTGAAGCTAGAGTTGTTTCATGAAGCTACAAAGACATTTTCAGGAACTACTTACCCCACGGCTAATACATTTTCCCCTAAGGTTTGCGAGATTAAAATAGCTCTAAACGAGTGGCAGTTGAGTCCAAATGTAACTATTGCAACCATGGCTGAAGATATGTTGGATAAATTCAATAGGTATTGGGAGGTTAT
This sequence comes from Linum tenue, assembly GCA_946122785.1. Classification (NCBI taxonomy): domain Eukaryota; kingdom Viridiplantae; phylum Streptophyta; class Magnoliopsida; order Malpighiales; family Linaceae; genus Linum; species Linum tenue. The sequence goes on from CAMGYJ010000002.1 coordinate 44,192,734, forward strand.
CCATGGAACTTTGGCTGTTGCAGCTATATTGGATCATAGGTTCAAGATGAAGCTATTAGAGTAGGCCTTTCCCAAGATTTATGTTGGCACATCTACCTTTCATTTTAATAGTATTCGAGACTTCTGTTATGATCTTATGAGTGAGTACTAGACTACAGAACCTAGCATGGATTCTTCTTCTTCTTCATCGCCACATCAACATGCAAGTTCTGGGTTTCTTGCCAGCTTTGAATCTTATGTTGGTAGTACTGGATCTAATTGGAATGTTAAAGAAGAGTTTGACAAATACTTGTGAGATGGTTTGATCCCAAGAAGCAAAGAGTTTGGCATTTTATCTTGGTGGAAAAACCATGGCCTACAATATCCAACCTTAAGGTTGATTGCTAAGGACATTCTGGCCATTCCAGTGTCAACAGTTGTCTCCGAATCTGCATTTAGCACAAGTGGAAGATTATTGAACCCTCATCGTAGCCGCCTTGATGACACGACTGTGGAGGCTCTTATGTGCACCCAGAACTGGCTTAGGAATGAACTTCATGGTAAGAAACAACTTGTTGTTACAGTTATTCATTATTTACCTTCTGTGTATGTTGTGGTTGAGTGCATACCTTCTTGGTTTCCCTTTTTGCATCTTTTGACTTCCAACAGATCCATTCCCATATGAAACCCACTCATCATATAGACTCTTTTTGTTGCTTCTTCACTGTTTCATGTAATGATGTGGCTTCCACATATTATGCTGCTTTGTTGACTTAATGGGGGATGTTGGCTGTCATTTTGCAGGTGTGGCCATCTTCTCTTCAGACGTTGATGGTTCGACTCAAACCATATTCTGTGAGAATGATGGCGGTGATGATGAAAAAGTTATGGAATATGAGGACTGAGAAAGAATCTGGGAGTTTGTATCTGAAGTTATCTATCTAAGTTATTATTAGGGTAGTTGTTTTCTATGAAAGATGCTGCACTTTTCTGAAGCACAAACTGGTAATCTTAGGTATTATGGATGCTGTTGGTTGTCAGTGACGTGAGTGGCATGGATGGATATTGTGGTTTACTTGTGGTTTACATTAGGATTTGTGGTTACTTGATACAAGCTGATGAGGTAATTACATTTATCCTATTTATTGCATACTGGTGGTTAGACAAAGAGGGAAATTAGCATGTGTTTGTGCTGTTTGCAAAAGGGGATCTCCCACTATTGATAGCTGGACAGTTTGAGCAGGTCAAGTTAGCATGTGCATGAGAAGCAGATGAATATGTTGCTTCTGTAACTTTGCAAGTGTTGGAGGGGAGGGTAGCTCTTGTCAACTATTAGTGCTGGCACTCTCTCTTGCCTAACTTCCTCCCCAACCCAACTGCTCTGCCTTTCTCCCCTGTTCGTCGTCGCATGAGCTTCGGTTTAAAATCAGCCATGGCGGAGCAGCTCAAACAACCCAACACCATCACCAGCAGAAGGGGGTTCTACGTCAAGATGAGGCTAAACGGGAAGCAAAACCAGCTGCTGGAGAAGAAGAATCCTTATTTCAGATTCTACAAATGGATCCTCTGGCTCTCCCTTTCTCTCTATTTCCTCACCTCCTTCTTCATTATCCACAAGCCCATCCCTCTTTCCAAAACCCACTTCTCCAAATCCCCTTCTACTGTCGCTTCCCGCGCCCTCTTCGAGTCTTCCTCCTCTGCCTCCACCAATTCGTCGTCTTTACCGCCCAAGAAGAAGAAACAGAGCCGGAGACATTTATTGAAAGATTTGAAGATATTCATCTACGATTTGCCTCCGAAATACAACTCTGATTGGCTCGCCAACGAGCGGTGCATCAACCATCTCTTCGCCTTCGAGGTAGCCATTCACAGGGCGATTGCTAACGACGACGATGTCAGGACCTACGACCCCGTATGAGGCCGATTTATTCTTCGTCCCTGTTTACGTCGCCTGCAATTTCAGCATCGTCAATGGCTTCCCGGCGATTAGTCACTCCAGGACGCTGATTTATTCTCGTGTGATTCGTTAAACACGACCAACGACCCTCAGCTACAATCTGCCTCATCCCCCTGCCATCCGGCAACAACACCAATCTCACCGCCGCCGGCGCCGCCGACTCTCGAGTCTGATTGGTCATCCTCCCCGTCGTGAAATCGCCTCCGGACACCGATCCAGCCCGATTCCTGCCCACCATCCTCGAGGGCTCGAAGCGCCACATCAAGGAATTAGTCGGACCTGACGTCGCACGACTCGCCGGGTTCGTCGTCGACATGCTCTGCTGCACGGCGATGATGGATTTGGGTAGCGAGCTCGATGTTCCTTCCTATGTCTTCTACCCATCGGGCGCGAATTTCCTCGGGTTCATGCTCCAATTGCAGGCGCTCCACGACGAGGGAAGCTCGGGGACTTAGCCGAGCTCAAGGACACGGAATCCGAGATGGTGAAATCGCCACCACCCACCAGCTTTTCCCGGAGAGCACCGGCGTTCGGCATCATCATTCATCATCCTTGCCTGTCAGTCGGAAGCGTTCGGCACCGGCGAAGCAGCTGGAACACGATGATTGTTGACAGCCAAAGTTACATTTTAGTACCTGAAGTTTTTAAGAAGATACAAATAGGTTCAACATCATATGTGGAAAATTATATTTTAGTACATTAAAAATTTTGCTTTACATTTTAACACCTAATAAAAAAAATATACAGGTGGGTCCAAGGAGATGGGTACCCAAGCCCAATCCATACCCAAAAATAAAATCCAAACCCAACTCCACCTACCCAAACATTATCCAAATCCATATAGAATAAATCCATACTCAACCCATATAAATGGATATAATTGGGTTTGGGCAAAAATACTCATGGGTGGGTAAATTGCCATCCCTAATTTCAGGTTATGAAGGCAGACACTTTGGAGGATTTCTCCTTTTCGGGGTCGGGGGAACAAACCGTCGATGTCGTGGATGGGCCTCTCCCATTTTCATTTTTGCTCATGTGGGATTGTTGTACGGGAGGCTTATCCCCGCTTCTTCCCTCCACTTCGTTTAGCCTCCATGCAGCCTCACTGCTTCAAGAGAAGGACTGCGGCCAAATACGGTGGTTGTTCACCGGAAAGTCCTGTTGGTGGGAACTCAGGCGAATTTATTTTGTATTAACGGTTTTGGTCGGTTTAATTAGCCATCTTCGTTACCGGTTTCGGAATCCCAATTTTTTGGTGATTAAGACTAGCGCTTGGCGGCCAAGTTCCATAGTTGGAATAGGTCCCGTTGGCAGGGATCTAAGGCGAATTTAATTGGGTTTTTACAAAAATATTGTATTTTTTACAAACTTTATCCAAAATACAACAATCCTAAAAATAATTCCAAAAGTACTTTGTATATACACCACACGCCCCCAATTGACTTGATGGGCCAAAAAAATTAATTGGGGCGGGGACAAACTCAACTGGTGCATCCCCGCCCTGAATGAGGGTTTGATCTTCTAATTGCCCAACCGCCGCACCGCACCTTCCCTTCTTCTTATCCGACGATCAAAGGACTTTGATAATCCAAAAATTCTCCGGCGAGCCAAGATTTTAGCACATCTGGTGTTTTGTTTGTCATTAATCCTCAACAAGCAAGGAACAAAAATTTCAGTAAACCCATGAATATAATTGTTTCAAAGCTCTAATTAGTATTTGATGCTGATGGCGGAATAGTTGATTTTTGCATGGGAAAACGAGACGTTGCCTTTTCCGGCCATGACCATCACATTCTTTCGCCTTCACCTTCTGATGCCTCTTCACTCTCCATTATGCTCAGTAGCGTCGACACAGTGATCGGGACGTGTTCGCGAGGTTGAGGATCCGATACGGGATCGAGCCCGTCTCCTTCCAGCTCGAACCAATGCTCTTCTCGGAGGTTTCCATCGAACCCAGGCACCCCTTTACGATGTCGTAAATGTAGATAACGTCTCGGTGTTGGCCTGCCCAACCCATGTGGATCTTCTCGCCGGAGAAGAAGAAGGGAAGGTTCAGTGCGGCGAACGGCGGTGGGGGTTTAAACGTCATCTGGGGCGCGGACGCCCCAATTGGGTTTGTCCCCGGCCCAATTTTTTTTTTTTTGGCTTATCAAAGTCAATTGGGGCGTGCGCGCCTCAATTAGTGTATATACAATGTACTTTTGGAATTATTTTTCAGATTTCTGTAGTTTGGATAAATTTTTTAAAAAATACAATGTATTTTTAAAAACCCCAATTTAATTCGCATTGACAAGTATCAGACCATGTTTGGTCGTGAGACTACAGTAATTAATCTTATTCATTTTCAAATTAATTAGGAGAGTGTATTAGTAGAGTCATTAATTATGGGAAATTGGGTTGGCAATTATTTATAATTAGTGTCGCCGAGTTTTTGTTTCATTAATCATATTTTCTTTTCACCGCCACTACTTAGTCTGGATGGCATCATGTCCTTGTCGCTAAAACCAGTAGGCCTCCCTTACTGGCAATTGGCCTTGCCGGCAGGAAGTTTTTGATGAGACGATACAAATGAGTCATTAAAGCGACCTCTTTATGGCGCTTTACGACTTTAAATAGTCAGTTTAAATTCTCATTTTGAGATGGAAAAATATCTCTTTATGGTTCTTTATGACCATTAATGGTCAGTTTACATCTCATATTTTAGATGAAAAGAATACTAAAATGTCATAATGTCATGTATGGTATGGATCAAATTCAATGTGGGAGAGGAGTTTAAGAAGCCAATTATTGAGCTTGTAACCTATTTCCCCATTAATAACGTCCTAAGCCTAAGCATGGTGAACAAAAGGAACATTGAAGTGTCCTTTGAGTGGCTGTAGGGTTTTTAATAGCATGCATAAAGTCCTAGTTTTGGGATGAGAGGAATATTAACAACTCATTTATAGTGAGTTCTTAACTCATTAACCCCTTGAATTAACATTTTTTTTTTTTGGAACGAAAGGACATTAATTGTCCAAAATCTTTTATGTCCATTAATAATTCGTACAATGCCAAAGGTTGCTCATATCCCATCGTTTATTTAGCAATTTATTCCCAAAAGCAATACTGCTTCAACCTACAAATGGAGATACTTCAATCATAGCCCATTAGAAGCCCCATATGCTCTAATATGTCATGGGGCTAGCGCAATATGTTTTTTGGTAGAGATCTCCCCTACAAGGATTACGATGGCATGTTGGAGATGGGCAATATATTGTAGCTTTCCGTGATAAATGGGTGTCATGAGAGAAACATATTACTCCATTGGTTCGCTTTCTAATCCTATTGATTCCTCGAGGGTATCTTTCTTTCTTAGGGAATCACGCCATAATATTAGAGTGTGTCACCAATCCAAAGATGGAAAGTACACAGTCAATTCGTGCTATCACCTAGCTCTGGTCTCAAATCAAAAATCGATTGTCTATATTATCGACCCCCATTTAGAAAAAAACTTGGAATATCCAAGTCTCACCTAAACTTAAATTCTTCATATGGCAATACCTAAAGGTCATTTTTCCCACAATGGCTGCCCTACAAACCCGTGGAGTTAAACTGCCTCAAGCGATGCCCCTTGTGCTAGTGACATCAAGAGAGCATTGAACACTTAATCTTCATATGCCACCTAGCCACCAAGTTGTGGACCTTAGTGGGATTGAGCAACTTCAGTGATTCCACCCCGACTATTAGTTTTAGTCTATGGTGGCGACATGTCATGATCTCTGAGAGCTCCCCATTCCACATTCTCCAATGCGTATGTTTATTTTGGAGAATCTGGAAGTCTACAAATAAAGTGACTTTTGAATTCTACCAACCTCATGTCCGTTCCCTCGCCAAAAAATTCTACAACCAGGTCTTTGAAGTTTCCAATATCCACCCCCTCCTCCACCCCCAGATCGCTCCTTCCAAATCCCCCTCTAATCACTTGTGAGCCTCCACCAGACGACTATTTGAAGATCAAATGCGATGCAGCAGTTCGTGACTCAGCGTGCTCATCTGATCTTATTATCCGCGAGTCAGACGGGCATGTGGTGATTCCAAGGTGGTCGTCAACCAAATCCGGCAAGGTGTCCTAGAAGTTTCAATTGGAGGTCCGGTGCTCAGGGAGTGTCGTTAAATCCTAGACTCTTTGTCAGTTTGTATAGAGTTTAGGGCGGTGCATAGAGCCACCAACAGTGCTGCCCATAGAGTGGCGCTTAAAGCACTACTTTTTTCTCTCTTAGAGTTAGAGTCTTTTGACTTTATTGGATGGCTTTACTAGGGTGTCGCTTGTAGAGGGTTTCTATGTAGTTTTGTTTCTATAAATCTTGTCTGTAGACACCACTTTTTGTCCGGGTTAAAACATATTTAACTAATTAAAATTTAACTTTTTGTTTGGGATTTGCAATAGCGAATTTCTACCTAAAATGAATTTATAGTGCTTGGGAAGGATCATCACTTTGCCTCAATTGAGATTAAGCAATAGCAAATTTCAATTTATGCAATTTGATAGTGACTAGTTGGCGTGGTTATGGTTATACAAAATAAGCTTGAGTTTGATTTTGAGTTTGATTTTGGTTGTCATGCATGTTACTGTTAATTGATCCCTAAAACATCAGGTGTGAGAATTGGACCTCAATTTCTAAATAATAATATAGAAGTCATAACAATTTTATCAGGATAAATACAATACATAAGAATTACAATTAATTACAATGCTAAATTGCTATTACATTACACTAATTACAATGGTACAATAAAAGAATTTAGGCCCAAGTCAAACCCCAACCAAAAAATTCAACAGTCAATGAAAGTCAACAAAAGTCAAACAACACAGCCAGGCCTGGTCCAACCAATGACCCAAACCCGGTCAGACCAAAGTAGGTACTGTAGCTTGCTTGCTGCCTAAGCAGCCTCTTCCTATAAAAAGAGCCCTTTGGGCACTTACAAGAGGGAGGACTTCTTCTGCTGTGGTTCTTCTTTCTTCCTCCCCACGAACGAAAAGAGCTCTTCTCTTCCACTTCCCAATTTCTTTCTTCTGAGAATTCCTTTCTCCTTCTTCAATATACAGACAACAAAAATTTCCCTCCCCTTCCCTTCGCTGCTACTGCTACTGTTTCTTCTTCTTCATAGACACAAACAAACGACAACACACAAAGTCATAAGTAGCAAAAAGCAGCAGCCAAAGGCAGTAGCAACCAGCAAAGCTCCCAAAAGCTAGGGGAAGAGGCAGCAGCCATCCCCTTCACCAAAGGGCAAGCAAAAGGTTGGTTAACAACAAATAACCCAACAACTGATTATTCATTTGTTTAGTTCATGTCGACTCATAATTAAAGTTTACCAAAAGCCAAAACCCACCTCCAAGCTCAAGCAACGCCATTCAAATTACAAAACGGCTAATCTCACCATGATAGCAAAATAAATCAACAAATCGAGTTTACTGCTTTCTTTATAAGTTCATCATATTCCTTTCTAGTCTATCAGTTTTTGTCATTCATTTCAGTATATCTATTAAAATATTTCCATGATTGAGCATATCCACAAGTAAAAGCTAGATGTTTCCTTTCTGTGTTTTGTGTCAGTCGCTTTGATTAGTATATCCAATCCCAAACATGCCTATATAACTAATATCATGAGCTACAATAAAAGCTAGTTCTGTTTTCTCTGCTATATTTTGTATTTTACTTGGGAGTTAGGACACCCATCTTATGTAAAATTAAACCACCCCAAAGTAACTAGCTACCGCAAAACCATCAATAATTTTCAGCCATAAACCATAACATATGAATCTCGATACACAACCCAGATTCGTAACACTATCAATTTATCAAAACTAACCAGAATCAGTCATCCCATATTATTCAATCAAGGTAAAACCAAAAGGATCAACAACCCCACTACTCTAGTCAACCTATAGCCTAAACCACGGGCACACCTTTCAACCACCATTTTCATAACCCACAAAGTTTACAGAGTGTAAAGCCACAACAGATATCAATAAGGTTTCCAGATTCCAATCCACATCGTAAAATCATCAGACTCAATCATCACAAAACCGAACTCTTAGAACCAAACCACCAAATTGATTTGAGCACTAATTTTGATTTGTCAAGCTTTACCCCAGGAAAAGAGCTAAATCGATACCTTAGCAATCCATGGGAATTCCACATTGTCACAATTCATAAAAACGAGCCTATAACCCATATTAACTCACAAACACAGTCATTTTCTCAAAACATTGAACACTTTCCGTTCACAGTCATGAAATCCACTCTCAAAACCTCCTAACCAGTTTAAGAAGAAGGATATTACCAAAAATCTTGCTTGTTTAGAAGCTATTTAGTCAGAATAAAGATCTAAACAAGCGAATCGGAAGAAATAGGAAAAATAAAAAATGATTACCTTCTTTCCCGATGCCCTCTCGTCGCCGGCGGGTAGTTGCAGTCGCCGGCGGTTGATGCTTCGACACCGACGCCACTGTCATCGTCGACGAAGCGGTACCCCGTTCACCGCTTCTCCGCTCTCCGTATTCCTCCGTTCCAAAACCAAAAACCCAGACCATAAAGTTCCAAATCCCCAAATTGAAACCCCAAATCAAACAGAAAACATACATGCAGGCCGTAATCTTACCTAGATTGACATTTTCTGGTCAATTTTGGGTGGTCCTCGTCGTTTCTTGTGGCCGGCTGTCGAAACTCTAATCGTCTTTGAACTGAGAAAAAAGTCGATCAGATCGAGGCTCTTCTTCTTCCTTCTGGTTCGTTTTCCGTCGAACAGAGGAGGAAAAGGTAAGGCCCTGTTCACTTCCATTTTCGTTTCCTGTTTTCTGTTTTCATGTCATAAATTTGGCAATCGAAACGAGAAAACTTGTTTACTTTTCATTCTGTTTTCTATTCGTTTCCAACTATGAAAACAGAAAGTGGCAACTTCCTGCTGTTTTCGGAAACGACGAAATGTTGTTTTCACCTGTTTTCAACATCTGTTTTCTAAAAACCAGGAAACAGAAATGAAAGTAAACAGGGCCTAAGAGGTTTTTGGGTTGGTTGCCTTCTCTCTTTCTCGCTGTTTAGTTTTCGTTTATGAAAGAAAGAAGAAGAGATCTTGCGGCCAATAGGTGCTAATGGGGAGATTTTAACTCATTCTCGGCCAAAACAATTAACCATTGTTTTGTCCATTACTTGTGAAGAGAATCCTTCCAGTTAATTATGTTATAAACTAAGCTTAACACACAAAGCTCTTAACTACTAAACGCATGTTAAATTTCTTAATTTGGTTTAACTCAGAATTAATCTCATCACTTCTAAACATTTGCTCCTTATTTTTGTTGCGGCATCAGAGTTTATTAATACGAAATTATAGCAAAAATACTTTAATATATTAATTTATGATGAAATTATGTCAAAATTGTTAACCACTCAATTACCAAAATGCGTTTCATAACAACTCAAATCATCTTAATCGCGATCTATAGAACGTGTTTAAGATCACAACATTTTAAAACTTCAACAAAATCGAACTACGTGGACTTTGATCCCGACTACTCGGGTACGTAGGCAACCAATAGGTTCGAGTCCAACCAATCTAAAAAATATTTTTACGTCAATAGACGTAAACATTATCAAGTAACTACAGCAGTTCAAAATTTACGATAATAACATCGTCCAATTGAACTCTAAAAATACACCCAAAATTATTAAAATAATTCAATTAAATACGTAAATAAGGCAAAAATTATAAACACCCAACCTTTAAAAACTTATCGATTTAAGTAGTACCCATCTTGGGGCGTTGTGGGGTGTGAATACACTTTCCCACACGTAACTGTACTCCCGAACTTAGAAAAATCTAAAATTCGCAGACCAGATTTCTGGTTTTAACCTAAATAACAAAACCGGAAATGGGTGTTCGACCCACCCCAAAACACGGTCGATGGCGACTCCGAGCGTGTCGCGACGGGTCCCCCGATCTCGAGGGGCGGTTGCGACAGTGGCGACTCCGCTGGGGACTAAAGAGAGTCAACTACATTAACAATCGATAAGCATTTTCTTACTTTCTTAAATGGGTGTTATGTGTTTACTATATCAATTTGCGCCTTTAATTTATGATGTATTCGATTTATTGCATCCATGCATAAAGCTCTATTCCCGAGCTATCCTTGTAGAAAAAAGGAAGAAAGTAGTGTGACTCCTACAATAGTAGGGGAAATACGAAACTTCCCAACCAGGTTGAACTCAAATCCGAGGATAATTTGAGGTATCATGCTAAACTCGAAAGGGTTATAGTGTGGTACAACTTGGGAGCCTGGTTCCTTAAGATCCCTATCCAGCATATAGTTTACCTAGAAACTACCTAAACCGCAACTTATCACAGAGCCTACCCAAAAACACAATTTTATGCTGCCGAAATACCCTAGGTTTACCTCAATATAAGGCAAAGTTTGTGAAAGAGTTTATCTTATGATCAGTTCTTGTCTTGCTTATACGTGTAATGTATGTTCTGCAAATCATTCGTAAATGACAGAGATTTATTTGTATGTGTGAAAATATTTTAAACTCATTACACCATCATTTCTTCATTCATTCATCATTTTAAAATTTGTACAAAGTGCATATGCATCCACTGAAAAGTACTTTGTATTTACAATCATATCATTGAGCATAACCCACCATGAATTCATCTCATTTACCACCATGAAACGAGTTAACAAAATTGGGATTCTCTAAGGTTGCTCATCCACGAGGATAACGTCAACCCCTTAAGTACTCGACTGAATCCAAGGCTAAGCCTAGTATGGAGTCAATCCATAAGGAATTGGAAGACATCAAAAAAAGGGTGATGGGACTCGAAGACATGAAAGAAGAGGTTAGCATGATCTTGAACATATTGACCAACAAGGGGAAGGCGCTAGAAGTCAAAGATGATGATGCGTCGTCTAATCACAAATACTTATACCAGCAACATGACAAAGTGGCAACTTTAGAAGCCTCCAAAAAACATGGCAAACTTGGAGAAGAGAGAGATATCTTCATTCAAGGGGAACCATCAAAAGAAAGAAAATGGAGTCACTCACCCAAAAACAATCAAGCTCACTCACATGTCACAAACAATATACCAACAATTCAACAACCAAACTTCACCCCACAACTAGGAATCCAAATTCCGTTGTTCGAGACCCCACAACCAAATATACAAAACCAAAACAGTGGTGGGAGATGCAGAAAAATCATTCAAATCAATCACATTCCCATTACATATACCGAGCTTTTTCCACAACTAGTCCAAAGTCATTTGATTGCTCCTATACCATGTCAACAGATACAACCTCCCTACCCAATTTGGTATAAGCCAGAGCAACATTGTGACTACCACTCTGGAGTAGCAGGACACTCAACGGAGGATTGTAGGAGATTAAAGATAAAAGTGCAACAAATGGTAAATGCCGGTTGGTTGAAATTTGGAGAAGATCAAGATCATACCGACAACAACAAATCGCATTATGGGGGTCAGTAGACATACCACAAGACAAAGCTCAATTCCAAGAGTGATAGCAAATAAATCTCGAGATACTTTACTATGTTGACTCGATGTATCAACCTTTATTTTTATAACGAGGAATAAAAGATCGCTCCCATTTTCACATATTTGGAACATTTTGTGGCTATTATCAATCTTGATTTTAGGTTTTGCATCAATGATTCTCTTTTCAAAATGATTGCATCTCTTCCAAAAAAAATTTAATTAACTTTGCTCCTCTAAAAATGGGAACCTTAAAATTGCATTTCATGTTTCAAGTTAAGCCATGAGATTTCATATTAAGCCAATATAAGCACCCCACTGGTGTCAAATGATTATAAACACTTTGTCGGGGTCAAGAATTTTTGCACCCCGCAAATATTCAGAGAGTGCACCCTACTAATATCGAGAGTTTGAACACCCCATCGGTGTTGAGTGTGTAAACACCCCACTGGTGTCCACAGATTATGTGAGCTGAATAGTCAAAGGGTGTGACGGGGATACGACACTAGGCTACTTGTAGAAGTTTGTCACTACCATAACCGGTCTCCCATATCAAATCATGGCTCGGGTAGATAGGAGACTGAGTAGCCAAATTAAGATCCACAAGAAGTGAGATGCCAGCATCATAATAGCCAAATTCCCACAAAGCCCTAACGGCCAGAAGATTTAGGAGGTTGAACGATCCTATTTGACAAACTCACATCATCAGTTGAGGTTTTAATGAGACAAAAAGCCCCATTGTCCAAATGCCTACATGCCTAAGTCCGAATTATGGGTTATTCAAGCAGAAAAAGCTTTCAAACAATACGTGCCAGCACCAGATATCTCGCTTCTTCGAGAAAGGAATGACCAAGTGGCCTAGCCAACAAGGAGGACCACTCACAAAGATTGATATATTGACAAATCTCCTAACAACTTCATGCTCGTATACAAAAATCAAAAGCGTCAAAATAACAATATGTATGGGGGGCATAGCAAAGCGAAGTAAGTCCCACAAAAAAAAGAGCAAAAAAAAAAGAAGAAGCCAAAAAGGCATGGGAAAAATCAAAATAGAAAAAGCTCGTGGGACTTACACGTTGGATACCCATGCATGAGCACTTGAAGTCATAATTCTCAAGCAAGTCACGAATAAAGGTTATTGACTACCTTTCTAAAAGGCCAAAAGGATGATTTCGAGTCTGCCATCAAAGTGGTCACAAGAGCAATGTAGAGTCATTCTCTCGATCAACCTTATCTGAACACTAATGCGAGGCTAGTATCAAGTTAATCACATCTTCAAAAGAAGGGTTTTTGTCTGCCAAGCCTGAGGAAATGATGTAAGTAAACTCGAATAAGATGGGGATTCCGAGACAAGAAGGTTTGCTTGATCTAAAATCCAGCCCCATGAACATCCTCATTATCAATCACTTGAAGTCTCGCATTCAAGTCAAACAAGAATCCCCATGATAGAAGACTTTGACGACCAACACTACATCGTACAAGGGTTTTCAGCATTCATCATTTCGATATCCGATGAGAAGTCAAAGTTTGCGTCATACCCATATCTCCTTACCCATCCTTTTGAGGTTAAACATGGATCTCAACAAGTGAGAATATTTTCATAATCGAATTTTCTACTCAAATGATCTTGGATACTGATTACTCAACCCCACCTCTCCGAACCAAGTTTCAAGACAAGGGGGCAACTTGAGCCAAATATATATCCACAAAGATGCCCGAGATGAGCCACCATTCTCGATGAAAATGAAACTTCCTCGACAAAGATCTCCTCAATCCATCAGTCGATCTCATACTTTGGGGGCAAGCCAAATATCCCTCCACAAGAAACTTTTTACGACAAGAAGGGATGATCTCATACTCATATTTCCATCAAGCCGTCTCATACCTTGGGGACAAGCCAAATATCCCTCAACACGAAGTTTCACATGACTAAAGTCAAATTCGTTATAAATTTCCTTTACCCGCCTCTCATTTGGGGAAAGTAAACTTCTCAAAACACGAGAACTCTTACGATTGGAACCCATATAGAAAAAGAGCCTCGTTTCTGGAAAATTCAAGAAATCCCACAACAAGACCATAAAAAGATCGCTCGAACTCTCCATGATCATCAAACCTATTCCTCAAGCGCATTTATCCATCAAAATGATGACCAGAATCTTGATAGTAGCCAAAGTGTCGTATACTCGAAGCACCCATAGAAATGAGTGAGAGTGAAATTGACCGTAAAAGTGAGACTGAAAGCGAGGGCTTATGAATATTCTCATGGCTTGGCTTATAAAAAAGGTTTTTAAACAACGTGGCAATAACCACACAAGAACTAATTTTTGTCAAATTGCACACACGTCTCTAAAGCAAGGCTTTGATTTCTAAAATTATGTTCCCATTACGCTTTCTGAAACGAGATTTTACAAACATTGTTTGCATTCATCTTAAATCAAGATTGGCAAAAGTTACACTTTGTTTTAAAGAGTGGGAAGCAAGTAACATCTTCTCGGGGGCAAATTGGTGCAACCCAGCAAAGAAAGAAGTTCAAACACTCAGAAAGTGGGTTTCCTAACTCTCCAAATCATGAGCAAACAAGAAATCTTAGAGATATTGAATCACTCCGTTCAAGCTATCCAACTAGTCAGTCAAATCATCCTTAAAGTGGCTTGGATAAAAGGGACTCATGACTACCTATATACCATGATTACTCAAGAGAAGAAGCGTGGAACCGTAACTTGAGCAACAAGCAGCTCAGAGCCGGCACCAACGTGACATACCCGAAGACGAAAGTGCATAACAGATCCCTAGATACACAAATGGTGAAACTTAGGGGAGGAAGAATTTGAAACTCCCAGAAGCCAAACTACTCAAATTTCTCACCAATTCAAGAAGAGATCTCAAGATACCTCGAATACTTTGGACCAACGGGTCACTCAACTATTCATTCAACAAAGTAATTTGTACCTCACACCTCCCGACGGAGTCGCTTAAACATCTTTAGAAAACCGACATCAACAAGACAATACCCCAAGATGACAAATTCCTCTTAGCCAAGCGCGACATACTCTCATAGCAAGAATATCAATCAAGCTAAGGGAGCACATATCCCCAAATCACCATGCTATAAAATCCTCCTACATAACCAATTCACCATGCATATATATTGAAGATCATATGGCTAACACATCAGCCACTCAAGCACCAGTGTCCAAGTTGGAGAAAGCAGGGTATCATCCTTCCATCAGTCCCCACAAGTGACATACATTGGACTCACTGAACATACGAAGAGGAAATACTAGACTGTAAGCTCATTTCCGCAAGATAATGACACTCCAAAGGAAGAATGAACCCGCCGGCAACATCCATGTTACTCCTGTACGAGCACCGCTAAAGATCTACTAAAGGGGAATGACATAGTTTCCTTATGGATGATCAATTTAAGAGAGTTCATGAAATAAGACCATAATGAGAGATTATGCTTTTTCCTTTACATACCCCTCAAGACATCATCATATGACTCATCATACAACCTTTTTCAAATGCACTTCGCATACATCATACAACATCATTCTCAAATGCACTTCAAACTAATCATATGGCATCATTAGGTAGCTAATCTCAAGAAATTAATAGCCAAAGTGAACATCAATAATTTTCAAAGTTCACTTAAAGTGAAAGAACATTTTCATCAACATATCTCATCATGACATTGCATCATATCATATAATCATACATTTGACATCACATACAAACTTTATAAAGTTCAAGTTCGAGACCAATCTGAATTTCATCTAGAATTTCTCAATTGGTTGCTTTAACATTTCTTATCAAACATACAACTCCATGTCACCTATGATTAAGGTTTCAAAAAAATCTGCATATCCTCAAACATAAGAAGGCTACACTGCGAAGAAGGCTACACAGCGAAGAAAGCTACATTGCGAGGGAAACCAGTTAGTACCCACAAGAAGGCTACACTGCAAGGGAGCTAATCAGGACCCATAAGAAGGCTACACTGCGAAGAAGGCTATACTGCGAGGGAAATCGATTAGTACCCACAAGAAGGCTACACTGCAAGGGAGCTAATCAAGACCCATAAGAAGGCTACACTGCGAGGAAACCAATTAGAAACCACAAGTCGGCTACACTGCGAGGGAGCTAATCAGGACCCACTAGAAGGCTACACTGCGAGGGAAATCGATTAGTACCCACAAGAAGGCTACACTGCAAGGGAGCTAATCAGGACCCATAAGAAGGCTACACTGCGAGGAAACCAATTAGAACCCACAAGTCGGCTACACTGCGAGGGAGCTAATCAGGACCCACTAGAAGGCTACACTGCGAAGAAAGCTACATTGCGAGGGAAATTAATTAACACCCACAAGAAGGCTACACTGCCAGGGAGTGAATCAGAACCCACTAGAAGGCTACAGTGCGAAGGATGGCTACACTACGTGAGGGAATCTAGTTGGCACCTACATCTAGGCTACACTGCCAAGGAGCTAATCAGTACTCTTTAACACAATTACACCACGAAGAAGGCTACCCTACGAAGGAACCCAATTAGCACCCACAAGTCGGCTACACTGCGAGGGAGCTAATCATGACTCATAACATGGTTACACTGCGAAGGATAACCACACTATGAAGGAAGCTAATCAACATCCTATGTTGGCTGTACATGGGAGTTGATCAATAACCTCAATTCTCATTATACCTCAAGAAAGTCGGTAAGAGCACCAAACTATAAATAATCACGACGCTACTAATAAACCGGCCAAAAATTGTGTGATATGTACTTTGTATACCACTAAAATACCAAGAGATATACAAAGTGGGGGCAACTGTAGACACCATTTTTTGTCCGGGTTAAAACATATTTAACTAATTAAAATTTAACTTTTTGTTTGGGATTTGCAATAGCGAATTTCTACCTAAAATGAATTTATAGTGCTTGGGAAGGATCATCACTTTGCCTCAATTGAGATTAAGCAATAGCAAATTTCAATTTATGCAATTTGATAGTGACTAGTTGGCGTGGTTATGGTTATACAAAATAAGCTTGAGTTTGATTTTGAGTTTGATTTTGGTTGTCATGCATGTTACTGTTAATTGATCCCTAAAACATCAGGTGTGAGAATTGGACCTCAATTTCTAAATAATAATATAGAAGTCATAACAATTTTATCAGGATAAATACAATACATAAGAATTACAATTAATTACAATGCTAAATTGCTATTACATTACACTAATTACAATGGTACAATAAAAGAATTTAGGCCCAAGTCAAACCCCAACCAAAAAATTCAACAGTCAATGAAAGTCAACAAAAGTCAAACAACACAGCCAGGCCTGGTCCAACCAATGACCCAAACCCGGTCAGACCAAAGTAGGTACTGTAGCTTGCTTGCTGCCTAAGCAGCCTCTTCCTATAAAAAGAGCCCTTTGGGCACTTACAAGAGGGAGGACTTCTTCTGCTGTGGTTCTTCTTTCTTCCTCCCCACGAACGAAAAGAGCTCTTCTCTTCCACTTCCCAATTTCTTTCTTCTGAGAATTCCTTTCTCCTTCTTCAATATACAGACAACAAAAATTTCCCTCCCCTTCCCTTCGCTGCTACTGCTACTGTTTCTTCTTCTTCATAGACACAAACAAACGACAACACACAAAGTCATAAGTAGCAAAAAGCAGCAGCCAAAGGCAGTAGCAACCAGCAAAGCTCCCAAAAGCTAGGGGAAGAGGCAGCAGCCATCCCCTTCACCAAAGGGCAAGCAAAAGGTTGGTTAACAACAAATAACCCAACAACTGATTATTCATTTGTTTAGTTCATGTCGACTCATAATTAAAGTTTACCAAAAGCCAAAACCCACCTCCAAGCTCAAGCAACGCCATTCAAATTACAAAACGGCTAATCTCACCATGATAGCAAAATAAATCAACAAATCGAGTTTACTGCTTTCTTTATAAGTTCATCATATTCCTTTCTAGTCTATCAGTTTTTGTCATTCATTTCAGTATATCTATTAAAATATTTCCATGATTGAGCATATCCACAAGTAAAAGCTAGATGTTTCCTTTCTGTGTTTTGTGTCAGTCGCTTTGATTAGTATATCCAATCCCAAACATGCCTATATAACTAATATCATGAGCTACAATAAAAGCTAGTTCTGTTTTCTCTGCTATATTTTGTATTTTACTTGGGAGTTAGGACACCCATCTTATGTAAAATTAAACCACCCCAAAGTAACTAGCTACCGCAAAACCATCAATAATTTTCAGCCATAAACCATAACATATGAATCTCGATACACAACCCAGATTCGTAACACTATCAATTTATCAAAACTAACCAGAATCAGTCATCCCATATTATTCAATCAAGGTAAAACCAAAAGGATCAACAACCCCACTACTCTAGTCAACCTATAGCCTAAACCACGGGCACACCTTTCAACCACCATTTTCATAACCCACAAAGTTTACAGAGTGTAAAGCCACAACAGATATCAATAAGGTTTCCAGATTCCAATCCACATCGTAAAATCATCAGACTCAATCATCACAAAACCGAACTCTTAGAACCAAACCACCAAATTGATTTGAGCACTAATTTTGATTTGTCAAGCTTTACCCCAGGAAAAGAGCTAAATCGATACCTTAGCAATCCATGGGAATTCCACATTGTCACAATTCATAAAAACGAGCCTATAACCCATATTAACTCACAAACACAGTCATTTTCTCAAAACATTGAACACTTTCCGTTCACAGTCATGAAATCCACTCTCAAAACCTCCTAACCAGTTTAAGAAGAAGGATATTACCAAAAATCTTGCTTGTTTAGAAGCTATTTAGTCAGAATAAAGATCTAAACAAGCGAATCGGAAGAAATAGGAAAAATAAAAAATGATTACCTTCTTTCCCGATGCCCTCTCGTCGCCGGCGGGTAGTTGCAGTCGCCGGCGGTTGATGCTTCGACACCGACGCCACTGTCATCGTCGACGAAGCGGTACCCCGTTCACCGCTTCTCCGCTCTCCGTATTCCTCCGTTCCAAAACCAAAAACCCAGACCATAAAGTTCCAAATCCCCAAATTGAAACCCCAAATCAAACAGAAAACATACATGCAGGCCGTAATCTTACCTAGATTGACATTTTCTGGTCAATTTTGGGTGGTCCTCGTCGTTTCTTGTGGCCGGCTGTCGAAACTCTAATCGTCTTTGAACTGAGAAAAAAGTCGATCAGATCGAGGCTCTTCTTCTTCCTTCTGGTTCGTTTTCCGTCGAACAGAGGAGGAAAAGGTAAGAGGTTTTTGGGTTGGTTGCCTTCTCTCTTTCTCGCTGTTTAGTTTTCGTTTATGAAAGAAAGAAGAAGAGATCTTGCGGCCAATAGGTGCTAATGGGGAGATTTTAACTCATTCTCGGCCAAAACAATTAACCATTGTTTTGTCCATTACTTGTGAAGAGAATCCTTCCAGTTAATTATGTTATAAACTAAGCTTAACACACAAAGCTCTTAACTACTAAACGCATGTTAAATTTCTTAATTTGGTTTAACTCAGAATTAATCTCATCACTTCTAAACATTTGCTCCTTATTTTTGTTGCGGCATCAGAGTTTATTAATACGAAATTATAGCAAAAATACTTTAATATATTAATTTATGATGAAATTATGTCAAATTGTTAACCACTCAATTACCAAAATGCGTTTCATAACAACTCAAATCATCTTAATCGCGATCTATAGAACGTGTTTAAGATCACAACATTTTAAAACTTCAACAAAATCGAACTACGTGGACTTTGATCCCGACTACTCGGGTACGTAGGCAACCAATAGGTTCGAGTCCAACCAATCTAAAAAATATTTTTACGTCAATAGACGTAAACATTATCAAGTAACTACAGCAGTTCAAAATTTACGATAATAACATCGTCCAATTGAACTCTAAAAATACACCCAAAATTATTAAAATAATTCAATTAAATACGTAAATAAGGCAAAAATTATAAACACCCAACCTTTAAAAACTTATCGATTTAAGTAGTACCCATCTTGGGGCGTTGTGGGGTGTGAATACACTTTCCCACACGTAACTGTACTCCCGAACTTAGAAAAATCTAAAATTCGCAGACCAGATTTCTGGTTTTAACCTAAATAACAAAACCGGAAATGGGTGTTCGACCCACCCCAAAACACGGTCGATGGCGACTCCGAGCGTGTCACGACGGGTCCCCCGATCTCGAGGGGCGGTTGCGACATTGTCTTCTCTTGATATCACTAGGAAATAAAAAAAAAACCAAGAAATTGGAGAGATACCTTCAAACAATTATATTCCAAAATAATCGATTGCCATCTATCCCACCCTAATTCCCTTCATCAAGCAGCACTAAGACATATTGTTCGATTGCACTAATCTTTGTTCTGAAACATACATAATCCAACTGCAATAATAGAACTAAAGTCACTTATCTGGACTCTTGAACAAACAACAGGACAATCCCTCCTTTATCCTTTCTCTTGTTTAAACTTGAAACCCCAAAAGGAATAATATGATAAGATAAGCAGAAACTAACAAAGCAAAAAATCCAAACACCCCCAGACCGGAAAAAGAAATCCAACAAAAAAAACTACCCTAGATGGTCGGCGATAGTTGCCTCACCGCCGCCAACAGGCCATGCTTCCTCGTCCCGACGACCTCGCATCCTTTTTTTATTTTCTGCTTCCCTCTTCCTTATCATAAAATCCATCAATACAAAAATGAAGTAATCATAATTCAAACCAGGAAAAACCCCTAAAAATGAAAACGCCTCTCACCTAAGTCGTCGTCGTAGGGACCATGATCGACGTCAATTACCGGCCTTCTCAACGCCGTCGCGGTTGTTCACGTTTTCTCTCTATCTCTTCGTCATTACCAACAAAATGATAGGAAACAGAGAAACTAAGAAAAATCAGTAAGAGAAATAGGAATGGAGATCGTCAGGAAAACTCAAACATAGAGGAAAACTCACGATCTAGCGAATCAATCGTCCAACAACCCTCTTTTCTTGGCAAGCTCATCGGCTCATGTTCGAGTTTAGAGATGTGGGGCTGGGAGATTGCAGAGATAGAAAGAGACAGAGTCGGGGGCTGATTTTGGAGGGAAGATAACACAGACTAGGTGAGTGGTATAATTCCCTGCTTCCTCTCCTCAATCTTCTTCTTCTTCTTCAGATGAGGAAAATGGAGAGATGGAGATGGAGTGGTTGATGGGTGGGTGGGTGAGTACAGAAAAGAGATGAATATGAGTGGACGGGAGTAAACGTAGGAGAGAGAGGCAGCATGAAAATTTTCATTTAGGTACTCAACCTCTAGACAATTACGATATTAAGCACATATTCCAATATAAAGCTAAAATCAGCGGTTATGGGTAACACAACAAAGCGTAGAAAAATGTATTAATCATTTAGGTAAATTAAGGCCGAATTAGATAAAATAGCGGTACTTTGAGTTTAACCGAGTTGAATTAATAAAAAGAGTGACCACAAAACCTGACATAACACTCAAAAATATAAAACCCAAAATTATTTGCAAGCCCGACACCATGGAGAAAACTTGGTAAACGACTCTAAGCACGATCAATTAGCTAAAGAAAAATAATAAAAAGATGGATAAAAACGACATAAAACCCAATGGGTGACCATATACCCCAGCATAAACCCAAATCATTTGCAATTCCGACACCACGGAGAAAAATGGGTAAACGAGTTGAAGCGCAATCGATAAGTGAAAGGAAAATATATATAAAAAAAGATAATTGGGGCAAGTAAAAGATATTAATCAATAAGATCAAATTAGGGCGAATAGTGACACTCTTGCTTTAACCGAATCGAATTTTTAAAAAGGGTGACCATAACACAAAACCATGAAGCCCAAAATTATTTGCAAGGCCGACACCATAGAGAAAAATGGGTAAACGACTATAAGCATGATCGATAAGCAAAGGGGAAAAAATAAAAAGAAGGTAAAATTAGGTTGAATAGTGACACGCTGGCTTTAACAGGATCGAATTAATAAAAAGGGTGACCATAAAACTCAAACATAAAATCGAAAACCATAAAATCCAAAATTATTTGTAAGGCCGACACCAAGGAGAAAAGCGGGCAAGCGACTCTAAGCGTGTTTGATAAGCGAAGGAAAAACCCGACATAAAACAAAAAACCATAAAACCCAAAATCATAATTGAAGGAAAAGGTATTAATCATCAAGATAAAATTAGGCAGAATTAGGTCGAATAGGGCACTGTTGATTTAAAAATGATCGAATTAGGTCGAACACTCATTGATTTCAATTAACATAAACTAATTAATTAGAATCTTATTAATCTCAATTGTCATAAGTTCATCCTTATCCTTATCATCTATCTATCTATCTATCTATCTATATCTTCTATCTATCTATATCTATATCTATCTATCTATCTATCTATCTATCTATCTTCTATCTATACTATATATTATGGCAATTCAAAAGCAATCTCTTGCCACATAAGCACTTGGAGGATCCACAATTTGCCAAGTTGTACAATTTTTTTACAAACAAAAAAATTAGTTATTAATGTATTTACGGAGCTAGCTCTCTCTTCTATAATATTTTCATTTCTTTTATCCTTTTTTTTTTTTTGCTTTAATAATAAGTTACATGTTGATAAACTTAAACAAACAAATATAAATAATAATTTTTTCTTCCAGTAAAAAAATATAAATAAGAAAACATAAAGTAACATATACCACATTTGTTTAAATAAAAAATATCTGATTAAATCTTATGAAGTAAATTTTTTACTCATTTTTACTAAAATTGAATGATAAGTTACATTTTGATGAAAAAATTATACAAACATACACATAAACAATAATGTTTTTTTCGATTAAATAAAATTTATATGAAAAGAGAGAAAATGAACATTTGACATTCAATTACCTATGAAAAATAAAGTATATTACAGTATATTTTGTTGCAATGAAACACTCTCTTATTCGTAATTTATATGTGTATAAAATAAAAAAAATTATTATTTAGCAAAATGCCAGAGTATAATCTTGATCGAGTAGTTGTAGTTATTTGGTTAAAAAAGACTTCTTATTCCTCAGATCATGTTCTACCTTAAACTCCTCAAATGAAGAGAAATCGCATGTGGAATAATTTATAATGTGTCCTAAGTTCACATTAATAATATTTGTTCTATATCATGTTGATTGAGCAAACTCTATTGAGGTCCTAAGTCGTATGCTAAGAAATTTTCTTTCAGACTTGGGTTTATCATCAACGATTATAAATCAAAATTTTCAAAATGACTTAAGTATAATTGTTGACGAACTTTGACTTCATAACCTAGGATAAGACACAAGATTTCTTGAAAAATAATATAAAGGAAGGTTAGAGAATCTTTGTTGAGAATCTACGATAAACATCGTGTTTCATCAACTACTAACCTAGACATTTACCAAATAAAGGTTGGCAATTTTTAGTAAGATAGTCAATTGGGATAAACATATTTATCCAGCAATCAAGTATTTTTATCCAATAATCTCAACTCTCAAAATTGGTTGCCAGTTCGTCTAAACTCGAGAAACAGGAATTGATATATGTTGTATAGATAATAAGTTAATGCAAATAATCAAATAAAATTCACCGATATTGTTCAAATGATAAGACATTTTAAATGCACTTGAAATATGTGTGTATTGTAGACACTCTTTATCAAATATTAATATATAAGTGATAAAATCTTTGAAAATTACACATTCAACGACCATGTTAAGACCAAAATCCTCGATGGTGTGTGCGAATGTCTTAGATTGAGATTCTAAGCCAACATATAAACAATGACCACGGGTTGAAGTTTCATCTAAACTTCAAAAATTAACAATTGATACATATTGTATAATATACTAAATTTAAGTGTCTTGATAAAAAAACTAACATCCAAAATGGAAATGAGACGAGATTATAGAATTTAATTTAATTATCACGAGAACTACGGTGTGTGTCAAGTTTCAATATGGATGAATAAATTGATCAAATAATGAAGTATCTTTACTAAGAATTTCTCACTAAAAAGTCTTAATCTTTACAACATTGGTCGAGAGTTCGTCCAAACTCGAGGATCATGAATGTGTATTGGATTTCCAAATGACCTAAAATCACAATCCCTTTTGGGGGCTAAATACCTCTAATCACAACCATAGGTGCCAAAGAAGAATGAAAAGAAGCCCAAAAAAAATCAAAAAAGAACATAACCTCCAAGGCCGTGTACCAAAAAGCTGCCACCCAATATAATGTACCAACGCCTGAATTTGAAGGACGTGATATGATGAATAGAATAAAACCATATCGAGCTATGATCATGCCATCCCTACCTTTATTCTCCATAAAGGGGGCGGCGGGAGAGGATAAGAAATAAATAGCAGGATCTCAGGATTTACCTCTTTATATATTACATGTCACACGATAGACAACCCCAATGGTTGTCTGACGTTATGGGGGTAAAAGCGGGATCTCTATCCCAAGGGTGAGGGATAGGCAAGTAGCACTTTTAATATGAGTATTAGGCGAGATAAGATAGGTCTGGCAAAGTATCTGGATAATTTTGAGTCTACTATATATATATATACACACACACATATATATATAATATCAAGGTATACTATCTTTTGATTTTACTCAAGATGCGATAGAAGATAGGTATGACAAAATATTTGCATAAATTAGAGGTTAGAGAATTAGGGATTGGAGTTCACCTATTAGAGGTTAGGGTATAGTATCATGCCCCAAAAAACTCTGGAGTCTAAATAGTAAAACTCAATGGTCTTATGGTAGTGTGAACGCAAGAGTATAGCGTACTCCAGGCGCACGCTAGCTTGAACTATATATATACATATGTGTGTGTGGTTCATGTTGGCATACGCTAAATATTAGTGCTTTGGTTGACAAATTTTGACATAAGTTCTAAATGGGACGTGACAGCGGCATAATTTATGATTAGAAAACCAAAGCATCAGAAGTGAGTGTACTAAATATAGAAATTTCCAATATAGACATACTACAAACTCTTTTATGAATCAAGAACACAAAATATTTAGAAGATCCAAAATTATTTAAACATATAAATAATTTAATTAATATAAATTATGAATAAATCTCTCCAGCCAACGTGCCGGGTAAAAAGCTAGTTAATATTATAGGGATTCAAAAGCAAATTAGTGCCACATCAGCACTTGACTTGCTCTCAACCATCCACGGTGGACAACTTTCAATTCTAATGAGTGCAGTTTTTTGGTTTTGCTTTAAATTATCAGCATTATCAATAAATGTAAATTAATTTAATGACAATGTTATCAGTCTTTCGGTTTGCTTCTATTCCTTTTCCTCGTAACATCTCTCTAAATATAAAATCCAACATTGACATATAATAAAATAAACAAATTGGGTCAATTCCAATAAAAAACAAACAAATTTCTCTCCTTATTGTACAAAATTTTGAGATTTCTAACATTTATCATCTCTATTTTCTTTGCATAAAGATACAATAAAGGATATAATAAGGCATATTGAGTTTTTCTTTGTTTGCTGAAGAATAGAAGGCGAGAGTTAGAGGACAACGATTTGATGGGAAGCAATTGAGTAGTAATTTATTTTTGGGTTGTTGACGAACAAAAACATTCATCTTTCCTTTATCCACAGTTGGTGATTGGTCTCTCTTTTTTCCAAAGATATACGACTACTTGCCTTCATACGACCAAGTTATATCCTTCTGTCATCTGGTATCCCTTCCCATTGTTTTTTTTTTTTAATTTCTTCCGTATCACGGTTTGGGGTCATAAATTGTCCCACTCAATTCAATGATTTGTTGTTTTGTGATTCTCTATTCTGTCTTACACTTTTATGTAAATAAGTAATAGATGGTTTGAAGGTTTAATTGACTTAGAGCATCTCTAATTGGGTTGACAAATTGATGGTTTTCCTTAGAAGCCTATGGCATCCCGATTCCTTAGCTACTGAATTAAAAAGTAGAGTTGTGAGGTTGTCACCTTACCAAACTCCATCGGATAATGTTTTTATGTTTGTTATGTTCACGAGTGGCATTCTATTTGCTAGATATACGTTGATGATCTTATCAATAAATAATTTGTAACAGAGGTTATAAGTAGAAGGGAATGTTTGTACAAATGGTTACCATGGTAATTACCAAACCAAACAAGATAAAATTCTATTAACCATGGAATACAATATCATAACCAAACCGTCCAAAATAAAACAACAACCAAATTAGCCAAACTAAAGTTTAATTGGTTTGGTTAATTGGTTAACCAAATTTCTGATTAATGCATCAATTCACAATTTATATTTCGAATAAAACAATACAATGTATATGAGAAAATATATGTCAATAGTATGGAGTTAATTAATTGTTGTGATTGTGTGAATTGAATTAGTCTCTTAGACTGTCTCCAACCATGGATGCCAAATTTGGAGAAGTGGGGGTGTCGCAACCGCACCTCCGAATCGGGGGACCCGTTGCGAACTGATCGGAGTCGCCATCGGTCTTATTTGTGGTGGATCGAACACCCATTTCCGGTTTTGAATATTTTTGTTAAAACCAGAATTCTGGTCTGCGAATTTTAGATCGTTCTAGGTTCGGGAGTACGGTTACGTGTGGGAAAGTGTATTCACACCACAACGCCCCAAATGGGTACTACTTAAATCGATAAGTTTTTTTTTTTAGATTGGGTGTTTCATTATTCGTAGCTTATTTGCATATTACTGCATTCAATTAAGCATTTTGTTATTACAATTTGAGCATACATCTATTGATGTAAAATCTCAAAAGTGAAGAAAGAGTTTTTTAATTAGTTGGACTCGAACCTATTGGTTGCCTACGTACCCGAGTAACCGGGATCAAAGTCCACGTAGTTCGTTTTTTTGAGCTATTTTGAAGAGGAACCATAATAATGTTTGAGATAATTATGTGAGTTTCTCGAGGTATGTTTGGTAATTGAGTCGTTGATAATTTGAGTGAATTCTAATATATGATAAAAACACACAGTTCTACTAATATGTGATTTCATATTAATGGTTATGTTTGCCAAAATGTAATTAGATGAATCAGTATGACATAACAAAGGAATAAAATAGATTATGCGTGTTGAAAGGAAAGTAGACATATAAGTGATTTTGGTGATTTTGTATTAAGGATATCTAAAAATAAAATTTAGTAAGTTAATTAAATGGTAAGTTATAGCAAGGTGGCCAGAGGTAATTTTTATGAAATTGGGAAGGTAATTAGGTCTTTGGTGGCCTCGTCTCACCTCACTTCCTCTCTCTTGGTTTCTCTTCTTTTCCCCTCTGTACGCACCAAAAAAAAAAAAAAAAAAAGAAAGAGAAGGGCCAGCGCCCTTTCCTTCTCTTGATCTCTTCTCTTCCCTCTTCTGTGCAAGAACTCGTCAACGGGAAGGCGACACCCCTCCGTTGATTTCCCTTCTCCTTTCCTCTGTACTGGCAGTGGAAAGAAGGAAAGAACAGAGGAACGACGACGAAAGTGGCGAGAAAGACGGCGAGTATCGATGCCGGAGATGATGACGACGGCGACGAAGGTGGTCGGAGTCGGAGTAGGTATTCTTGGGTTGCATGTCGGTTTTGGGGGTTGATTTTGTTTCTTTTGGGTTCTGATTATTCTTTTGTTTATGTGAATCCGGCGAAATCCAGAGAAAACGTGGAAGCGAAACTTCGATCGGACAGTAAGTCGCGATTTGGGGCTCGTATGCTCTGTTTTTTGTTTGATTCCAATTTGGGGTTGTTTTAATATTTGGGTTTAATGTTTTGTTTTTCTGGGTTTTCGATGATGGTGAGGGAAAGGAGGAGGTGTGAACGGAAAGGCGAGGAAGGCCGCCGGGCGCCCTGAGTTTCGTCGGCGGCGAGAATGACGACGAAGGTTAAACTTCCTTTTGGTGAGTTTTTTTTTATTTTTGGATTATCTCGTTTGCTTGGTCGACTCTAAATTAACTTCCGTTTTTTGCAGGTTTGAGAACTAGAATAGAATGGCTACTGATTTCAACTATGGTTTGATTTAAATTTAGTGTTGATGATTTGGAGTTTTGATTTAGTCGATTCGATATTTGATTTATGGTCGTGAAAATTTCATTTAGGACTGGGGTGTGGGACTTTGAACCACAAGAAAATACTCAGAATTACGGTTCAAGTTTCAGAATTTTTTAAACCGAACAAAGTGGAAAATGAACTTTTAAAAGACCATAAACACTGCTATTGCTTGTGGTTACTTTGTCTTTCGTTGATTTAGTTTCAAATTTGGGTTTTGAGTTTGTGATGGATGAAATATGGGGTTTGCTATGGTTAGACATGAGCCCTTAAAACCGAGAGAGCTATTCTAAAATAGCTTCATATAATCGAGTCTAATAAGTCTTCGAGTTCGTATTAGCTTATTATTATTAGCCGAATCTACCTTTGCTTATGGCATGAGTTGGATGTTAATTTAGCATTTATATATATGGTGAGTACAATAGACAAAACTGAGAAGAGGGAAACAAAGATAAAATTGCAGATCTAACTCTTGCTTGTAATGAGCTTAAGCATGGAAGTATTAAAATGACAAGATGAATTAGGCGTGGGCAACAGCCTTAGATGGAAAGCAATAAATCTGATGTGTTGGTTACTTTGCTAATATGGTGAAGTATGTCATCTTTTATTTTGCTTGGAGTGGATTCAGTATCATTGCTTTTAAGATTTATTAGAGTCAGATTGTAATTTGACTGTGATTGACTGAGTTTGGTGCCTTTTTAAATCAATTTGGTCATTTGTAGTTTGATTGGTGGTAGATTGAGATTCCTCTTTTATACAAAATCAGTATGCCAGTGTTTGCTTGGAATTGATTGATTTGTTTTTGAGAAAACCTTAGATAACTAGCCTTAGATCCGGTGATGCAAATGATGATGATGGAAAGATGAAAAAAAGATTTAGGATACCCACCTGTTCGTGTAGTTTGGGGGAGGGGATGAAGCTGTTTTCCTCTGTCTTCGCTTGGTTTGACTGCTGGAAACTTATTGCCTCTTGTGGTGGGTCTTTTTGTGTGTAAGAAAAGAAGAAGGATGTTTGCTGTAGAGTTGCCGCCGCTCTCTGGCTGCTGCTGTCTTTTTTCTTTTTTTGTTGTTGATGCTTGGTAACAAGAAGAAAACGTGGTATGGAGTCTTTTCTGTCTTTGACTGCTTTTTCGTTATGATGGTGACGTTTGTACGAGAAAGAAAGGGAGGAGGTAGAAGAAGGTTGCTCTTCTTTTGTATATTCTGTGAGTATTTGTTAGAGCCGAGCCGAAGGGGACAGAGGGAAGTCTATCTGTTCAGTTTTTGAGCTTAGTTTTTTGTCTGTGTGTGTTTAGCAGGGGAAATGGAAGGCGTTGGGGAATGATCAAGAGAAGAAGAAGAAGAAGAAGAAGAAGAAGAAGAAGAAGAAGAAGAAGAAGAGGAGAGGGGGTCTGCTCCATGTCCCTTTCCTGGTTTGTGGGTTTTCTTTTTGTTGTCTTTCTTCCTCTCTCTCTCTTTGTGCAAGAACCGAAGATGAAAAGAGGAAGAGAAGATCTGTTCTTCCCAGTGGAAAAGGAAAGAAGAAGTAGTAGGAAGAGAAGAACCCTCTGTTTTTTTGTTTTCGTCTGTCATAAGAGGTCCATCTCCCCCCTTTGTAAGAGCCATGGGGCTCCCTTTTTATAGGAAAAATGGCTACTTGTGCGCCAAGTTTTGCTACAGTAGTGGTCTGGATTTGGGTCTGACCAGTTTGGGTTTGGTCAGACCTGATTGGGTTGGCTGACTTTGACTTTTGTTGACTAAATTGACCGAAAGTTGACTATGCCTTGATTTATTTTATTGTTGTATTTTGTTTGTAAATTTAATGGAATAGCATTGTGTTTGTGATTTTTATTTATATTTGATTTAATTCGAATTTAGTTTAATAATATGTTTATTTATCTTTTCTTAATTCGAATATTTTTATTGCTTCAAAATCAAAGTACAATCCTCACCCCGTCCAAAATCGTAAGAACCAATTCATCAAAGATCAATTCACAAATTGCCTAATTCGTCAAATCAAAGCAACACAACTCAACTCTTTCACTATCAATTATATTGTTCGAGATTTACTATTGCTTAATTTCGTCAAGTTATGGCAAAAATAAAAAAAACCATCACAAGCACTACAAATATCACAAACACTACATTTAAGATTTGCTACTGCAAACTTTAAACAAAACACTAAAATTATCTAATTAAATATATGTTCTAGCCCGGACAAAAAGTGGTGTCTACAGGGGGTTTTCCCCTTTTTTTGATCTCCAACCCAACAAAAAGTGGGGATGCAAATTTGGAGAATGGGAGTTGGGGTGGATAGATAGCCGGAGAAATAGAAGGGAAGGCAAAAATGCATCCTGCAAGTGGTGGTTTTGATTGGTTGGTTTGGACTTGGAAATGCAAAAAGGTCTATCGCGGGACCCTCCACTTTCCAGCTGCTTTATTCTTTTTTTTTTTTTTCATTTCCTTTCTTAATTTTTGATTGGTTGGTTTTGATTTGGGAAGGTAAATTTAGAAGGTATAGGGTAGGAGCAAATATTGTATTTTGAGAGGCAAAGATGAATGTTTGAGAATTTGGGAAGCTAAATTTAGATTTTGGGTTGAAGTTAGTCTTAGCAATTATAATAAGTTGAAAAAGATTTTTCTTTCAAGTTTTCATCTAATATATTGTATGAGTTATATCTAAATCGGGCGTTTATATATCATAATGTACACTCTATAAATACAAATATACATTAGAGGAACAATATTGAGCTTTATTGGTAATGAGCCTAAAAGGAAGGAATGTTTGGCTCTCGAGTCGTTATGCCAAGTATTAAATATGTGTATATAATATATATTAGATATATGGATAGTTACTTAACTGGTTAATTTGGTTTGATTGGTTAGGAATTTCTGAAACCAAACAAGCTAAAATTTGTAACCATCCCAAACCAATTATCCAGATTAACCAAACCAAATTAGCCAAACACTACCGGTTACCACGGTAACTACACCGTTTGAACACCCCTAGGAATGTATGTGGAGTGATGGTGTCTATTGGCTACTATGTCGATGTTCTTTCAAATTTTACATGTTTTCAATGACCTTTGTTTATTTCCTTAGGGTAGATTTTGGCCTAATTGAATCACTAATTAAATTTTTTTGATTTTGGACTTTGTTTCTTACCAACTAATGTTTAATTGATGCATCAAACTCCGTTCATGAATTAGGACTGTGCAAGATAGAATGTATTGAGTTGTATTGTGCATTATATGTTTATATGGTTATTAGGGGAAAAAGCAACATTCCAAATCCAAGAGGATATGTAGCCCTCTACTAAATATAAATTATATTTATATGTGGTTTACATTACTGAATATTATTTTAATAAATTAGTGACGACTGATATTTTTACATGTGGTTTGTTTCTCTATAACATTTCAAAAATAAATTAAATGAGTAAATAGAATATTGATGATGTCGATGATAATGTGGTTCCTTGCTCTCTCAAAATTACACACAACAAATATTGCAAAATAATAATGAGATTTAGGTCATAATTTTTTGATTATCATGTACCAGTCAACCAGAAGGGAGAGAAAAGTTATTCAATTATTCTTTTTATTAATTATAACTTATTTGCTTATTTTAACATCTTCATTTGTTGACTTTAAATATTTGAACTTCTTTATCATTTTTGCGAGCTAAAAACTAATATCTAATTTTATATATCGCCGAATCCGATAAAAATCAACACGTGATCTAATTATTTCCATTTTTTGTGATTTTGACATTCAATACTTATATAGCGGGTTCGATACAAAATTATATATTAATAAAGAAAGATATATAGAGAAATAAATAAATAATTTCATAATAAATGAAAGATATAAAAATGTGAAACAATAGCTGAAACAAGACAAGTGAGATTAACAATTTCATATATTATAGTATAACATTCATGAACCATTAAAATTTTTGGATATTACAAGTTAAAATAAATAAGAAAATCAAACAAAATACTCCACCCAATGGGCGGATAAAAAACTAGTTACTTAAAACCTTAATGACACCAAACTCCTACAACATCTTCTTCCTCTTCTGTGTGATAGAAAGAGAGGAGATCTATGATAATTGGGAAGCAGAGTACTTTATGAAAAGTGAGAGAGAGAAGTATAAGCACATTGAGAGAGGAATGAGGGACAAATGATTAAACAAATAATAGAGGGATGGAGAAAGGATGTGAGAGAAAGGAAATCAAATAAAAGGGCATTTAAATCAAATTTTGTCCTCCATTTTAATGAAATAAATTGACAAAAGACAGTGTAAAATTACAAAACAATCACTTTGGTGATGTGACTCTAACCCTGTGTTCTTTTAAGGTGGAAAAGGGGTGAGGAAAATAATAGGGAAGAAAGTTGGAGTTTCAATGTATTTTCCTCCATTCTTGAAAAAATAAACAATGTGTATGAAAAGGAAAATGTACAGACAATATACTGTGAAATCCACCCCTCTGATTTGGAAAGAAAATGGGGGGGGGGGTTTAATTCTATATATGTTGGTAATGGTTGGGCATGATTTTGATTAATTTTCTATGTTCTAGTGATTTACTACTTTTTTTGTTTGCGCTTCATCGTTGTAAGAAATTAAATATGTATTAAATCGAGTTAAAATGAACGAGATTTTATATCGTTTAATTTTTTTAATAGTTAACCAAATTAACAAGAAAAAATGAAACGACTTGACAATAATACGAATATAAAAATTTTAAGCGGATACAGATTTGTGTATGTGTAGTGTGATTTGTTGTATGTTTACGTTTTTAGTGTGTATGTTCACAATAAAATAGCGAACAAAATTTTAACAATAGGTTCACAAAAATATTTCAAATCATCTACTTTTAATTTTTAATAGTGAACAAAATTAGTAAGAAACTAAAAAATTCATTCACATAACCAATGAAAATAATATCAACATAAAATCAATTTATTTTACTATTATATACACAATAAAATGACATATCCATCACAATCCCAATATACATTTTCTTTCCCACTTTCCTCCATGAAACACCATTTTCTTTCCAATTTCCTTCACCTCCAAATTGTCCCTCCCCTCCATTTTCCTCCCTCCCTTCGGAAACATATGATAAGAAAAAGTAGCCGACGGCTTTGTGTTTAAAAAAATATTACCCAAAATACCATAGTAAGAAAAATATTTCCAAATCTACCGTCGTAAAAGACTAATTGGGGCGCACACGCCCCAATTGACTTTGATGACAATGAAGAAGATAAATTGAGGCGTGCACGCCTTTATTGGTTTATAGGGAGTCAGAAAGACTAACTGAGGCGAGAAAATTCCAATTGTTATTTTTCTCGCCTCAATTGGTCTTTTTCACGCCCATCGCTTTTAAAAACGACGATCTCTTCTTGTTCCTCCTTCAAACTCTAACCAGGCGCCGAAGAATCGCCGGAAATCCTTTCCTCCATCAATATCCTCCACCCAAGGTTGTCAACCCGCGGGTCGACCCACTTTGACGCTGACAGGGTGGGAAAAACGAGTTGCGCGCACCCGCCGGGTCGACCGCTACAAGGTATTGGGTTGGAGGTCAAATTTTGTCATTTTTTACTTTGGTTTGCGAAATGTGCCTATTTTCCGATTTTTCTTTTCGTCTAACTCAATCTGTGGAATCCTTTTTTTTTTTCCAAGGCAAGCCCAAAGGGCATGGGACAAAGACTCGACACGATTACAAGACCGACTACGGTAGTATGTCGGATGCAATCAGACTACGATGAAAGAGCTTGTTAAGAACTACTTGGGCAGCTCTGAAGAGCTCCGAGGAGCAAATACACGACACTGACGGGGAAAAACAAAAATAAAACCCCAACGTCTCCAAGATACTCCCGCTAGCGAGTGTAGTTTCCTTCGACGAAGTATGCCGGATGACCAGTATCGAGGTACCACAAAAACCACAACAAAGAAAAGAAAAATGCATTAGCAATCTTTGACGGAACATGCTTAATTGATCTCTTAAATTTGATGAAGCGAATAAAATCGAATTATCACCTGATAGATCGATGAAAATTATTGCACGTCCTTCAATTATTTTCATACCATATGAGCACCTGCAAATGACTAATTTATTTTCCTTTTATATTTATGACTGATATGAGTTTAGTAATCTAATTAATTTATTATTTTTGAGAAATAAGCGATAGTGACAAATCTGTGGAATCCTTAGTTGAACATTTATTTACCGACCAAACCGAATTATAATTCGGTTCGAATTCGGTTTGAGGTTTGGGAGAATTCGGAGACCCGGTATTCATAATTTCGGTTCGGTCGAAACCGAACCGACCGAATGCCCACCCCTACTATCAGAGGTAGCTAATCTTCACCTCAGCAGATAATGCAATGTAGCAAATGCCATTAGTCTTATTTTTCACTTTATTATAACTAGAAAATTGACCCGCGCTCTGCGACGGGTTCTTAAAAGAAAATGAATTAACAATCAGAACAATATATCTTAAATTGAGTTAAGCGTCAGTAGTGATATGAAAGGAATCATACATTACCTTGAATTGTATGTACTTAGGATCATAATTAACTTCTTAATTAATTTCATTAGCCTTTAGGAAATTGGATATGATTTTGAAGTAAATAGTTGGATTTACAACCATACAATGTGATCTTTGATTGAATAAATAGTTGGACTGTAGGAATTGATTTATGCCCTATATATCTACAATCATTTCGATGGTTTCTTTCACAATAGTTTTCTCAAAATTGTCTAGTGTTGACATGCACGACACTAACAACATAAGTAACTCCAAATAACCAACATCATTTGAAACTTCTATCCAATTTAGAAAGTGTAGTATGAAGACCTAGCAAAAGTTAATTGTGAGCTTAATTACAATGAATGATATGTCCTGATTCATTATACCACATGCTATAGGGGGAAGTGATACTTCATTAATAAAGAACATAGATATTTAGCCGGCGCTTTGTAGTGGACATGTAGGCAACGGCTTGATTTACATCATTCATTACTTGCTGACTTTTGCGATGGGAGGCTCCAAGTTCACGATTACAATTAGAACTTGTTGCATTGGTCGAAGTGAGTTGAAGTGTTTTAGTCCATTATTAATAGTTTTGTTTATACTTGGGCTCTCCTGTAATGTAACTCTTTTATTGGCTTAAAAGCCTCCATCGAATCAAAAACTGAACTAAACTTTCAACAATACCATTAATGCATCAGTTCGTCCAAACCCCAAGTGTACCACACTTATACTATCAACCTATTTACTTAACCTTAAAATTAATTGTGAAATCCTGCAATGACCATGAACTATTGTGTGATTGTGTCAGTTTAACATTTCCTACTTTTGATTGCTACATATATCTGCCAATCTCTTCTATTATTAAAATGCATGGCTATTGTTCCCTCCTAAGTCTCCCTTACTATTTTTTTGGAGAGATGTCTCCCTTTTTTATGACAATCCTTGAATTGAAAGAATAAACTAAAGTAGGAAATGTCTGATTCAAGTTCAGATCTTTCAATTACGATCTGATTCAAGAACAAACTAAATAATAAATCAAACCCAATACATTCGTCTGCTACTGAGCCATCATTTTGTAATCTTCTCCATCAAATACCAGGCCTGGCGAACAGTCTACTTGTGACTGCAAAATCTCCCTTCCTCATTTCTAGATCTCTACATTCCGGCAAGCAGTCGAGTCGACTTTCTTCTCAATCAAATCCACTAAGAACCAATTCCCAACAAAGTGAAGAATCGACCCCCAACTGTGAAGCTACCGTTCTCTGTATGGTTGATGGACCAAAAGTCCAAAACCATGCACTTAAAAGTTAAAACAACAAAAGATCAAACCTGAGCAAGGAAACTCGGTCATTGTCACTAAAATTAAGCATGAATAATACTGCCTAATTTTGATGTATACCACATTATTATGCTTCCACAGAGTATTTTCAATGCATGCAAATTTACAAATATCATGTTAAGTCTTCTTCTATTTTATAATTCATCTTATATATGACCAAGGCAATGCACCTGGTTTAAGAAATATACTGCAATTTCAGAAGCCCAAGCTTAACACTTTTCATGATTATTACAAAACCAGCAATAGACAAACTATACAGAGCACTTATTTGAGAGGTTATCACTTATCAAGCAAAAATAGGAACAATGCAGTGGCATATGGCTGGATCATATCACTGTAGTTTGGTACAAAGGCAGACTTAATTGACTCACTGGATGATAAACAAACGTTAAAGTTATGTCTGTGTGAGTTGAAGCTGTTTGTATCAAAGTTCATCTCTTATCGCACTCTTGAATTTCACCAATGAATGAATCAACCATATGAAAGATAGAAAACTTATGATTTTGTAGCTGTTTCGTTCAAACACGAATCATCAATGACAAAATCAGAGATGATAATCTTACATCTTTGTAAACGTGATATGATTCTTCCATTCCCTATGAAACACCAATCAGAAGATACTTTGTGTTAATGGAACTTAACTACAGAAAACCATCCCAAAGAAAAACAAAATGATGGTACGAGCAATCATAAACAAAAAGCAACCTAACCTAAGTGATTACCAGAACCCTACCTAGAAGATTAACTAAAGATACCCATGACTATGAGACCATACGTTACTCCCAAATAAATTAAACCAAATCCATGTACTACAGAAGTGGTTTCATGCTACGAAGAAAGTTAAATGTACAACAATAACAGCATTGCAGCCCATTACGGCTGCTGACCACCAACATAAGTTAACAACTTGATTCCTAATATCCATATCAATTTCGAAACCAAACTGATACAACTACTACATCAAACAAATCAATTGGACAAATGGGGACATAATTTAGCACCAAGCTTTAGAGGCATTATACAAAGCGTTAATCTTTTAAATCATTCCCAGCAACTAATTCACAAACAAAGCATTTACAAATGGAACTACAAAATTCGAATGGGAGACAACATAACAGAGACATGTTTACCTTGTCAAACATAGGGAAGGAAGAGGATGAGCTTTTTAGATTCACCATGACGACTCTATCCGGTCAAAGATAGTCCCCGGCTTTGCTTTGTAGCGTCATCAATGGAATATAACTCTTCCGTGATCGATGTTTCTCTGCTAGCAATCCCTGAGGAAGAGTTTCCACGGAGGAATCCCATGCTAGCTGGCTCCGAAGCTGAGAAACCACCATTCCCCATCTCCGGATCTATCAACCGCTCTATCAAATAAATCACACCAACGACGCACGCCACCATTGCAAATATCAGGTTTGGTTTTTCGTCACCTAGGGATTTTCCAAGGGGTTTAGATTTCCTCTTCAACGGATTTCAAAAGGGGAGAAGAGGAGAAGAGGGATCGAGTAACAACGGATCAGGGGAAGTCCCGGAATCCCTTTCCTCGGATCCAATTCCTCTGCTCCTTTCGATCGATCAAACTTCGGCAGCCGCCAGGGGATAGAGTAAGAGGAGACGGAAGGGGAAAACATAATCGATAGTTGAGATCTAAAGTTGAAA
Source organism: Linum tenue (assembly GCA_946122785.1). Classification (NCBI taxonomy): domain Eukaryota; kingdom Viridiplantae; phylum Streptophyta; class Magnoliopsida; order Malpighiales; family Linaceae; genus Linum; species Linum tenue. The sequence continues at coordinate 44,229,845 of CAMGYJ010000002.1, forward strand.
AGAATCAACGGTGATCCGCGTGGCTGTAGGGAGCATACGGTAAACTCGCCCGCATCCCATTGGACCCCTTAAATGAAACAGGCGCTATTTATTATCTAATGATATGCTTCTTGTCTGGCTACCGTTATAAGAACGAAGTGGGAGTTGCAATTCGGGACAAAAGAAGAGATCCCTTTTGGATAATGAATTATTAGATATTAACACTTTTTTGTGTACATATTATATGCAGAGATGGGGTTCTCCTAGTGGAAGGTGGTGAATACAACAAGTTTTTGTATTATGCACAAGTTTAATGGACGATGATGCAGACAAATTTCGGAAGTTATAGGGCTATTTCTTTCAAAGCTAACTGTTACAACTTTGTTGCATGATGCTCTGTGTCCAATCCTGCAAGTTGTTTCATCGATTTCATCCGGTAAACTCATTGAAGAAACCTGCAAGAGAAAGTTCGCAATGCAATTCGATTATTGTACAACAATAAACCTTGACTTCGTTTTGTTAGATGAGGCAACATTTAGCAACATCATTCAGGTGGGTTCTCATTATTGAGATGACGTTTGAGACTCGAGTCTTGAGACTTGAGACAACAGCATTGATGATGGTCATATATGTTTCTATTCTTCATATTAAAACGGGAAAAAGGGAACCCTGCTCCCTGCAATTTAAATAGATGTTTAGCGTCTATTCTATCTTAAATGTAAGTGAGATGTAATGGTTAGCCTAGAAACTAGTTGCCTCATTTTGCATTGACTATCAGCATTGAAGTTCACTCTTTGGCTCTTCCTTTATCTCTAGATTCTGTCTTGAAACTGGGGTAAAATGTCAAACTAAACAGTCTTATAAGAAATATGGCATTGCAACCCCAAGATCTAACAGTAAGATCAGAGGAGAGAGTTCTCAACGCGATTCTGATGTGGTGCTTGCAAGCCAAGGAACTATGTGTGTGAGAAGCAGTGGATGAACTAGTTGCTATCAAAACCATTGAGCTACTTTTTGGTGAGCGGATTTAGTCTCTGAATGAACTGCTGCCATTTATCCGGTTTCCATTGCTCCCGCACAACTTACTTAAAAGGGTAAGTAGGGCTCCTGAGATATAATTTCACCAAATAAATCATTTAGGAGATTACTAAAAAGCTTTGTTTGATTATGCTACACAGTTGGATCAGAGCAACCTCTGCAAGCAGATTGACATTTTTCATGATCTTGTAAGTAACTTTCCTCCAATATAGCATTAGTACGAACGAGTAAGATTTGTTTCTTATTCTTTTTCTTGAATTTCACAGGTGAGGGAGGCAGTCACCTATATGGATTTCGGACTGACTAACAACTATGGAGGAAATGACCTGAAGTAAGAATCTTATACCTTTTCTTCTATTCTCATGAACATCACTGGAGAATGATCATCATTAGCATATTCATTATCATTATGAAAAGAAAAGGCAGAATCAATTTCAGTGTTTTATAATTTACTCTGTTGGTGTTCGGATTTCTAGAGAATCGACATAACAACAAGCTGTCCAACTTCAAGATACACAGACCCTAAAGCTTTGGCATCAAGGACCTATCAGGTTTGGAACAAGCTCAAACTGTCGGTTAAGCTTCCTCTCCACAGTACCATTATTCGTCACTGATTTGCTTTGGTCTTTCTTCTAGGGAATGTGCTTTGCTGGACCGAGAATGGAAGATGGACGAGTACGCTCGTGGTGGATGGTTGACATTGGCCAAGATCATCAGGTATTATATGATCGTCTCGTGCCTTGTTTGCTAGAACTAATAGCTCGTTGTTGCCTACTCCATAAGGCAAGCATAAAATTCGGATTCGTGTTATGCAGCTTATGTGCAACTACTACACGTTGAGGCTAGACGGCTCAAGAGCATACATAAGGTCTTGGAGATTCCAGGTAAAGAGTTTGGTATCTGACTTTGGCTTGAAAGATTCCAGGTAAAGAGTTTGGTATCTGACTTTGGCTTGAAACCATTCGTTCCTATTTTCCGCGGACTTGAACTGAAACAGTTGCTCATTGGATTACAGGGCTCGTTGGATGCTAAGACAAACAATCTAGTTATGCTCCTAACAGGCCATTTTGTTAGGAGATACTAACAGGGTAGGATAGATGGCCACGTCGTCGAGCCGGATCGGACGTTGGAGGAGGATTGGCGCCGACTTGTGAGAGGAAGAGAGCCGAGTCCATCGGCTGCCCTAATTCCACTATCCAAAAGGGGCCCACAAATTCAAAAAAATGACTGCATGTTCTTAGTTTCCTTCTCTCTTCAAATCACTTCGTCAGTTTTCATTCTCTCTCCTCAAAAACTTTTTTGTTTCCTCCTCCCCTTTTCTCCCAACAATCACCAGAACCACTCTCCGACTCTAACGAAGTAGACGACGACGACTGTGAAAACGACGGCGACGACGGTATCGCGACAAGGAAGAAGTTGTCGGCGACGGTGGCTGTGCTTGAAGGAAGAAGACGACGGTAACCGTGTTTTTCCTCTCTCTCTCTCTCTCTCTCTCTCTCTCTCTCATTCTTCACCTTGCTTATTGTGATTCAATCGAGTTTCTGAAGATTGTTCTATTTTTCTTTTGATTTTGTTTCTTGGATTCTGATTTTGTGTTTCAAAGAAATAAGTAGTGTTTGAAGTTAGGGTTTCATGGATTCGACTAGATCTGGGTTTTTCTTTTTCTGCGTTTTTTGTATGAGTTTGATGGATTTGTTTTCTGGTAACTTAGATTTGACTGGATCTGGGTTGCTTTCTTTTGTGGATTATGTGGATATGTTTTCTGGGTTTGTGGATGTGTTTTCTGGATTATGTGGATATGTTTTCTGAGTTTGTGGATGTGACTGGATCTGGGTCTGGGTTGCTTTGTTTGTGGATTTTGTGGATTTGATTAGATCTGGGTTGCTTTGTTTTCTGGGTTTTGTGGATATGTTTTGTGTGCGTTCCGATATTAGTTCTGTTCGGGCAGGATATCAGTTTTTAATTGCCTGGATAGTTGTTTGATATATCTGGATATTCCTAGATTGATATTGGTTTTTGCGACCATGATATCATTTGTGAATTGCCTAGATAGTTGTTTGATATATTTGGATTATGTGGATATGTTTTCTGGGTTTGTCGATGTGATTGGATCTGGGTCTGGGTTGCTTTGTTTGTGGATTTTGTGGATTTGATTGGATCTGGGTTACTTTGTTTTTTAGGTTTTTTGGATATGTTTTGTGTGCGTTCCGATATTAGTTCTGTTCGGGCAGGATATCAGTTTTTAATTGTCTGGATAGTTGTTTGATATATCTAGATATTCCTACATTGATATTGATTTTGGTCGACCATGATATCATTTGTGAATTGCCTGGATAGTTGCTTGATATATTTAGATATGACTTGTTTGATATTACTTCTTATGGTTGGGGTATTCGTTATGTGAAGTCGAGCTGCAATGACAAGAACTAAATCAACTGCAATGAGGACCACATCAGAAGGCGAAACCTTTAGGCCTAAATGTGCCAAACAACAACAACAAAATGAGGACCAAGAAATTGAGGATGAAGAAAGTGATGACCAAGGCGATGAGGGAAAAGGAAGAAAAGTTTATTTTAGATTTGTGTAGTGTGATATTGGTTTGTAAAACTGAACTTAGAGTTAGATAATATTTAGGGAAGAATGTTGGTTTGTAGCAAGATGGATAATATTTTTTCAAATGTTGGATATAATTACCAACATAAATTCTTATTCAAAAATATACCGTAACCTCCGAGAAAAATATCCGTCTTTATGTAGAATAATATCCTTAAAGCTCAGACTAATACTTCTTTTTGTTTGGAAAGTTATAATCTCCATGTCGGAATGACTTTGACTACTAATTGTATCGAGTGTTCTCACTAGTTTAGCGTACTAGAAAACCATAGCAGACCAATATCCGTACACAATAAAAATAATATCCACACCACCCATAACAATATCCGTTCCTCACATAATAAATATCCTCACCTATACAAACTAATATCCATCGCTCAAAGACTAATTTCTATCTGTCTTAGACTAATATCCGACTACACAGCCAACATATCCACACATCTCATACTAATATCCTCCAATCACATAATAATATCTTATCACCACAGACAAAAATCGAACCACCCTACATTGTGTTCAAACCATTTCCACATTATCGTCTTCTAAACCTGAAACCAAAACTCGAACCCTGTACCTGAAACCCTAACCCTAAACACTAACACAAAGCTTGAACCCTAAACTCTAAACCTCAACCCCAAACCCTGAACCCTAAACCCCCTAAACCCCAAATACGAATCCTAAACCCTAAACTCCAAATTCTAAACTGTAAACCTTAATTCTAAATCCTAAACCCTTACACCAAACCCTAAATTGATATAAGCATATACAACAAAGATCCAAACCACCCAGACTATTATCGGACGGTAGCAGACTAATACCCACCACACACAGATTAATATATTACCACCGAAAACTAATACCCACTACGCACAGATTCATATCTGAACATCAGAAACTAATACCAATTACACATAAACTCTAAACCTTAATCGCTAATTAAACTAAATTTCAATACAAACATAGGTAAACATCCACACAAAACAAATCCAAACCACCCAAAATAATATATGTTCACCATAACAAATATCCACAACACCCGGACTAATATCTCATCGCCTAAGACCAATATACATTCAGCTCGTAAATAATATCCTAACTATAAATACTAATACCCACGACACACAGACTAATATCTGACCATTGCAGACTAATATCCACCACACATAGATTAATATCTGACAATTGCAAACTAATACCAAAAGTAATTAAATTGGCTAATGAACTAATATCAACAGACTAATATCAATTAATGAGAAAACAAATATCCAAACATCCCAGACAAATAGTTGAAAACATGAACTAACATCAATTCAAACCAAAGCTAATATCCGAACCACCTAAACTAATACACATTCTTTGCAAAAACAAATACAAACACCACCCCGTTTAATATCCGACTACAAGACTAATCACTAAATCATAAACCCTAAACCTTCACTCTCCTACTATTATTGTTTCATGGGCCGAAGGCCCATGGGCCCTCGACGGGCAGCCCTAACTAAGGTTGCAAGCCTTATGTGTTAGGACTTGATAGTGTGTTTAGTTTTGATGGAAGACACAATATTCATTACTTCACAGACTCATATCCACTGCATATAATATCAATTCATGCAAAAATAAAAATCCATACTGCCCAGACTAATATCTTACCACATAAACTTGTAATCCTTCAGCCCATGAATAAATATCCACACAAAAAAGAATGAGAGAGGTTGAGAGAGAAAAAAAGTGGTACAAAAATAAATTTCTCCATTTTTTCGTCACTTCTCTCTTTTTTGCAATTACTTTTTCCTTTTTTTCTTTTCATTTTCTGTCACTTCCCTCCTCTCTCCAATTATTTATCACTTTTCTTTATATTTTTTGTCACTTCTCTCCTCTTTCCAATTAATTCTCTTTTTCTCTACTTTTTTCTTGGTGGACCCGCAGAAGCCACTTTATGAGCTTCTTTCCCCATTTTAATCATCTGTTGGGCCCCCTTTGTTCCCTTTCTCCCGCCCAAAACATTGGCTCTTACCAAGCCAAACCCATCAGCTCCCCCCTTTACTCGGATGGGCTAAAAAACCCACAAAAAGTCACTTAAATAAGCCTTCCATTTGCATCCCTTGGATCTGAGCTGCCTCCACGTGGGCCTTCATCCAACCTTATCAGTATCTGCTAACAAAATGCATTGTTAGCAGTTTAACTTTTTCGGCTAAGACATGGACAGACTTACACACAACGATGACCAATCAACGAGCAAACCAGGCCAGTTCGCGTCATGGCAGATCACCGGGCTAAACGCACTGCTGCCCTTCAGATTCTTTAGAGTGATGTTAACTGGTCTGACAACTGATGCATCAAATCCCTGGAACCTGTGCATTTGCTTCTTGGAACTCTACGGTTTCTTTCGTTAATGCTGCGTCACTTTCTTCTTCTTCTTCTGCTGTCTGATGTTATTTGTTTTTTGTTGAGTGAAAAAAGTCATATGTGGGGAGGGGTGGTGGTGGTCCTTTCCCTTCGTTCAAATTAAAAAAAAATCCTCATTTCTGAGACAACAATAAAAAATCGCTTAGAGACGTAACCAATTACCGATCTTTAACGGGTCGTTTGCTTCGTGGATTTTAAATATGAGGGTTTTGGTAAAACCTGAGTTTTGAAAAACCATGGATATATGATGGATTTGGTGGCATCATGGATTTGAACAAGTCTATTGTTTGTTTGTTGGATTTGATAATGGATTTTATTTGATTAGATTTGTGGATATGAAATACAAATTACCTTGTTACCCTTATGTAATTATATTTCCCTTAAAAACAAATCTAATGCATACAAAGTAATTGAACTTCTACTTTGTGAACTCGTTCAATTACAAATATAGAAATGCATAATAGTTTGAACATGACACAACTCCCTAATTTTTGGATCCAACTGTCGATCCAGCAATAATGCACAAGATGAGCATAAAGTGTTAGAAATATCAATAGAGGAGTAAATAGAAGACTCAGTAGACGAAGATGTTAAATTCAACCACAATTGAAAATGTCCCAATTTTTTTTATCAAACTCGAGCACCACGCTTAATCCGAAATTTCATCACGAAATTCACAATTTATGTGAGAAATGTTAAACAAGCCCAAAAAAAGAAAGAGACAAGAAGAAGCAAACATGAGAGTCCCTTTATCATTCATTCCTCTATATGAAAAACTGAGGAAAAAGAGTTGGAGGCCACCACCGGGGAAGAAGGGTAGATTAGTCATTAGGTAAAATAAGTAGGGATAAACTAGTAAAATACCATCGTGGATTTAAATCCATCACTCAATTCCCACCTCCAATCTCCATAGGTGGAACTTCCAAGTCTGTGGGGTCCACGGATATGCACCTCCAAACTCTGTGGGCCCCACGGATTTACTCCCTTCAATTCCATCAAGCAAACAATAGACTTTTGTCAAAATCCATGATAAATGCAAGTCCATCACCAAATCGATCAACGCAAACGACCCGTAATTAAGTGTTCATTTTCTTATGTCACTGGAGTTCCGAATTCAGAGTAACGCCATACAGCAGCCTAATATACGATAAGAAAGAACATACGGAATCAGAGAATTTTTTTTTTGCATTCCACACATCAGGAAAGTCATACCAAGTGCCCTCAACAAGAGCCGTACAAAAGCTTTTACATCAAGTTTCTAGGGGTACCACAATCCTATTGTTCCCTCAAGAATCTCAGCCTCGTGAATTCAGGGAAGAAGCTCGCAAGTGAACCGTCGTGAGAACAGCGAATAAGCACTGAAAATTATCCATGAGGAAGACCGACTTATCTCCTAACAGGCGGTACAACGCCCCTCCCAGGTCCTCCACGGCCACCAGCAGCAGCCTGAGCCTGCACAAGGAAGTAAGTTCATAATTTAGTCCCTTAAAGGAGCTATTTCATGCAGGAGTTTCCAGATCCTGGTCTAGGAACATTGAATAGTTCACTAAGCTTAGGTGACCTATGCTTTTGAACTGAAGGCAAATCAGTCCAAAACAATACAAGAAAGGAAACACATCTCTTAAGAAGAAGGGGGGCTCACTTTAGCTCGCATGGCGACAGATCTTCCTCTTCCGACTCCAAGTGATGCACTCTTTCCCTTCACACAAGATTGAGAGACGCATAAAGAGTTGGCCACATAATATACGAAATGCAAAAGATCCAAATCTCATAAAGGCGAATAGTCTAATCACATCAAAGGATTCTTACCTTGATTCTGGCATCTAGACGCTTGAACATAGGAGCATTCTTTAGCATATCTGGTATGACCATAAACCTGTCGAGAGATAACACATCAGGTTACTTCGTTCAAAAAATAAAATTTGCAGGTCGTAAAAAAAAAGACGACTCTTCAGACACAAGAAATAAAAGGGAGGGCAACACTACCTGACTTTGCTGCCTCTGATGAAAACATGCTCAAGCTGTGAAACCTTGCCATCCTGCAGAGTGCCCTTGCAACAGTTAGTAACTTACAGAAAGCCCAGAGAACAGACAATAAATGGCGACAACCAAGAAAAAAGTGGTCCAATCTACTAAATTCGCTTATCTAGTCCAGGATTATTCAAAAGGAATGGCGTCCAACCATTACATAGATCCTTGAACAAACTACAATTTTAACTTTAGTCTTTCGAGGGTGAAACTTCTCAAAGTGCCAATAATCACATATGAGCAAAAGAGCTAGCAGGCATTCCATGCCCCCCAGATTGAGGATATGGAATAAACCACCAAGATACAGTCACTCAACAACGTTGACTAGCTATGGATATACTACAAACAGAAGCAGCCTAACTCGTCGATTCCACTATCTATGCCGTGGGAAAGAACGAAACTCCACACAAACATATACTACTGCTGACTCCAGACATCCCAAATTATGACTTCTACAGCAGCTTGCATCGCAGTACAGGGGAGAAAGGGACTACCCTAGAGGCATTTCGGTCAGGTTAGCAGGAAAACCATCTATGATAATCAATTCAGCCTAGAAAGCTATTAGCTAAACCCTAGGGATTCCCCCATCTAATTTCAAACTATACAGTAAACAAAACAACCACCTACACCATTCACTTTCCTGGAAACCAAACACTGAGCGAAGAAGCCATTAAAAGTGAGTTAGAAAGCTAAACGAGCAATGACGGTACCTTAGCGGTGTAAGTAATACTCTCGAGCTGGCAATTCCAGTTGTCTTCGCACTCCACCATGCTCCCTCTGTAAAGCTCGCCGCTTTTCAGCTCAACCGTCACGATGTGGCCGGAGGCCTCGTGGAGTAGCTTGACCGGTATGCCCAAGCTTCTGCTCATCCCTCCGATTTCGCTGGTGCTTCTTCTCCTCTTGCTGTTTCTTCTCTTGCGATCCTTTCTCTTCCTCTTCTATCTAAACCCTAATTTTCACTCAAAATCTCACCGCCCTTTTCCCCCGCTCGAAGCTATTGCGTTTAATTATGCAACAAACAAAGGAAGGGTAATTCCGTCTTTCAAGCTGTTTCAGGAAATCTAAGCCGTCAAAAAATAAAGTTTGACGAGATTAATTCTGAACCGTCCGATTTAATGACCTGGGCAGTCCACGAGATTACCTGAAGTGAGGAATAAAATGCAAATCAGTCCTTCTATTCCATCTTTCTCAATCATATAGTGCTCAATGTTTCTTGTTTACACATTTAACAAATATCCCAGAAAGCAACTTTGACGGCTGATGAGCTGGCACGTGGATCCTTTGCTCTCGTCGGTTTCTTTCCTTCCCAAAATCATGCCAAGCCCCAAAGGACACCAGAATTTCGCCATTTTGGTTGCAAAGGAACAAACTTTAATGGAACCCACTCCGCCTGGCTGACGGCTGAGATCGCCCAATCGAACTCCCCGCAATGCAGACGTGTCAGAGGCTGAAGCTGCGAGGGCTCCGTGATTACTGTCTCAGCTTAAAGCTTAGTTATTAATTTCTTCCTCTTGAGGAATGTGGAATTCGAGGAGCTTCACTCGAGAACGATGTTTGGCTCTCTGAGTCTGCTGCTTCAAGCGCCTGTTTCCGGGTCTGCTTCACTTTCTTCTCCTTCATTTTACTGGAAGAATTCCAAAAGGGTAACGACGTTTCTTGCATTTCTGGGACTGGGTGATCGCAATTTATGTGTTTGTTTATGTTGGGTTTTGAGTGGGTTCTTTGTCTTTCATGAGAGAACAATACGCAATCTGGTATTACAACCACATTACTTATTGTCGCGTGAACGTTGTTCATATGGTTTTATCATGAAGTATAATTTTTGTTTCGATCGTTTGAGGAAATTATAATGGCCGAAGAAAGCAATCAGAATATCTACTATCAGTCTCTACTCAGATTTTTCAGTTGTGCATTGTGATAGAGTTTCAGTACCAAGCCAAGCTGGTAGGATGGATTGATTCGTAAAATGGTATTAGAGCCAGAAGATTGAGTTGTTGAATTACGCTGGCTCTCCAGCTATGCATTTGGGATGTGGTTGAGTTCTAGGCTGATCTCGATCTTCCTTCAAAAGTGTTCTTTTGTGATTCTGAAGCAGTGCTGCTTTCTGGATCTCTCTTATTGTGGTTACATAATAATACATATGGAGGTTGTTGAATTTTTCACCTTTGACAGGCTGTTGGGGGAACTTGTGACTCTCTCAAGCTGAAACCAGTAAGACAAACATTTGGACCTATCAGATTGACTGTTCACAACTGCAAATGGAGTTTTCCAGCAATCACTTCGTCGATAAGTGAAAAGAAGGTAACTTGCACGACCTTAACGCTGTATTGCCAATAGCAAAGGGTAACTCTTATTAGCTTTCACTGTGTTTGTTTCTCATTGCTATTTGCAGCAAAATCGAGCAGTCCCAACAGTTCTGACTGATGACAATCTAGCTATGATGACCACAGAGGAAGAGATTGATAACATTGGTCTTCTTAGTAGTGATTCTGGCCTGCAACCTTTTAAGGATCACTTCAGGTATAGGATGAGAAAATACTTAGATCAGAGAAAGCTCCTTGAAAAGCATGAAGGAGGTCTTAAGCAGTTTGCACAAGGTTACCTGAAATTTGGCTTCAATAGAGAAGGGAGCAGCATTGTCTACCGCGAGTGGGCCCCTTCTGCTGGGTGAGTTGTTTTATTTTTTTTTTCTGTAGATCAACATATGAACTTAGCAGATAGTCCTTTCGATTGGTTGCTTAGGAGACAAGTTTCTATTTTGTGTAGGGAGGCACAGTTGATTGGGGACTTCAATGGGTGGGATGGTTCCAACCATAAGATGGAAAAGAATGAATTTGGTGTTTGGAGTATAACCCTGCCCGACTCTGGCGGAAATCCAGCCATCCCCCACAATTCAAGGGTCAAATTTCGGTTCAAACATGGCGGTGGATCGTGGGTTGATCGCATTCCAGCTTGGATACAGTACGCCACCGTGGATCCCGCAAGGTTTGGAGCTCCGTATGATGGTGTTTTCTGGGATCCTCCAGCCCCTGAAAGGTGCAAACTTCTCAATATGCGCTTGATTTACTTTTTCTTACCGTCTTTCTCTCTTCTAATAGGGTCTAAATAATGGCCAATGGTATTACTTTCCCATAGTTGGTATATGTCTCATTCCACTACCAAAGCTAAGAATGTGAGATAATTCTGGAAATGCTCATTCTGTAATGCATATGCAGTTATGCACTGAGTAACTAGCTAGATTTTGATAAAAACATCGAGGACATGGTAACCTTGTGCTGCTTAGCCAGTGACTAAATAGGTCTCTGATTGGCAATGTAGGTACCAATTCAAACATCCTCAACCGCCAAGGCCGACGGCTCCTCGAATATATGAGGCACATGTTGGAATGAGTGGCTCAGAACCCCGGGTGAGCACCTACAGAGAATTCGCTGATGATGTTCTGCCCCGTATAAAGGCCAACAACTACAACACTGTCCAGTTAATGGCTGTGATGGAGCATTCGTACTATGCATCATTTGGTTATCACATCACCAACTTTTTCGCCGTGAGCAGCAGATCTGGAACTCCTGAGGACCTAAAGTATTTGATCGACAAAGCCCATAGCTTGGGACTGCGTGTGCTGATGGATGTTGTCCACAGCCATGCAAGCAACAACGTCACTGATGGACTCAATGGATTTGATGTTGGCCAAAGCTCACAGGAATCCTATTTTCACACTGGAGAACGTGGCTACCATAAGTTGTGGGATAGCAGGCTCTTTAACTATTCGAACTGGGAAGTTCTTCGCTTTCTTCTATCGAATTTGAGGTGGTGGCTTGAGGAGTTTAAATTTGATGGGTTTAGGTTCGATGGAGTGACATCGATGTTGTACCATCATCATGGGATCAACATGGCGTTTAGTGGACAGTACAAGGAGTACTTTAGTGAGGCGACTGATGTTGATGCTGTTGTGTATTTGATGCTGGCAAATTGCTTGATACATGATGTGCTTCCAGATGCTACAGTAATTGCTGAGGATGTCTCAGGCATGCCAGGACTTGGTCGACCTGTCTCAGAGGGAGGTATTGGTTTTGATTACCGACTGGCGATGGGCATCCCGGATAAGTGGATCGATTACTTGAAAAACAAGACTGATGAAGAATGGTCTGTGAACGAAATCGCGGGGAACTTGACTAACAGGAGATACGCAGAGAAGTGTGTGGCCTATGCAGAGAGTCATGACCAAGTATGTGTTCACGGATTTCCTTTGTCTTGATTTTGTTAGGCTCCAATATCTTATGTGCAATGTGATGGAAGATACTAGATAATTACTATGGGATTTTTCTCTTTTCTTTTGTCTAGTAAGTGTGATTCGTCATTGTCAAACGTGCAGTCTATCGTAGGTGACAAAACAATGGCTTTCCTCCTGATGGACCAGGAGATGTACTCTGGGATGTCATGTTTAGGTGATACTTCGCCTAAAATTGAGAGGGGGATTGCGCTGCACAAGGTTTGCCTCTGCACCTTCAAAAGGTTGTAACTTACTCTGCTTCATATTGCTCTTTGCAACTAACCTAAACTTTGTTTGATGCTATTAACTGTTGCAGATGATACATTTTCTGACAATGGCATTAGGAGGTGAGGGCTACCTTAATTTTATGGGAAATGAGGTAATTACTGCTGCTTCATAGCGGCAAATTTTAGGTTGATGAGAAGGAGACTAGCGTATTTTGCATAACAGATTCAGGAAATAATCCATATTTACATCTGGAGTGGTCACCTTCTGTCTGTAGTTTGGCCATCCTGAATGGATCGACTTTCCAAGAGAAGGCAATGGATGGAGTTATGAGAAATGCAGACGTCAATGGAATCTAGTGGACATGGAACATCTCAGATACAAGGTTTTCAGCCTCTCTCTCGAAGTTGCATTCGTAGTCTACATGTTATCTAACTTCTAAATACACATTCAAGACTGAAGTTGTTTTTATTTGTCTTGATTTTTCCAGTACATGAATGCATTTGACAGCGCTATGAACAAGCTCGACGAGATTTTCTCATTCCTTGCATCAACCAAGCAGATTGTGAGCAGCGTGGATGAAGAAGATAAGGTACATATGGATGCCATGTCTAATGGTTCGTTTGGGTGATGGATTCTGTAATCGGTGAATTTTTGCTGTGTGTGTTATTCATTGTCATTGCAGGTTATTGTCTTCGAGAGAGGAGATCTCGTCTTTGTGTTTAATTTTCATCCAGAGAACACATATGAAGGGTATGTTCTGCCAAATTATACAAAAGAATTAACAGCAACTTCTTCAGTAACTCTTCAGTTTAAACATCCGAATCCGTTCTCAGGTACAAAATCGGGTGTGACTTACCTGGGAAATACAGAGTTGCATTGGACAGTGATGCTTGGGAGTTTGGTGGACATGGAAGGGTGAGAACCTCTAGTTCGATCACTCTCTAGTCTTTTTTCTTCATCACATGGTAAAAGATTTAGTCTATAAAGAACAATGCTTTTCTTTTCCTTGTTGATTAATCATCTGATCTTTAATCTCATGAGCCATATCTATCTCCATTTTCATATCAACATGGTTACTTGATGGAACATTCATAGAATAGCTTTTTATTCAATTTCTTCAGGTAGGGCATGACGTCGACCATTTCACCTCTCCTGAAGGGACTCCTGGGGTGCCCGAGACGAACTTCAATAACCGTCCTAACTCCTTCAAAGTCCTCTCGCCACCTCGTACATGCGTAGTAAGTAGCGTTCATTCTCGTCTATACACTTCTATTTACATGTAATCGTGGTGTGCTTGCCAATGGTCAAAACTTTCTCTGTGCTTTACTTGAAATGGTTTGCCGATCTAAGTCTCGAACAAAATCTTTTCGCCCTCAACTTGTTTCCAAAGGTTTACTACAATGCCGACGTGTACGAAGAGAGTAAATCCATTCATTTCGTGGCAAAAGAGCTCGAAGATGTCAAAGAATCTATGGATGAACTGAAGCTGGTTGAAGATCTGCAAGTGATTACAGATCATGATGGTGGTGGTGATGTTAGCGCGAGCACGGAGATCAAAACGTCACAAGTGGAGAAGCCCAAGGAAGAAGAACCATCAGAATGAAGAATAAAGATGTTTCCTTGCTTGGTTGTAGTGAAAAATAGAGATGCTAGAAGGCTATTGCTGGGAAAAATGATCTTCCATCTGTAAATAAAAACCAAACGAGGAGCATTAAGCTTTCTTGAATAATTGTAATAATATGAAGCATTGAGTATTCGTTGTGATATGCTTCTCTTTCTCTACTATGGCTTCAATCTGTGACCCTTCCTTTCTGCTCTTTAGCGACAGAAATGGCGGGAAGAAGACAAGCTGTTTAACCAGCTTCGTAATTCATCAATGGGCTAAACCAGGTTCTGACCCAGCAAACTACACCAGGCTTAATGGCCCATTTTCCTTTTTTATGGGTCGGCCTGTTTGACTTAACTAAAACAGTCAGATCTCAGTTGGCGGCAGCTCCGCGGTTTCGTTGGCAGACGGCGGCCACGAAGAACAGAGCGAGAGAAAATAAAGTTGGAAGAGTTACGGAAAATCCTTCCACTAATCTGAAGGATCTGGACGATCTCCGGGACGAAATTGAGAGGATCTGAGGCAAATCCGCCGCCGAGCAGGTGTAAAAAATGTCCAAAGAAGAGCGGAAGAACGAAGGGAAGAACCAGTACAGTATAATCATCCCAACCTACAACGAGCGACTCAACATCGCCCTCATCGTTTACCTCATTTTCAAGCATCTCAGGTCAGTTCCCCAGCTCGTTAGCTGCGATCTCTTGATTTCGGGAAATTGGTAATCTCGAATTTCAGATATCTGTTGAATCGAATGGAATTTCGGACGGGTTTGATTGAGTTCCTCCACTGTTGCTCTTTTCAAGTTGTGGGTTCTTTTGAATCGGTGAAAGGTGGCAACTTGATCCAGATTCCAGAGAAATTGCTTGTACAGTAAAATTGGGAACAACCCTTTTTAGTTTTTACGGCAACGTTGAATTCCATGTGATTTGCAAGCAGGCTAGAGTTAGAACTTAGAGCTAAAATTTCACTTATATTGGGCGAGTTGATCACTGTTTCTTCTTCGTCAGCTAGCAGTCTGCTGAGTATTGCGTAAAGCGATTGAAATTTAGTCTTGATATTTATAACTGAGATCTGCCTGATGAATTTACTTTGGAAAGTACCTCTGATAACACCACAGGTTAGTCCTAGTCGGCTCTATATTGCTCATGACTAACTTCTGTTCTGTGTTATTCAGGGATGTTGATTTTGAAATCATTGTTGTGGATGATGGGAGTCCGGATGGCACTCAAGATATCGTTAAGCAGTTGCAGCAAGTGTATGGCGAAGACCGTGTTGTAGGTTTCTCAATACCCATATATTGATCTCGAAACGGCTTTTAGTGTTGGTCATTCACATTCTGGTTCTTTGCAATGCAGCTGTTAAGAGCTCGACCCAAAAAGCTTGGTCTCGGTATGTAGAGACTAGATAACCTTCTTCTTCATTTGATATTCATGTTGCATCATGCTGATTTGACTGGTTGATTACAACTTAGGTACTGCTTACATTCACGGTTTGAAGCACGCGTCTGGCAATTTTGTAGTAATTATGGATGCTGATCTATCTCACCATGTGAGTTCCAGTTATTTGTTCGTCTTCTTTACAAGGTTATCTTTTACTAGAAGCATTTTACATTCATTCCTGATCTTGTTTCCTTGTGATCCTTGATCTGCAGCCAAAGTACCTCCCCAGCTTTATCAAGTAAGATATTCATAAATTCACTTTTTAAGATACTTCATCGTGTTAAGGGTAAGGCGATCTCGTTTTACCAATTTCCATTATCACCAGGAAGCAGTTAGAGACCGGTGCAAGTATAGTAACTGGAACCAGATACGTGAAAGGTGGCGGCGTGCATGGTTGGAATCTTATGCGGAAGCTAACAAGTAGAGGAGCCAATGTTCTTGCACATACATTCTTATGGCCCGGTGTATCTGACTTGACAGGATCTTTCCGGTACTTTTAGCGTTATCTATGTCCGGTCTCAATTGATGTCCCATTGTTCATATTTCAACCTAAAAATTACTATTTGTTTGAAGGCTTTACAAGAAGTCTGTGCTTGAAGATATCATAACTTCAGTCGTTAGCAAGGGATACGTGTTTCAGATGGAGATGATCGTTCGTGCTTCCAGGAAAGGATACCGTATTGAGGAGGTACTCACTTCTTTCTCTCTAACCTTGCTTAATTTCAACCTTCCAAATCAATAGACACAATCAACATGCATCTGAGCAGTGGTTTTATGCTACTCCCAGGTTCCAATTACATTTGTTGACAGAGTATTTGGAAGCTCCAAGCTTGGAGGATCAGAAATTGTGGAATACCTTAAAGGCCTTGCTTATCTGCTGGTTACAACATAAGCTTGTGTATTCTACATAGACTAAACATTTTTATACTGAATTTAGCTGATTCTTGACACTAACATACCGAAAGCAGTTCAATTGCTCGTCTCCCTTTGTAATTTCTTCTTCCTGAGGTTTACTAGGGTTCCCAAACCTCTTGTTTGTTCATTACTCCTCTGTAGCTCCGTTCGTGTTATGGAACAAGATTCTCATTTTCTTAGGGTGGGAATCATTCTCAATATATAGTGTGATCATTCATTAACTTCCTATGAGTATGTTCCCATACGCACATATGAACTGCTAATCTTGATACGCGAGCTTGATACGAACTGCTAATCTTAATACGTGGCTCGAACTACACCCCGAACTACCATGGTACAAACTTGTACATTACAAACAGGGGAAGATGAAGGGAGATGGAAAAGCTTTAGAAAGGTACAATACGTGTGGAAAACATTGAAGATGAGATTCACTGATGAATGTCTTAAAGAAGCAGACTATTCACAGAAAGGAAAGAAATCCGCTGTTTCCCCCTAAAATGATACCAAACAGAAATGGTAACACAACCAACCAAAAGAACAATCAGAATTCAGACCCTCCTGACCGATCTCCGGACTCCAATATTCCGTTCGCTTGGAAGAGCAGATCTCTCGAAGTTCATCGCCAGAGGAGCCGGCGGCGGCTTCTTGCTGTCTTTACACATACTCCTCAACAAGTACCTCGGAGTCTCCCCACCGACCAGCCTCTGGCCGCCGCCGTAAGCCGATGCCACGGACTTCCTCAAGCTCTCCATCTTCCTCGTGGAATCCCTCCTCTTCGACGACTCTACCGTCACTCCCAGCCTGTACGACGGCGTCTTGGCGAAATCGTATGCGGCGCCGCAGATCTTCTTCTTCCGCAGCCGCTCGTTCCTCCTGGCGGCGTACTCGTCGTACAGTTTCCCCCTCTCGAAAAACAGGGGACTCGAATTCGCGCTCAAGCTCCCGCCGACGGATTTCGGTTTGGCAGCCAGATCTCCGTTACCGAGCTCGTCGCGGACCTGCTTCGCCAGAGCACGCAGCTCTGAGGACATGAACCGGTACTCCGGCCGGAGTTCCGTACCGCCGACGTCGACATCAGTGGCCAGTCCGCGGCTCAGTTTTGCCGATTTCATCAACGAACCTGTGAGAGAAAGAAATCGAATTAGAAGAGCAAGCGGCGGAAGAAAGTGTAATTTGACCGACTAACCAGGCGGAGTCTGCAAGGAGGCGGAGTTTGAGTGGAGGGCGCGGCGGGAGCGGAGGCGGATCGGCGATTTGGCGAGCGGCGGCTTGCGATTGAACTTCATCGTCGACATTTTCCGAGAAGGGTTTCGCTTTCTTTCGCTTTCTTGGTTTAGTTTGTTTGCTAAATGGCAATCAGAGAGCGTGGGTTTGAATAGGGAATGGGGGAAAAAGGAGGAGCGCCTTAACGGTAATATAAGCGGAAGATTGATGATGGCCTGGGTAAGACTTTCAATTTTGATCGGACGGTTACAGTTTACTTTCCTTATCTGCGCGGTCGCCGGAAGCGGGCTTTCATTTTTGGCCAGAGTTATTAGCCAGTTCGACTGGGAAATCCCTCTCTATTTGGGCCGAATGGGCTCGACTGGAAAAAAGGGGCCTAGTTGAATGGGCCTTGTGGGGATCCTATACAAACTCCAGGGTGAATTGTTGGCCAATGGTGCTGCGAATTGGCCAAATTGCTCATCGCATGACAAGTTCGTATATTGGCTAGTTAGTAAACGAGTCGAGGTTGAGCTCATCCTTATTTGGCTCATGAGATTTGTGAGTTAACTCGATTTAGTGTCTCATTAATTTGAGACTTTACAACAACCATTGTGATATAATTTGGAGGAAAAAAAAAACAATTGAGACTTTATTACCAATAAAGTAATACATAATACTATTCCACGTGGTATGTGTAACAACTCCGGTATTTGAGTTATGGGTTGGTTTTCAAAAAGGATCGGGTTGTTTCATTTTGGTATCAGAGCCTGCATTCCTCTGTTTTTTTGTCTCCAAGGAATACTGGAGTGACGATCTGGGTTTTCAAAGGTTTAGTTTTAAAGGAAAAAAAGGAACTTTCAAGAAAAATGGTTGGCCAACCGATTTGAAAAGGTTTGTAGAGTCCCCAATATACTCAAGCATGATAAGACATTAATGTGGTTCTAATAAGGGTACTACTTACTTGCAGAGCAAGTAACACCAATGTTAACCACGCGGTAGTTAGGCAACCCCCGAATTATGAGGCTTTCCAGAGGCGAGGAGTGGTTGATTTTGATGGGGACCGCTCGAAGGATGCTAGTGAAGTAGAGAAATGGCTGGCGAAGGTCTCGCGCACATTGACTGAAACGAGGGCAGATGATGAGGACAGGGTGCTACTGACAGTATCTCTGCTCCAGGATTCAGCATACAATTGGTGGTGCACCAAGCCAGCTAGCCAGGAAGACCCACCTGCTATCACTGGGCCAGAGTTGGTGCGCGTGTTCCGGGATCACTATGTACTAGAGGCCTATCGACTGAGCAAAAAGAGAGAATTTTTGCTGATCAAGCAAGGATGGGCAATGAAGGAGAGGAGGGTGTTGCAGAGTACGCCTCCAGGTTCGAGAAGCTGATGTCCTACAGGGGACTTCAGTTTCAGGATGCGGCATCTCAACGTGCCCACTATTTGGAGAGTCTGAAGCCTGCCCTTAAGAAGCAGTTGAGCATGCTGGCGTGGAATAGTCGAGAGGAGATTTATCAGGCGCCTCTTCGGATAGAGAGGGCTGACACAGCTGTGCATGAAGAAGGGATATAGTGAGAGGGAAGCAAGAGAAAGGCAAGTAGCATGCCAGAGTGGTCTGGTCAGCCCAGTCAGTACAGAAGGAGGCCGAGCGGTACCGTTAGCTTTGGGGGTACTCAGAGTCAGACCGGCTTGGTCCGGCCTGGTCAAACTTTCAGCAACAAAGGTCTTTGCAACCAGTGTGAGCGGGATCACTCAGGGGAGTGTAGGCAGCTCCCCAGGGTTTGCTATAACTGTAACGAGCCTGGGCATTTCGCTAGAGAATGCCCCTGGAGAGGCGGACAAGGGATGGCTCGGTCCGAGCAGTCTTTCCGGGGTGGTGGAGCGAGGACTCACGCAGGACCACGGTTTGGCGGCCAGCCAAACCGCTCTTTCCAGAGCCAGGGAGGACGCACTGGGCGCTTCGATCGCACCGATCGGGACAGAGACCAGGGTCCTCCAACAGGAGGATAACCGAGGGTTTTTGCCATGCGAGGGATAGAGGGAGATCGTGGTGACGATGGAGGGGACGAGCAAGCACATTGATGCGATCATGAGAAGAAATGGGGAGACTGTGGAGAAGGAGTATTTTATTTAAGCATAGACCACTGTTGGTTGTTTTCTTTGAAAGACGCACTTTCAGTTTTAGTACTCGGTACCAAACCTATTAAATTATTTCTAACCAAATTTCGAGGTCAAAATTTTATTAAGGGGGAGGGAAATATTATATCCTATCTTGAGAAGTTTTAGTCAAACACCAAAAGTTTAAGACCAAGTAATTATCTTTCCTGTTCCAAATTTAGGGGACGAAATTTTTGTAAGGGTGGAAGGAATGTAACACCCCGGTATTTGAGTTATGGGTTGGTTTTCAAAAAGGATTGGGTCGTTTAAGTATGAAAGTGTATCATGGTGATATGAATATACCAGAGTGTAGAAAGGTTGCATACATGATAGTAGGAATATATTAACTGTCATCTTTCATCAATGTATACTATCAATCAATGTCGTCAAAATCACGCTTTAAAACTTAAAAACTTACGGTTTTACACTTCTAAGTCACCAAAATGCTTCTACACTTAATATCAGTTTTTATAACTAATGTAGTTAAAAATTGCGCTTTAAAGCTTACAAACTTATGGTTTTACGTTTCTAGATCACCAAAACGCTTTTACGTAAAAACACGCTTATGTTGCCATCAGTTACCACCCTATACAATGATGGTATAGGGTGGTATATTTGGTCTTGAAATGATTTTTTCCACAAATTTGTAGATATAATAGATCATGATGAAATCGTTCCTTATGCCCAAAGGGTCCTCTACTGGACCGATCTCCGGGGATGAAGTCAACTTTTATGGGAAATTTTTTCCATAATTCGAGTTAAAAGCGAAGGTTGTACCAATTAATGTCAAGGGGTAACAAGTAGTATTGGTGATATGAAAATTTTTTATCGGAATATATTGAAAATGAATATAATTTTGTAGATCACAACGAACCTGCTACCTATGCAGCGCCTTCCTTCTCTGATCTCTCACTCGTCCAAATTAGTTTTAGATTTACTTTTCTAACACAGAGTTACTTTTGAACTCTTACGTTCTGCAAAAACCAGAGGCATCTCAACCTCCTAAATCGCTCTCTTCTTTAATAAAATCCTACCTCGCTTGTGAAGTAAGAGTTATAAGAAAGACATTAGGAAAATACGATTTTGGCCTTAGAACTAAATAAGTAAATTTGGTTCTGTTCAACAACGAATGACAGTTCTCTTTCACTCTTACCACCAACAGTAATCTTAACGCTAACAACGTATGCTAAAACTACGTGTCACATTAAGTTGTTTGTCACATCATCTTATTTAATGTTATTGTCACCATCTCTTGTTAGGAGTGTCAGTTCGGGTCGGGTTCGGTTACCCAAACCGAAACCCGAAATCGAAAATTACTAAAACTGAACCCGAACCCGATAAGGACTTGCGGGTTCCAGTTACCCGAAAATTCCTTATCGGGTCCGGGTTTGGTTAAAGCAAAATCGAAACCTGAAAACCCGAACGCCTAAATTACGGACTGAGTTCTATTCATTGGAGGTTTTTAGCCGGAACCCCAAAAACCGATAAGCAAACCGAACCCGAAATCGAAAAACCTAAAACCCGAAACGAACCCGAACCCGAAAAATAAAAAATGTATATAATCGGGTCGTTTTCGGGTAAACCCGAAAAACTGAATTGACACCCCTATCTCTTGTGCAGGGATATGGGCTTGAACCCAAGAAGGAAGAATGGACTTTTGAGGGAGCTGTTTGAGCCTTATTGTCCGGGTGATTATAGGCATATTAGCTTTTAGCCCATTTGTATTACGGGCCTCGCGTGATGGTACTGTTTGAGAAACACGTATATAGATAGATGGGTAAGGATATCCGCCCGGCCCACCTGCCGACATCAATACAATAGTCTACCCTCGCATTTACTCTGAGCCGCCATCCAAGCAGACCAAGTTGCACAACAAGTTGAGTTGAGAGACATCCCCATCGCAGTTACCTACTGTGCAGTTTGTATTCAACAAATCTCTTTCATGAGTTTGAATCCAATTTTAGAGGCATCATAATTTTTCCCTGATTAAAGTATGCAGGACGGTGTTTTTTTTTAAATCTCGAAAGTAGACTGATGTAGTGTACGATTTGTCTTATATTTTAGTCAATTAGTTTGGAGTTAAAGATGATAAATTCGGTGATCGTACAAGTTTTGTGTATACGAATCTTTCGAGTGTGGTCGAAATCTTTAGTGGCACGAAGATGATCTCTAATCTATAATGCTACACTTAAAGTGGTCCATGAAACCATGAATGATAAATATCTTGGCTTTGAAACTTCACTAGGCGTATTATGGCTTATGGGCCTAGAGATCTCGATTGGGCATTAGGACTAGACTCGTGAACTAGTTCTTATTTCTTACAATTGTGTGGCAGTTATTTAGTTCAATAGTAACTAAAGAAGTAGTTGGAATTAGTGAATCTTGATGAAATTTTAAGACACCGAAACATGTCATATGAAGACACTACTAAATTTCGAATTTCATGATATACCAATTAAGATTGCTTTGGTTTTTAGCTCAATAAGAACGAAAAATAGAATCTAACCTGTTAATAATTATCTTTTCTTACAATCATTATTAATATTGTTGGTCGATAACATCCACATGACATTTTCAAACATTTTTTCTCCCTTTCTTTAATTCTTTCTGGAAACATATGAATAAAAACAAACAAATATGAATTATCACTACTAAGTCAACGACTTGCAAGTCAACTACTCCAGAAGAAGAAAAACAGGGAAACCAAATGGTCCACTTTGAAAAATTGTGCCCTGGTTGTTCGGTTCGCCACCAATCGATCCCTCTGTACTTTGACTAAAGGTTCATACCTTATTATGACTAGAATTATACCAAATGATAAATTTTAATTAGTGGCTTCAAAAATTGTTATTCTAGTTTCAATTTTACATTATATAGACTTAATTGACCGGATGCATGGTTTAACCATCAATTTGGACAGTCAACATCGTTGACTAACGGTTGACGGTCCAGCTCACTATCATGTAAGCACCAAAATTTTAAAAAAATCAAATTATAAATTATTTTCATATTTACTTTATCTAATAAAATAATAGATAATGGTAAAATTTAAATCAACAAAAATAAAATTCAAAAAATAAAAGTTGGACAAAAAATTCAAATAATAAAGAAAACAAAAAATCTAACAAAAATGAAATTCAAAAATATAATAATAAAACAAATTATTTTTATTTATGATTTTTTACCATTATTTATTATCTTATTGGATACAAAATATCATTTTTGTTTGCTTTATTATTTTTTATCATTATTTAAAAAATTGACAGTCATATATTAAATTTAAAAAATAATAAATGTTTAAATATTAATATAAACATATCACATTTAATAGTTGAAATACACAAAAACAATTGAGGAAAAGAGAAAAAAATGTTGTATGTAATTGGATTATTTGGACAGATTTGAAAACCAACTACCATAAAAAAATATTACATTTGCATAGTTGTAAAAGACGAAAATGAAAAATATTAACTAAAAGATATTTTTATTAACTTACAATGACGCTTTAAAAGTTTGTAGATTATTCATCCATTCGAACTTTAAGTATAGGAATATGAAGTTAACATTTAACAATATACTCATATTTCTAAAATTTACTGTATCCTATGTTTTCAAAAGCGAAGAAGATGTTTGAACAAAAATGTCAATGACTCATGAATAATGGTTTATCTTTTATTTTTTATGAATATGACCAAGGTTGTCAAACCGGTTTATGCCGGTACGCCGGTTTTACAAGTGAAATGGTTCTACCGTGGTAGAACCAGTTTCATGCCGGTTATGCCGGTTTGTGCCGGTTTTACAAAATTGAACAACAAATTGAACAACAAACATGGACTCTTACAAAATTGAACAACAAGGGGGTCATAATTTTCGTCCCCGACATTCATAGGGAGCTGATCAAATCTCTTGAGCCATGTTCTGCGAAGCTTTCCAGTCAGAGTTGTTACCTGGAGGTGAATTGAGGAAGGTGGCCTGTTGGTGCCACTCTGATCGCCGCGCACAGGGAAGAAGAAGGGCTGTCGGCTGCCGCGTTTCCTGCCTCGCCGAGCTGCTGTCGAATCGAGACGCGCCGGGCTGCTGTCGAATCGAGAAAGGAGGTCGCGGCGGAAGGAGGCTGCGGCGGAAGGAGATCGTGACTGGTGGTGGTGGGCGTCTTGGCGGCGTCCGGGGAGCTCGGCTGCGAAGTGGAGAAGAATGGAGGGATGGGCGGCGAAATGGAGAAGAATGGGAGAAGAATGGCGTCTCTAGGGAGCTCGGCTGCGCGCTGTGAAGTGTGAACCTGAACCCTAATTTTGTTTTTTTTTTTTTAAACGCCATCGTTTTTGCCATTTGGCCGGCATCTCCCAAACCGGTCGAACCACCGGAATTCCCGGTTTTGACCGGGTTTGACCGGTTTTGACCGGTATTGACTGGAGGGTTGTGTCGGTGGTATTCCAGCCGGTTTCATGACCGGTACCGGTTGGACCTGGTTCAACCGGCCGGCATACCACTGACATGACAACCATGAATATGACTAATGATGTATCGTTATACAACTAATTTTGAATTATTAATAGAACTATCCATTCATGTAAATAGTATAGATGTAAATAATAGCATAATTAGGTTGAAGAATCATTTAAATTGTTCTATTTACCGGATTTATGTTTCATATTTTCTAATAAAAGCTTATCTCGTAGGGTCCAGTTTGTTATGGTTCAAGATCCCGATGAATCAAGATAGAACCAAGGGGAAAATAATTGAAATTAAAGATGAAAGTAAAAAAAAATATTTGACTTTGACTTTAAGTAATTCCATAGAGTACAAAAAAATTAAATTATATTTGGTTTGATCTAATTCGACCCAAATATCAATTCAATGTCATATGGATGAAATTATTGCTTAACCTACGACTAAGTATTTGTTTGTACCCTTTTCAATTTTGTATATAAAAAATTAGGCATACTTATTTGGAAATTTTAGAAAATTTAAATCAATAGAATTGACTGTATTTTGCTCATGTTCCGTCTTTCTTCATGTTTGTCAAAGTCATCGTGAAATTAAGATTCTAATGCTTTTAAGTGTTGATATTTGTTTTCATTGTTTACGTACTCAAACTGAAGGCAATACCAACGTGAAAACGTAACAAAAAAATGAACACACATTTTATTACAATCAAATATAATGCAAGAAAAACCAAGTCAGAGGGAACCTCCCAAACATCCACACCGCAAGCCCGCAACAATATATTATCTTACTAATCTCGAAATTCAATTCACAATCATTATCTTATTCAGAGCTATGCAACTGTCCTTGTCAAGTAATTTTGGATAACATTTGATTTCCTTTAATCTTACCCAAAAAAATCTACATAGATCAAACTCCAAATAATTATCACAATCGCATTTACCTTAAAACAAATATGCTTTTCTCTTAATTCTAAATGCATGTACAAGTGATGCCATTACAGAAGATGGGACACAAGGTCAATAATGTGGATCAATTGATCGGGAAGTGATCTTCTAGTGGCTTCTTTTGCCATCCAACCAGCTTTCTTGTTCCTAGATCTTGGAACAAAGGCCACTTTGATCCTATCATTATAAGTGAGAATATGTTGTGAAACAACCCGATCTTTTTCGACAAACCAAACCACAAATTAAAACAAAAATCAGTTACTCTGGAGCAACCCAAATCACGTTTTAAAGTCAAATTGACCATAACTAAGAATTTGAAACGAAATGCCCTAAACACTTGGGCAAAATCTTAATCTCAAACATTTAAACATAAACCTTGAGTTTCCCAGTATACTCATAAGAGTTGAAAATAAAGACAATTATGATAAAAAGGGGTCCCTTCTAGTTACCTTGAGCCTTCTGACATCGTCAAGCTTGACGCGGCTGACCTCCTCGATTAACCTCCTCGTGCTGGTTATTCCCCTTTCCACACTTGGTGAGTGAGAAGGGGTCAGTCTCGTCATTACTTCTTAAGGTCTTTGCCTAAGCAAAACCTTACTAACACATTATTAGAACATTCCTATCTTACATGAAAGTCGTTCTCGCTTTCATCCTTTACAGTTTAGTCCTTAATAGCTTATAGAATTTCTCTACTTCTATCTTAACTCAATACTTATTACAAGGGTTCACTGCGTTACGTATCGTCTTCCGGTGTCCCTATCCTCAAGGCAATGATATTGCGTTACGTATCACCGTCCAATCCATGTCCGGTCAACTACTACGTTACGTATCATCGTCCATTAGTGACCCGACCATCTACCGCGTCCAGTAGTGGCCCAACCGCCTGGGGGTTCCCTTACTATCAACCATACATTACACGCACACATACATTCTTTATACATAGCACATTGTGTGCCTCCACTTTCAAAAGGAAGTGGGATGCCTCACACACATAATCACACATTTCTCAAAACTTAACCAAATAATAACTTGAAACGAAAAGCATAAACTAAAAAGACCTTGACAGAGATTTTACCCCATTTAGACTCACCTTGAAAAGATGACTCATCGATTCTTTGCTTGAAGAAATCCCTCCTTCGCCCAAGTATCTCGAGAAAACCTATAAATCATAAATTCATTTTTAGTCGACCTTTCTCGCTCTAAAGTCCATTCTGGCTTACCAAAGCACCCTCTCCTCAACGTCCCATCCTTGAACCTCTTCCAAAGATCCCTTAACCTCTTTTAACAAATTTCTAGAAATAATCCTTTCAAAACCCGCCCATTTTCTAATTAATTTCGTCTTGCAAGAATTTTCCACCCTACTTAAACCTCTTTAAAACTCCAAAATATATTTTTGTAAGTCTAACATGAGTTTTAGTCTACTGGAAAATTATTAGATCCTTCAAATCACCTCGTCATGAATTTAAATTAATTGAAATAAATATTCAACTAATTTCTAAAAATAGTAATTTATCGGAAAAAATACCCAAATTAAACCACAAGCATCTCCTAGACCTCCTTCAATTTATAAAATTGTTAAACCCCAAAAAACTACCTGAAAAGGCTTGAAACAATTTACACAACTTAAAACACGTTTTTGGGAATTCCCTGCAGTTTTAGTGACCATCCAAAATCTGTCACTAAAAACCTGTAAAATCCGTCACTAGAAACCCAGAATTGCACCCTCACGAAAAATCACCAAAACCACCAATCTAAAATGAAGGGATCGAGTTCCCTTACCTCTAGAACGTGCCTAGAACTTGATGATTAGGACGTCAATTTTCCTTGATCAACCATCGCTTAAACCCCGATCTCCTTGCCGCCATGCTATGGTTCACTATTGACGTGTTCGAGTTAGTTTGTGTTTTCCGGCGAGGAAAATCTGGTGTTTGAACTCAATAAATGCACCTTGACTTCTTGAACAACGATTAATAACACGGTTCACTCCTCTCCGAACAATGTTCGAACGAGGGTGTTTGATGTTTTTGATGGTTTTTTGGGGACAAACTAAGTTAATTACACCTACTCCTATGGAGGTTCAGTGAGAGCTCCGAAAACTAAGGCTATGGCTAATTTGCAGAGAAAAAGATAAAGTTTGACATTGTGCGTCAAATGGTTGGTTGTCGAACCTTGCTTCGTCTTCGTTTCTCCTATTTATAGCCATCCCTTGTCACCGTCGTGCAACCGCCTCTTGGTAACTGCTGCTCCACTGCTTGATGTTTGATGTAGCTTGCTTGACGCATTGACTGTCTTGCGTGCTTGCCACTTGATAGCTAACCCCTTGTACCATAGAGGTGTCTTATTTGGTGAGTGACTGCTTCACGCTTGGTGGTACTCTGCTAACCACCTTGACATGATGTCATGCTCGACACCAAGGTGCTTGGGGGTTTGATGAATGCCCACTGACCCCCTTGAGGTGGCATCATGCTTGCAGGGTCTTGACAAGGTGGTCTACCATGTGATGATATACATGGCTGACTACTTAGAAACTTGATGACCTTGCACCCTGGTGCTTAGTGCTTGACCCCCCCTGGTGGTTGGATTTCCATACTTAGCCAAATTTTGGCTTTCTTCACCACAATGGTCTAGGGACTCGCATTGCCCTTCTTCCTTTGCCAACATGCTTGATACCCGGCTAGACCCCCTTGGGGTGTGTCATGCTTGACCCCCCTGATGTTATGGGTCTCAACCCCCTTGGGGTGTGACCCCCCTGGACGATGTCATGCATGACCCCCCTTGCATGATGTCATGCTTGACCCCCCTGGTGATTTGATTTCCATACTTAGCCAAATTTTGGCTTTCTTCACCACAATGGTCTAGGGACTCGCGTTGCCCTTCTTCCTTTGCCAACATGCTTGATACCCGGCTAGACCTCCTTGGGGTGTGTCATGCTTGACCCCCCCTGTTGCTATGGGTCTCAACCCCCTTGGGGTGTGTCATGCTTGACCCCTCTGGCTTGCAAATATGTTTGATATCCAGTAGGCGGCTAGACCCCTTTGCGTCTCGTCATACTCGACTCACCTTGGATGCCATCATGCTTGACCCCCCTGGGATGATGTCATGCATGACCCCCCTTGTGCTTGACCCCTTTGGACGGTGTCATGCATGACCCCCCTTGCATGATGTCATGCTTGACCCCTCTTGTACGAGACCCCCCTTGGACGATGTCATGCATGACCCCCTTGTGCTTGACCCCCTTGGATGGTGTCATGCATGACCCCCCTTGTGCTGTGAGTCCCAACACTTAGTCAAATTTTGGCTTTCTTCACCCCATCATGTCTAGGGGTAATTACCCGCGAGGTAGGTAGGCGACTGGTGGAGCGAAACTTTGGCTAAGTATGATGGGGTGCCCACTTGGGTGGTTGATATTGAAGGGTGTCAACGCTTGACACTTGACCCCTCTTGCGTGACGGGTGGGTGTTTGGTGGGTCAAGTAGTGTGTGTTGAGGTACCTGGTATGAAGCCCAAAATACCATCATTTAGGCCCAGCTTAAACCAATTTAATTAATATGGTTATGTTGTCCTTATAAATCACTACCACTCCTTGAAAATAATCAATGTGGTATTGAGTGATTTTTTAGTGGTAAACAGTTTGATTGATCAAACAACTTGGGATTATCGTCCTTACCTTTTGGACAATTTGGAATTCCGGTTGACTCGACCCCGCTGCTGCTGCACGAGATCGAGGAGGAAAGGGGCAGTGCTACTATTCTTTCCTTCTTCTTTCTTCGCAGCTGTTGTTGCTGCTTCACATGGGAAAAGAATGGGGAAAAGAATTATGGGGGGGGGGTTTGGGGAAATTGGCCGGATGGTTTGCTGGGGAGTGGGGAGGGCCGCTCGGCCCTCGTCCCAATTGAATTATATATATATATATATATATGCATATAGGTGGCTACTTCGGTGCACTCACTTTTTTGGGTGCATTGAGTGCACCCAACTCTAAAAGCGTCCATAATACATCAAATTTTGAATTTTAATTAGTACTCTCAATATAATTAGATGATATGACATAGAATCATAACAAATCAATCCATTACCCTAACCCCTTAACCTTCAATTTTGAATCCCAAACCAAAATCCCAAATTGTAAACCTAAACCCTAACCCTAAATCCCTAAATCCTAAATCCTTCAAATTAAAGTAAATTTTGAATGAATTTTTTTTCAAATTCATGTGCTTCTTGTTCATAATATCATAAGCAACAATTGATACCGTTTTGACATGAATCGCATGGTCAGAATGACAATTATGAGGCGGGTGCATTGAGTGCACCCGAAAAAGTGGGTGCACCGAATACGCCACCATATATATATATATATATATATATATATTTATAATAATAATAGTTATTATTATTATTTTAATCCGTGGTTGCAACCCTTAGTACCTAACCATCAATCCAACTGTCATTTAATATGGTTGAACCTAAAACTAAAATATCGGAGTGTTACATGTTGCATCGAGTGAATACACGCCGAAACATGCCATGGCCAAATTGAGCCAGATCAGAGGAGGGCATTGAACACCTTCTCGTTCCTTGCATTCCACAATCCACAGCCAGGCGACGATCGCAGTAATCGATTGGTTGGGGGTGTTCTCCTGGATTTGGAACAACCACATGAGCACCGAGAGTGAGTCGTGTTGAGGCGCCAAAGATCCAAAGTTTGATTGACGCACCTAGAGGGCGTGAGGGCAATCGAATAGGCAGCGGTTGACATCCTCCACATCTGTCGCACAGATGGAGCAGATAGGAGAAGGGAGCACTTCCTAAACCATAAGTTCCTTTAAGTTGCCAAATCATTCTTAGTAACCCTCTAGATGAAGCATTTGATTTTCGGAGGCAGCGAAAGATTCCAAAGCCATTTCAAGGCTTTGACAGAGCAACAAGGATGGTTAGGGTCCTCAAACCCAAGTCGAGTTCTTTTCACTGTTCTGAAGGTATGGTAGGCGGATTTAACATAGAAAGAACCTGATTGCTTCGGGTGCCACATCCATTTATCCGCTGCATGTTTGAGCCAATCGGGATACGTTTGATAGCCTCCACTTCAGCCATTGTGCACGCTTGATCGATGAGATCAAGGTCTCATTCATTAATATCCTCCATAACCCATTGGAACGCCCATTGTTGTTGCCTTTGTCGTTGATGGAGTCAAAATCCTAGAATACTCGGGATCCAAGGCTCATCCAAAGAGATACTACGACCATTGCCCATATTCTTTATAGCTCCAAGCTTTAGAACCTCCTTCGCCTCACACAAGCTGTACCAGATCCATGAAGGTTTCCTTCCCCTTTTCTGCATTCATAAAACCAGTGTTAGGAAAGTATAAACCTTTTAGCAACTTAATCCAAATTTCATTCTCTCCCGTGAGCAATCTCCGTCCTTGCTTAGCTAACAGAGCAAGATTGAATTGATGGAAATCCTTAAACCCCATGTCACTATCTTGCTTTGCAACCGTATTACCACACCAAAAGAAGG
The DNA here is from genome assembly GCA_946122785.1 of Linum tenue. Taxonomy (NCBI): domain Eukaryota; kingdom Viridiplantae; phylum Streptophyta; class Magnoliopsida; order Malpighiales; family Linaceae; genus Linum; species Linum tenue. The sequence continues at coordinate 44,260,632 of CAMGYJ010000002.1, forward strand.
CTCTCAAGCGAGAGTCCATGGTCTTGGTGGTTCCTTTAGGAAGAAGAAAGCAAGAAATGAGGAAGGTGAAATAGCTTTGGTAGACGGATTTGAGAAGAGTTTCTTTTCCTGCTTGAGATAAAGCAAGAATTTTCCAAGATTGTCTCAATTTTTCCATCCTAGCAATAAGCCCGGAGAACACATCTTTCGGAGATCGACCCCGTTCAATTGGGACACCCAAGTATTTCCCCATCCCCTTAGAAATTGGGATGCCCAGAAATCTACCAATAAGATGTTTTAGATCATCAAGACAATTGTAGCTAAAAGTGATAGCCGAGTTTTTTATTATTTATAATTTGTCACGTCATTTGGCCATATCTCAATCGTCTGTTTGATGAAACCTGCCTCGACCATAAAAGCCTTCCCAAATAAAATTGTATCATCTGCAAAAAGGACATGAGTGAGTCTAGGGCAAGCAGGATTCAAAGAGATGCCAAATGTCTTCCCTTCAGTCACATTCTTAGAGATAAGAAAAGAGAGGGCATTAGTGAGTAGAATGAAGAGAAAGGGTGAAAAGGGATCTCTTTGATGAATTCCTCTAGAAGGGATGAAGAACGGTGAAGGGCGACCATTAAACAACACCGAGAATCTGACTGAGCTGATACACTCTACAACCCAAGCACACCATTGGTTGGAGAAACCCATAGCTATCAGAATCCCATCCAAGCAATCCCATTCAACCATGTCAAAAGCCTTCTTCATGTCAAGCTTTATCATCATTTCCCACTTCCCTCCTTTTGGTTGATTTTTAAAGTGGTGAAGAACTTCATGGACAATAATGATATTGTCTTGGATAGCCCTATCACCCACAATAGCTGACTGCATCTCCAAAACCAATCCAGAGATCCATTCTTTTATCCTCAAAGTCAGCACCTTTGAGAGCACCTTGTATCTGAAATTGCCAGCTTCAATTACTATGTAGAATATAATTAATCTTCCACCAAATTGGACATGGCAGCAGTAGAGATCCCCTGGTCTCTTTGTTTTCCAGAAACTTTGATGATTAAGGTGAAAATTTTATTGCCAAATAGAACGGCAACGTTTCTAAAATGGGCAAAATTGCCCTTCCATAAAATATTGTCCTTCCATAAAATATGGAGAACCAATCAATATGTAAGGTGACAATAATGACATAGAGTGAAGTGAATAATATATTGTGTAAATTAATAAGGTATACAATGTTATTCTCCAAATTTATGAAGCTCATAGTGGGCAACGAGTCGATGTTAAAAAAAAAAAAGTCTTTTTAGCTCAAATATCTCGCATTAAAAGCTTCAGAACTATACAGTGGAGTAACAACGATCGGAACAACGATCGGGAATCATAATAAATATTTTGGCCTCCCTTCCCATGACACCGCTATGAAATGCTTATATTTCGATACAATGAGGAATCCTTGGCGCCTGGCGGCCCACATTTAAAGTTGGAAATTAAAAAATATGTCACGAGCATTAAAAGTGGTGGTCATTAAATCCATATGGACTACACTCAAATATTTGCTATGTCGTGCTTCAGAATCACATCTAGATTATGTCGTAATATGAATAGCAAACTCTCTCGCTTTTGGTGGGCTGATCACAAAAAAGACAATGATATACAATGGTTATCTTGGCCATAATTGCGTATTAGTTAATTTAAAGGCGGTTGGACTTCTTTTACTTCAATATATTTAACATAGCTTTTTAGTCAAACACGCTTTTAGAATTTTATTAGAACCTGAGAATACATTGGCCAAAACTTACAGGGTCAGATACCACCTGAATGACCACTTTCTTATGGCTAGAGCTGGTAATCGCCCATCTTATGCTTGGCGAGGTATCTTAGAAAGTATAGACTTGTTGAGAAAAGGTCTTAGATGACAAGTTAGATCTGGTTGAAGGATCTACATACTACTAGATCTTTGGCTACCAACAGATCCTCTCTCCAAGGTACTCGTAGCCGACATGGTTTTCATATTTTGACTTATATGGAAAGGATGATAAAAAGCCACCTATGATTTCACATTATTCCAAGCACTAATGTTATTTTGTCAACTTACAGCTAAGATAAATGTAGGACAATGGAGGGACAGAAGGCTCAAAAGAAGAAAGGAAGACAATCCTTGTCAGGAAATAATCTATTTAACCAAGGTACTCAGAGGAACAACTAGAATGTCACATGCTCATTAATGACATCATAGTTTGCTTCGATGGGGCTATGCAGTCCAACCAAGGAAGTGCCATCAATTTGTAGGCCTGTTAGGTGATGGGTCCATACTAATTGCTTTTAGTAAATTTTATGATGGCATCTCATAGCTTATGTTGTGAAACTACTTGTTTTACGAGATGCTATGAAATGGTGTCTAATGTACAATTTTTTGGTTGTTGCATTTTGTGGTGACTAGCAATTGACCATCTATCATGTCTTGAAGAAATCTTTCTTCGTTTTCTTCTTTTGAGTATGTATCATATCATTTTGCTCTTCAGAGCTCTAATAGAGTGATCACTATAAACTACTACTCCTAACACAAGCCAAGTGAACCAATGAAACGGTTGCAGTACAGTGACAAAAAATTCTAATTACCGAATTCATAGGAATGTAAATGTACCAATACTCAACTTCAATTTATTATCTAGCCGATTTAGGTTCAAAAATGATTACTTCAAACAACTAAAAAGTAACAACGCAATGATTAAATTTGACTAAGTTTCAGATTGAGAAAGGTCACTAGAGTATCGATTCCCCCTAGTCACTTCCCCGATAAATGATTCTCTAATTCATTTCACTTTTTTTGATAATGCGAAGAGTCCTTAACAAGCCTTGAATCTTGATTGAAAAAATCAAATCCCTCTTGATTAGACTGCTTAGAGGGACTGTATCATCAACTAAGACAATCTACCAAGGCAATTGAACTAGATTCCCTCTATTGGATTCACACCCAATACAAAACAATGGATCAACTCATTCTCGTACAGTCAATACCCTACTTCTAATCGATGTTCACTCTATCAACCGTATCATATATTCTCTCTTCTAGGTCAAAGCATAAATTATTAAAACTTGTTCATGATTCAAACAATTCAATGAAACATGCATTAACTAGATATAAACGTTTAGTTCAACGAAACAGAGTATCATATAATAATTATTTCAAAAAATCATGAACAAGGTTCCTCACACCCAACCAAGGAGGGAGTTCGCTCCATAGAGAGAAGAAAAGACATAGGAAAGGAAGAACAACATAATGATGGTGGAAAATATCTTGTGATCTTCAATCTCCTCTTCTACGCTTGTTACTCGAGCTTTGCTCCAAGAACTCTCTAGGTTGCACTCTCTCTAGGGTTCGTCTCTCTCTTTGGAAAATTTGTAGACATCTATTTATATCCGACAATGGCAAAGTCGTTGTCAGAAGTCACGGTCATGACTTTGGGATTTCTGGCCGGAACTTTAAAAGATGAACCGTCTCAAATAGTCGCTTATGATAAGTCATGGTCATGACAACTGGGAAAGACACAGTCATGATTTTTTATCAGAGCCTCTGGAAGTATGCCACGAACATATTGAGGGGTTTCACGATCGTGACTTCTGTGTTTGGTCCCTTTTTAGTCTACAAATGCCTAAAAAACTCGCTCTCAAGCCTTCTCCACAGGCTAGGACCTGAAACATGGCAAAATGATACAACCTAGCATATAATCGGCTAACAAGAGGGTGTTCCCAAGGTAAATGGTTAAGAAACGGGCACAAGCAAGAGTTTGGTTTAGTGAAACCTGCTAGCATTGGTCTGCAATTTTGAGGTTCCAGTTTTGAATCCCTTAAGTAACACCTAATTATAAAACAAACATATATCGCCCTATTTTAAAAAAATGCTCAAGAAACAATCAAGAATCGACGGTCAAAATATGTATGAATAAGCACATATCATAATAAATAAGTAGTAATAACAAAAATATAATAAGAAGTTGTTGGTTCTAAAGACAGAAAATATTCATTTATGAAATTGTCAGAACTTAGGAATGATTCTCATCCCAAAAAAAAAAAAACACATACCACTAGGTTTGTTGCCAACCATTCCTCGGTTTATTTTTACAATTATCAATCATTTCAAATAATAATTAATTTATAATCATATACCGATTTCTATCGATGATGTGAAAAAATTACAAATTAGAAGTAACGTGTTAACACAATGTTGACACCTAAAATTAATTTAGCCGGATTAAATGCCGCATTAATTAGTCTTGGCATTTAATTCGATATGGCGGGTAAAAACGGTGTCGTTGAGAGTCGAGCGGCATCGCGGAGATTTAAAACGATACAGCGAAACAAAAAACGGTACCGTAAGGAAGCTCAGCGGTACCGCGACACTGGAAACGACACTGTTTACCGGAAAATAAGAGGTGGGCCGCGCGTTTAGTAGTGGTGTTTGAAAAGGAGTTTTTTTTAATTAATTATTATTTTTATTCCTTGTCGAAGGGGAGAAGCGATACCGCATGGAGACAAGCGGCATCGCGGAGAATTAAAACGGCACCGCGGATTAGAAAACGATGCCGCGAGAGGCCTTGATAAACGACACCGTTTAATAAAAAAACCAGACCACAGCGGGTAGGATTTTGGTGAGGGCCGCCGAGCAAGCCCAACGGCACCGCAAGACGAGAAAAACGATACCGTTTGGTAGAGAACAATGTCGCGGAATGAAAAACGACATTGTTTGATGGGACCGGGACGGAGCAATTCAAGGTTGGCATCGATTGGTGAAAAGCGATGCCGCGGAAAGATAAAACGGTGTCGAGGGATGAGAATTTGACCGCGTGACAATAATGAGCCGGTTTAATTAATTAATCTTTTTAATAATTATTTTAGACGGTGTTGTTTAGATAAAAACGAGGTTGTGGGAGGTATCAACGACACCGCGGTATCATAAACGATATCGTTTGATTAAAAACGATATCGCAGTGGTTAAGAGCTCGGCCAAGGGTGGCCCGCTAAGTCTAACACCACTGTTATCCCAAAGCAACATCGTCATTGTAGCTTTGTTCCACGTGAGATTCACGCAGAATCAAAATCGAGGCGGTTGAGACACGTGGGAGTTCACGACGGAGCAGTTGAGGACGCGGTTTCATGGAGCGTGAAGGCTACGAAGATGTTTTTCGAATAAGAGCAGCGAAGCAAGGAGAGAGAAAGAGGAGAACGAAATCAACACAGATAATGACGTGATAGTCTCAATCTTGTCATATAATTAATATAATTAACAAAATTTATCTTATAAGTTTTGCAATTAATATAATAAAGTTGTGTATTCGAATCTAATGATTATTTATATACTTGTTTATTTTTAATCGATATTGAATTAAAAAAAATTAATAAAAAGTAACGTGAAAATTAAGGCTGACGTAGATATTTAAGAATTAAAATAAATTAATATGATGAAGTCTAATTTGAGAAAGTGGTAATGATGATTTGTTGGTGGGGATGAAGGCCGGCAGACTTGGCTACATGCCAACCACAATACTAATGATATATGTAAACCTTGTGACCAATGACCATTGTGAGTTGTGATTTGTGACGCGAAGTTAAACTATATGTTAATACAAAAATAATCCAAATCCCAAATCTCTCCCTTGTTAAACATGTGATAGTATGGGATGGTGATAGGCGATGGGAAACACAATAACCCTTACTCATTTAGTTTTATTGTAGGGATATACAATACTGTCCAAGTTAATGGGGTTATAACTGATCTATCATAGTGCTAAATAAATTTGATTAAATCAGTTCAACCCCCACAATTAATGTCATATATTTTACTGCCTGTCAATTCCCTGCCGCTCGAGAATATACCCAACTGTAACTTGAGCTTGGGTTTGTACGTCTATTTTTGGAACTATGCTTATTGACGGAGCTAGAAATTCGAGTAAGGGATATAAAAATCAATCTATATTATTCTTATAAAAAATCGTACCTTATTTATAAAAACAGCTAATAAAAGATGTTTTCATAAACAAGCAAACAAACACAATATGTTTATTTATTATGAAAGTAGAGTAAACTCAGTTTGTTGTTTGTATTGTTAAGTAAGTTTCATTCAATAAGCAATCATTCATGAATTAATTTTCTATTCGATTTCGAAATTTATTATTAACTAAAAGTTATTTTTTATATTTGCAATTACAAGTTTACAACAGGTAGAATCAAAACTAGCTTCAAAATTAATAGACTAATATATTTCACCATCAAGGGAGAGTTTCAAATATAATATATGGTGCAAGTATCACAATAAATTAAGTTGTAGCTCATCGGTAAACTGTTCTCGTATTAATTTATAATTTTTATGTTTGAATATATACTAGATAAATACCCGGAGTTGATAATTTCCCCGCAAAATATCAGGGTGTCAAGTTTCCTTTAGACTGAAGACATTACCACAAACACTCGATTAAATCATATGAAAAAACACTACTAGATTATCAATAGACCGGAAAAATCCATTAAAAGATTACCAGTAGACCTTATTACCACTATACTGAAAAGATTAGCACTACTAGACCGAAAATTACCACCAAACTAAGAAAAACATTAAGGGGTCGTTTGGATGGGTTTATTGTCAATGTGGTATTTGTAGAGTCAAATAACTCAAGATTACACTAGTAGACCATATCACCACTCCGCCACAAAATCATTAAAAGATTATTAGTATACCAGATTATCACCACCGAAAAGGTTACCACTAAGGTTCTTTTCGGGAGGGCGACAAAGTGGTAGACGAAATGAGATGTCTTCTGTGGGTGGGTGGTGGAGAAAGGATTAGAAGGTTAGAGTAATCACATGTGATATATTTTTCTCATTTTTTAAATGCCTCTAATGCAATTTTTGTCATTACTCGGGATTACTCGGGACTGGAATATCTGGGTGAGGGGTTGCCTTGTCAGACGTTTCCTTTGTTCAAAAAGTTATTGGCCTTGATCAATCAACCAATCGTGTTTATGGCGGTGGTTGCCATCCTTTGGCGGATCTGGCGGTCTCGTAATTGGGTGGTGTTTGAAGGGAAGCAGTTTGGGGTCCAGGTGTTGATGCGTCAGTTTGTTCAGCAGTATGAGGAATGGGTTCGGTTGCCTGCCCGCTCCATCTCGCAGGTCCCTCCCACTAGCCCAAGTCTGTCGAACACTGATGGTGACCCTCTTATGATCTGTCGGTGGGACGGGGCCACTAGGAGGGGGTCTCATTCGGCTGGTGGAATGGTTCTTGTGTATCCTGCAGGGGGGATCAGTTTGGGTGCGGGAGTGCAATTCTCGATTATTGATGACCCGATGGTAGTGGAGCTGTTGGTGCTTAGGGAGGCTGTGCTTTGGTGTCGCGGGTTAGGACTTACTGATGTTAGGTTTGAAGGCGACGCCAAAGTCATTATTGATAAGCTCAATCGGGGGGGGGGGGGCTTGGAGATAACATGATGGGTGCTGTTCTTGAAGAAATTTATAACTGTCTCCATGCCCAGTCGGGTTATAGTATACGGTTCGTAGGTCGGCGTAGTAATAGGGTAGCCCATATAGTGGCTAGAGAAGCCCTTTCTTTGTACCCAACCATGAGCCGCTCCTTTGATTTTCAGACCTGGCTGAACTCCAGGGTGTAACTGTCTATTTTGTGAATCAATATAAGATTATCTTTTGTAAAAAAAAAGAGAGAGAATGAAATGGAGAAAAGATACATGGATTGTCTTGTTGCAAACCCGTGAAGGAGTTTGCACGATAAGTCAGCAACTCGTTCCTGACACCAGGAGCGGACACAAGTGGTGAGGAAGTGTGTCGGCCAACACATCCTAGTCTAAAATATTTGTAAGAGATCAATGGTTCGTCAGTACAAAAACTTAAAATTCGGATCCTCCGACGTAACTCCAATAATTGTAACCGACACACTTTTATTATGCTATAAAAAATTTAGCGTAAAAAATTACTAAATACTCATCGACCGACACACATGTTCAAAAATCCTGGATCCCTCACTATCTGACAGCCCTAATATGAATTGGCTCCGTCCAATGAAGTCAAAAGCGCGATTCTACCTATAAGCGGTTGGGTGACCTAGAAGCGTAAAACCATAAGCTTTTAAGTTTTAAAACGTAGATTTTGACTACATTTGTAAAGGAAAATCACGATTCTACTTAAAAGCGTTTTGGTGACCCAAAATGGTAAAAGCGTAACCTTTTAAATTTTAAAACGCGATTTTGACTGCATTGGCTCCGCCTATCAACTAGTTATAGGTTCCCTTTCGTGATCACTATTTAATGTTCCAGAAATATTTGACATGTCTCCACTTATAATTGCGCGTACTGTATTTCTTTCTTTCCTTCATTCCTTTTTTCTGTCAAGTTCTTGTAGACTAATTGTTTTGGTATGAGATCTTATGTTTCCAGATGGTTTGTAGATCAACTTTGAGATTATGTGTTTGAATTTGCCTGATTCTTCACTTGTATTAATTTGATCTCTTCGTTATATAGTTTTGGGCTAATACCACTATAACGCCCGAACTATCCGGAAAATGCTACTTGTGTCCTATTGTTTCCAATATTTCATTCATGTCCTGAACTATGATACTTTGTGTCATTTGTATTATGTTAATTTCGTTGACCGTTAAAGATAACGGTTGACCTAACCGTCAACGCGAAATTGACTTTTGTTGACGTGACAAAAAATGTGGCTGCCACATAGATGCCACGTCACTGATCTCATATTTTTTTAATTCAAATTAAATAAAAATTGAGTTAAAATTAAAAAAAAACTGTAAATTCAATTATATTATTAAGCCAAATTTTTAAAACAAAATAATTAAAAATCCCATTATTCTTCTTCCTAGCGATTCACCCTCTCTTTCTCTAAAAAATCTCCACGACGATTCCGATTTCCAAGCAATGAAGCCGCCACATCATCTCCTTCTTCCCCCAATCCGACCCGGCAATGAAGACGATTATGATTTCCATTTTCCAAGCAATGAAGCCGCCGCATCATCTCCTAACTTCCCCCAATCGACCCGGCAATGAAGACGATTCCGATTTCCTAGTTCTCATCAATGGCGAGATTCAGGGTCTCCCAGCTCCACTTTAATGGCAGATCTGACTATGTTGCAGTCGTACTCCAGCGACAATCTCCGATTTCTTCGTTAGATGGACTCTTTTATTTGCCCACCGCCTCCAAATCTGAAGTCGATTTGCTTCCCATCATTCTCAGCAGATCACCTACAAGGCCACCTTCGAGACCGAGAGCCACCTATGCTTCCTTTGCCGCATTTGAAAAGCCAACTAAAAATGGAGTGGCTGTAATCTCAGTCGGACCCTAGCCAAATTCTCAAACCCCAAAAGGAGTCGAAGATTGATAATGAAAAGAATCAAGAGGAATCCCCTCGAATTTCTAGGGCACATAAAGGAAAAGAGAGACGGATCGATTGATGCATAGAGAATAGGAGGAATCGGAGGGGCAGAATCATCAAGATTCAACAGTGGTCAATCCTTAAAGCGCTCGATCCCTTAAGATCCTGGTGTAGAGAGCCCATCTGTTCGCCGACATTCTCCTCTCCTGCAGTGGTGAAAGATTGCGGCATATCTTCAGCGACGAAGACAACTCTCACCGCCGTCTGAAATCGGAAGACTAGCTCCCCTGCCTCCACCGTCGTAGTCGCAGTCGAAGAGCAGGCATTTTGATTGGTGCTTTGATTCACCATTCCGCGATGTGAATTCCAGATTTGCGATGTAGCAATGGGTTCCTCGCAAATCCCGACCGATTTGCAATGTGTTCTTCGCTAATCCGACGAATCTGGGTCTTGCGCTCTGCGGCGAAGGAAGAACGACGTCAAGCTCGCTGGTTCTGTTCCGCAACCGTGGCGTAGGTGGATCATTGTGAATGGTGGTGAACAGGAAGGGTGAACCGGGGAGAAAGGATTAAGGGTGAATGGTGGAGATGAAACGTTTTTATTTTTATTTTCATTATTTTTTATTTTAATTTTTTTATTAAATAAATTAAAATTCCATGTCATGTTCCACATCAATGCTGACTGGACTTTCTGTTAAAAACTAACGGTCAAAATGAGTCAACTTTAACAGAAAAATAGTTCAGGACATGAATGGAATATTGGAAACAATAGGACACAAGTGACATTTTTGGGATAGTTCTGGTGTTGTAGTGGTATTAGCCCTATAGCTTTTTACAAAATATAATCTTATATTGATTAGAAAGAGATCGAACAAATTACAATCTGGTATACAACGAGGAGTGGAAATCAAAAGAGCCATATGTAGTCGGATACAAAAGAGCGTATAATAAACGCATGCATTCACAACTATTAATTATATTTCAATGTATTTTGATGAATCAAAATCATCCATTTATTATTTTTATTAAATTAATCTTGTGGTTTGAATTTAAAAGAATTAAGATTTCGAACATACTCATTAAAATTTAGAAAATATAATATAATATCATATCTCAAATTCTAATTAATTCAGGTTTCGTCCCTCTGATTACATCGAGTACATCCAAGTTATTAAAATATGTAGTCCATCTTTGAAAACCAGTAGCTTTTCAAAACTTATTAACATCATATCTATTGAGAATTAAACCATAATCAGCTTTCCGGTATCTATCCTACTTCTGGCCAATATGTTGCCCTATGTATCGTCTTTTTTCACCTATCCATCAATGGACAACTCCAAAGCATGAATTTCGACCACAAGTTGTTTATATAAGCATTTCACATCATGTTAAATTCAATTTTGAGAGTTGAGAGTTTGCAATAGTGATGGAGATTCACCGCCTTCTAGCTTTATCTTGGCAGGTCTTTATAAAGCACATTTATTAAGAGACTAAGTTTTAGATAACTATCTAATCTCTTGGGAGTACTCTTTATCTATTGGAGATGTTCAATTTTGTGAGTTTGCGATAGTGATGGAGATTTCGCCTTCTAGCTTTATCTTGACAGGTCTTCATAGAGCACATTTACTAAAAGGCTAATATTTTAGATGACTATCTAGTCTTTTTGGAGTATCTATTAATTGGAGATGTTTAAGTGTGTTAATTAATACATAAAGGTTGAGACGATGTTAAAGCGTTCAGTTTTCTGATAATTTGTCAAAAAAATTGTGACTTATATTCATTTCCTAATTATTTCTTGATAACCACCTCTTATGTATAAAAAAAAAAAACTACAAATCTTATTAAGCATCAAAATCCTATACCATTTCAATGCTATCTAGAAGCAATATACAACTTGAAAAATACCATACCAAAGAATCTTCCAATTTAGTGTCCACATATGATATGGCTATGAAGGATCTAACCAAAGTCCAAAAGTAATGTCAAAATTGGCTGCTTAACCTATGTGCTGTCTTGGCGCCATCCTCATATCTCCAATTCTCCTTCTATATAAATGCACCCACTTCACACATAAACACTACATACACTATCCAAAACCAAACAAAGAAGAAGAAGAATTATTCTCCATGAAAATGATGAAGCTTGAAGTGAAAACAATCTCCAAACAAACCATAAAACCATCGTCCCCAACTCCTCCCCATCTCAAAACCTTCCACCTCTCCCTCCTCGACCAACTCCTCCCTCCTCCTTACGCTCCACTCATCCTCTTCTACCCAAACTACCAAGGCGGCGTTGTTTCGAGCTCCCGGCTCGACGCCCTCAAATCCTCCTTGTCCGAAACCCTGACCCGTTTCTACCCGCTGGCCGGAACCCTCTCTCCGGACGATCTCGCCATCGACTGCGATGATCGAGGGGCCAATTTCGTCGAGGCCCGGGCGGATTGCACCATGAATCGGTTCCTCACCCAACCGGATCTTCTATCGCTACCGAAGCTCCTCCCGGTCGACCCAGTTGGGCCGATCGTCGAACCGAGACACGTGTCGAATGTTCAGGTTACGGAGTTCGCCTGCGGCGGGATTGCCATCGGAATTTGCATCTCCCACAAGATCCTCGACGGCGTCGCGCTCGGCACTTTCCTCAAGGCGTGGACCGCAACGGCTGCCGGGGGTGAAGAGGAGAAAGAAACGAATAGCGCGCTGAATCCCAATTTCATCGCCGGGACTCTGTTTCCGGCGGGAGGCTCCCACTGGCTCCGGGACGCTTCGATGCCGATGTGGGGATCGTTCTTCAAGACGGGGAAATGCGTGACCCGGAGAATCGTCTTCGATTCGGCGGCGATCCGGTCTCTCAAGGCCCGAATAATCTCTCCGGCGGGGACTCGGGTCGAGATCGTTTCCGCTCTCCTCTGGAAATCGATCATGGAGGCTTCCGAAAGGGTGACCGGAACCCAGAAACCGTCTCTCCTTACCCACCTAGTCAACCTCCGGAAGCGGGTCGAGCCGCCTCTCTCCGAAAATTCCCTCGGGAATCTCCTCTGGATCTCGTCGGCAAAACACGATCCGAAAACAGAGCACCCTTCCAAGCCCTCGGATCTTGGTGAATTGGCGGGGAAAGTGAGGGAATCAATTTCCAAAATTGACGATGGGTTCGTGGGGAGGCTGAGGGGGAAAGGGAGTGAGTCGGCGATGGCGGAGACGTTTGATGAGATTGTGGAGATGAAGATGAAAAAGGAGGGAGCGGATTTTGTGGGGTTTTCGAGCTGGTGCAGGATGGGGTTTTACGGGTCGGATTTTGGGTGGGGCAAGCCGATTTGGGTGAGCAGCTACGGGGTGGGAGGTTCGGTGTTCATGAATCTGGTGATTCTGGCGGATACGCCGTGTGGAGAAGGAGTCGAGGCGTGGGTGACGATGGACGAGGATGAGATGGCGGTGGTGGCGGGAAATGAAGAGATGACGAAATTTGCTAAGTTTGATCCCAGTCCATTGGTATTTGATTAGTGATTATTGTTAAGAAAATTACTTCGAGAAGTTGAAATGCAGCAAATGTAGGGTAAGATCTTGGGGGTAATTGTCAGACACTCAAGACTGTGTGTTCGCTGTAGAATGTAGATAGTAATGTAAAGAAGTTTTCAGAGTTTTCGGGTTGGTTTGCGGGCTGGGTAGGTCAGGCAGGGACGGAGCCAGGATTTGAAAGTAGGGGGGCCGACGAATTTTTTTTTCCTTTGAATACCGACATTTTTTTCCCATGACATCATGAATAAACGAAATTAAGTTGACGAATTTTTTCTATAAATTTCCACAAATAATCGACGATTTATCTACAAAAAATAATAGGTGATTAATAATTCATAGATAAGATTTCACCTTTTTTTGCAATCAAAATACAATTATGGTCATGCAATAAAATCAAAAATTAAAATCAATTTAGCATGACCTTCTGTAAATTCATGAGAAAATATTTCAATAATTTTGAGAAAGCTAAAAAGCAATCACTTATTTGAAATTTATTCAAACCACGACAGTTTACTACCAAAAAAAAAATAACGATTACATAATATATGGATTAGATCAAACATTTTCTTGCATCAAATGTAATTAACTTTATCATAATGATGAGGGGTTTACTTGCAAAATTAAAGTAATAACAACGAGAGGTGTATGGAGGAAGTGAATATAAGGTGGAAGTGAAGTTGATATCAGAGGAGTAAAAATTAGTCCATCTAGGTTTTCTTGCAAAATTAAAGTATTAATAACAATGAGAGGTGTATGGAGGAAGTGAATATAATGATTAATGAGGAAGTGAGGTTGATATCAGAGAAGGAGTAAAAAATTAGTACATCTACATGGATTGAACTCTGGTCAATTTATAATTTATAATACACTAAAAGCAGCCAACATCTCAACCATCTGAGCTACTCGCCAATTATGTAACACATTCAGTATTCTTATGATTTTAAAGTTTTAGGGGGGGCCATGGCCCCCCCTAGCAGCAAGCTGGCTCCGTCCCTGAGGTCAGGCTGACACGCAAAAATGATGTGGCGGGGCGGATCATGAGTTTTTAGGGTTAAATTAAACTGATTAGAACTTTTCGTTTATCATATCATTACTTAATTTACGTTGTTAATGACTTTTGATGGGGACTAACGGTCACTGATCAAACTTGAACGGTGTAATTAATTTGAATAACTATGAATAAAATAAATTAATTTTAGTGACCAACGCGAACTTTTATAGTAATTTTAGTGATCAAATTTTCAATTTACTCGTTTTGAAAGCGTCATTTCTTAGGGTTTCCTACCTTGGGCTTTGATCCATTGTTTGGTTCAGGTTTCTTGTCGTGGCCTTGGTCCAAGAGATGGGCCAAACATTAGGATGTATAGGTTTTCCATCCCACGTACCCAGTTGGCCAGCCAGAAGGCCCACGGGTAAAAATCAACTTCCTACCTTCTCTGTTGCATAATTGGCTTCTCCACGCACGTAGGTAAAATCTTTTGAGTAGAGATGGCAATTAGAACCGGCAAATTACTACCCGATCCGTTGACCCGACTCGAAATCGCCCGAAAATTAGAATTTTTGTAACTCGAAATCCGAATGACCTGAACTCGATAACCCGTAATTTTTTGGATCAGGTTGAGTGGGTTAATGGGTCGACCCATTAGACTCGTTCCATTTAATATATTACTCTCAAAATATTATAAAATTACTCATAAATTGGTGAGATGTTTAAAAAAACACAAGGATTTGAATGACATGTTTGGAGTTTAAGGATAATCAAATATCATGTGTTTCTTGTAGTAGTATTACTCTTGTGATTGTTTTTTGACGATTTGCGCAATTTATATTTCATTTCATTAATGTGGGAGGATTTGAGAATATGTTAATTGACATGTGTTAGGTAAACTATTGTCATGCATATGTGAAAATTTGTGTTCTTTAAGAAAATATGAAGCATGTTTGATATTGTTTATGAGAACGCTCATAACCCAAAATGACTTGTAACCCGACCCAAAACCGAATGGGTTGGGTCAATATTTGACCCGAAATAAGCCAACCAAACATGACCCGACCCGTAACCAAAGTTCTCAACTCGAAATTACCCAACCCGACCCGATTGCCAAGTCTAATGGCAATCAAGCCCCAACTGCAGGTATCCGACCGCCACAGAAAATGGAGCGGAGAGGGATTGGTATCTCAATATCTATACTAGCGTGGCCCCCGGTCAGTTGGTCGGAGGAAGGTGAGGTATGAATTTGAGAATGTAATGGGGTGTTAGCTTATTGTTGTATTTTTTTTGGAAAACACGTGATAAAGATAGTGAATTTTAGCAGAAAAGAGGCATGGATGATGCAACGAATCAAAAATCAGCCTTATGAACCAAGTTCAGGTACCTGTTACCTTGTGAAATCGTATTATTTTTGGTAATCTGATGAAATGGAGTAAGTTTTATAGAAACCAAATCCCAGGAAACCGAATAAAAAATCGCTTATCCCACCGGTCTTCGGGAAATGAACATCTCGCAATCGTTGGTAGCTTTTACTCGGCCGTTGGCCGATTAATTTTCTTTATAAAACTTTCATCTTGTCGTCACTGTGCTTTCTGGTTTTTTCCAGGCCATGATAAAATTTAAAGAAATCAAGAACGAACAACAAATTTGGGATATGACCCACCTTTCATGTATCCCTAGAAAATAGTGGTAAATACAGACTCACCTGCCGAACTGGTTTCCATGTCGATTTGAGACTGCCACGACTCCTTGAATTCAAACGATTCACATTCATGCGCCATACTGTTCCCTTCTTATGAAGAATAATACTAGGGAACTAAAAATGAACATTTGCTTGTTATTGCCTGCTTCTTAGATTAATTAGCCTTCCTAATACTTGGTTCAAAACTCCGAGAGCTTGGGTTATCTTCTAATTATCCTGTAGAAATCAGGACAGAACAACATTCATACACGTTTAAACCAACCAATGGACGGTTCCAGCAAATGAAGTTTTTTGTATTTCTGGCACAATTAAATCGACCGATTTGATACATTAAGTATTGGTATAACCTATAGCACTTTCCAGGGTGGGCGCTCCCTGCTCACCCTGCACGTTGATTCGCTTGCACTCTGCTACAAAAGAAACTCAAAAAGTTTTACATGTGGTTTGCAAATGAAAATCAGTTTATGCAAAGTTACTAAGCATATATGTTCCATCCTGATCTCCTTTATCATGCTACTAAACAAATTGCAGTACCCAAACCCATTTCGCTTAATATGACTCCAATATGCTTTGTTGTCTTCTTTACTGCAGCAAGTTCTTCAATGGGACACCTACACCATGAAAAGGATATGGTGCACTTATCGACAACCTGAAACCTTGTAAAAACCAGTACCATCCCTCAAACCATCGATCCCTTTCATTCCAACACCCAAAGAATCACTTTGACCTACACCATGAAAAGGATAATGCTACACTTACAGACACTTTGAAATGTGAAACCTACATTGGTAATCACAGACCAATTAAGCAAGAGAAAAGCCCTGAGAAAGAGCCAATTAATTGGACAAATCTTATTATAAAAAGCTTATTGTTTGAATCCAATAAATCTAATTAATTAGTTCATTGGATACACGATTGACTCTGTATATTTGCTAATTTGCATGGATTTTGAATGTCAAAACACGGTTAACTCTTCATAAACCTTTCCTCTAGTTAGTTAAAACATGAACTTTTAGAATGTAAATCGGGGAATATTGTTACCTTTTCATTTTGCAGTGAGTATCTTATTCCTTGAACCAGAAGTTTTTACTCTCTTCCATTACTTATACTTCTGCAATCTCACAATGAAGAGGCACCAACAACATATCCATGCAAATTAGCAAAATTTCACATTTTAGAGGCAATGTGGAGTCTTTAAAGCATCTTCTATTCGAATGCGGTTGGGTGGCTCGAAATTGGAATCAAAATCCATTAGGCAAGTTCTTCGCTATGGTTGATGGTTTATCTTATAAAAGCTTAGTTTGGCCCTGCTGTAGCATTTGCAGAAGCGGCTTCTGGCTGGAGCTTTTAGATAAGTACTTTTCAAAAAAAGCAGTTTAGTGTTTGGCTGTAAAACTATTAGAAGTGCTTTTTAATATGAGCGGTTGTGTAAAATGACTATAAAGGACTTATAATATAAAATATAAATAAAATTCTAAACAATAAAAAGTAGTAAAAATGGATCTTGTTAGATTTCTTTTATATTAAATAATATGATTTTATAATTTATTTTATTTTTAAAATAATATAAATGAAGAAAAATTATATTTTCTGAAATAAAATTAAAATATGGTAAGGATAATCTTGTATTTTCAAAACAGCTTTTCGCAGAATCTCCAAATCGGAGCTTATGCTTTTATGTTATACAAAAGCGCTTTTCGGCTTTTCAAAAGCCGAGCTTTTAGAGGTGTTTGGCCCTGCTTCAGCTTTTGAAGCCGAAAAGCACTTCTAAAAGCCAGGCCAAACATAGGCAAAGAGTGGTTTCTGAAAATTTTTAAAGAAGCCTCTGAGGTAGGCTGTGGGTGAATCTATTCACTATTTTGGCACTTCTGGGAAGATAGGAACACTATCCTCCACAACAATCCTATGATGCATGAGTGGGAGGTATTTTCAAAAGCGGACATCTTCATTCATGATTTTCTTGAGGTTCAAGGGAGAGACAACGATAGCAAAAGGAAGAAGGATCGCAGGCAGTGCCATTGGAAGAAACCTCCTATGGGAATCCTGAAATTGAACTCTGGCACTAGTAATAAAAGTAAAGGTGAAAGAGATTTGGGTTTCATTGTACGTGATTGGAATGGTGATCTTCTGTTAGCAGGATCAAAGGTTGAAGATGAGAAATGGACTTCAAATGTAGCAGAAGCAAGGGCTTGTTTGGCCTAAAGTAGCAGCTGAGATGCAGCTGTGCCCTTTAATCAGTGAAGCAGACTGTAGGAGGATCATAGACATTATCAAGATGAACATGTAGGGTAGAACTGAAGTCTTTAGTATATATGACGACATAAGGTGATGTGCAGCTGAAGTGGAGGTTTGGGAATGGTATTTTGACTATAGAGAGTCAAACAATGTAGCACATTTGTTAGCTCACTTATTTCCTCCTTCCCGGTCTGTTATCTTTAATTTGATGAATGTCCCTATTTTGTTAGCTCGTGTAATTGCTACTGAAGCAAGTACTGAGATCCGTAAGAAAAGTTTCATCTGTTCAATTCTCAAAAAACTTTGCAACCAAGGAATATTACATAAACACATACATTCTAGATGCAAACTTAGCAGATAGAGTCCAGTACCACAACGATAAATAAGAACAAAATGTCCAAATGAACTAAAGATTAGTGGCAACAAAGGGTCTTGGCCACAAATAAGCTCATGTGCGTAAGCCAAGTGAATATAATGTTGGTTTCTTAGATTTATCGCCCATACCTAGATTGAGAGGAACAAAAATTTGGGCTTCCTATACCTTCTAAATGATATAATGCAATGCAATAAGAGAAGTGAAGTTCTTGAGGCTTTCATAGATTGAGTACTGATTCACACACCTAGCCAATGCATAAATTGCCTTTCCTTGGTGGCTCAACCCTCTTGTTGATAGAATTCCTCCTCGTCGTCTTCTTCGGTGTCGTTGACGAAGTTATTTCCCGTGGGGGACGGCGGGTGCAGAGGTACCAAACGATGATCAAGATGGCTATGAGGGTATGGGCGCCGATGGCGACCCGGAACCCGACCCGCAAGGGCGCATCGGGCTCTCCTAACAATGAAGAAGCAGAGGAAGGCGGATCTGTTTCCGCCATGGGAGCTAGCCAGAGAAAGATAGAAGGAGAAGGATGGATAAAAAAAATTGTATGTTTGTGGAACGATGCTCGTTCAATATTCAAGGCTCATGGCGCCATTACTCCCGTGGAGACAGACAGAGAATTAATTTTTTTGCCAAATATACCCCTCCGGAAAACAATCTGGAGGCAGGATTTATGAAATGGGATCCCGTTTTTTCCTTGCTGCTATTATAGTATGTGTAGATTCATCCCGTATCAAAGTGTGGATTGGACAGGTAATATTCGGACGGGTACTGGACGAGTCAACTCACTCTTGCATGTAATTTTGACAAAATGCATGTACAATTTTGCTTTTTACGATAAAACGAATAGAAAATAGTTTATTAATGAAAAATAGTGATAATAGAATGGGCAAGATAACTGACTCGAACTAGTTGAAAAATCAAGCCTAACTAGTTGAAGAAAAGTCAAAATAGAATAAATATTGTAAAAAATTGATATAAAATAGGTCAAAAAACGGGGTGAGACAGGACAGGGCAGGTATGAAATAGATACTAATGACCCGCACCACACTTCTGCGGGTCGAGTAATATCCGTCTCATCGCGAGTCAAGTAATACCCGCGGGGCGGGTTGAAATTGCCAACCACCGACCCACTCAACACGAGAAATCTCTGTATTGATTGGGTATGAGAAGGGTATGGATAAAAATCATAAAAAGTTTGATGAAAATAAGGCTAGTACGATTTTAGACTCATCATCCTATACTCATATCCATAACCGCCCCACAAAAAATCATTTGGATTGAACATTTCCAAAATGCGACAATTTGGATCAAATTTCTCATTTTAGAAAATGAGATAATTATATGAGATATTTGTACAAAATTGTCTTGTTTGATTGTTATTTGATATGAGACAATTTGAATGCAGCATTTTCTGAAAATACAATTTTCCCCTTATTATTTTACCCTAGTTCTCCATCTTCCTCACTTAGTAGTGGGGAGCTCTGATGAGAAGTGAAAAGTGGAAGCAGGCGTTTTGCAGAGAGGAGAGGAAGAAACATTTCGGTGGAGCACTAGGCTAAGGGTGGAGCAAAGCGTAGCAAGAGGAATGACATATCTCCACATGAACACTACCACCAAGGCGACAGTTAGTACTTAGCACTTAGCAGCGTGCGGAATACCACGACAAGAAGGTATCCATGAATAGAGTTGTTTAGACAGAGTGGTTACCGCGTTAATCATTTTAATCGACAATATTTGGATGATTTGATTTGGTTAATTTGGATAGTTGGTTTGGTTTGGTTAAAAAAATTAGTTTGTTTAGGTAGTTTGATTTGGTTTCACATACTCCTAACTAATCAAACCAATTAACCAGTTAAGCAATTAGTTATATGTTGATTCGGGCCTAATTGTACATGTTATCCCCCCGTTTTACTTAGGTGTTTGTGGCAAATTCACTCCTAAAAGGTTGGTTTTACGCTAGGTTTCTCGTGTTTTAGTGTGTTTCAGGATTTAACAAGTGGAACCAGCTTCGAAGTTGAAAGTTGGGCGAAAAGGATCGAAAACCGGGAGAAGAGGTGAAAAAGAGCCAGTTCGCAGCTATCCAAGGAAGTTCACGGTCTTTCATGACCGTGAAGAAGAGCCCTTGACCGTGAATCGCAAGGCGTCCAGAGTCAAACCAAAGGTTACTGACACAGGGTGAGTTCATGGTCACTAAGACCATGAATGGAGGCTGTTGACCGTGAACAGAAGTGATCGAAGCGGTGCGTTTTGGCGCACACCTGTAGTTCACGGACGCGTTTCGTGGTTCACGGCCGTGAACTGAGCTCGTCTCTGGTTTAAAAGATGAGTTGAAAGGAGGAGAGAGGGGAGAGCCCACTTTGTGTGAAAAGCCTTCTTCGGATTTCTAGAGAGAGAAACACGAACTAAGGGAGAAGAAGGCTAAGGTTTTGCTTCAAGGTGGATTTTGGGAAGATTTCCTCCAAGGAAAGTTCAACACAAGGGCCAAGAAGATTGGGAGTATCCTCCAAGATGGTTTCCACCTCTTCTCCTCTTGTTTTCCCCATTTCTAGCATGGAGTAGATCTCCTTTCACTTGGGTGTTGTGAAACCCTAACTCTACCATGTAGTTTCTTTTATGTGAATTGAATGATTGTCATTGGGTATTGTTTAATTCAATGATTGAGATATTTTTCATGATTGATTGTGCATGCTTGTGCTTAGCAACCTAAGGGTTGTGCATGTTTTGTGCTTAGCATCCTTAGGTTTGTGCATTTTGGTGCTTAGCAACCTAAGGATTGTGCATAATTTTGCTTAGCACCCTTAGGTTTGTGCATGTTGGTGCTAGCAATCTAATTAGCCACCTAAACCTAGTTTAGAGAGGAAAATCCCCCTTCCAAGGGAGACTCAATCGAGTTGGTTTTCCTTAAGCTTTCTAAGCCACCTCACTAGGTTAATTTAGGGCAACTCTCAATGTTGAATTAAGCAAATCGGTTAATCATGATTAAGCCGTCCGACCTTTGAGTTGATTGAGGGAGTAAGTCAATTACCGATTGCCTAAACCGAGAGGGTCGAGTGACACAGCCTTTAATGTTTACCTCGGTTTAGCAATTGAGATTGTGGTCTCCGACCAAATATGCATCCCTCTGCGGTTCGCGATTACGTTGCCCAAAAGAAATCGTTCCAATTCACATATCATGGTAGTAGTTAGGGGGAAGCGACACCCGAGTGATCCTTCCACAAAAGAGTTTTGATGACTCGGTATTTGCACATGTTTTCCCCTTTGTTTCTTGATTGTTTGAGCTTGAATTATCGTGTCTTTGGCCTATTTTACGCTAGGTTGTGTTCCTTTGTCACATTTCAGGTCCTAGCACATAAAGTGAAGCATAGGCGCAAGTTTCAAGTCAATCAGAGATCAATTGCCGATTCGGGAGAAGAAACTCGGGTATGACCTGAAGAAGAATGGATTTCTACCTCACTTTATGGACAAATAATCATGCAAGCTTGTCATGAAAAGAAAGAGGACGAGACTACGAGCTTCGGGGATCAAACGGCGACTGATTCGGAGTCCGGACGAGGGAGAAACGAAGCATTAAACAGAGGCTGAGCAAGCCACACGGGCACAACCCACACGGCCGTGTGGCCTGGCCGTGTGAGTCGGGAATTGCTTGTTAAAACCCGATTTTCAGCAAAAGGAAAGGGGGAGAGCTGGGTTTTGGATCCCAAACACCCAAGGGACGAACCCTAGAGAGAGAGAGCTACTTGGGAACATTCTTGGAGCTATTTTGGAGGATTTCTTCGCCATTGGAGCTCGGGAATCAAGCTTGGAGATGGAGATTGAAGATCTAGATCAGATTTCTGCAGTCTCTCTCTTCTCTATGGAGTAACTTCCCTTCACTTAGGTTTTGAGGAACCCTAGTTCCATGTGTTAGGATCTTTCTTGTATGAAGTTTTGGATGCTATATTGTTTGATTATAATCGATTGAGGCATGATTTATTGAGTCAATTGAATCTTGATCAAATTCTCTTGATTTCTGCTTTAACCTATGATAGATAGAATCTGATTAGGTTAAGAGAGCTTCCTTGATTGATAGTGGTGAATTGGGTTGTGCGAGAAGTCAATCAAATTCACTACTTTGTACTGGAATTCATTCCAGTAGTGGAGTTCTGTGTCATATCCTCAGCTTTCTATCCTGGTGAAAGACTAGTCGTCTGCCGGGTAGTTGGACTGAGAGGGCTTGGTCAGCTTAAGAGATTCCAAGCTAATTTAGGATCTTCTGCAGTTTAATCAACAGTAGATCAACCAAAGGTAATTGCAACTTGGACCTAATTGAGGAGCTAGGGGGAATCATACCTAAGTGAGTTCCCAACTTGTAATTAGTAGAGTAGTCAGTAGAGTAGTTTATAAATCAATCCTTAATCTAGTTTGCTAGATAATGAACTGAAGCTGAGTAATAGTAACTCTAGAGACCCGTGGATTCGATATTTATTACTTGTGCCACTATACTGCAGTCCCTTTCATTGGTTACACTTGGCCATTGTTAGGTGTTGTGTTTTAGCGAGTCAAGTTTTCAAACCCATTTACCTTTGCTTTATTTTATTATAATTAGCACACTTTCAAAACAAAACTTTGTTGCTAGATAATGATTTCAACAATTGAAGTAGGGGTAGACGGACCGGCCTGGGTTTATATCTAAATACTTGCTCTATACTGCACTTGGCTAGAGTTCAAAAGCTTAGACTCTAGTCGGGATTTTATTGTGGTGTAGTTTCGTGCGAGTCAAGTTTTTGGCGCCGTTGCCAGGGAACACGTTTGTTATCTTGAAAAAATTGTTGGTTGTTAATCTAGCTTTAGTTTCTAGTTTTGCAAGTGTGTGTGCTTTGCTTGTGCTAGACTTGGTGTGTTTTCCTATTGTGTGTAGGTGGTGCATGACCCGGAGCAACCCGACACCTTTGCTACCACTTGAAGAGGACATAAACCGAACTCTCCGGCTCCTAGCACATGATACAAAGAAGTGGAAGTTGAACCCGTCATTGAAGTGGAAATGGCGGGGAACCAAAGGCAAGATGGCGCTCAAGCCCACCAGTTGAACGATGCGGCGGAGGATGAGGATGCCCCGAGAATGATGGGTTACTATAAGGCCCCAAGGCCGGCGGACATTCAATTGCCAATCCTACATCCTCCAGTGGCGGCAAACAATTTCGAGATTAAGCCGGCTCTAGTGACTATGATACAAAGTAATGCCTTATTCCACGGCCTTTAGAGCGAGTCACCAAGAGAGCACGTGCAGAGATTCTTGGAGCTCGCGGGGAGCTTGAAAATTAATGGTGTGCAGGCCGAAGCTTTGCAACTAAGGCTTTTCCCTTACTCACTCTCGGGGAAGGCACTTAGGTGGCTAAACAACCGCCCACCTCGCTCTATCACCTCATGGGATGACCTCCTCAACAAGTTTATGGCTCGTTATTGCCCACCTTCGAAGACGGCGTAGTGGAGAAAGAAGATTACTCATTTCGAGCAAGAAGAGGACGAGACCTTGAGGGATGTTTGGGAGAGGTACTCCAATTACTTTCTTCAGTGTCCTCACCACGGGTTTAAAGAACACTTTCGGATGGAAACCTTCTATGGAGGCCTAATGCAAGAAGATAAAATCCTCATTGACTCCTTGTGTCAAGGGAAATTGATGAATATGGCTCCACCCCAAATAACCGAGATACTTGAAGACATGGCCCTTACGGGATACGATTGAGGGTTGACTAGAAGTGGAAGAAGAAGCAATGATAGGGGAGTGAGAAGCGTGGGAGCGAGTGCTCCGCTTGAGGCGAAGTTGGATAAGTTGCTTGAGGTTATGCTTGAAGATAAGAGGCAAGGAAAAAGGCCGGTGATATCGTGTGACTGGTGCTCGAGCACCAGTCATGAGATGGCGGAGTGTCAAGCAATGAAGGAGGCAACCACTCCAGAGGAGCAAGTCAACTTCGTGGCAAATGCTAGGGTCAACAACCCGTATACCAATACTTATAACCCCGGATGGAGGAACCACCCGAACTTTGCTTGGGCATCACCGAAAAATACGAGGCCCTCGGGTTTTCAAAGTCCCACGGGAAATATCCAACCTCGGCCGACCTTCATCCAACAAAAGCCCCAGCTCCAAGGCTCAAACTTCCAACATCCGTACCAATCACAAGGTGCCCTAGGGTTTCAACAACAACAACCCGACAGCTATCTAGGCTTGAAGACATAGTGAACACCTTTGTGAGTACGAGTAGCCAAAATTTCAAAAAGATAGAGCAATTTATGGATGTGGCGACTATCAAGTTTACCTCGGTTGAGGCGAATCTCCGAAGCCATCAAGCGAGCCTCCAAAGGTTGGAGGTGAAAATCAGCAACCTTGCCGGCATCCTCACCGAGAGACCCAGGGAGATTTACCTTCCCAAACCGTGGCGAACCCCAAGAACCATGTCGGGGTAAATGCGCTTCAATTGAGGAGTGAAGGTGGTTCCGGAAGTCGCCACTAATGAAGCAATGGAGAAGGAAGATACCAACAAGGAAGAGACCAACCCAAAGAAGGGATAAGGGAAGCCCTCAAGGAATGAGAGGAAGGCGGCAAGGAAGGCTTTGCTGGTGGATGGATGCACACCACCTCTTCCTTATCCCACAAGGATGTACAAGGAGAGGTTGGATAACGAGTGTGGAGGTTTCATGGAAATGCTCCGCAACCTCCACCTCACATCCCTATCCTTGAAACCATGGCTCAAATGCCAAGATATGCCAAGTACCTAAAAGGATTCCTCACCAAGAAGTCAAAGCTTGAAGCCTCGCCAACGTGACTCTTGGCGAGGAGTGTTCGGCTTACCTCCTCGACCGCTTGCCCAAAAAGCGGTCCGACCCAGGTAGCTTCACTATCCCTCTTGATATTGGTAACCATCATATAGACAATGCCTTGGCAGACCTAGGAGCTAGTGTTAATGTGATCCCTACAAGCTTTTCAAAAAGTGTTAATGTGATGCCCCTCAAGAATCAAGTGTTTCTCCCTTTTGTGTCCATAAACAAATAAAGTTAATTATTGTTCATATACAACATTGTTTTTCTGAGTGTAGACAATTATATATGAGCAATAATTTAATTTAGATACAACTCATACATTATGATGGATGAAAACTTGAAAGGGATGAGCTTTTTCGGCTTCTAATAATCGTTAAGAGACAAACAATTGACACAATTTAATAACTTCATAGCACTGTCATATATTTTGTTAGGTGGCTACTTTTAATGACTCCAAGATAATTATATTAGTTGCATGTATTTGTGTTAAGGGTTAACTATGTGTTGATTTTATGTTTTATTCATCATATGAATTACGATTGATGCATTAACATGATATTTTTCTCACATAATAATAATGTTAATTATTATTAGCATGTTCGATTAAATATTAGTTTGATTAATTTGATTGCTATATTAGCATGTTCGATTTGTTTGTGATACTATATTCCATGGTTAATATAATTGAGGATTATTTTGTTTGGTACCATGATAATCATTTGAACATGCCTATCCACGTGTGGAGCTACATATATATTTTACTAGAGTTTCTACCTATTCCGCGCCGCCAGAGAAGAATGAAGACGACGACAGGAGAGTCTATTTGTGGAATTGGGTGTACTAGGAGGAGGATGATGAGGAGATTTTTCGGTGGAACAATTGCTTGAGGAAAAATCCATCTCCACGAAGATGACATCCTCCAATTGAAGGATGCGCAGTTGAAGAATCAGTAAAGGGGTTTCTGAATTTGAGGTTTAATAACCATAAGGCTTCACCGGAAAGAGATTCTTGGAATATCTTTTCACCTTCGTGATTCAATTGAGAGAGAGATAGAGAAAAAAAATAGAGAGAGAGGAGGAAAAGGAGAAAAGAAGAGCGGCCTCAGTGGTTTCAGATGGTCTTTGCTCCCTCAGGAATGTTAACTTGTCGCTGCTTGCTAATGGCGGTTGGCATATTCTTAAAGACAGGGAAAACTTCTAGACTTAAATTATGCGGTTTAAATATGAGGAGAACTAGGAGGGTCTCAATCTACTACACCCAACCCAGGAAAGTTCATTTACCTGGAGAACCTTCACAAAAATTTCGGCCATTCTGAAGAAGGGTTGAATTTGGAACGTTCATAATGGTAGAGACACTAAATTTTGGTTGGATGTGAGTACCCTTGGTTGAGCTGGGGTTGCAACCAACCCTCTAAAAATGCATAAATGACACACTTTCCAGCTATCTAGATGCGGAAGGCTGCTGGATTCTCAGTCGTTTTGCTCACTTGTTGCCTTAGGATGTCCAACTAAGGATTGTGGCCATTGCGGTTGATCCTCTCACAACTGAAGCTGATACTCTTTTATGACCACCACCTCTAATAAACACTTCTATACAAAATCTTCTTACTAGTTGGTTTTCCCCTTCCGTTATGACCCTCAGGAGATACATTGGAAGAAGGTTTGGAAACTTCCGATCCGAACACTTCTAAGGTGTTTTGTTTCGCTTGTTTCCCTTAGATGGATAGCTACAAATGCTTTCTGGTACAATAGGTGGTGTGCTTTGTCTCTGTTGTGTTACAAATGTAGTGCCTGCCATGAGATGATCATTCACATCCTCCAAGAGTGCCCCCTGCTAGATATGAATTTGAAATAACCGAGCGTAAAGTTCTAATCGTTTGAAGTTCTGAACATAATTAAATAAAGAGTAAATCGCGGGGCTGACCAACGATTGGGGTGGTTCGCTGGACTCAGCCATGAACCATATTGATTTTTTGGCTTTTCAGTCGTTTTAGCCGCAATCCGGACCCTTCTAATGTGGTTCGCTCCAGTGCCAGTTGAACCGCTACCTAGTTAGCTTGATATTGGAGCATACTACTCCAAACTTGGGTATTTGGGATTTTTTTGCAACTTGGTTATTTTTGAATTTCTTTTGTGTATTGTCGCAGTTTGATTTTGTAAGAGGGAAAACATTGGCTTCGTATCGACTTCAGAGCAAAGAATAGAAAATAGGAAGGAATGTTTGTCGTTGGACTTTGAGTTGGGCCCATCTTCGGAGTTTTTCCTCCAATTGTGTGCTTGTTGGACTTTCCCTTTTGTAGGCTTCATGTGAGACTTGTGCTCCTAGCTCTATTTTCAAAACCTAACTGGATTAGTGATTTATAGGGAGAAGTGTTTGTTCTTAATGACAGAAGCGTAAAGACATTAAGGGAGAGAGAGATAATTCTTTGGAAGCGAAGCTGTTGAGATATCGGGTTTGGGGCTCAAGCCAATATGTATGTATTATGTACGTAGGCCTAGTTGTGCCGACCTGACCGAGTTTCCTACTCCTTAGAGGCTCAACTAGGGATAGTTGTTGTTGTTGTTGTTGTTATTATTATTATTATTATTATTATTATTATTAGAATATATACTATTTTTTAGCCAAACCTTTTCTCATTTCGTAACATTAGCCAAAACTATCGTAATACTAATTATTAGCCAAACGTTAATTAACGTTACGAAATATTAGCATTGATTCCATTACCGCTACCTTTGTTAACGGTGGTCCAGCTCAGCAAACACGTCAGCTTCCACGTATGATAACATTAAAATTTGGTCTTTTATTATTTTTTGCTTTTAATTTTTAATTCCTACCCACAAATCGATTTTCTGCCCTCGTCGCCGCCGTGCAAAGCTTCTCTGATACCGCAGTTGAGCATTGCCACCGCCGTCGTTGAGCCTCGCTGTGCCATCGTTGAGCCTCGCCGCCGCCGCCGCCGTCATTGAGCCTCGTCGCAATCATCTCTTCCCTTCGGCATTTGCATATGGAACCAGAAGACAATAAAATGGCCAGCATTGAGAAACCAAGACGCACCAGAAGCACCCAAGAAAAAAGAAGCAATTCGAGGCATAATTTGGGTTCGGTTTTCGATTCTCAATCTAAGAAACTGAATTGAACTTATTGATTCTCAATCCTTGTATATTCTCCACTTTTTGAAAATTGAGAAACCCTAAAACTACAGAAAGGGTTCGATTTTGAAGAAAGGATTTTGTACTCAAACCAAAAATTTCGAAAGGGATAGGGTTCGAATCGGAAAACTGGATCAACCCTACCTTTCTTGAAGATTTCTCGGCCAAAGATTAGACTCCGATTGAACTGTCCCTCTCTCTTCGTCTTCAGCTGGCTTCTCAGTCGTGTGTTGATAGCGATGGTTCGGAACGTAGAGATGAATGGCGATGTCAGACTTCTGGAATCAGTGAGGTGCAACGATCGTGGTGGTTTAACAGGCATCGACAGATTTCGCTGCCTCGCCTGCTGGAAATGGTGGAGGGAGATCGTCGGGCAGAGATGAGAGTATAGGGAAGAGACCGGAGGAGGGAGGTGATAAGTTGGGATTGGGGGTGTTTATTTTTCCTTTTCTTTTTTTAAATCATTATTTTTTAGGTTTAAAATTAGAACCGAAAATGATCGCCACATGGATGCCAACTCAACATTTTCGTGCCTAGTCAGCAATTCTAACGGAGATGGTAACAGATAATTAATGTTTGGCTAATAATTCGTATTACGGCAATTTTTGCTAATATTACGGAACGGGGAAAAGATTTGGCTAGAAAATAGTATTTACCCTTATTATTATTATTATTATTATTATTATTATTATCTGTAACACTACTATATTGAGGTTCGTGGCCGGAACCCCCATAATCTCCCTTTTCCTGCTCTCTGCACAGTCCACGGAGGGAGAGTTTGGTAAATTTCTATGCATTTATTGACTGAATGGGCTGGACCGGGGACAATAAAGTTGTAAAATTCTTTTGGATTACATTTATGGGCCTTTTATATACCTAAGAGTTGTACGAACTGAGAATAAAGCTGTTTTCGAGCATAAAAGAGCACCTAAAAGTTATACGAAGTTAACAGAGGGGAATACGAATCGAGCTCGAGAAACGAAGGAATGAAGAAATAATTAGAAAAAAGGAAAAGCGATGGGAGACAACGGTAGAAGGATCGGCATGGCGGTGGATTTCTATCCGTGCAACATCAAGGCACGGAGATGGGCGATCGACAACCTCGGCCGCGACAAAGAACACCTCATCCTGGTTGAGAACCCTCTTCTCCACGCCTTTGATTTAGATCTCAGTTCAACCTGCAATCATAAATTGAATCACTACTTCAAGGTTGAGCTCTTTTTCTCCTTCTGAGGCAACTAGAAGATATTCAGAGTAGCATGCACTGACCGATTAGAGATAGAAAGCGATACATGCAGCGAAAGAAACCACCTTAACGGTAGAGTCTGATAGAGGAAAAGGAATAGAACACATCGATGGATTTGAAACTAGAAGAGGTTGAATGAACCAGTGGCGGATTAGAGATGCAAAAATACACAGAGATGTGGAAAGCCGCAAATCATAGGCAAATTGGGAATTTAGAGAACGAAGTCCAGGGGAAAAGAAATTGAAAAGCAAACTTGTAAGGAATGGGCTTTTCATCCTGTGTGTGGATAATTCGTTCAGCCAACGACAATGATTTATTCATTCTTCTGTGGAAGAGCTAATATAAAAAGATAGATAGTTGAACCAGAGATACAAAGTTAAATGTAGAGAAAGAGCTAAGAGAGGACAAAACATGCATTTGGATCGGAGAAAGTTAGAGGCAGCCAGACAGGGAGAAGGGATTATGGTGACGACAGTATGCTTGAGACAGGGACGGAGCCAGGATTTTTCGGTAGGAGGGCCAACAAACTAATAGTAAAAAAATCATATGTAAAAGGAAATATCAGTTTTGAATCATGCATAAATTTATTATAAAAGACAATATAAAATTGCATCCAACATAAACATTATGATATATCTTGTTCGATGTATTTTATCACGGAACATATTATTTATGGGAGTTGTAACTGAAACTTAGAATATGTTATAACGGTAGCAAAGATTAACATATGGTAAAATTTCACTTTAAAGTTTGACTCCCACGAAAATACACCGCAATAAAACCCCAACTAGAGCCCAAGTTTTTAAACTCTAGTCGGGTGCAGTATAAGACAAGTATTTAGATATCGACCCGGGCCGGTCTGTCTATCCCTACTTCAGTTGTTGAAATCATTATCTAGCAACAAAGCTTTGGTTTAAAGGTTTGCTAACTAAAATGAAAGAAATCAAAGGTAAATGGTTTTGATAACTCTTTGGTGGAAAGATCACTAGGGTGTCGCTTCCCCCTAACTGGTACCATGCTATGTGGATTGGAACGATTGCTTTGGCACGATAATCGCGAACCGCAGAGGGATGCATATGTGGTCGGAGACCAAAATCTCAATGGCTAAACCGAGGAAATCATGTAAGGCCGTGTCACTCGACCCTCTCGGTTTAGACAATCGGTAGTTGACTTACTCCCTCACTCAACTCTAAGGTCGGACGGCTTAATCGCGATTAACCGACATGCTTAACTCAATATTGAGGGTTGCCCTAACTTAACCTAGTTTAGGTGGCTTAAAAAGCGGAAGGAAACCAACTCGATTGAGTATCCCTTGAAAGAGGGATTTTCCTCTCTAAGCTAGGCTTAGGTGGCTTATTAGATTGCTAGCACCTACATGCACAAACCTAAGGGTGTTAAGCACAAAACATGCACAACCCCTAAGTTTCTAAGCACAAGCATGCACAATCATGATAAATAATGCCTCAATCATTGGATTGAACAATACCCAATGACAATCATCCAATCCACATAAAAGAAAACTACATGGTAGAGTTAGGGTTTCACAACACCCAAGTGAAAGGAGGTCTACTCCATGCTAGAAGTGGACAAAAAAAAGGGAAAGAGATGGAAACCATCTTGGAGGATGCTCCCAATCTTCTTGGCCCTTGAGTTGAGCTTTCCTTGGAGGAAATCTTCCCAAAATTGCATTGAAACTAAACCCTAGTCTTCTTCTCCCTTTGGTTCGTGTTTCTCTCTATAGAATGTTGAAGAAGGCTTCTCACACACAATGGGCTCTCCCCTCTCTCCTCCTTTCAGCTCATCATTTAAACCCGAGACGAGCTAAGTTCACGGCCGTGAACCATGAAACCCGTCCGTGAACTTCAGGCGTGCACCAAAACGCGCCGCATCATTCACTTATGTTCACAGTCAACTTCCCTCGTTCACGGTCTTAGTGACCGTGAACTCACCTTGCTTCAGTAACCTCCACTTTGGCTCTAGACACCTCGTGATTCACTGTCCATGGCTCTTCACAGTCATGCAAGACCGTGAACTTCCTTGGTTAGCCCTGAAATGGCCCTTTTTCACCTCCTATCCCGATTTTCGATCCTTTTCGCCAATCTTTCGACTCCGAGGCTGGTTTCACTTGTTAAATCCTGAAACACACTAAAACACGGGAAATCTAGCGCAAAACCAACTTTTAGGAGTGAATTTGGCACAAACATCTAAGTAAAACGGGGGCAAAACATGTACAATTAGGTCCGATCACTACCCCACACTTAGACGTTTGCTTGTCCCCAAACAAACCATTCCACTCAAGGTAATATTTCAACCTATGATATGATCTCAATATGGGCATTAAAACGACTGGAATTGATCGATCATGAAGGCAAGCTAGGCACGTTGAAGAACACTGATTTTTGCCTAAGTGTTTATGACGATTTCAGGTACCCACTTTGGACAAGCATAACTCTCTATTAGCTTGATGGAAATTCGAGTTCTTGGGCTTGTGTTGAAGAGGAGGAGTTGTTCTTTCAAATGGTACACTTTGGAGCTCAAGAGGAAGTCCCAGCTCCTGAAAAGGCCCCGCAGGGAGGTAGGCTGGTCGGGTTCAGCTTGGTACAAGACAACATAGAATTATCTGGCCATCGCGCATAGCTCAGCTACATCAAAGATCCAGTTTCCTTGCTCGTCCTTAAGCCCTCTGATCCTGTTAAAACTTCTCCTCTTAAGAGTTGACAGGTGCTAAAATCGCGTGTTCTTATCTCCTTCCCCTACCCATTGCATACGGGACTTCTGAAACCAAAGCACATGCTCCTGCCAAAGTGTGACTTCTAATTCCTGCCACACCTCCTCTTCTCTGGCACGAGAGGCGTCCGTGCCATCCCTCTCATTCTTCTCCTCTAGTTTACACAGTGACCGGGCAAGCATCCTTTTACGGTGGAGGATATGCCCAAATGTTTCTATGTTCCAAGCCTCAAAAGCGGCAGTGAGGATGCTGGAGGACCGTGAGAACCCCGTTTCACTCGGCCAGTTCTCCTAAAGGACTCGATCAAAGTCCTCGTGTCCTAGCCAAACATCCAGGAAGCGGAAGGATTTCAAAAACAAAATTGTGGAACAAGTTGAATCTCCCATCAGCAGAATGGGCTGATGGTCCGAGCCAATACGCTTGAGGTGACGCGTAATCGATGTGGGAAACTTGGTCAGCCAACCCTTGTTGCAAAGAGCTCTTTCAAGGCGTTGCTGGAGGGTACCCCGATGCCAAGTGAACATGGGCCCTGTAAAGTTCACCTCGAGCCGCTCACTATCCTCGATGCATCTCCTGAAGGGACGAGAGCGAGCTTCTTGGTGTGAAACTCCCCCACATCGATCCATAGGTCCTAGGATGGAGCTGAAATCTCCAATAAGTACCCAGGGAATTGTTGTGTCATGTGACAATCTTCTAATCTCATCCCAGAGTTGTTATCTGAGCACAATGTTGGGGCTACCATAGATTGCAGAGACTGCTACTAGGCTCCTCATGCTTTGCTTCACACAAGTCAGATGAATCATCTGCTCCCACTCCGTGATGGATGTAACCTGCACCTCTTGGCGATGCCATAGCACCCAGATCCCTCTTGAAAAACCAACAACATCCATTATTAAACTGCCATCAAAACCCGTTTTACGGATCACTTCCCAAGCTGTATCCCCACTGATTTTAGGTTCCACAACAATAACCAAGTATGGCGTAGTGGAGGCACAGAAATTACGTAAATAGACTAAGAAATTATCACTACCTGCCCCCTGACAGTTCCATGCTAAAATGTTTACCATGACGATAAAACTAAAACACCAAAAGGAAAAGACTTATTCTCAAGAGGAAGTGAACTCCCCTGGGGATGGGCCCATGCCCGGTTAACGAGCGGGGACCATAGTGGGAAGTTGTCCACCTCCCTTCGTCTTCTTTGGAGCCTTTGTGGAGATGCCCCGGGTGTTAAGTTCAGTAATCTAGCATTGGAGCACAGACTGTGGCTTCTCGCCAGCAAGCTTGACTCCTCGCTTAGGTGGTTTTGGGTTCTTTTGGTGGCTAGTGGATTTGCCTGCCCCACCTC
Organism: Linum tenue; assembly: GCA_946122785.1. Taxonomy (NCBI): domain Eukaryota; kingdom Viridiplantae; phylum Streptophyta; class Magnoliopsida; order Malpighiales; family Linaceae; genus Linum; species Linum tenue. The sequence continues at coordinate 44,294,085 of CAMGYJ010000002.1, forward strand.
CTTTTTCTTGACCCCTGTTAGCAGGTTTGGTCCCCTTCATGATAGCTTTCATCTCATTATTTGCTGACAAAACCACCTGCTGTATCGGTACCGTAACCAGACCTTGGCCAATAACATCTTCATAAGAAGAGCACCCTGCTACTGAGAGAGTGTGATCGACGCTAGTGCGATATTCTGTGCCACAACCTGGCGGAGCTTGGTTGTCGAAATTCCCATGCTAGGCTGGGAGGGGGTGGTTACCAAGTGGCCCACCACCATGTCGGAGTGTGGCTCACTTGGAGCAGTTTGGATTAACTCTCCACATTTCTCTGTCGGTTTCCAGTTCAGCTGAGATATCCTCTGTAAGTGCCGAGAAACGCGAGCCTCCGTCAAGAGTAGCAGCTTGGATTTTGCAGCAACGAGCTCCTTATTCGAGGGGTTGCCTAGCCTTGACGATGCCCTCTGCTTCGGCTTTACCATCATCCACTCCCATAAGCTGTCGGTTTACCGCCAGCGGCCTCTGTGAAGTCCTTCATACTCCACGTAGTACGTTTTCCCCTCGATCTTGTATTGACCAAGAAGTAGTTTGGTAAGGTCAACCTCCACGCTTACTCTGCCAAATTTAGTTCGAGCCCCTAATGTAGTTGCACGGTCCACTCGAACTGGTTTGCCAATCCGCGTTGCAATCCTCTCCACCGCCTCACGATTGATGAATTCCGCTGGCAGCTCCGGTAGACGAGCCCAAACCAGCGTGGTTGCCACTTCCGCGAACTTTGGGTTAAAACCCCGCCACCACGGTCGCATAATAATATAATGATTCCCAATCATCCATGGCCCGCCCATGGCGGCATGCTCGTAGTCCATTTAATTCCAGAACCGCACGACATAGAAGCCGTATGAGAGGCTGGAGATTTGAATGATCCCTATTTTCGCCCATAAGGTTTCCATTCGTTTGGAGATGGTAGGGAACGGGAACGTACGGCCATTACGTCGCCGCGACCGCTAGGGTTTTCGTTCGCTCAAACTCTCGCTCCGTTAAAAATTGAACTCTTTTTCACCGATGGGATACATGCTTATCTACTGTGGGTCAACTTTGTTGATGGGGCAAACGGGAGACTCTGGTCTTCCATTCGTTTTCTTCGTCTTTCAATCAAACAACCCTTGGAAACCTAGAGACTCTGGTGTTTCATTCAACTTATGAGAATTGTGAAGAAACGAAGTGGTGATCGAAAAGACTACCGACAAATTTAGATAGTGAGTTATTAGTGGATTGTATGTCAGCTAACTCGAATGGGCTAAATTTGGTTTTAAACTAGGCATCAAAAGCCCTCATTTATACAAAAACGCATGGTCATGGATCCACAAGAATGGGAAGGTAAAGGAGAAAGCTTCTTGGTACTTGCATTGCATGCTTGTATAGTTGTATGGAAGTGGAAGGTGGGCCCTTACCCATTTCACTTGATGGAGTTTTCGGCCCATCATGCACTGTCTGTGTAGATCCAATCACAACATAGGTGAATTGTCCTCTCGTAGCTTCGTGATCGATTCTAACAAGAAACTGACATGTGGTTGATTGGAGTTTTTGCGTCCAACCAAAATTGAAACTCGGAATTTTTTTAAACTAATCCTCAAACTAGTAAAAGGCTTTTTAAAAACTAATCATTAAAACATTTCTGCTGATTAATGTTCTTTTGTTGTCTCCCGAGTCGATCTGGATCGAAGAAACATGATTAGAAGATAATCCACCTACCCTCTATCACTCTCCCACACCTCAGTCAGTTAGTCTCCCGTCTCTCTCACACTCCCGTCTGACTCATCTTCTTTTGCTACGGGAAGATCTCAAAACCAATCAAAGTCCTAAAAATAATTAATTTTCAGAGCCGTGCCCGCTGTTACGCTGTATAGATTGATTGGAAAAATACAAGTGGGGAGACAGACAGACAATACAATAGAGAATTTCAAGAATAATAGTCGTCGAAGAAAAAAAAAAGAGACCCCTTTCCATCCAGAAAAACACTGATATTGATCGAATCGCGCCTTCTTTTCTTTCTTTCTTCTTCCTTCTCCGCCTTCCTCCTTCGGTATTTTCCTTTCAGTTTCAGCCCCCTTTTCTGGTTTGCCCCGAAAAAAGAACACGTTTTCAGATGAGAAGAAGTAAAGAAAGGAAGTAAAGGTGCCATCTGGGACTCCTTCTTCTCCATGGCTTCTCTCTGGTCCTTCCTCTTCCTCCTCTCCTCGTTATCTATGTTCGCCTGCTTCTCCTCCGTCTTCAGCGAGGAGAATGACATCGCCATCACGCCCATCAATCGAGATCTCTACCATTCCAGGTAAACCTTCATCGCTTCTCCAGATTCGAATCATTCAGATTTCCAGGGGGGAAAACAAAAGAGAAAAAGGGTATTCTCTGGCCAGAGATCCAAAATTGTCCCGGGGGTTTCCGTCCTGCCTACCTCGTGTTCGACGTATTGCGACACAGAAACCCAGAAGCCGCGACATTGTTTGCTTTGTCGGTCATCTTCCTCTGTTTTCGAGAGATGTTTCCATTTTTTTAAACATGTTAGTGATATTGTTTTTTGGGTTCGCTCTGCAGTTCTGATTTATTGGAGCAGATTAATTCGTTGGTTCATCGTCACCCTGACAAGCTCACCGTAAGCAGTAAAGTTTGTTTCTTTTGAGAGTTATGACCCCATTGAATTGGGAAATGTTTACTGACTTCTTGTTTTTCTGGGGTTTTCGCCCGATTGTAGATGGAGACCATTGCCAATGGGAACAAAGGCTACCAAGCGGAGATGACCGTAGTCACTTACTCCAGAAGCTCGACCAAGGACGGTGATGACAAGTCCAAGTTTCGGATTCTTCTGGTAAGTCCCAAAGTGTAGAAAATGGGAGTTGGTTTAAACCCCGCTTTCTTGAGTAAATGATAATAAATATGTAAGTGGGACTTAGATCGATCTCAGATCAGTGTATTCTTTTGCTGGTTTTTTTGACAGATGATTCATTGTCTTCCAGAGTTTTGGGCAGCATGGAAGAGAACTCGTTACTACGGAGCTCGCACTTCGGATCTTATCTATATTGAGTGAGGAACAGTTCCTGCCTAACGTGGATCGCGACGCTTTCAACAGCACCCTAGACAAGCTTGTCATCAAGGTAAGAACTTCTGCAATCCTAAATTGGTACTATGCATTTGCAAGTAGGCTTTTAGTTCGGACAAAGGTGCAATAAATATACCTGGATTCAGTAGGACTGTAATGCGGAAGAAGTCTGGAACTTGCTTTGCCACTAGATAAAAAGAGCATCCCTAGCATCTAGCAATATGCTATCAGTGCCTTACTTGACATTCAAGCAAGCTTCTGACAGTCTCAATTTCTGCTGTGGTATTCAGATGGTGCCAGTGGAGAACTTGAATGGCCGAAAACTTGTTGAGCAAGGAGATCTTTGTGAGAGGAGGAACGGTAAAGCCCCTAAATTTTAAATGATATGACATGATTGCCTGTTGAGAGGTGAAAAGGGCTTAGAGTTTCACTTTTTGAAACAGGAAGAGGAGTTGATCTCAACAGGAACTGGAGTGTTGATTGGGGTAAAAAAGAGAAGGTTAGTAGTATAATTTCTAATGGTAGTTTATTCACTTCACCTGCAGTTTCCATTTGGTGCCATGGCTTATTGTGGTACTTCTCGTTCAATTATGTAGGATTATGATCCTTATGAAGAGAATCCAGGCACTGCTCCTTTCAGTGAGCCTGAAACCCAAACAATGCGGAGACTTGCCTTATCTTTCGATCCTCATGTTTGGATTAATGTACACTCTGGAATGGAGGTTAGTCAGTAGCATTACTGTTTGTTTGTTCATCAGTCCCCAAAATTATCCACAATTTCATCAACCTAATCGCTTGTTTTGCGTGTTTAGGCTTTGTTCATGCCTTACGATCACAAGAACACGACGCCTGAAGGATCTGCCTCACAAAAAATGAGATCATTGCTCAATCGAGTGAACAAAGATCACTGCTATGATCGTTGTATGGTTGGATCTGGGGGAGGCTCTGTTGGGTATGCATTCTTTGTTCAGTTCCTAGTGGCTTTGCTCGAGAGAAACATCTTAACTTGGGCAATTGGCTAATGTTAATAATGTTTGTATCTAGGTATCTTGCCCATGGCACAGCAACAGATTACATGTACGATGTTGTGAAAGTTCCCATGGCTTTCACCTTTGAGGTTTGTTTATATGATCAGTGGCAGATTTCCTAGACTTGGTCTTTTCTTTACACTAGTTGATTGATGTTCCTTATCATTGGCAGATGTATGGGGATTCCACAGCTTCAGCAAAGGACTGTTTCAAAATGTTCAATCCTATTGATCATGCTACCTTCAATGTACGTGATTGTGCTAACCTAATTTTTCCTCTTCAGTTTTCTACCTAGTACCTACTTAAGGAACTCTAGATCTGATTCAGGAAATGCCTCTGCTTGTTTTCCTTCATTCTGATTCAGAGAGTTCTCAACGATTGGTCGGCTGCATTCTTTGAGATTTTCAAAACGGGACCAAACCACATGGACGAAGCCCATTCGAAGGCAGCTGCATCAGGCCAGGAGAAGTTTGTATCAATCGACGAGTATCTTGATGGATACTTGATGGAGAGAAAGAATAGATATGGGAAGAAGATAGAAGTGTTGGATCTAGGAATGCAGGAAATAAGAACATATTTTAGGCTATTTTTGTTGTCATCAGTCCTATTGTTGTTCATGTTTTGTTCTAGGATTTCTAAGAGCATGTCTAGCAGACCTATTGTCTCAGCTTTACCTCTCTAAGAGACAGGTTTGAGAGACAGAGATTGTATGTTGTATTCTTTTTTTAGTAAGATGATCTGATCATTGTAATTAAAACTTGATGTACACCATTTTTGGCCCTTCATGGAGATTGAGTTGTTCCAATACCAAAGTTGATAAGTTGTCGGTAAGGAGGGGTGGGATTCTATCAGATCGGGTGTTGTAACGAATTGTAAAATTGACAATGCTGTAAAGTAAAGAACACCTAGATTTACGTGGCTCACTAATATGATTCATGTTAGCTAATCCACGAGTAAGAGATATCAGTTTCACTATATTTGAGCAGATATATTATATATAGTACCGTAATTGAGAGTGTATATATATAACATAAAAATGTTAGAGACCAGGCCAAAACAGTAAAACGTAGCAACCAGGAAAGTTACTTAAGTACTTCTGTGAAGAAACAAAACGAATATGTAACACCTGCAGTGTGAAGAAGAAACTCTCAATCGGTTTGTATAATACAAGAAACTAGGTAGAGGACGTGCCTAGAAAAGCAAGCTTGCGTCTTAAATGCAAGGAGAGCGAGCGTGAAGCTCCATTTACATCTTTACAAGCTTTGAGTTTCCTTGCTTTGGTGCATACTCCGGAATCATTGTGAGCAACAACGTATAAACCATGGCCCTGCATACTCCGGCATCATTGTGAGCAGTGAGCAGTCCAAATGAATTCACCATATGATGTCAAATACCGTCGGTAAACAAGCTAACCGGAAGCCCAACTAGTGACAGCAGCAAAACGACCGCTTTGATTAGCAACCCGCCCCAACCCTATTTTGTGATCTCTTTCCCTCTGCTGCCTCTCGCCGCGCGCGCGAACGGAGCTTCTCCTTTCTCTCCAGTCTCCAGTCTCCATCTTCGTCCTCACTCCTCTCTGTCTCCACCTCACCACGCCGAGAAGACGAGAATCCTGCTTCCCGGACCCAGCACCGCGCCATCCTCACCCGCCTCGACGGCGGCCGACGCGCGGCGTTCCAACTCCTCGTCGTCGGAGCTTCCCTGCTCGCTGTTCTCGACTTCAGGTTAGGGCAAGGGTAAGTTAAAATTTGTTTGTGATTTTGTGTTAGTCGAGTTCTGATTAGGGATTTGTTGAATTGAATTTGGGATTTTGTTTGTGTTAAGTTAACTGTTCGGGAAGCTTGAGTGGAGCAGAGGAGCAGCTCATTTTGCGGATTCTGTGTAAAGGAGCAGCAAGCCAGCAGCAGAGCTGCATCAAGCCTTTCCTTTCCGGTTAAAGCAATGGTCTTCTCTTGTTGCACTTTCAAGTGTTTGCTTGCAAACAGGTTTGAGCTGGGGTTACTCTCATTATCATCTGATCTTTCTGCATCTTTGTTTGGTTTCAGAAGAATCATGCAGCATCAATAGGGATGTGCTCTACGAGCTATTTTCACATTGTTAGGAAAGTTCAGGGCATAACTTGCCGGCGTTATTCCACAAGCTACACTGCCAAAGTCACCTCAGCATCTCCAACAGGCCGTGTGCTCTCTGCTGAGGTCTCTCCAGCCCATCCTCTCGACCCCCGGGGGTATCTCCTCCCTCGCCGCCACCTCATTTGTAAGGTGACACAACTCCTTCGTCAATCTGACCATGACAACTGTCACCCTTCTTCCGCTCGACCGAAGCTCAACCCTGCTCTCCACCTTGAAGATTACCTCTCTTCCCTCACCATCGTCCTTACCTCTAATGAAGTCTGTGAAATTATGAAATCTCTGAATTCCGCTTCACTTGCCATCAAATTCTTCCGGATCTGCCCGTCTCTCTGCCCCAAATTTCGGCACAATTGCTTCACCTACACGCGGCTCATCCTCATCATTTCAAGGTCAAATCTTCCCAACAAGCTGGAGCTTGTTAGGGGGATGGTTTCCGAGATGCGGAAGAATGGGGTTCGTGGGTCCATCTCTACGGTGAACATATTGATAGGATGTTTTGGGGAGGGCAGGGATTTGGAGGGTTGCATTGAGCTGTTGAAGAATTGGGACTTGGAAATGACAGCCTATACTTATAAGTGTTTGGTCCAAGCGTATTTAAGGTCTCGTGATAGCGTGAAAGGGTTTAGGGTTTATGAGAAGATGAAGCTTGAAGGGTACAAGCTTGATATTTTTGCTTACAATATGCTCTTGAATGCTTTGACAAATGATGATAAGGTTTGGCCTCTTTTTCCTTTCCTCTCTTTTCCCCCCTTCAGTTGAGTTTTGAAAATTGAATGATAGCTTGGACTGGCTGAAATAAACTTGGATCGTATTGCCAGTTTATACTTTTTATATATATTTTTTTTGGGTAGGATTTTATACTTTATATTGATATACTGTCACTTGCTTTTGTTTTTAGTTAGGTTCTGTCTCTTGCTTTTCTTATTGGTCACTATTTCCAACCAATGTTTGTGGTGCTCTATGTATCCTAATTTTCTGATATATAGCTTTATGACAGATAAACGAGGCCTGTTTGGTGTTTGAGGATATGAAAAGGAACCATTGTGCGCCCGATGAGTACACGTACACAATTATGATCAAATTGAGTGGGAAGACGGGCAAACATGATGGAGCATTGACATTCTTTGAAGAAATGTTAAACAAGGGCTATTCTCCTAATATAGTTGCTTATAATACAATGCTTCAGGTACTCACAAGTAGCAGAAATGTCAACAAGGCTATTTTACTTTTCTCTAAGATGGTGGAGAAGGGCTGTCGCCCAAACGAATACACATATCATCTCCTCCTCAATCTCCTGGCTGCAGTTGGGAAGCTTCATAAGCTGGATGAGATGGTTGAATTATCAAAGAAATACATGACAAGATCAATTTATGCATACCTCGTGAGAACGCTCAGTAAACTGGGCCATGCAAGTGAGGCACACCGATTCTTTTGCAACATGTGGAGCTTTCATGACAAAGGTGATAAAGATGCATGCATTTCCATGCTGGAAAGTTTGTGTAGTGCTGGTAAAACAACTGAGGCAATCGATCTCTTAGGCAAACTTCCCGAGAAAGGGGTTGATACTGATACAATGATGTATAATATGGTGCTCTCTGCTCTTGGAAAATGGAAGGAGATACCTCATCTTCACGATATGTATGAAACCATGAAAAACAAAGGGCCCTCACCGGACACTTTCACTTACAACATTCTGATCTCAAGCTTTGGTAGGGTGGGGAAGGTTGACGACGCTGTAAGAATATTTGAAGAACTTGAGAATAGCGAGTGTGTACCGGATATTATCTCCTACAATTCATTGATTAATTGTCTTGGGAAGAATGGTGATGTTGATGCAGCTCACATGAAATTCAGAGAAATGAGGGAAAAAGGATTGAACCCTGATGTTGTGACATATAGCACTCTCATAGAGTGCTTTGGCAAGACAGAGAAAGTTGAGATGGCATGCAAACTGTTCGATGAGATGCTGGATGAAGGTTGCTACCCTAATATTGTGACATACAACATTCTGCTCGACTGTCTTGAGAGGAGTGGAAAAACTGCTGAAGCTGTGGATTTGTATGCAAAACTTAAACAGAATGGCCTATCACCCGATTCAATTACTTATGCAGTGCTTGAGCGCTTGCAAAGTGGTTCGCGCAAGAAGTTTAGAATGCGAAAGCAGCATCCAATCACTGGTTGGGTTGTCAGCACATTATGATGAACGTCGAATATTGCTGAAGCTGCCCAATACCCAAAGTGAAGTGAGGGTAGTTATCTGCATAGGTACTGCCTCTTATTGAAATATATCCTCCACTTGAATGAGGCAGTATTGGGTATCTGGGGTTGAATTAGAGGATCTTTTGTCTGCTGCATAACCACTTCTCTCTGAACGTCATCTTGTCCAACATCCCGAAACACCAGAATCTGGATATGATTGGGGGGATTATCGTACCAGACAGATTTACTGGTACATATAGATTCTTCTCAGTCTTGTCCTTTTCATACACTATCTACTCCATTGCTTAATGAGTTGTGATGGTTGGGAAAGATGGACCTAGAGTTCCAGTGTTAAATGGTTCTGAAATATGTGCTTGACCATCGGAACTGACAGCTTGATAGAGTTGCAGTAAATTGAAGATTTAATTGTCCTGTATTCTCCATTTTTCCTTCTGCTACAGTTCAAGAATATTACATTATAGTATTCTTTTTTGATAAGCAGCCTGGATAGGATAATTTTGAGGAAAATTATATTAACTGGGGTTGCAAGACTTTGTTCCTTATTGTTCTCGGAGTTGAAATTACTTTATGTTTACTGTGGCGTGTCTTCTTGATTATGGTAAATTTTGTTTGTCCATCGATGTTGTTCTGCTGCAGCTATTCTCAAAGGATATCAAAGCGGAAGGCCACTGCAAGATACATGTTCCATAACCCAGAAGATGTTAGATGGTTCAAGGTAATAGAACGTAACGTGTTATCTATCAATGCCTCGTCGATTTTCAGCCTATGTTGTTTAGCTTGTGAAATCCATGTATTATTGCGATTGATGATGCCATGTTATGCTTACAGCCTGTTGAAGTTTTCTCGAGATACAAACGTGCTTACCCCAAGTGGGCAGACCATCGTTACCCTATGGCCGATGCTTGACCATGGGGCACAACAAATGACAAGACTTGAGCTATATCTATAAAGGTTCAGGAGTCGTTTGCTTCAAGGATTTGGTACATGGATTTGGTACCAAAAAACCAACTATCAAGGATTTAGGTACAATCCGTTGTTTGCTTGCATCTTTTTTGGAGACCAAATCCGTGGGGCCCACGGATTTTAAGGGTCCAAATCCGTGGACCCCACGGACTTATAAATCCCACATGTTGATGTGGGATTTGGAATATGGCATAAATCCTTGATGAGATTTTACCCATATACCCTCATGCACTTTTAATATTCCAAGGTTGCCCTCAAATTTAATTATTATACATTATAATTAACAATAAATGAATAATATAAACGTTCAATTAATGTGCAAACATGAGTTAGATTTTTATATCATTTCTTGTGTTCTAGTTTTCTTTGACCTTTTCATGGAACGTGTAATTCTTTGTTCTCCCGATTCTAATATATGTTGTTATATGTTACTTTTGAAAAGGAGGACAAAGAATTGGTAATTGATTATGTTACGTTAAAAGTTAAAACATAATTTTCTCGTTTATTATTATTGTCCATGTGACAACATTATGCTTATTAGTATGTATTGTCCTTGTTTTGTGTACATATCATAAACATGTCAAACATATAGAAAATGATAGTACGGTAATTTTGAAGTTTTGTCCTTGTTTTGTGTACATATCATAAACATGTCAAACATATAGAAAAGGGCAGTAATGTAATTTTTGACTTCAAGTAGTAAATCTCACACCTTTAAATCCATGATAAAAACATCCCAACAAACAAAGGATTGTTATAAATCCATGATGCCTCAAATCCTTGATAAATCCTTGGGTTTTTAAATTACAAAACCCTCTTTTTTAAATCCATGAAGCAAACGAACCCTCAGTCTGCGGGAATGAAGCTATGGTTCAGATTTGGAAATTTTCAGGTTTCCTGTTTTCCCGGAGAAACAGGGAAATCAGCTTTCTGAGTGGTCACGGCCCACGGGATATGACTCTACATGGGAATCAGTCTTTCTGAGTGGCCACGGTGTATGACTGTCCCTTGGCCTCCGCTAGATTAAGTTATATAATCCACATTTGTATTTGTATATTGTTTGTTGTGTTGGTAGAAAACAAGTTCCTTAGCGGATGAAGCAGAGTGATATGAAATGCTGTAATATTTATCCGCCTACAGCTCGTATTGGTAAATTTTGTTCAGTGCATTCCATGCTTCTATTGGTTCCATTCATTTGTGACCTGATCTGATCACCTTGTGAGTAGCCAAATTTGAAGTTACCACAAACTTGTTGCCCGAAATAGTGAGACTAGTGGTCCAGGGTAATATTAGAAGTATTATGGCAAATATCGTAGTAGATGACCGTCGGTGTCTCTCAGTTGCGTTGGGTCGAGTAAAATGATCGATTGTGAACATGATTATGGGAGCAATGTTGCTAGATTCTCAACCGGACCTAGAAGATACAAGGCTAGTTAATCATGGATCATTTGCAAGTCCATTGTTTGATCGATGCAATGGCCATGCTACCAGTTAACTAAGAATTAACCAATGAATTTGTCGAGAAATAAAGCGATGGATTGATCCCTAAATCAACTCATAAATTGGCCTGCTAACGTCGCAACTTTCTATGATCAATCAAATCGCGGCATAAGCACCAAATTTATTTGAACTGACCAACTATTAACAGAAGATAATCTCTAGAGCCATGCAGAGCTTCTAACATTACTGCATGAAAATGGAGGCAAAAAATAAAAGCTGTTCTATCCGAGTACAATTTGGCCAGTCAAGCTGGGCTTGTCGCTCTCTAAGCGGAACGACTTTTCCAAAATATGGAATCACAAGCCATTTCTTCAACTAACGTTTACAGTACAACATCTCTGGTTGCCTTGGTAATTGGCATCAAATCAAGGGCAGTGGATCTCCAGAAGTGTAGATTAAACTTTAGGATTCCCCTGGAGGCAACTCGGGCATCTTTGGGGAGGAACCGAGCACTCGTTCCATATCAAATCGAACTTCAATGTTGCGTATGCTGTAGCCAACCACCATCAGCCAGTAGAGCAGCTTCCCTAGTTCGGTTGCACTGGTCTCTGCCGTGCTCTGCAAGAGAAATTTTATAGTGCTTATCAAAATCAATGACAGGACCGACTAAACTTGAATAGAAAGTATAGATAAGGAGGAGATTGTCAGGCCGATTAAATCAAGTTTACCAAAGGCTAAAACTCTGCAGTTTGTGGGTTTAATTTGCCAGAATTAACAGATCCGTAGAATCAGAGACCAGGAAATTCCATTTGTCTACAGAGAAATGCTGCTTGACAAATTACTATTCTCAGCAAGTCCCAATTACGAAATCGGTAGAACTGCTCTACACAAGACCATGTTCCTGATGCTTCTAAATCTACTGTAAGAGGAATCTCAAGAAATGTGTTGTTGTGACAAAGAGTTTAATTGATGGGCAAACCTTCATCTTCTCGGGATCTGTCACCACCAACAGGCGCTTAATGAACGAGTTCATTGCAACAACAGCATCTTCTCCAGCACTACTCGTCAACTCCTACACATCCATGGAAAGCATGATCCAAAGTCAGATTATCAGTCAGAATTAAACATACTGTTTTTAAAACTATTCATATGCACGATATCACCATAATAAGGCAATCATCGATAATGAATAACACCACTACAACTACATCTTAGTCCAGTCTGACCTTGATATTCTGGGGTTCGAGAGTCCTGAGGTAATCCAGCAACTCATTTCCGCCATGCGAGGACTTCCTACCAACTTGTCGATTCAGTTCCTCAAGCTCTGCTTCGAGTATTTCAATGTACTTTTTAGCATCGATTGTTTCAGGACCAGAGACATTGTTCCACCTGATAACTTCACCACTCACATTCTTCTGCGTACCGGGTGCATAATCTGTATTGTCCAGCTACATCAAAAGCACCGTTATCATTCTACTTAACCTTGAGGATGTCTAGTATGAGTACACACTTGATGCACGTTCCTAATTAACCGATTAAGAAAAAAAAAACAAATTGAATTATCCACAGATACGCACAGCGAAATTCTGATCAATGAGCGTTGCATACTATGGACCTAGAAGCAATGAGGCATCTACCTGTTTTTCCTTCACATCAGGAAGAGCAACGTGCTCCAAGCTCTCCTGGAGCTCTAGCCGGTATTGAGCATTCCTAAACATGTAACCAGTCATCAATACACTGTACATAAGCTGCGCAAGATTTTCAGCTACCTGAAACCCCGAAACATCAACACATTACTTCCGCCATCAAACGATCCTCGCCCACTTAACTGCATTACCACAAAACACAGCATATCCGACTTACAGTGCTAATAGTTACAGCAAAGAACTGTGGAGGTAGAGTCCCAATCATATTGGACACAGTCTGCCGCATTGCATCAACCACCTAAACCAAAGTAAATTGAACCAAAGAAGTCTAAGTTTTGACAAAACCATTCAAAAGGGAAAACGAAAGGATCAAACTTTTACTAACCTGCGGGGATGCCCGCTTGGAAAAGAGCTCCATAAATTCAGGCTGCACGGTCTTCACATACTCCATCAGAATTTCTCTCCTGCTCCTCTGTCCAATTCCCAAATTCGATTTTTACACAGAATTCCAAACCCAGAAACCAAAAATACAGGGGGTAAAAGAAATTCCAATTAACCGGAAGCGGAAATAGTGAAGGAAAGGTAAAGGGTACCAGAGCGCCATTAGTGTCATTAGACCCATCTGATTTAGCAGCTCCACTAGCTTGGACTCTCAGCACCAACCTTCCTCTTCCACCGCCACCACCATTCTTCGCTCTCCAATGAAAACTCACCGAAGAAGAAGGCAACCGAGGCCCATTGGACAAAGAAGAAGATAACTTAGGTAGAAAAATGGATGGTTTCGCAGTCAAAGAGTTCATCTCTCCTCCCCACTAGTTCGTTCCTCTCGAAGTAAAATTCAGCTGCAGATGCAATTTGAGATGAGCTTCAGAAGATCCTTAAATCGCAGCTGTCGACATCAGAGGAAGAGAGAGAGAGATAAAAAAGAGTGTGTCGGTGAATGAGGTTAGGGGCGAAGCTTACAGCGGCGCTGCCTGCCGCCGGCAATTGGGGTTTGTTAATGGCTGCCGGAAATGGATTGGATTTTGGGGTCTGTTGGGCGTTGAAAAAAGTTGTTGGAATATTGAACTGGCGATGGTTCCCACAGTAGCAGCATAGGGTCTTTTCCAAACGATTACAAGTAGGGGTGGAAATCGGTACGGTATCGGTATCCCAATACCAAATACCGAAATTTCGAATACCAAATTACACCCTGAAATCAATCCCAATTCCAATCCCTAAATAATTTCGGTATCCCAATCCCAATCCCTAAATAATTTCGGTATCCCAATCGGTACCTCGGTATCCCAATTGGTATTATCAAATAAAAAATTAATTACGTTTGCCATTAATAATTAAATATATAAATTAGATTTTATTTTTTTTATTTAGGGCAAAGAGACTAAGCAAAGAGTCTTAAGTTGCCTAGAGCTAACATCTCAAGTTTTTGTAATTGGTAATCTTTAATTTGATGAATTTGAGATTGAGAGACGACTAATACTAGTGTGAAATAGTGATATAATGATCTATGTATAATTAAATGACACTTTTAGTGGTCGAGGGTCGCGTAGAAGTGAATGGAAGAGTTTAGTTGAGAGAATAAAATACACACTAGCTTATATTTCGGTATTGATCGGTATTTCGGTATATACTGATCCCAATCCCGTAATCCCTAATACCGAATAACAATTGAAACTCAATCCCAATCCCAATCCCACAAAATAATACGTGTATTCGGTAATACCAAATATAGACAAATTCGGTACGGCATTCGGTATATCCCAAATACCGATACCAAACTTCCAGCCCTAATTACAAGTATACCTGGGCCGTTGGTAGGATGTGAATCCAACCCGTAACTATGGGTACTCTACCCGATCGTAACCGGTCAACGAGGGTAATTATCCGCTTTGACGGGTTAAGGGGTTGGTACGGGTAATACCCAGTTTCAAAATAAAGGGTAGGGTACGGGTATGGTAATCGATAATACCCGCCTCGCTAACCAAATGGTCAATTTTCCTTGAGAAATTTAGTTTAGCTTGAGAAATTTAGTTTAGCTACCATTATTGTTGAAGAAGATGTAGACGATTATTATGTTTGTGTGGATTGTAGAAGTAAGAACAATTATTATGTGTTTGCTGTTTTTATTTGTGTGGATTGTTGAATCTAGAACAGTTACAAGTATTGATCATTTTTAATGGAGAACAGTATGTATTTGCATATATGTGTATAAGTTCATAGTTTAGGATTCGTACCCATGGTTACCCGAATACCCGTTGTTACCCGGTGGGTAGGGTATGGTTATATAATTTTCATACCCGGTGATTATTTGGTCGGGTATTTAAGAAGGCTCTACCCGGCTGGTTAGGAGTTGGTATAGGGTAAACCCGCACCCGACCCTACCTATTGCCATCCCTAGCCGTTGGGCCGTGTTTAGGCCGACACGTAGGGATAGTAATGGATCAGGCTGGGTCGGGTTTTGCCAAATCCAAACCCAAATTCATGAGTTTATCCTTGAAAAAAGGTCGAGGTAAACCCAACTGTGTTTGGAAAACTCAAACCCAACCCAACATCCGTGGGGTCATGGGTAACCTTTGGTTTTTATCGTAAGAAATTTACAATAACAAGTTCTTATCAAAATAAAAGTCAAATATCAATATCTTCATATAAATAACCCATATATAAAATACTATTCTAGAAAATTCAAAGTAAATCACAAATTATACCATACAAATTGTTCAACACCAATATAGAAAACTCAAGAAAATTGAAGCAAATCACAAATCATCCATAAACAACATGATTAATTGAAAGCTTCTTCTTCCTTGTCAATTAAGCTTCTTCACTCTCCACTCTATAATATCAACTTCATTTTACACAATTATAAAGAAAAAATTAAACATGGCTCCACAAATATAAAGAAGATGAGTTGTTTAGAATATTAAATATTCCGAGAAAATTAATTATATGGGTGTGGGCGGGTATCTATAGGGCGAGTATATTTAAACCCAAACCCAAACCCAACCCAACTTGGTGAATAGTTAAGGGATTAAACCCCAACCTGACCCAAAATCCGTGTTGACCGGGTTGGGTCAGGTAGGGTACCCGTGGGTTCGGGTTTTGTTGCCATCCCTACCGACACGGCACGTGCATGCTTCGGGTTGTGACATACTAGCTCATTTTCTAAATTTTGTGAAATCACAAAATGACCTTTGGAAACGAAAGTTGAACATACCACAATCGATTGTTTTTAGTTCTGAAGATTTCAAAAATAAGCAAAATAAAAAAAAATTTACGTTGATCTGATAACCAAATACAAAGTTATCGTCGTTTGATTTTTCCCTTCATATATCAAACATATATTGCTGAGGTCTAAAGCGATTTGTATGCAATCTGTTGCAAATCTCTGAGGTCTCAAGCGATCAGTTACAAATCACTTTTTTTTTGAATAGTTACAAAATCACTTTTGACTGAAGCAATCTGTCTCAAAATATGTGTACTTTCGTAATTTCTTAAAAATTGTTGTATTTTAATTTTTTTATTTATAAAAACGTGTGTAGTTAGGAAAAAAAAAATCACGGGGGCGTCTATTTAACACGCCAAGTCAAGTCCACTCCCGTCTCAACAGAGTCCAAACAGATTCAATGGGCTTTTTTCAGCAGTCCACAATCCAGCCATAGAAGCAAAATACCGCATCCTTTATTCCTTCCATTCGGGCGGTTTGGTTTTGTTGCTTCCGCCAAATCCCAGCGCATTCCCCGATTGATTCTCCGTTTTCTTCCCCCCACCCGATGCCGGAGTTCTAGCGCCCGCCGGCGGATCCATCTATCCAGTTTCCCTTTTTGCAACTCCATTTTCTCCGTCCCTTTTGCTAACTTCAGATAATTCATCGATTACCGCCGCAGAAGAAGAACAAAAGAATTCACGAAAAGCTGGGGAGCTTCGGGAAGACAGGGATCGAAAGGAAGAGAATGGCGTTCCACAGGCGGCGCCACAACTATTACAATGGCCTCCGTTCTCTTCTCCCCTTGATCTCCGCCGTCTCCGGATTCCTCCTCATCCTCCTCGCCGTCCTCTTGTTCCTCGCCCCTTCCCCGAACGATTCCGGCGACATGTACAACAATCGCCTCCGCCACGCGACCGACGACGATGAGGCCGATACGGAGTCGGCGGCGGGAGTCAGCCAGCCCGTATTCCGCGTGCCGGTTAGGGATTTGTGAATTGGATTTCTTCAGCTTCGCGAGCTACTTTTCTTTTTTGGTGTCGTATTGTTCGCTGATTTGATTTGATTTTGATATTCTTTTACTGTTTGGGGGTGCAGGATCGTGGTGGAGCATTGGATCGTGATATTTGGAGCTCGAGGAATTCCAAGTTCTTCTATGGCTGCAGCAACGCCAGCCATAGTTTTCGGAGTAAGTAGATGGCCTTTTTTTCTTCCTTCATTTGGATTTGTCTGAATTGCTTCGTTAATCGGCAATTATGGTAATTGCTGTGTCACGATCGTACTGTATACATATGCTCGTAAGTCGTAATGGATAATAATTTGCATTAAAATTTTAATTTGTTTGGTTACTCGTTCTGTGAGTTTCGCATCTATGTCAAGTCAACCCATGCCATATGTTTTGATTGCAGATGCTGACGCTATTACGAAGCCAGATCGATATTTGCTGATCGCTACAAGTGGAGGTTTGAATCAACAGAGGACCGGGGTATGTTCATGAGATCATCCTTTGTAGTAGCTGATCTAAGTTATTTATGCTTTCCATTTTAATTGTATAATCAAACATATCTGCTTCCTTGCTAAATGGTTGCTCTTTTGGGGATTATGGATAGACTAAAGTAGATCAATATTCATCCCATAATTGTGAAATTGAAACCCCACCGGTTTGGTGTGAATTTGCAAGATCATGAAGGGTCAAGTAAAGAACCTAGTTGTTACCATCCTTTGTGTTGGAATTCATAGAACTATGGTGAGAGAATGAAGACGGTGTTTGTCCTTGTAAATGTTCTGTTAATTTTGA
This sequence comes from Linum tenue, assembly GCA_946122785.1. Classification (NCBI taxonomy): domain Eukaryota; kingdom Viridiplantae; phylum Streptophyta; class Magnoliopsida; order Malpighiales; family Linaceae; genus Linum; species Linum tenue. The sequence continues at coordinate 44,311,585 of CAMGYJ010000002.1, forward strand.
GTTTTGTAGTGGGCTCGCTGAATATTTTCCATGAAGATCTTTTGCGATATAGATAAAAACCTTTTCAGCTAAGATATAATTTCTTTTATTAGGTTTGATTCCCATTCTTTTGCAGATTACAGATGCGGTTGTTGCTGCTCGAATTCTTAATGCCACTCTTGTCGTGCCTAAGCTGGACCAGAAATCATTTTGGAAGGATTCAAGGTTACTGCGAATGATGCCTTTTCAGTATTTTAGAACTTCCTAGTTTGTCTAGTTTCCAATGATCTTATAAGCATTATTTTTCTTCCATTTCTGCAGTAATTTTTCAGAGATCTTCGATGTTGATTGGTTTATCTCTTCACTAAAAAATGATGTCAAAATAATAAAAGAGTTACCAAGAAAGGGTGGGAAGACTTGGACTCCCCATAACATGCGTGTTGCAAGGAAGTGTAGTGAAAGGTGCTATGAAACCCGTGTATTACCTGCTCTTTTGAAAAGGCATGTAAGTTCTAAGTCATCCATTCTTCTTAACCTATTTTGTTATACATATCTTTGACTTAGGATATATTCAGCATGTGGAGTTCAGGTTGCTTAGCTTATACTTCAATATATTTTCTGCTCCGTTTGCTTGTTTCAAATTGACGTTCCTTTTGAAATATTGCATGAGGTTGTCCCCTTTCTTTATATTTGAAGTGAATCTTTGCTAGCTGACAGACTTAATTGGTGATGTAAATGTAGGCTCAGATAAGTTTCTGTCTGAAAGAGCCTTGGGCTATGCATATAATTTTTGTGATAGGTCATGAGGCCTTTGAAATGAAAAGAAGTGGCCTTTTGAGAACCTGATTGTGTGGATGCACGGGTTTGAAAGACACTCATTGGGTAATTTTGAGGCAACTGTCACATCAACTTCAAATATGCTATTCTTGCAAGACATAATGAAAATATACGCAACTGCATGGAATTACATTCCCGCTGGATATCTTACTGTCCAGAGTATTCATCTGCTCTTAACTTTGTAACAGGCAATTCAGTTAGGCAAGTTTGACTACAGGCTGGCAAATAGGTTGGATACACAGCTTCAGAAGTTGCGATGCCGAGCTAACTACCATGGTTTAAGGTTCACCGAGCCAATTCGAAAAATGGGTGAGATGTTGGTCAACAGAATGAGGTCGAGAAGCAAGCATTATATTACATTGCACCTTAGGTACAGTTTCTGTTTTACCCTCAACAGTTTGGCTATCCTGTCAAAATTCTCACTTCCTGCATAATAGTGCTAAGAATCTGAGACCTGGCTGAAATCTGTTCAACATAATGTCAAACTGGGAAAGTCAGTAACACTGGACCATAAAATGGCTTCTACCTGCTCACACTTTCTAGACTATTGAAAAATGTTGGGGTTTCTTTATTCTTTGCTTGAATATTAAGTGACTTTTTTGTAGTTCCCAAATGAACACTCTTGTAAAGCTCTTTTCCAACTATACTTCATATGTGAATACATCAAAGTCACATAGATTTGTTTTTCTTTTAACTTAGGCGTTTCCTGCTGCAGGTTTGAACCTGATATGTTGGCATTCTCTGGCTGCTACTATGGTGGAGGTGATAGGGAAGATAAAGACCTGAGTGCCATACGGAAGAGGTGGAAAACCTTGCATGTAAGATTCAACTCATATGCCTGCAACTTTCTTCTACTGTTTTTATTATGAACTTCCCTTTGGTTCTCTGTTTACATTGCAAAAACTGGTGTGGAAAGAGGAAGTCTTTCTGGCAAAATTAGCCATCTAGGTTTAATCTACCATGACGGAAAGTCTGATCTTCCAATCTGAAAACAATAGGTAATCAAGAATCTGTTGCAGAAGCCTTTCTTTTAGAGCAGATATACTGTAAATAATTCATGTCAAAATGTCTAAACCTCAGCTTAAACTCTCTTCAATATCTCATGGGACTTCAGACAGATCCTAGTTCTGAAGTTTCACCAACACTTTGAAAATGTCGCCAGTCTTCTCTGAACTACTTGATTAGTTTCTTTTCACATGGCTGCTGCCAAATGATTTGAGTTTGTTTCTTATATGGTGTTGAGAGTTAATGAGGTTTGCTTGTTTTATCTGGCACAGTCAAAGAACCCTGAGAAGGAAAGAAGGCATGGGAAATGCCCACTCACTCCACACGAAGTTGGTCTTATGTTGAGGGCATTGGGTTATGGCAGTGATGTCCACATATATGTGGCCTCAGGAGAAGTTTACCGGGGGGAAGAGACATTGGCCCCTCTAAAAGCACTCTTCCCCAACTTCTATACAAAGGATACTCTTGCAAGCCGCGAGGAGTTACAACCATTCTCTTCATTTTCCTCGAGGATGGCTGCACTTGACTTCATTGTTTGTGACGAAAGTGATGTGTTTGTGACAAATAATAATGGCAACATGGCAAAAATCTTAGCTGGGCGTAGGTGATTGATCCCTTCCCTTCCCTTCCCTCCTTCACGTCTATGCCTGGTAGGTAATTTCTTTCTGTTATTATTGACTCATTTCATGGATTTGCAATCAAATTGTGCAGGAGATATTTTGGACACAAGCCTACTATTCGACCAAACGCTAAGAAGCTCTACCGCTTGTTCTTGAACCAGAACAACATGACTTGGGAGGCATTCGCTTCTAGAGTTCGCACGTACCAGAAGGGCTTCATGGGCGAACCAAAAGAGGTTAGACCCGGCAGGGGAGAGTTTCACGAGAATCCTCATACCTGCATATGCGAGGAAACAGAAACAAAGACGAGAAAGGAATTGCGGCCTAGAAAATTAGGGAAAGGCTATAATAATGCAACCTCTGGAGAAGATTCCGAGAACCAAAACACAGAAAATGACCCAGATCCGCTCGATCCAGATACTGACGACGATCAAGATCTGGTGGAAGAGATAGGAGTTTTCAACAACACAAGTATGGATTATGATGGATTTAACTCCGAGGACCACGAGTTTGAGGACTTACTGTCTGACTGAAGCTGAACAGACTCTCTCATCATTTCCTGCATATATGAAACCTAATTTTTGCCTTCTGCCAAGAAAGAGAAAGCTCGCAAGGAGAGATGGGTGAGAAATGCTTGTTTCAGGGAGAAGTCTTGGCAGCTGTGCAATTGAAGGATAGCTGGTGGGTTATGCCGAGCTTGGATCATCATCATCGGCCTTCCCTTTTCCTTGCCCTTGAATCTTTCTATCCTTCGCTCCCCGGTACCGTCTGACATCATTGGTTATCAGAGGCTTGCAGGTGAGAAACTGAGTGTCTCTGATGAATCCTCTGCTAGCTCTTCTGAAAGTCGGTGCGAAGATAGAGCAGGACAATGTACTGGATAGCCTTGCCTTTGACTAGTTAAGCTTCTTTCTTTGGCTAGGTAGGATACAGAGGCTAGACGAAGAAAAGAAGGCCTGTAATTTTTGTAACCTCCTTTTGAAACTTATTGTTAACTTACCAGCAAAGCATGCCCCTTGGAGATGGGGGCATAAAATCCTAGGTTAGGGAGTTTGGTTGTTTATGCCAACTTTTAGGAGACTGGAGTTAGGGTTTTATACAGCTGTAGTTGAATTTCATTATCTTGGAAGAGATTGTACAAAGTAACAGATATATTGTTTCAGTTTCTCTGGCAAGACCATTCCTCAGTGTTCTAGCCCCATGATATTTGTTACGACATTCGCTTCGGCTTTCCGTGGTGCTTTATTTTGCATAATCTTCGTACCAAATCAATCCTTATCTGACCACTAAATTAACATATCTCTTGAAACTTATTAGCACTGAACTAATGGAACTCAAAAGAAGAAGTCACTCAGAATACGAAAAGGAAATATATACAATCTACAAGTTATCGTCTCAATCGTCAATATATTATTGGACATGGACCAACCTTGGACCACCGCTCACTTCCACAATCTAATTTGAAGGGAGAAATTGTAGAGCCCATTAAGATGAATGAAATTAATCTCTCCCATAAGAAAAGGATATTGAACAACAATAAATGCGTCTTATCAACGATTGAAGTTATCTAACAAACTAATTTGCTGCATATATGGTTAAAAATTGACATATATACTAGTTGATTGAATCAAAACATCGAGCAATTCGATTTTGATATGAGAAGCTCTTAATTGATTGATTCTACCTTAAATATATGCCAATGCAAGCTCGATTAAAACGAGTAAGCGAGAAGAAATATTGGCTATAAAAGAGTTCCAACTACAATGCTGGGAACTGCTGCAGTTCTTCTGTGAACTCTTTATATCTCAAACACTTGCATACGTGTTTGCTTAGCTGCTTCTTGGCAGCCATATAAGCTTCAACTGATTGGCTTCCTCTCTTCCTTCTGAGTGATGATTGAAGCTCTTCCAGGATCTCCTTTATTTGTGAGAGGATGTCTCTTGTGAAACCACAAAAATCTAGCAACCTGAGGGATCCGTAAAGTGCCTTATCGATTGAGTTATTGTTGGAGATTGATTTTTGGGTTGCTTGCAGCTGAAGGTAATCGTCGATGGATTGATACAACTCCTTGAGACCACTCAAATTAGATGATGAGGATGTTGGCTGAGAGGATCTCAGCCTCTCCAACTGATGGATCGAACATGGCAAGCAGAAGCCATTTCTTCGTCGGTTATTTCCTTGATCTGAATGTTGAGATTGTAGCAATTTATAACAAGAAGAAGCTGAAATGCAATGCTTCGAATGAATTTGCTGTGATTAGGGGGACTTAAATATAAATGGGGAAGTCATAGGCAGATTAATAAAGGCTTACAATTGCTGTCAGGTAGAGGTGCTCCCTGACAAAACCGAGTTTTTCTCATCATTGCATAGTTGACGGGGAACATAGCAAGGGTAGCTGCAAGCGCCTTCATGGATCCCAGACAGAACCAAGACAGTGGATATATGTATGAATGACATTGGCTTGCATCTCTCCATGTGAAAGGCAATGGAGCTCCAACCCATTATGGCAGTGAGAGAGAGGGAGGGAAGCATGTGACAGCATATTGTATTGCATGAACCATTGCTGACAAACTTGTTCCCTGTTTCCTCTGTTTCTGCTCGGGATCCACCAGCAATGCTGCAAAATCAAATGTAAGAAAATGCTATATTATTTTCCCATACTAATATATTACATTCTCGATGCAATGAACTCAGTCGTGCAGCAGTGGAGTTGGCTGTGAATGCAGAACTCCAAGGCTGTCAAGATTCCAGCTGCTCCCACTCGAGCCACTCCCACCATGGCCATTTCTTATCGATAATGAGCTGCTTGTTTCAACGCCACAAGTTCTTAATTACTCAAATGAGTCTGATGTATTTCATTTCCCACCAAATGGGTACTAATTGATCACATTTTATATAGCCTTCAGCAGCTTCAAGATTATCATGTTGCTGGAGCAGAAAGAAACAACGACAGGAAACCCATTTCTTTGTGTTTATCTGATAGCCGTTTAGCTTTGCTCTGCATCAAGCAATAATGCTTCTGTCTGTCGTTCATGCAGCAACCCGATCTGATCCAGCCATATTTAACTCCCAGAGTCAACTTTGTGAATTCAGAGAGCCACCCAATTCCACAGGGACACCAAACTCTGGTTCCCAATATATAAAGAAGACCAGTACGAGGGTTTGGCTTCAACGCACATCTCAGAGACATTTCATCAAACATCTTCTCGTCTCCATTTCCAGCTACACCAAACAACAAAATGGTCGCCACTTGTCATGTCCGATCCATCAGTTTACCCACGAGAATTCACCCCACAACCCTCGCCGTCGAGGTCCAGCTTGAGAGGTTGAGATCCTCCGAATCCGCATCCACCTCGGACTCCACCACCCAATTGAGCATACTCAGAGAGCTCCACGAATGCGTCGACGACTTGCTCCAATTGCCCACAACCCAGAAATCCCTCTCCCAATCCATGGAGGAATCCCTGATTAACGAATCCCTCAGGTTACTGGAGATCTGCGGAGCCACAAAGGAAATCTTCGCCCAATTGAAGGATTGCGTGAAATTACTCGAATCCTCTTTGAGAAGGAAAAGTAGCAACTTGAACAGTGAAATCGACGCGTTCGTGAGCTCAACCAAGAGACTGAGGAAACTTGCCTGCAAAACCTTGAAATCCTCCAAGAAGACCAAATCTGCAGCAACAGATCCCGAACCCGAAGACTCCATCTTTGGGCTTCTGAAAGAAGTCGAATCAGCGAGCTTCAGCGCGTTTGAGTCCCTTCTGAGCTCGGTTTCTGGTGCTGAATCGCGTGGGTGGAGTGTTGTTTCAAAGTACTTGAAATCCAAACAGGACAAGGCGACTGAAATGGGGCAACTGCAGTCTGAACTGATGGTGTTGAGGTCGAATTCGAAAGCCGTGACTTCAGTTGAAGAAGTTCAGAAGGTTTTGAAAGGACTGGCAGGGATGGAATGGAGTCTTCAGGAATCTGAGGAGGAACTGGACTGTATTTATAGGAAACTCGTTAAAACCAGAGTTTCTTTCCTAAACATTCTAAATCATTAGCGCGCTCTTTGTCTATATGTAAACAAGAGCTATAAAATTTCTGTAAATATGTATAGAAAACAATTTTGCCAATTGATACTCTGAATACATGAACCAGTTTCATCGAATACATCCATTTTATCTTTCCACTTATATCCGATCGATCTGAATGTTTAAGGTGAAATCAGAATTTCACAGGTGTGATCAAATCACAGAAATCATGTAAAGGAGATTATGCATATTATTTATGTGGTTTTCTTCTTCGATGTGAACATGACTATTCTACGGAGAGCAATAAGCTCCCAATCATCTTTTTGAATCCCAATTACTTGCATCCACATTCGACGTAGATTGAATTTCCCAATTTTTTTTGTCTTGTTTCTTCTTCGCCATTGTATTTCCCCTCGCCTATCTCTTTCTAACACGATTACGGCGACCATGTCTATTATTGTGTTCATCAAACTTTTCATTTGCAAAAGAACCCTTGAAAGAGGTTTGCTAACCCTAGGGTTCATGTCACTAGTGCTTTGTCATCTTGTCTTAGCGTTATTGTGCTTTTCTCGAACCTTATATCTCTCGGTGAAATTTAGGTTTCCTGATATGTAGTGTTCGTCTCGCCCAGAGGATTGAGGAAGAAGATGAAGAACACATAAATTGATTCTAATCGGATGGAGAGGTCTCCTTAGTTTGTGTTTATGTATTAACGGTGCGTTTAGGAGTAATTCTAGTTGGACTGGGTCTGATCATTGATTTTTGCAGGCTTTTAAATAACATTCAAGCGTGGGCTTGTACATGACCCATGCAATATTCAAAAGTGGGCCTGGAACGTGCGAGCCCATTAGTTTTCTCCTGCGGTATCAGCGCCAACCCTAGTTTAACTAGCTTTACTTACCCTAGTTTAACCTACACGAGTTAACATCATCATTACTACATATCTTCCCAAATCTTCTAACTCTTGACATTCCTAACTCAACCGTCTCCATCACACGTCTCCACACTCAACCCCCACGATCACTTTTTCTTACACCTACAATCTCTCTTTCCTCCATCTTCACCTTCCCTTGTTCCTTCTTCCTCTGACTCCATGGCAAACAAAGGCAAATCGTTTGCGGAAATGGGCATACTAACTCTATCAAACGACGACTGCCGATCCACCCCAAGTCTCGGGGACTATCTTTCATTCACAAGCAAGACATCTATTGTGGCCGAGTACGAGTTCATCCACCTGAGTCCTTTCCCTCAAGAAGTGAAGCAGTTAATTAAAAATCTTGGCTGGGAAAAGTTCTTTGATCTCCGGAGTCGAGGAAACACCAGTTACTGCCCGCATGTGGTGAGGAAGTTCTACCACAATTTAGAGCTGTCTGGTTCCTCCGATTCTCATCTCGTGTCGATCTTCCTGGGTTATAGAGCCTGCTTCCAGCCTCATCAGTTTGCTGAGATCCTCGATCTCCTCGCCGCAGGACACCACATTGATAGCAGAAGCGATCTTCGGCGGCTGTACGATTTTGAGTTTGAAGTTGAACTGGCGAAACTGACGAATGGGCGCATCCAGGCTTCTTTCCTCCCAGATCCTCTTCGATTCCTCCATTGGATGATCGTCAACTGCTTCATGCCAAGGTACAGTCGTCAATCGATAATTCGTAAACTTGACCTTTTTATCCTTGTGCAAGCTCAAAGAGGTGTTCCTGTTAACCTCGCATCTCTCATGTGCCTGAACATGGTTGAGGCTGCTCCTAGAGGGGAAAACTGGTACACTGCCTTTCCATATGCCACCTTCTTGACCACCTTTCTTGAAAGGGTTGGGATGGATATGGGGGTTTATGCTAAGGAGTACGAGTGTGCCTATTTGCCAGTCTACCGTATCGCCGAATTGACCAATACTTTTATTGACCTTCGGCATACGGAGCATGAAGAGACCCCTGAGGCATCCTCAAGCAAACGTCCTCGGCTTACATGAGAGTCGATTGATGCAGGGTGGGGTGGAGCGTTGGAGCAGCAAAGGGGCCAGCATTGGATGTCTTTTGTTAAGAAGTTTACTGTAAGGCTTTGTTGTTTTTTTTTTCCAGTCTTTTTCTCCAGCACTCAAAACTGTCAGGTACTGAGGGGAGCCAGTACATCATCTGACTAGGAAAGTCTCCCATTTTTTTAATTATCCAGACAAATATTTTTCTATGCATGCAGTATTTTGTGAATTTGCCATGGCTAATTTCCCTAAGACAGGTGACGAGATGCAGTAATGGTCATCCCTAAGCAAGGAGGTGCAATTGCATCCTACACTTGATATGATGTGAGAAGCTATTGCAAGGGTGCAAATTTGGTTGCAATTGAAATTGGCCCACGAGTGGGGACTATTGATGAAATTGCAATGTTTTCTCAAAATTATAGAAGTGGAAGTAGGGACTACCTATGAAATTGCAAATGAATTTCATTGGGGGAGATTTTAATCCGCTTTTGTTCTAAGCAGTTCCAATTAGGTCGAAGTAGGGACTACCTATGAAATTGCAATGTTTTCGAAAATTATGGTTTTATTTAGAAGTTGAAGTAGGGACTACCTATGGAATTGCAATGTTTTCGAAAATTATGGTTTTATTTATATTTGGTCATAAGTATAGTGACGATGATAGGCGTGAATAGTATGGATATGACTTGATTATAATGATTTTTTTATCTATGGTGATTTTTCCCCCTTTTTCATCAAGACTCATGCTTCTTTTATCCCCCTGTGGATCTATCATGCTTCGTTTATAGTAAAATATCCTTTTAATTATACACAATAAAGAATCCATTAATTATGTATGCCTTTTTATTGTATTTATTACTACAATGAATTCTCTGACTAAAAGGGGAGTGAAAACATCGTTGGTGGAAATTCAAGGAATGGAATGATAAGGGCTGTGCATAAATTCAATTTCTGTAAATAATTAATGTTATTATTATTAGTTAGTAACGTCATTAGTTTTAGTTAGTGGGTTAGTGGCTCCTACTTTGTAGCTTCAATCTGTTCATGAGTTGGTACTTAAGCCACTCTCCTGATCAATGTAAATCACTACTTTTAATCCTTTACATGGAAGCCTTTCCATATCCTAGGAACATTAAATTAATTACATAAGAATTTTCTACCTGCCTTGTACTGGGTTTGGTCATTATTTATACTGATTGGGAGCCAATCAGTTTTACCTTTTGGGTTACCTATACATGAATGCAAATTTAATTATACGATTGGGAGCCAATCAGTTTTACCTTTTGGGTTACCTATACATGAATGCAAATTTAATTATACGATTGGGAGCCAATCAGTTTTACCTTTTGGGTTACCTATACATGAATGCAAATTTAATTATACGATTGGGAGCCAATCAGTTTTACCTTTTGGGTTACCTATACTTGAATGCAAATTTAATTATTAGATTGGGAGCCAATCAGTTTAACTATACACGATCCCAATTAAACATCTCTACAAGATACAATGGCTTGAAGCCTTGAACAGAAGCAACCTCACTCACAAGTTGGAAGCTGGAATATTGGTGAAGTCCCTTTGCCATTTCCACGAAAAAACAAACCAAACCAAACCAAATATAGAAAGCATTCACAATACCAAAAACCAAATATAAAAAGCATTCACCAAACCAAAAATCAAACCAAAAACCAAATATAAAAACCATTCACCAAACCAAACCAAAAACCAAATATAAAAAGCATTCACCAAACCAAAAACCAAATATAAAAACCAAAAATAAAAGCATTCACCGAACCAAATAAAAAACGGTTGTCCATCATCCTGAGAAAAAAAAACATAACTGTTGTCCATCATCTTGAAAACTAAAACGCAAAATCAGGTTGTTCTTGGGCTCGTTGACTGGGTTTCCTTGTGCTCTTCTCTTTCCTTTTTCCTCCTTTCATGGGTTTTCTTGTACTCTTCCACTGCAGCTTCAACTTGAGGTGCAACTCTTCTTGCTTCCGTGAGCACCATATGCCTTATGTAGTTCATGGGCTCTCGAACAAGGTACAAAGCGATCTGCATCCTCCTCACTTGAGTGCATGGCTATCAACATCAACAAACATGGTGCTTACCGCATGATTCAAAAATAACAATCAATTGTGGTTTTCTTATATGCGAATTAGAATTGTCTTTACCCAAATATAAGAGGAGTCCCAGCTTGCGCCATACATCCACATGCATACCCAGACTCCACCGTCAGACCTACATAAAATAAAAGCATTGCGTGATAAGAACCAAGTTGATAAGTCGTCGTTTAATATCACAAAAAAATGGGCATACTTACCGATGAAGTTGTTTTTGATCTTTGAAGGAGTTGGGTACGAAAACTCCGCAATCCTTGGTGGCGACAATCCCGGACCTTGTTCACGATAGAGAATCTTCCACAAGGCTTGCATAAAGCTCATCTGTACAAATTAAGAAACGTTTGTACTTAGAAAGAGTTATTTACATTTTTTTGCGTTATAACGGCACAATGTCACAAATTTACCATTGTTTGAACAGATTGTAGTCGAAAGGAATTGCGGTCTTCATTTGGTTGTGGATCCAAGATATGGACTTCTTCCTTGTCCAACTTAATGACAGCCAAGTACCAATGGGCATTATCTCTCATCGGAACACACACCTACATATGCGGAAATTGTCAACACGTATTAAAAAAATAAACTGCAAACCATGTAATACTTATTAAGACGAACAGTTTACCTTGTTCACCATATTGGTTCGACTAAGGAATTTTGATTCGTATAGGTCTAATGCCATCTTGGGTGTTATTCCACATGAAATCACTAGTTCCTGTCCATGTGGTAGTTGCACAATTGAAATTTTTTCAACACAATATGATTCACGTTAAAAAAACATGTGTTGTAATTTTTTTTGTGAGAGGAAATTGTCATTAAGTATAATCGGACCACAACCTGTAGTTCAGCAGGCAGATAGCACACTCCTTTTCCGTCCTTGGAATTTGTCCACAACTCTTCTAGAGTCAAGTGGCAGGCCATCGCTATTATAACCTAATATAACATGGACAAAAACACTTCATGATACTATCGAGTTGTTATAAAATAATTCTACGTAGAAAGCATTGATAGTGGACAAACAAAACAAAATTTTGGAGTTCCGTTGATTACTTCAGCATCTACGAATGAGCGAGGGCTTAAGGACCACAATGACTTCCTCGTACAAGAGTTGTTAGAGGTTTTGACCAATACTTCGTCAGGTGGCAGATGGGCTAAAAATATATAGTGAGCAAGCTGGATTTGCTCATCATCGTATTCCATAGCGGTAGGTAGCTTATACTTCAAAACAACCTGGAATAGGGGCCACAAATAAACACGAGTTGAAATGCATTCGTTATGACGGAATAACGGCAAAGAACACTTCAATGGCAAACATGACACCTTTATTACCTTGTCAACAGAAGGTAGACAAATACTTTTTCCATTTGGCTTCTTTGGTGTGACCTCAGAGTCAGATTCATCGTCCGAAATAAAAACGATGACTGAAGCAGGAGTGGGTGGACTGCTTACACCTTTGGGTATCCTTGGTTTCTTTGTTGGAGTCACAAATTCGGCTGTCTCCTACAATGACAGTGAACCTGCGATTAATAAATTAACTAGAATGAATTTCAATGGTAAAAAGAGCTATTATACATACCACAAGCTTGGACGAAGAGCGAGTAATTCTCCTATTTTCCATGTTGTGCCTCTAATCTAAGCTTTACTCTGTACTCAAAATCGCGGCAAAGAAGGATATGGAACCACTGCTCTACCGATGAAGGTTAATTATATATACAAGGTTAGGATAAATTGTGGCGCCATATTTTTCCCGCGGAAAAATAGCTAGGGTTTACTCTAAGGTACATGAACTTGGGATAAACATGGGTAGTTATTAAACCTAAAATTAAAAATATACTTTTTTCGATTGAATAAAGAATTGAGTGCTATTAGTAAATATTCGCTCATATTAATATTTGATCCTTCCCCATACACGTAGTACACAGCTAGAGTCAGCTGGCGTTTGGCTTTACTAAGAAAGGTTTTTCATTTTAAATATTTTCGTTATTTGTGAAAATGGTAAAGAAATCACTAAGATAAAGAACAGAAAGTTCAACTCGTTCCTACCAAAAATATAAGATATCACAAATCGTGTTATTAATGGGGATAATTATTAAGTGGCCCATTGAAGCATTAATTCTGCCATCATTCCCAGTAGGATTTTGTAATCTACGTCCTTGGTTCCCCAAAATTTCCAGCCATGACAATGACGTCGGAGGCAGACTCACCATTGACGTCGGAGGGAGTCCTAGTATTGACGTCGGAGGGAGTCCAAGAAAACGCTGGTGCCGGAGCCAGTCACACCACCTAGGAAGATAATGTCGCCGATCTCATATTTCTACAGCCTGGAGATATTGAAAAAATGAAGTTCGATGATACAGAAGAAGCCTATGATTTCTACATGGACTACGGGTTAGTCAAAGGCTTCGACATCAGAAAATCAGACATTGGTCGTGATAAGAACAAAGTTATGATATGGCGTGACTATGTATGCTCTGGCGAGGGAAAGAGGCGCATGAAGAGCACAGAACGAAAGAGAGAAGCAAGAGGGGAGACCAGATTTAACTGCAGAGCCAAGATGCGTGTTAAACAAGACAATGTCGATGGGAAGTGGTATGTGCACCAGTTTGATGATGTACACACACATGAAACGATCCCCAGAGAATATAGACACTACATGAAAGGGAAACGTCGTATGAGTGATGCAGTCAAAGCAGCGATAAATTTTAGAAGAGCTGCAGGTATGAAAACTTCTCAAATTGTGAATCTGGCCGTATCAGAAGCAGGAGGCTACGACAATTTGGGGTACACGAGGAAGGATGCATATAATTATGTGGACAAAGAGAGGAAAGAACAAATCAGTGAAGGTGATGCCGCAACAGCCCTAGCCTACCTGCAAGCTAAATGCAGCGCGGACGAGCATTTCGTTATTGAACTAAAGAAGGATGACGACGACCGGCTTATTAACATTTTCTGGGCCGATAGTATTTCTGTTGCTGATTATGCATGCTTTGGAGAATTACTGTCATTCGATGCTACTTACAAAAGGAACATTTACCAGATGCCTCTCGTGATTTTTTCAGGTACTTTTCCTTCACACATAGAATTATCCCGAGCATGCTAAAATAACCCTAGAAGTTTGCATAATCTAACTTTGTTTGAACTTTTTTAGGTGTCAACCACCATTCGCAAACTTGCGTATTTGCATGTGCTTTCTTGGCTAACGAGAGAGAGGAAAATTATATTTGGGTGTTGGGAGCTTTGAAGAGAAGGCTAGGCGGTGTAGATCCCAAGACTGTTATTACAAATGGGGATAGAGCAATGCGTAATGCTATTCAGAAAGTATTTCCCGATGCAACACATCGTCTATGTTCCTGGCATATAGACAAGACTATAACCAGAAATGTGAAGAATCATCCTACTTTTTTGCCCCGATGGAAGCATTTTGTGTCAGCTGACTGGGAACCTTCAGAATTCGAAGAAAAGTGGAAATCAGTGGTTGAGGAATGCTCCCTTCAGCACAACAATTGGGTCTCCAATTTATTTGAGCAAAGACATGAATGGGGGTATGCATATTTGCGTTCGAAGTTCTTCGCAGGCTTGAGTACAACATCAAGATGTGAAGGACTGAACTCTCAACTTGCCAATTATATCGAGAAGGATCAAAATCTCCTTGAGTTCTTTATTCACTTTGATCGTTGGACTAGGGATATGAGGGAGAATGAGCGTCATGCTGATTTTGAATCCATTCATCGAGAACGAACCATCACAAGCAATGTCTTAGTCTCACTTCAGAAGAGTGAATCGTAACAACATATGATGATTCTTTGGGCGATATTCAAACGGCGACTTATTGTCATTGCTCCCCTCCCTGCCTCTAACAAAGACCCTGCATGGAGAGCAAAGGAGAAACAATACAACGAAGGATTTAGTTTAACAGTCATGATCTAACAATGACATAATTAAAGGAACCGAGATCTAAAATAATACGCAGTCTCATCTTTACCACTGCACCCGAAAATAAAGCATGGACAGGAGGACGAAGAGGCGGATGGGGTTGATTTTCGGGGTTGAGAAGATGGGAGAAAGGGGTCTTTTCAGGGATTGAGAGGAGGAACGAACAATAGCAGGAGATGAGTGCCTCTTGGGTTTCGGAGCATGGTCTCTCCCTCTCTGATTAAAGAATTTATAAATGAGCTCATAAATTTACTTTGCCTTTCCAGCCCTTCCCATTTACTGAAAATCACACTCCCTACCGCTGCCTCGGCCTTGGTAACGTCAGCACTGGTTAGGGGCAAATGCGACTTTCCGAAAACGGCGATATCTGATTGGGTGACATGCCGCGGTTAGGATTGAAGCTCTTTCACCATCGGATTAAACGAAAATTTAGGAATTGACGGCGGGAGACGGGGATGTGCTTTTATACTGGCTTTGTAGATTAACTAACTTTTTCGTTTACCAAAATTAATCTACAGATTTGGTACATGTAATTGTAACCCTAAACCCTAAACCCTAAACCCGAATTCCTAAACCCGAACCAATCAATACCATATACTCTACAACAATAACACCTTAGAGCATCTCCATCCCATTGCTAAACCAACCTTTAGCAATTGGCAAAGTCTAGGTGGCAACTCAATTGGCAATTGCAAGGGATGGAGAGGCAATTGCTTATTTAGAAAGATTGCTAAATTAGCAAGTCCTTTAGCAATGCCACATGTGTATATATTTTTCGTTTTCTTTTTTTTAGTAGTAACTTTTCAATGGAAAATGGTTTTGGTAGATTTAAAATATTAGTTGGGCCCACATTAGCAATTACAAACAAAACTTAGGGATGTAGGTGGTTTGCAATTCTTTTAACTGAAATTGCTAAATATGATGATGTGGCTGTAGGGACCACGTTTAGAAATTGCTAGGGATGGAGATGGTCTTTATACCCGAATCAATCCATCCCATTGCTTATTTAGTGGAATCCTAGATGGCACCATTATTTAGCAAGATTGCAATGCCACCTAGGATATTTTTTCTAAACTAGCAAGATTGCTAAATTAGGAATTCTTCTTGCAATGCCAAACCCTAATACACGAACCAATCAATAACATATACTCTACAGCAATAACACCTTATAGGCTTATACCCTAACCAATCAATACCATATATACTCTAAACCATCAACACCTTGCTTATTTAGACCATCTCCAATGGTGCAATTCTTGAGAATTGCAAGCTGATGTGGCAAGGGAGTGAAAGTGGGATGGTGAGTTGCATTGATGTGGGATCAATTACAAAAGTTGCAAATTTGCATCTGATGAATGTTTTCATGCAGTTGCAAATTTTCATGCAGCACACACATATATACAATTCCAATCATAATACTTTATATAATTCGAATAACACAACGACAAAAAACAACTTGAGAGAAAACTCAAATTAATATAACACACTCACCAATTAATATTGAATTGCATTGAAAATTAAGTAGGTCCCACGGTCACAATTGATGTATAGTTAAAGTTGCTGAAGTGGCAATTGGGACCATATATTTGCTCGGTGTTGGAAACTTGAACTGAAACTGGAAGTCCTCCTATGCCGAGTCGTTTGGTATATAAGAAGACTGTTGGCTCTTGCGGTGTCGTTTAATTTATGCACTTATTAATGGTCAGTTGAAGGCAATTTTAAGCACTCTAAATAAATCATGTGCAACATTTCAGTTGAATAATCTTGAGAACTAGTTTTTCTTATTCGATTATTATATCGTATTTTTTGCACTAATTTTGAGCACTCATTAAATGGGTCATGTGGCGACAGAGGAGTAGAGTTCGAAATCCGGCAAAAAATCCGGTTGGCCCAATTGTAACGACTTCTAAAAATGGAGTCAGTAGTCAACAAATAAAGTACAGTATTTTTATTGGGAGTGTAGGATCCCCTGCAGATTTAGAAGATCTCAAACGCTAATAGTACAAAGTACAGTATTTTTATTGGGAGTGTAGGATCCCCTGCAGATTTAGAAGATCTCAAACGCTTAATAGTACAAAGTACAGTATTTTTATTGGGAGTGGAGGATCCCTCGCAGATTTAGAAGATCTCAAACACTTTTGGAAGCCGCCATGGAAGCGAAGAGAGAAGCAGAAGAAAAAATAACAAAACAGTATACAAATATAAACAAATGTTACATAGAGTCCAACAAAAACAAAAAGCTGTACTTTCACTCCCTATTTTATCCTATTATACATATGGCAACTTTCCTATCTTGTATACATTTTGGGAGCATGATCAACAAGTACGCGTCAATATGGCGCAAAAGAACCACCACATGACGTAGGGTTCCACAACACCTATTATGGAATCGCAACAACATGTGATGATTCTTTCGGCGATATTCAGACGGCGACTTATTGTCATTGCTCCCCTCCCTGCCTCTAACAAAGACCCTGCATGGAGAGAAAAGGAGAAACAATACAACGAAGGATTTAGTTTAACAGTCATGATCTAACAATGACATAATGAAAGGAAATGAGATCTAAAATAATACGCAGTCTCATCATTACCACTGCACCCGAAAATAAAGCATGGGATAGGAGGATGAAGAGGCGGATGGGGTTGATTTTCGGAGTTTCATATTGAGAAGATGGAAGAAAGGGTTCTTTTCAGGGATTGAGAGGAGGAGGAACGAACAGCAGCAGGAGATGAGTGCCACTCGGGTTTCGGAGCACGGTCTCTCCTTCACTGATTAACGAATTTATAGATTGTCTCGTAATTACTTTTGCTCCCCTCCCTTCACATTTATTGAAAATTACACTCCCTACCACTGCCTCGGCCTTGGTAACGCCAGCATTGGTTATGGGCAAAAGCGACTTTCAGAATTCGGCAATATCTGATTGGGTGACATGCACGCGACGAGGATCGAAGGTATTTCACCATCGGATTAAGGGAAAAGTTTAGGAATTGACGGTGGGAAATGGGAATGTACTTTTATAAATAGTATGAATTTGTAGATTAACTAACTTTTTCGTTTACCAACATTACTCTATTGATCTGGTTTATGTTATTCTAACTTGAATCATAACCCTAAACCCTAAACCCTAAACCAAACCCTAATACACGAACCAATCAATACCATATACTCTACAACAATAACAACACCTTATAGGCTTATACCGTAACCAATCAATAACATATATACTTTAAACCATCAACACCTTGCTCCTCCCTTATACCATAACCTTCAAGACCTTATACTGTATACCAACAACACCTTCTTCTATCTCCATCCCCAACTTTCAATTTATAATAAGTGTTTCCTTTGAAATATAAAATGGAACCCACCTTGGCAATTGCTAGCATAATCTAGGGATGTAGATGAATAGAAATTGTTAAGTGATGAATTGCTAAAATTGATGATGTGGCGGTAGGGACCTCGTTTAGAAATTGTTGTTCAATTTTAGGGATGAAGATGATCAATACACTAACCCAATACCATATACTCTAAACCATCAACACCTTATACAATATCGTATTTTAGGGATGGAGATGATCAATACACTAACCCAATACCATGTACTCTAAACCATCAACACCTTATACAATATCGTATACCTATACGCTGATAAATTAAAATTATAACTTGCTTTTCAAAACATAAATTAAAAATTGATACTCACTAAGTATCGAACCACAAACCTCTACTTTATTAACTAAGCAAATAACAGACAATTAACCAATTAAGCTACATCACATTGATGACCATCTTGCATAATTTCGCTTTCTTATTAAGTGAAGGGTTAAAATGAACGATAAATATATCACAGGGGATTGTTTCAACTTCGGCGGGGACTGAGAGAGTGGAAACGGGGTAATTATTTTACCAAAAAAGAAAAGAAAAGGGGGAATTAACGAAGAGTTAAATTGGACGGATTGTCTTTAGCACGCCACTACCACCCAAAATCCTTCGGAGCAAAGACATGTTGGTTCAAGTCAAAGAATAAATGAAGAAAGATGAAGTTAAGAACTCTAACTAATTTTGATTCCATATGTGGCGAATCGCTAATGGGCGGGATAACCAACATGGCAAAATCGTTAATGAGAACCTACTTTGCACACACCAAATCATTTTATCTCGTACCGATAAATGTGTAAAGAGACATGCTACAATAATTATGTCTAAATTTCCTGATAATAAGGCATGATCAGCATTTATAAGAAGATGTTAAGACAATATAAAATCGAGAAAAATAAAACAACACCTACCCTCAGCCAAATCAATCAATACAATATGCTCTGGACCATCAACAATTCAAGACCTTATAAACCATCCCATATACCATATACTCTAAACCATATACCATATACTATATACTCTAAACCATCCCATATACCATATACCATATACTCTAAACCATCAACAACCTAATACACTAACCAGTCAGTAATCATTAACTTAACCATAAACACCTTATACAATAATCTCATACCTATACGCTGATAAAATTTTACATTTTGAAAATACTTGCCCAAGTAAAGTACACAAGTACTTCAAAAGTGAAATTCTAACTTTCGTTTCAAAACATAAATTTAAAAAATGTCCTCACTAAGTATCCAACCACAAGCCTCTAATTAGTCTACAAGAGGTTTGTTATGTCAAGAGGGGCAAACAGTGAGAGAGTGGAATATGGGCAATTAATAAAGAGTTAAATTGGGCGGATTGTTTTTTACCTCGTACCGATAAATGTGTAAAGAGACACGCTACCATTTACCGAATCCCAAAAAAAAGATGGAACACATAATTGTGTTTAAATTGCGTGAACGCAAGACATGATCAGGATTTAGAAGCAGAAGCAGAAGCAGGCGCAGATGTAAATAAAAGCCCAACCTCTTCACAATCCGGATCATGTACACAAGCCCACTTTTGAAGGGAATTTAAAAGCCCAACTAGACTTTGTCCTAAACGTACCGTTAATACATAAACACAAGTTAAGGCGACCTCTCCATCCGATTCGAATCAAATCTTGTCTTCTTCATCTTCTTCCTCAATTAGGTCGAAGACTGTGTTGCTTATTTCATCTTCAATTTGTGTAAATTCCGGTCGGAAATATAATGGCGAAGAACAAAAAGTCGACTGTGGATACAAGGAAACGATGATTATGTGGAGATTTTTGATTCCGGTCGGAAATAAAATGGCGAAGAACAAAATGTCGATTGTGGAGACAAGGATTTGTGGTTCAAAATGATGATTATGTGGGGATTTTAGATTGAAAAGGGATCTTCTCTTCGAACGTGGATACATAGATTTGGGGTTCAAAACATGATGATGTTGGGGATTTGATATTGGATTGGGAGCTAAATCGAATGTCGATCAAATGATAAAAAGGATTTCAGATTTCAGAAACAATGATAAAAGGATTATGTTCGAACTTCGAACTAAGAGGGGACATCCCCTCCAAGACGAATGAGGGACTAGAAATTGGTTAGGGCGGCGGGTCGTATCCATAGGGTTTAACCTCTTAATCGATATAATTAAACCGGGTACAGTTAGGTTGAAGTCCAATGAAAAACGCTTAAACGCTTCGTGATGCTTTTGGTAATTTTCCTTCCCCTGGTTACCCGTACCCCGGATTTTGCCCTGGGCACCGTAGAGCCCACATATATATATGTGGCTACTTCGGTGCACTCACTTTTTTGGGTGCATTCAGTGCACCCGTTTCTAAAAGTGTCCATAATACATCAAATTTTGAACTTTAATTAGTATTCTCAATCTAACATGATGATATGACATAGAATCATAACAAATCAATCTATTACCCGAACCCCTTAACCTTCCATTTTGAATCCAAATGCAAAATCCCAAACTGTAAACCTAAACCCTAAACCTAAACCCCTAAATACTAAATCCTTCAAATTAAAGTAAATCTTAAATGATTTTTTTTCAAATTCATGGGCTTATTGTTCATAATATCATAAGCAACAATTGATACCATTTTGACATGAATCGCATGTTCAGAATGATGATTATGAGGCGGGTGCACTGAGTGTACCCAAAAAAGTGGGTGCGCCGAATACGTCACCATATATATATATATATAGCTCTCTACTAAGCTCAACCCTAGCTCTACTACTACATAATATTTTACTTATGTCAATTACATTAATAGCCTCCCCAAATTGACGAACAGTGCACACCATCAATTCGCCATAAGGAATTAAAGAAACCAATGTCAAGATTGCTTTAGTTAACATGCAACAATCTGATATTCAGAAGATAAGCTTCTAGAACCGGCGCACCACGCGAGGGAAGAAAGAGACCCACATCTCGTGTAGACTGAAGATACCACAAAATGCCACAATGTGAAGGTGGGTAGTGTGAGGAGCTGACATATATTGACCGAAGATATGGATGACATATGCAAGATCTGGATGACAAAATGCCACTACTTGTATGTAGAATGTAGTAGGTACCATTGTTAAACAACTCACCATAATAACGACTAAACTTCAAATTTTGTTCCATCGGTGTGGAGCATGGAAGACAAGTGGCGAACTGAGACTATTTTAATAAGTCTCCAATATACTTTCTTTGGGTGAGAGAAATGCTAGTGACATTAGGTTGAACTTTAGCACCAAAAAGTAAGCCAACTCACTAAGGTCCTTGATGTTAAACGACGAGCGAGGTGAGGTAGTCAAATCCCGAATGCCCTTGACATCGCTAATAGTAACAATCATATCATCTACATAAATTAAGTGAAGAATAGTGCCATGGACAGTACGTCGAAGCAAAAGAGAAGGATCACATGTACTCTGAGTAAAACCAGTGTGGCGTACAATCTGATAAAATTTCTCAAACCATGTGTGTGACACCTATTTGAGACCATATAATGAGTGGCGAAGGAGACATACCATAGAGGAGTATCCGTTTCCCTCATTTTCCTGCTAGGATTGGAAATCCTGTATTTTACATATCCATACGATTGAGTCCTTGGGTTTCGGAAATAGTGTAAAAAGAAGTGCTTCGAATCATTTCTATTTGACTCGGACCTGTTCTAAAAAAGCCGATGCATTTCCAATTGTTTGTTGACACGGACAAAGTCCATAAACAAGGAATTACCCTGCAAATAGCAAGGAGGATATTCCATAAATACTGTTTCCTTCAAATCCCCACGTTAAAAGAATTTGTAATATCCAAGTGTCGTAAAGGCCACTCTCAAAGAGAGGTGACTACTAAAATACTACAAACCGTTTGCATGCGAATCCATCGAAAAAAGGTTATTTGTAGTAAATGTCAAACTTATGACTGAATCCTTGGGCAATGAGGTCCGCCTTATATCAGCCTAAGAAACTATTCAGATGAAGCTTAATGGTGAAAACCCATCAGGAGGTCGAGGAACTAATCTCCCTATAACATACATCCATATTTAAATTAAATACCATATTACAAACAAAATGATAAATCATCATATTTAAAGGCAACATTTACCATCAATATCCAAAGAATAATATCAACATCTAAATGTTCATACTTGAATCCAACAAATTTCTTTTTTTTTGTTAAATAATTTCACCAAAACAACATCATTTATTTAGCGATAGAAAATTAATCATTCCAGTTTGACCACTCGCGCTTTTGACAAAATTTTACTAGTTTTGACTACTACGTCATATCAATGATCTTCCAACCGGTTTTTTTCATTACTGATTGAACCCGGTTGTGTTGGCCGACATATTAGTGGTTTGACAACCATGATTTATCATCTTAAGGAGTGATCGAATGTTAAAAAAAGAGCTTTATGGATGACGACGAGTCAGATCGGGAACATATAATGACTATCCATTACATATCATAACTAGTTTGAGTTTTATCCATACTCATGCTCATGCAAGATTCGGGTTGTAAATTAAAAGCATGCTCATGTCTGATAAGATATTGAGTATCCAAGGATATCCACGAATAATAATTTTTCTTTGTCTTTTCGACTATTTTGTTATAAATCACAAGTATATTAACAATTTGCAAGTGAAAAATTATAAATAATAATTCACCAATACTAAGAGAAATAATAAAAATGAACATTAGCTCGTACTACAAATATACTAGGAATACCAAATATGTTCAAATAAAAAATGACTGATTTGTAAAAAGTGTTGAATAAACATGTATAATTGGACAGATTCGGGTTGGATAATATTAATAAAAACATCATACCCGCCTCTTACCCATGATATCCGGGCTCAAATTTTACTTGTGTACGATTATTTTAATTAGTTCGCTTTTTATCCTATCTGTCGCAACTGTCCTTCCGTGGGTCCGATGTCGTCGCGTCGGCATTTTTGGTAGTCGCCATTGATCTTACTTGGAGTGGATCGAACACTCTTCGGTCAGCTCTAACTTTAGGTTTCCTCAAAATTGCTCTTCCTCAAGGAAAATTCAAATCCTTAAACATCGGTAGGATCCAAAGTTATGCTCATTTCGGAGTCATTATAGAGGGAATTATACTTCATCAAAAGAAGGTTAGTGACACTTGAAGAAATGAAAGGACATGTGAGCATTTTCCATAAGGCTTCGTAAAAAATTTGAAGAAAACCACGACTCACTGCTGGAGAGCAACCACAACTTGCAGCCCAATCAAGAAAATAGTTAGGCAAGCCACAAGGCAAACCTCAATGCATGGATGATGTTGATTATCATCAACCAATCGAGACATTTTAACTTGTTAAAAGTCGTATTACTTTTTCTTCCATCGTCATGAATAAAAGATCTCAATTTTCGACCTCTTTGGAGCATTGTGTGAATAGTATCAATCTTGAATTAAGAGTTCGCATCAATGATTTTTATTTATTTATCAAAATAACGAATGCCACTTCGGATTCTTTTCTTTTAAAACGGATTTATCTTCTATGAACATGAAAGCCATCAAAATCCAGTTTTATTTTCAAGCTAAGCCATGAGATTGTCATGCTAAGAAAATGTGAACACCCCACTGGTGTCGAGCGATTATAAACACCATGCTACTATCGATTATATTAAGCACCCACTGGTGCTGAGAGTGTACTTGTTTTGCTAAAATCGAGAGATAAACACCCTACTGGTGTCCATGAATTATGTGAGCTAATAGTCAAAGGGTGTAATGAGTATACGACATCATGCTACTTGTAGAATCTCGTCACCACTATAGTCGACTTTTGCCAACAAATTGAGGCTTAGTTTGCATGAAGTCAAATAGCCAAACCCCGATGCACATGGAGCCAAACATTACTATCATAGCAAGAAACCCCTCACAGAGTCTCGTGACTAAAGGATTGAGGAAGATCAAGGATATAATTTATCGTGCTAGGCTTGATCTGTCTTTGAACTGTGGGCTGATATGAGATGACTTTCTTTTCTTTTGCAGGTTGCTGATTTGGACCTTCAAGTCTACCGCCCTTTTAATTTTTTTTTTTTTTTTTTGTATTTGTGAACATGATTGACAATTAGGAATGTAGGAACCTTGTAATAAGGTAGATGATTGTATAAACCTTTTAAATTCTTCAATAATATGATTTCTACTTTCCTTGTGCATTCAAAGCTTGACACTCAATTCGAATGCATAATCAAGTACAAAACTTGAATCAAAGATCGCATTCCTGTGTAATACGAAACAACCACGATTGGTGAGAGATTGCTTCATAAGTGCATTGCTCACAAAAATTTTCTAATCATCATTCAAGGTCAAACTCATTATTTTTTCCCAACTTAAGTGAACCAAATATCCCAATTTAAAGTATATGAAGAATCCGGACAAAATGTGGTGTCTACACTATCCAATCGAATTCAAGCCGGTATCGTAATTATGAATAATTTTGCCATCCTTGCTCCCCGTAATTAGACGTCTTTATGGGCTCGTCGTTACTATAATTGGGACGATTTAAAGTCATCTATCTATCTATCTATCTATCTATTATGGCAATTCAAAAGTAACTTCTTGCCACATAAGCACTTGGAGAGTTTACAAGTTGCCAAGGTGGATAAATACTCTCGATACATTTTCATGGCAAGTAAGGATTAGTGGTCCGTCTAATAGCGGACTTGGCAGTTGTCATTTTGTTTTTTACTAACAAAAAAATATATTATTGATCTATTTATGAAGCTTTCTCTCTCTTCTTTTAGTATTTATACTCATTTTTACCAAACATTAATAATAGGGTTAATTGCATGATTGGTCACTGAGATTACAAAAAACGTTCAAGTTTGGTCACTCGAAATATTTAAATCCATTGGTGGTACTTTAGTTTATTGAAGCCGTTCATGTTTGGTCACTCTCCGTCTAACTCCTTTAACTTTGGCTGATGTGGCGGTCAACTCTCAAAGTTGACC
Organism: Linum tenue; assembly: GCA_946122785.1. Lineage (NCBI taxonomy): Eukaryota > Viridiplantae > Streptophyta > Magnoliopsida > Malpighiales > Linaceae > Linum > Linum tenue. The sequence continues at coordinate 44,336,442 of CAMGYJ010000002.1, forward strand.
GTTAACTTAGTGACGTGGCAATTAAGAAATATTAAATAAAATAAAATTTAATATATTTTAATTTCCAACTCATTTTTATCATAAAATAAATATAAAAAATAAACATAATTATTATAATTTAATTGAAAGGGGCGCTTGTTGCAGTAGGAAGAGCTGTAATTATTTCTCTCCATAAAGCAGTTTACCGCGCCCAACTCTGCTCTTCCGCCGGCCTCTGTAACTATTTCTCGCTTTTACCTCCTTTTAATTTCTCGTCCTCTCTAAAACTTCCACTTGTTCATGGTTTGTTGGCTTGCAGTTGCAGATGAACCTTCCGGCGACCCCAAGGTAATCTGCGACCCTTACTGCATAATCTTCGTTGGTCGCCTTTCTCATTTCACCGACGATCAGTCGCTTTGCAAGGTAAAGTTTGAAAGTGACGAATTGGTGAAATTTCTTCCCACCCTATTTCTGTGCATTCCTTCATTCCAAAACCCTTTTTCGATTTTACTGCAGAACTAGCTGATGTTACTGAACTTATGCAATTTGTTTTCCGACTGTAACGTTTGTGTTGTTATGACTAGGCAATGAGCAAATATGGCCATGTGAAGAATTTGCGGATAGTGAGGGACATTGGTAAGGTTTGATGCAATATAGGTGTAATTTGAACTACAGTAGCTCAAGAGATTTTGGGTTTGTTGTTCCATGCCGGTCTAGGGCGATATGGGAATTTTATTTATTTTATGATAAAAATGAGTTGAATATTAAAATAGATTAAATTTTATTTTATTTATTATTTCTTAATTGCCACGTCACTAAGTTAACGGTCAACTTTGAGAGTTGACTGCCACATCAGCCAAAGTTAACGGAGTTGGACGGAGAGTGACCAAATGTGAACGGTTTTAGTAAACTGAAGTACTACCAATGGATTTAAATATTTCGAGTGACCAAATTTGAACATTTTTTGTAATCTCAGTGACCAATCATGCAATTAACCCTTAATAATAAGTTACATTTTGATGAGAATGTAAAAAAATGCATAAATAATAATATTTTTTAATTAAACAAAATGTAAGGATGGAAACAGAGAATGACATATATCATGTCTGCTTAAATAATAAAAATATATGATTAATTCTTATCAAATAAATTACCTACTCAATTTAACCAAAATTTAATAATAATTTACGTTTTGATAAAAAGAAATTAAGGAACTACAAATATAAATAATAATATATTTGTCTATTAAATAAAATACAATGATAGAAAGAGACATTACAAGTGTTTGACAATCAATCCGCTTTGACAAAATGAACTATATAACTTTATATATTAAACATTCTCTTCCTTATGATATATATGTCTAGCAAATAAAATAATTTTTATATAGAAGAGGCCAGATTATAAAAATGATCTAGCAATAATAATTATTTCTCAAAACATTTCTATTCATTCTTATTAAGTGAAAACATATATTCGTGTTTTACCTGAAATTTCTCAAATGAAGGGTAATCACATGTGCAATATTTTATATTTGTTTTAAGTTCACATTAAAATATTTTCTATATATCATTTTAAGCGTCACAAAGTTTACTCCTCATCCTCCCCCATCATCCATGGCGAATGGTGCTGGTACTTTAGTTGCAGTTGTTGCAGCGCCTGTGATGAATGGAACCATGTCTAGCTTGCACAATCCGCCCACCACCGATGCATCCTTACCAGTAACTCAAAGGCAAAAACAGTAAATCTAAGGCTGAGGCGAAGAACAAGTCAGCCAAAACTCCGACTCCGAAGAAAAACAACAGTCGTAAGGTCGGCGAGAAAAGCAAGAGTGCAGGAGGAAATGGTAACGGTGGAGCTAGTAGCAGTTTGAATAGTTGGAGTTTGGGTCTGATGTGGAATGCTCCTAAAAAGCAAGGAACAAGATCTATTAGAACTAATCCAGCGTTAGTCGCTGTGGTCGAGGTGATTTCCCTCTGTTCACGGCGCTTGTCGCTGGTTTGCCCCGCTGCCCTCGCGGCGAGAATTGAGCGGTGAGAAAGCAAGGAACAAGATCTATGGTTCTAAAACCAAAGGCCTGTTGGTCGTTTATCCCCGCCATTCCTTCCGGCTCTCTAGTCCTACAACCCACCACTGTCTCTGGGTCTCGTATTCAAATCAAAACCCACCACTATTCATGTATGATCTTAGCTGGGAATTTAGTTTCTCCGACCCCGTCGATCTCAATGAGATCCCTCATTTGTCCTCTCTTCAATGCTGCTCCCGCTCGGCCCCGACGGAGAACAATCCGAGCACTACGTTAGGGACGCAAGCTCCGGCAGCTAGATCAACAACGGAGGAGCCTACTCATCTAGCTTCGAATTCGCTTGTCTATGCCGATGTTAGCACTCTCCATGGCGAAGGCTAACAGATGAGACCAGCAGCAGCAGCAGCAGCAGCAAAGAAGAAGAAGAAGAAGCTCGAGCTGCTGCTGATACAAGGAAACAGAAACAGAGGAAAGGAAGAAACGACAGCGTATGAAGAAGTAGCCGTTAGTCTTATGTTAAGTGAACAACAGCCACGTGTCGGCTTATTTACTGTCAATTTAATTTACCGTTTTCATTTTCAGTTTTTACTGTAGACCTGGAAATTGCAGAGTATAAATAGAAAAGGATGAGCACACTGCTCACCTAACGATTCCCCACAATTCGTTCTTCTGCAGCTGCTTAACCTAGCAGCTGCCTTATCTTCTTCATCTCCATTAACTTCTTATGGTATCAGAGCGGTTTTGATCCGCTTTTCCGCTTCAACGATGAATACTCCACCTATCTCCCCTGGATCTGGCGGCATTCCTTTTGGTTCCTTCATCCCCAGCTCAAGCGGAGGTGGTGGGCAAGTTCACAACACCAACGATGGTCAACAACAGCATGACAACAACATTCCACTGGGTCTTCAATTTGGTAATCCCTACTACATAAACCCAGGAGAAAATCTAGGTCAATCTATTGTGACAGAGGTCTTAGATGGGACGAATTATCAAACCTGGCAGAGAGCAGTTCGAATGGCTCTTAAGACTAAGCACAAATTGGGTTTTATAGATGGTACTCTTCCCATGCCAGATCGTACACACCCAGATTTCCTATTATGGGATGCTTCTAATACAATTGTCTTGTGCTGGATCCTCAATTCTGTTCATAAGGATATCAGCAGAAGTGTCCTGCAACATGAAGTAGCTAGAACTGTTTGGGATGAGCTGAAAAGGAGATTTGGCACCTCCAATGCACTCAGGTTAGCCAATCTCCAAGAGGATATTGACAGATGCAAGCAGCGTAATCTGACTATAACCCAGTATTACATAGAGTTTAAGGGTTTGTGGGAAGAGAATCTGTTATATGATCCTATCTTGGAATGTGATTGTGTAGCTGTGAGAACTAGACCTTGTGCTGCAGTGACAGCATTTCAAGAGAAACAACAAACTGATTACCTCATCAAATTCCTCCGAGGTTTGAGGCCTGAATATGATGTGATTCAGACTAAGTTACTCATGATGAAGCCCTTACCCACTGTTGATGCAGCCGTGGATGATCTCCTTCAACATGAACAAAAGTTGAAAGGAGACAAAGGAACCAGTACTAGAGGGATACAATCTGTTGCACTTGCTGCAAATTCTGATACAACACGTGGGGCAGGAGGTTTCAGCAATGAAAATTCTAAAAACACTAGAGGAGAACCAGACAAAGAAAAGAAAGTTTGCAGATATTGCAAGAAGGAAGGTCATCTTAAGGAAGAATGCTACAGGTTAAAGAACAAAATGCAGAGAATGGCTGGAGGGGGTACCTTTGCTAATTCTATGTCTCAATCAGATTGGAAATCTGATTCTCAAAGTGGAGACTCCAGTTCCTCCACTCACAGTCTTAGCCTTGAGAGTAAGAGCTCTTCACCAGGCTCTATCAACTTCACTTCTGATGAGCTGACTATGCTCAAAGTTCTTCTCCAGCAATCTGATAGCATGAGTCCTTCTCCACCACTCTCACCTTCCATCAAACATGCTGCTTATTCAGTTTCCCAGCAAGTACCTCCATTTCCCAACTTTGCTAGTAAATATGTTCTTTCCTCTTACTTGCAGCATGGCTTAATGGCTTTAGCACAAGTCTGGATACTAGACACTGGGGCTTCAGACCATATTGCATGTTCTTTGTCCTCCTTTTTGGATGCTAGTCCTGTAGCTGATCAGTATGTGTACTTACCTAATGGTAACAAGATCCAAGTTAGCCATATAGGAAGAGTTAAAACACCTACAGGACTGTGCTTAAACAATGTGTTACTTGTCCCTAGCTTTACCTTTAATCTCATATCAGTGAGTAAGCTCACTCATGACCACCCACTTTCTTTGAACTTTGAATCTGACTCTTGTCATATTCAGGACCTAACCACCAAGACCCAGATTGGTTTAGCAAGACAAGTTAAAGGCCTCTACCATCTCATTCCCACATCAAGTCCTCCACCAGCCACTTCTTCTCACCAAGTAGCAGCCACTTACAACTTTGAGCCTCACCAATTTGATCTCTGGCATTGGAGATTAGGCCATCCCAGTAATGATAGAGGCAATCAGGGCATTGGATGTAATAAGATAGTTGTCAAACATTGTCAAACTTGTCATTTTGCCAAACAAAGGAAACTTCCCTTTCCAATTAGTGACAGTAGAGCTGTTCATGTGTTTGATTTAGTCCATGTTGACATTTGGGGACCCCTTGCTGTTAAATCACATGATGGTTATTCTTATTTTCTTACCTTGATGGATGATCACTCTAGGAGTGTTTGGACTTTTTTGATGAAGCATAAGTCTGAAACAGGTGATCTTCTAAGATCATTCTGTACTATGATACACAAACAATTTGATAAAACTGTTAAGGTCATTCGAAGTGACCAAGGCAATGAGCTTCATATGCTGGATTTCTATGCCTCTCAGGGCATAGAACATCAAACCTCTTGTGTAGAAACTTCAGAGCAGAATGCAAGAGTGGAGAGGAAGCACCAGCACATTCTTAATGTTGCTAGGGCATTGAGGTTTCAATCTGGTTTACCCCTGTATTTTTGGAGTGACTGCATTTTACAAGCAGTTCACTTAATTAACAGGTTGCCCTCACCTGTTACAGACAACATTTCTCCTTATGAAATCCTCTACAAGCAAGCACCTGACCTGTCTCAATTGAAAGTATTTGGTTGTCTGTGTTATGCATCCACCTTACTTAGAGACAGAACCAAGTTTACCCCTCGAGCAAGGCAGTGTGTTTTCCTTGGCTTTCCTTCTGGGATCAAAGGCTACAAGCTTTTTGATCTCAATAGCCATCAATTCTTTGTTTCTCGACATGTCATCTTTTATGAACATATCCTACCATTCTACTTTCCTTCTTCCAGTTCCCCAACTGATCCTTCTTCTTCTTTTTCCCAATCTCATGATCCTGTCTTCAATTCCCCCACCTCAACCTTTCCTTCCTCACCATCTTATCCTACTCAGTATGTGGATTCATTTCCCTCCACTATCTCACCTTCCTCATCATCTCCTTCTTCTTCCACACCTACTTCCACTTCTTTTCCTAGTCCTAGCACACTGCTTGAGCAGGTTCATGAGGATTTTGAGGCCTCTGATCCACATCCCGAGGGGGAGCCAGATGAGTTAATTGAGCAGACAGATGTTGATGAAGGAGAAGTTGAGCATGTTTTGAGAAAGTCAGAAAGGGTCAAAACTGTACCTGTTTGGCATAAGGACTATAAGGTAGGGTCTGTTCAGAGGTATGCCATGGAGAAGTATGTGTCATATGATAATTTACCACCTGCACATAGGACATATGTGTTGAGTGTCATGGCAGCAGTGGAACCTAAGAGCTATGCAGAAGCTTGTCTTGAGTTGTGTTGGAGAGAAGCCATGAAAGATGAACAGAATGCTCTAGAAGCAAATCAAACTTGGGAACCAGCTTTCTTACCTCCAGGCAAGAGAGCAATTGGAAGTAAATGGGTATATAAAATCAAGCTAAGGGCTGATGGAAATATTGAAAGGCACAAAGCCAGAGTTGTTGCAAAGGGATTCACCCGGATTTATGGAATAGACTTTTTGGACACATTTTCCCCAGTGGCAAAGATTAACTCAGTCAAGGCACTTTTGGCAGTGGCAGCTGCCAATGGCTGGCTAATACATCAAATGGATGTATCAAATGCATTTCTCCATGGAGACTTGCATGAAGAAGTATACATGAGACCACCTCCAGGCATAGAACTACCAGATAAGAGGATGGTTTTGAGACTTAAAAAGTCCTTGTATGGTTTGAAACAAGCCAGCAGGCAATGGTTTGCCAAACTAGCAGGTTCACTGCTTAAAAATGGATTTTCACAAGCAGGTTCAGATTACTCTATGTTTGTGAAAAGGATACAAGGAAGAATCCTTGTTGTTTTAGTATATGTAGATGATATTCTCATTGCAGGGAGCTCATTGGGAGATATAGAGCAGTTGAAACTGTTTCTTGGAAGGGAATTTAAGATCAAAGATCTTGGTGTGCTGAAATATTTCCTTGGACTGGAGATTTATAGAGATCACAAGGGCATTCAAGTTAATCAAAGGAAGTACTGTATGGAACTGTTAGCAGACACAGGTTATTTGGAAGCTAAAGATTGCTTGGCACCTGTTGATTACAAGATAAAGTTGACTGCAAAACAGGGAGAACCTTTGGAGAATCCAGAGGTATACAAGAGACTTGTAGGCAGGCTACATTATTTGACTATAACTAGACCTGACCTCACATTCTCTGTACAACAATTGTGTCAGTTCCAAAAGGATCCATACAGTGAGCATTTATCTGCTGCCTATAGAGTTTTGAGATACTTGAAACATGCTCCAGGACAAGGGTTGTTGTTTAAGGCAGATTCAAACTTGAAGCTATCTGGTTTCTCAGATTTTGACTGGGCAAGTTGTCCAGACACAAGAAGGTCTGTTACAGGGTACTGTACACTGCTGGGGGAGAACTTGATAACCTGGAAATCAAAGAAACAGACAACAGTTTCCAGGTCATCATCAGAAGGAGAATATAGAGCACTAGCTCATTTGGTTTGTGAATTGCAGTGGTTAAGAAACCTGCTAGCAGAGATGGATGTCAAAGTGGAACTACCTATTCAGGTTTATTGTGACAATCGATCAGCAATGCACATTGCTGAGAATCCAGTCTTCCATGAGAGGACCAAACACATTGAGATAGACTGCCACATCACGAGAGAAAGGCTGAAGTCAGGTATGATTAAATTGAGTCATGTTCGAACTGAAGATCAATTGGCAGATATGTTTACAAAGGGAATGACAAGATATAGATTGAAGTTCTTGTTAGACAAGTTGGGAGTGATTGATATGCACTTGCCAACTTGTGGGGGAGTAACAGATGAGACCAGCAGCAGCAGCAAAGAAGAAGAAGAAAAAGCTCGAGCTGCTGCTGATACAAGGAAACAGAAACAGAGGAAAGGAAGAAACGGCAGCGTATGAAGAAGTAGCCGTTAGTCTTATGTTAAGTGAACAACAGCCACGTGGCGGCTTATTTACTGTCAATTTAATTTACCGTTTTCATTTTCAGTTTTTACTGTAGACCTGGAAATTGCAGAGTATAAATAGAAAAGGATGAGCACACTGCTCACCTAACGATTCCCCACAATTCGTTCTTCTGCAGCTGCTTAACCTAGCAGCTGCCTTATCTTCTTCATCTCCATTAACTTCTTAAAGGCGGCGACGCGTATGATTATTGCGACCCAGAAAGCGATTCGGCTATTGACAAACATAAGCCTCCAGACGGAATATGTGAGCTGCGCTGCCTCTCCGGTATTGCTATCCGGCTGAGTCCCGTTAGATCACCACCACTGCTCAATCTGAATAACATCAAGTCCTTGCCGGTAAAACCAGTAGGCCTCCCTTGCCGGCAATTGGCCTCGTCAGGCAGGAAGTCTCCGATGAGACGTTACAAATGAGTCATTTATGTGACCTCGATTTAAATTCTTATTTTGAGATGGAAAAATACATCTTTATGGCACTTTATGATCTTAAATGGTCAGTTCATATCTCATTTTTTAGATGGTAAGAATATCAGAATATTATAACATCATCTATGGTCTGTATCGAATTCAATGTGGAAGAAACATTTTAGAAAGCCCATTATTGAGCTCTTAACCTATTTCCCCATTAACTACGTCCTAAGCCTTAAGTAGGGCAAATAAAGGGCACATTGAAGCGTTCTTTCAGTGGCCCTGTAAGATTTTTAATAGCCTGCTGTAACTCCCAATTTTGGGAGGAGATGAATATTAACAACCTATTTAGTATTTGGTGAACTCTTAATCCTATTAATCCCCTTGAATTATCAATTTTTCTGGGAAGGAAGGCATTAATTGTCCAAAACCGTTTGTGTAAACGGGCAATACCACCACATGGGTTTTTGATAAATTTGTGATACTACTATTAATTCAAATTAATTGGTTTGAAGTTTTATTTGACCAAGTTGTTTTTTTTTTACCAAGGGTTTGAAGTTAAAAGACACTCCTATAATAAATAATATTGTAAGAGAGATTGTTCTTTTAGTTTCGAAAAAATCAGTCGGTGATAGCAGGTTTGGTTTGATGACGAGTCTGATTAAGAAGTATGTAGCCATTGGAGGTTCAAGCTAAATACTAAAGCCCGCATATGGCTGAAAACGATGACATCGTCGAATTGTTCCTGCCGATCGGAGGTTGAGAGGCAATTTTATGCCGCCCATAACAATTTCAGTCTAAATCGCACTCCCAACCCCACTCCCCTGCATTTACTGGCAAATTCAAGCTATAAAGTTAATGATGATGTCATTTTCCTAATGGGGTGGGAGTTAAGAGCGTTAACTTTTCATAAATGGCCATATAAAAGCTTTAATCTTCAATTCTCAGTACACTGCCTCAAGTCCGGCTTCGGTTCCAAGTTATAATGCCAGCAATAATATAATTTAATGTTATACTAAAAGACATGGCCATCCAGGCTCCTCCAAAGCAAAGATTCTTAATCTGGCCGTATCTTAATCGATGTCATGTTTATTGGAAGTTCCGAAAAATTCATTCTTTCTACAGTGGTAGCCTTACAAATTCGTTCTCACAGTCAAATCGAGTTATCACTTAGCTCTGAAAATAACATTGACATCAAGCCGAAAACCGATAGTACATATCATCGACCCTCCTATTTGGAAAAAGACTTGGAATCTCCAAGTCCCGCCTCAGCCCAAATTCTTCATATGGCAATGCCTCAAAGTCATACTTCCCACAGTAGCGGCCCTTCGAACTCGTGGAGTAAACTGCCTTAACCGATGCCCCGTCTGCTGGAGACATCGAGAAAGCATTGAACATTTATTCTTCAGATGCCTCCTAGCCATCAGATTGTGGACTTTAGTGGGATTGAGCAACTTTATTGAGACCGCCCAGACTGTTATATTTAGTCTATGATGGCGACATGTCATGGTCTCTGAGACCTCCCCATTCCACATTCTCCAATGCAGCTGTTTACTTTGGAGAATCTGGAAGTCTATAAATAAAGTGACCTTCGATTTTTACCAACTTCATGTCCATTCCCTAGCCAGACAGTTCTACAACCAGGTCCTCGAAGTCTCCAATCTTCTCCTTCCTCCTCCACCCCGCAACTCTCTTCCCCCAAACCATCCTGCCTCCTCTTGGGTCCCACCGCCAGAAGACTTTTTGAAAATCAACTTCGACGTTGTTGTTTGTGCCACCGGGTGTTCTTCTGGGCTTGTTATCTGTGGGTCAGACGGGCATGTGGTGTTGGCGTTCGGGCTGCAGCATCAAAGAATAGTCAACCCTTACCTGACAGAGCTTCTAGCCTTTAGAGATGCTATCTCCATCGTAGCCTCAAGATCCTTGACCCACGTGATAGTCGAAGGTGATTCCGAAGTGGTTGTCAATCAAGTCCGTCAAGGCGTCATAGAAGACTCGATTGGTGGTTCAGTGTTACGAGAGTGTCATCAGATCCTTAGCTCTTTGTCTGTTTGTATAGAGTTTAGGGCGGTACCTAGGTCCGCCAATAGTGCTGCCCATAGAGTGGCGCGTAAACCACTGCTTTTGTCTCGTTTAGAGCTAGAATCTTTTGATTTTTTTGGGGTGGCTTCTTTAGAGTCTTTTAGGGGTCCTGGGTAGAATTTCAAGTTTAAACTATTATCCTTCATTGATATCACTCAGAAATTAAAAAAAAAAAGCTCAATTGAGGTCATAAACCGTATGCTAATAAAATTTTCTTTTAGATTTAGAGTTATTGTCGATGATTATACATCAAAGTTTTCAAAATGACTTAAGTATAATTCTTGACAAATTTTGACTGATCGTATTCTTAACAACAACTATTTTGACTTATCGTTTTCTTGACAAATTTTGACTGATCGTTTTCTTAACAACAACTATTTTGATTGATGCATCAATCGTGTTCATGAATGAGGACTTTGAAAGATACAACGAGTTGAGTTTTATTGAAGTATGTTGTTTTTACAATTCGTCTATGTTGTTATTAGCTATAAAAATACACTATTGCTGTCTGGAGGGGGTATGTAGGTCTCTACAAAATATAAATTATATTAATATGCAGTTTAGTTTGTTGAAATAGCGTTTTAATAAATTAGTGACAACTGATATTTCTATTTTTAGTTGGTTTTGCTAGAAAATTTTAAAGATACATTAAACGAATAGGCAGAAGATTGATGATGTGGATGCCAATCTGTTTCCTCATTCTTCCAAAATTGCACAGGTAACTGATAGTGCACGATGTTCGTGGGATTTAAAGCGCGATATTATGTATTATCATACAACAACATACGAGAAGGAAGAAAAAAATGACAAGCTCTTTGCTTATTTTTTTTATTAATTGAAACATATTTGCTTATTTAATTTTTTTAAACTTCTTTGTCACTATTGTGTGCTAAGAAATTAATAATCTCTTATGTTTATATCCTAAATTGTGGGTTCGATACAAGCTTATAAATAAATAAATAAAGGTCTACCAAGAGCTCATTTAATAAAATTAAATTTTCATAAATAAACGAAAGATTTAAAAGTGTGTAACAATACCTAAAATCAAGTAAATGAGATTAAAAATTCAATGTATATAGTTTAACATACATAAATCATAATTTAAAATATTAGAACGAAAAATAAAACACCAATACGAATGCGTCACCCAACGGGCGGGTAAAAAGCTGGTGCCAGTTAATGAATAGATAGAAGACGACGTGCAGCCAGAACAGTGCAGCTGCGTAGTCGACGGAGCAGAGTAGCGGCAACTGGCACCGGCGATGACCGAGGAATCCACTTTACACGATTAAATTGTCTGCTAGGTAACTCCATTAACTCATGGAAAAAACGACTTCCATTTACTGACCTTCATCAATTTTGGTTGCAACTGATTTATTTGGTTTCGGAACTGGTGAATAACTAGAGGCTTCTGAATCCTTCTTCTCCGGCGAATTGTGTTAGATTGTAGATCTGGTTATGAAAGCTCCATCAGGGACTTCTTGAATTTACTGCACTGAAGTAAGCTCATCGGATTTTGAAGGTTTTGGTCAACAATCTGGTTCTGTCAAATTGTATGCCAGGTGTTCGATGAAAGGTTTATCTGCATAAATTCGTGGAGGAAAAGATGATTGGGTATTCTCGATTGAGTGCTGTGATGAAGACGAGCTTGTGGCAGAATCTTCTTGGAGATTCAAATAGTTACATAAGCTGGCATAAATCTTACCGGACACAAGGTGACTGGCAGAAGCTGCGGTCTATGATTCTAAAGAGAGTCGAGGATCGAGCTGGTGAGTATCTGGTGAAAGCAATCATCCCTCTAGCAAAAGAGGTGTTTGATGCTAGGAAGAGGGTTATTCCTGGCGTCTCTGTGCTAATGAAAGTTGTCCCAGTCGTCGCGTGCAAGTTCTGTCCTGAAGTTTTTGTTGGAAAGAAAGGCATCTGATTGAGACCTGTTAAGGGTACAAGCGCATTGGGAAGAAGTTCATGAATGGATTCCTGGTAGTTTGAATGATATACTCGTTCCAATCGAGTCATACCACTTACCCAACATGTCGCCAAAGATTATTAAAACATGACCAAAGGTTCGATTTCGATCGTTTCCCTGCTGTGATTGGGCTGTGCTGTCAGGCTGGTGCTGAATCAGATCAGCATAACCCACAACAAGACCATGGTCTCGATGACAGTGCAGCGTCGTCTTTGGCACCCGAGGATGTAAAACTTCTCGCTAACGGGACTCTCAAGGTGTGGGAGACACTTAGGTCAGGTGTAGAGAAGTTGTTGCTGGTTTATCCGGCTAAAGTTTGCAAGCATTGCTCAGAATCTCATGTTGGTGCATCAGGGCATAAAGCTCGACATTGTGGAGTGTTAAAGTACGAAAGCTGGCGTGGAACACACTTTTGGGAGAAGGCAGGTGTCGATGATTTGGTGCCCCAGAAAGTTGTGTGGAGTAGGCGACCTCAAGATCCACCAGTTCTATGTGACGAAGGGCGAGACTTCTATGTCCACGAGCCATCGTTGGTTGATCTGTGTGCTAAAGCTGACGCCATTGTCCCAACGAAATACTTCTGTATGATGAAAGTTCAAGGTCTCTCTCCTCGTCGTGCATGAGCATTGAAGAAGATTAACCTAGTGGTTGATAGAAACAAAGATTTCCAACGGTTTGGAATTGGGGAAACTAGACTGATTAACTAGGGATTGATCAATTTAGGGGTTAGGAATAGGAGTGTTCCTATTCGTCGCCCTAAATATTTAAATTCTGTCGCCATAAAACATAGATAATTACATAAATGTCCTTCATTTAATTTTATGGTTCAACCATCCTAGAGTTAATAACCCAACCCATTTGAACTCTTTCTTTAAAAAAAAAAAAGAACACAAATATCAGCCCAAAAACTAAAACAAAACACTAACACCACAAAAATCATTCACAATCTTCTACATTGGTAAACTTTTGTCGGATTCCGGCGAGTTTGTCGGAGGTAGAGGCATCGTTATTTTCCGGTCGCCATAGCATGCAGGCGCTTTGACTGAAGGTTTGATTTCGTTTTCATTTTTTTCCTGAAAAATGGGTCGAGCATGTTGAAAACCTGCCCCGACCGCTGTCCAAACATGTTGAAAATCTGTCTCGGCCATGGAGCGGACGTGCTGCCAACCCACCCCTCCCACCCGTCATGCATCCGCCCAGCATGTTTGGAACCGTGGCGAAGCGGGTTTTCAACATGTTCGCCCTGCGGTCCGGACACGTTTTCAACATGCTCGGCCTAAGGTTTTGTCATGTTTTCGACATGTCCGTCCATTGGTCTAGTCCTGTTTTGAACATGCTCGAACAAATTTTGTGATGTTATGGACATTTTTTAATGAAAATTCACATAAATTATACTAATTATGTTACACTCGTTGTGTATTGTGTTTATTAGGAAGGAGGATAAAAATCTTGTGCCACCATCATTAACCAACAAGGAAATTATTATGGGTGATTCAGTAAGTACTCGATTGATTTGTTGTTTTTCACTGGTCCCTTGAAATATCTCTAAACGCACTGGATTCAATCGTTTCTCGATTTGAAGTCAATGAGCGAAGAAATCATGAATAGTGTCAAAGCTTTAATCAAGGTTTCGAGTGCCTTGGGTGTTAAAACAAGGAATTTCTTCAGACTAACATGAGTCTTTCGATGTTGTGAACGATTGTTGTTAGTGGAGGTTCGAATGATTTGGCCTCTAAGATGAGGTTGTAATAGGATTGGTCAAATTAACATAAAGGTTAGTAGTTATTACATGAATGATACCTCACATGCATGTACACCCACTAATAATGCCAAAGCTTTGATTAGAACTAAGATTCATAAATTATTGTTGAATTGGAATGTGATTATTTTGTAAGCATTTTAAATTTGGAATAGTTATTTTCATACCCATAAGAGACCGACTACGTGGATTTACAATTATCATTAGTTTTATTTATGATTCAATCATAAATTAATGAAAACATTTTTAAATATAACAACTAATAAGTACATCAAACTATTTATGGTAATTAAACATATTAATAATTCACATACTAATCAATAATAACTCATGTAATCATAGTTCTAATCACAAATTCTTTTGCATACAAATAAATCACACAATTTTTTTATTTTGAATATCTGAATCACAAACACTAAACCATAGATCACAAATTATAATTTGTAAATTACATGTATATTCACATAATTTTTTTAAAAGACCGGTCTGACCAATCAGCGAACCAGAGCGGGGAGGTCATATTTCTACCCGAACTAGAGCGGGACAGATCGGATATATGTCTGGACCATGTCGGGGCGGGTTGGAAACCCAGCTGGACCCGTGGCGGGGCGGATACCCTACTTGCCTCGCCCTGGCTCCAGGTGGGTAACCTACCCGCTTCTCCTCCGACCTCCGCGTAAACCCTACCCGCCCGACCAGCAATGAGGCGGGTTGAAAACCCGTCGCCGGCGGGCTGAGACAGTTCGACACCACGTCTGCAGCCTGCCGGCGACGGGTTTTCAGCCCGCCTCGTTGCCGGCATCAGAAATAAAAAAAAAAAGCGAAGGAGCAATTTTCACCACAGATCTGGCTAGGAGGAATGACGATGACGACGCGGCTTCAGGCGGCTTCTTCTGGGATGCTACCGACAGTGAGTCTCGTGGTTGGCGGTGGGCTTCTTCTTCCTCCTCCGACGGGGAGAGTCTCGTGGCTGACGGCGTCGTGAAGTTGTCCGGGATGGGAGGGGAAGGGAAGGGCGAACAGGTGGCTGGCGGTAAGGGAAGCCTCGTTGCTGGTGGCGCCATGGCGGGGAGGGTGGCTGGTGGCGGGGTAGAAGGGCGTTGGAGATGAGAGACGATACAGGGGAAGGGGATGGGCTGGTGGGTTGGACTTGGGTGGATGGGTTTAGGTTTAGTTGAGGGTAAAAGTGTCTATTTGAGTAGTTTAGGGCGATAAAATTCAAATGTTTAGGGCGTTAAATAGCATTCCAGTTAGGGCTGAATTTAGAAGTGAAGGGAAGAAGAAAGAGAGAGAGAGAGCAGCGGCTGCTGCCGCTTGGAAGAGAAGAAGGGGACGCAGAGAGGAAAGAGAGAGAAGGGGATTAGGGTTGAGAATTGTGTTCTGTAATTGCCTGCCTCTAATATTACCGATTACAGAATATATATTCTCACTAATTACTTTCTCTTACCCCACTAATTCGACTTATCAAAAGATCCCCTACTTATTACCAAATCCCCCAAATAGTACTAATTCTTAAACAATGGTAAATAATTCGAAAGCAATGAAATGACAATTAATTATGTTTCTAACATTCCCGCCTCCTTGAGAACAACCTTGTCCTCAAGGTTGAAGCTACTACTGCACCGGCATCTGGCCCTCTGCGGCTTCCTCTTCTGCCTCGTCTTCCCAGCGCTCCACCAAGAACATCATATCAAGCTTCCCGCACTTGTGACCGAAAATGAACCTCTCATCGCAGTTAAAGCACTTCCCTTCCCACCTCTTCTGCTCGATCTCCGCAGGGGACAACCTGGTAAATTCCTTGGGAGGTGCCCTCGGCCCAGCTCGGAATGTCGCGATAGTTGTCCCGGTTATGGCGCCTCCTCCCGTGTTCGAGCCTGCCGGTACCGCCGCACCGCTGCTCGGCCCATTGCAACCTCCTCCTCCTCCACTCAGCTTCTGATAACGACCTATCACTCCTCGCTAGCTCGCCAGTTCCTCCTCCTTGCTATCTGCAAGACGAAAAGCAGACCGTAGGGAATCTGGTTCGAAGACCCTGACTGCCGCCGCGATCACCGGGCAGAGTCCCGCCATGCATAGGCCCACCAAGGTCTCTTCCGGTACGCTCTTGCATTGATTGCCCAGCTTGAAGAACTCGGCCATGTACTCAGCGACCGTCCCAGTCTGTCGCAGCTTGGCCAACTGCTCCGGGGCCCATCCTTCAGATTTCCTAAATTGATACCGCAGCTCCTCCTTAAACATGGGCCACGTGATTAGGGTATGTACTAGATGTGCCTTTCATTCTTCCCTAGTGGGGTGGTTCTTAAACCACCGTTCAACTGCGTACAACCAAAGACCAGCATCCTCATGGCCATTGAATTTTGGAAACTCAATGGTTGGAGACTTGGCCCTAAACACAATATCATCATCAGCATCAAAGCCACGGGAGTATTTGGCATACCTTCCATAACCTGGGGCCCCGCCGGAGTAGTTTTGCGAGAATCGCGGGTCCCCCTCTCGGCCCCAGTGGTCCTCTCCTTCATCACGGTACCCCGCTCTCCGGCCTAGGTCATCCTTTTGTCGCTGCTGTTCGGCATTCCATGACTCGGCCGTGACCCTCCCCGCGTTTCGATGATGGGCAAACGAATGATAGGGAGCGCTGAATTCCCCGAACTGACCCTGCGGTCCCTCTGCTGCCCATGTGGGTCGATCGCCCGGACTAGTAACCCAGTTCGACCGTGGTTCGGCCAGGTTTGGTCCGACCATTGTTGGTTCGCCCCAAGTCGGTCCGACCGGGTTGAGTTTGGCCCATGGCAACCAGCCGCCCCGCCTCCCACGCGCGGCCCAACTCGCTTCGACTCCCTCCCGGCCCACCTTCCATCTTGGTTCGGCCCACCAAACTGAGCTCGTCCTCCTTGGGATCCGCTCCTAACGAGCATAGCTTGTTAGCCCATGGCCCGTGGTCATATTCCTGCTCCTGATCCTCAAACTCATCCAAATCTAGGCCCGCTTGCAGATCCGCGTCCATGTACTTGGGCATTTTGGTCTTACCCCTCATGGGCCGTTGGTGTTGGTAGTAGGCCGCCTTTGCCAGTCTGGCCAAAGGTGGCGTGGCCCGTACGCGAAGGAGATTGACGGCTAGGGTTAGCCGCCACCGCGGCTTCCTTCTCCCCCCGTCCCCTCCACTAGTTCCCTCGCCGCGTCCGACTCGGCGCCCTTGACACCCGTCGCCGTCGCCGAGGCGGAAGCCTCCCCTGGCGCCGCGCCCACCTTGGCCGGCTACCCGCCGTCGCCACTTGCCTTCCAGTTTCCCATCACAGCCTCCAGCGCTGCCCGGGTCGCATCTGACGTAGCCGTCAGGCTACTCACCTGTTCCTGCAATGATTCGACCGTCGCCAGCAACGCGTCGAGGGTTCGGGCATATCTTTTTTTATTTTATCTGCTGCCCTTTCAAACCCTTTTCAACCCACATCTGCCTCCCTGCCTGCTTCTCCACCATCTTCCTTAGCTCTTCAGTCTCGGTGACATCCTCCATGGCTCCATCTGCGGCTGTCCCGGAGGTCTTGGCTTGTGCCTCCTTGTCTTGAGCCTTCTTCTCCGCCGTAGTCATTGATTTTTTCGTCGCCACCGTTTCCTTTTGAAATTACCCGTCATCATCATACTCACGTTCATCTTCATAGGAGTCGTTACAGCTCTGTTCCACCTGATACACTTGTCCTGGCTTTAACATCGCTGCCGCCCGGCCATGGTAGACACAATAATTACCCATGAGGGGTCGCTCTGTCGAGTTTCGCTCACCCTGTTGGAATGGTCTGGTTGGACCCAGCTGGTGTAGTGGTCGAACTCAGAACCAGGTGGCTGGTTGAGCGCAAAACTTCTTGGCTGGGGAAGACCTTGTTTGCCAAGCCCATGGTCTACTTTGTGGCTACTCCTCATGAAATGACCCAATTGTTTTGTCCCATCAATGCATGCAGCTGGAATTTGGTGGCCCACTAAAGACGACAGCTTCTGTTATGTCTCACGTGAAGGGATTTTGCGTGAAGGAAAAGAGAGGTTGTCGCCCTCCCTTTTTACCTCAACCTCAGGCGACGGCTGATCACCCAGGAGGATTGATGGAAAGTTGGAGTCCGCCAAACAGGTTTTGGCTGTCCTTTCCGAATCCTCAGACGACACGACGGAAGCTACCGACATTTGGTGCTCCAATTGCCCGACTCGTAGCTCCAACCGTTCGAGGCGACGGCCAGTTGCCATCTCTGCCTTCTGATGTTGTTCGTTTTCGACACGGAGTTCCGCTAGCAACGATCGAATTTTAGAACTCATGGTAGTCTGGATCTCAGAAATCATGGCAGATTTGAGCTCGTCCACCTCTACGGTTTTGATTTCGGAGAGAAAGGTTGCCATGTCGATGGTAAGGTTGGTGGACATCATGACGGCGTTGTGGTGTAGCGTAAAGGTGAGCATGAGGCTCTGATACCAAATGATAGAAACCTATTTCTAGGGATCTATAGATCGGGTTAGGAAAATTGGGGATTGATGGAGTTTTTAGGGATTGAGAAGAGATTAGGGATAGAGATTGAGAATTTGGGGAAGAACAAACAAGAATGGCCGGCGGCCTAGGTAGAGGTGAAGACGAGGTTGAGATGAGAAGATTAGAGTTTTGGGAGGGATAACTTTCTTATTAATTTCTGCTTAATTGAATGGATGAGCAACAACGTACATAAAAGACTAATTATCCTAATATAATAATAACAATTATAGAAACCGAACGAATGTTGGTTTCTATAAGGTAAGAATGGATTGACGTAATGCAATCCAGAGAATATAAGGTTGTTTCAATATGCACGAGCTTATTATTAGATGATGATATTGCCATATTCTTATCTTACAGCTGGTCTCTTGGCTTGTTCCGTGGCAGGTGTTTGTTGAATCAGTAAAGCCATATCTCTCGAGAAAGTAAGTTCCTCCGAAGTCTTGATCGGCGTTCCTTTCACCGTTACTCAACCTCAATTTGCAAAACAACTAGATTGAACTCGAGTTTATGATCTGAAGATTTTCCGTGGCCATGTTTTTTTTATAGGGTGATATAGGTTTTATTTTGTTGTTATCAAGGTACTACTTAAGGGATTCGAACCTGGGACCTCCAGGTTCTAGACTAGTGGTATTTCCACTAAGCCAAGCCCTTGTTCGTGGCCATGTTTCTTTTTCTGAGCAGTAATTCCAGCTCAGTTCAACTGATTTTGCCATTGTTTCTGCAATTTTTTCATGTGATCTACCATACATCCAAACGAGCCCAAGTAAAGTTGTCTAACAGATGATTTTGGCATTTCCACAACAATGGCATATGCTGCTCTCTTTACTTACCGTAATTAGGCAGATGGGGCCATGGCGATCTTTTGTCTTGGTTGGGCTCGGGACTAAACGTGACCCATAAAAATAGCAAACTCGACCTCACAATCCTCGGGCTACCATTCCGACCATGCACACAGAAATTGGAAAAGAACGTAAATTCGTACAAACCTCAAAACTCATGGCTGCCATTAAACCTTCTTTTCATTGAAAGCTGTTGTTGCCTTGCTCCAATGTGACGTTAAGCCTATCCGTTCAAAACGGGAAACACTCTCCCTTTGGCAACTGTGTAGTTAGTAGGTTCCCTCGTCCAACGACAATACCGGACCAACAAGGCAACAACCGATTGTTGCTCCACTTGTCAAAGCTCGGTGCCTGACGTGGCTGCCTGCGACACCAAGTACAGCCCCTTTGCCCCACCTGATACGATGACACGCAAGCCACCGCCCCTTTTTCCACCTTATCCACTAACATATTGGGAAGATCATCTTCAACAGCTGGCACGCCATGTCATCGTGGTAGAAGTCGTGGAATCGTGAAGAGGGGAATTTTCCCACCGGTTTTTGGATAAGGTGATTGTGACTAGGAAATAAGAGTGACATCTGCTTTCTACTTTCTGGTTGTGGATGGAAATGGGGAAACTGACTTGGGTCTCCACTTGCACATTCAGATTCAGGTCGGCGTGTGTGTGTTGGTTGGCTGTCTGGAGAGATTGGATCAGAGAAAACCCAACAAAGGCCCAAACCACAAAACCAAAGAGCTGTGAAACAACGGCCACACTCCTGCCACGTGGGCCAAAGTGCGGGGCCCGTACCAATCTTGCTCACGTGTATGATTACTCAGTTTGATTAAATCCCCCGCGAGATTTGCAGCCATGGGCCCGGCCCGCACTCCTCGATCTCGTAAAGTAATGTAATTACAGATTAATTAACTCTTAATCATTTTTAAAAAATCATATAAAATCAACAAACGAGCCAAAGAAAAATGGAGATTCTGGTAAAGGCAGCCGCCTATTCTCTACTCTTTTTTACTTGCCTGCATTTCGAACTTGCTGTTTCTGATTCATTCCTTCTTCCCCTCCCAGCCATTTCCAAAAGCTCGGAACCACTTGTACTTCCCTCTCCCCCAGCCTAGGGTTTTCCGCTTTCCGTTTTTCTTCAATGGATTCCTCGTGATTGTTTTTCGCCCAGTTTTCCCCAATGGCGGCGGCCACTTCCGGAGGTTTCACGGCTCACACTGCTCAGCTAGATTTCGAATTCGGCCGACACCTCATCGGCATTTCTCCGTTCGTCGATGGCAGCTCCATGAGGAAGGCGGCGAAGAAGAAGAGCAGCAGAGTCTCCGTACAAGCAGCAGCTGGCTACCGGCGGCCTCCTCCGGTTAGCACCGTCTCCTGTTGCTGCTCTGACTCGGTCGGTCCGATTCGGCGGAGGGCCACCGGCTCACGTAGCGGCGGGCACACAGCCGAGCAGAATTGTCCTCGCAAGCTGAGGATCAGAGCTAATAGTCCCGCATTGCTGTTCGCTTCCCCTCAGTAATATTCCCGATTTTTTTCCCCATCGTTGTTATGGTTTAAATAATTTCATTTACGATTTTTGGTTGGCTTAGATCCTGCAACTGCTCTAGGACAAGTTTCAGTCTGTGAGTTCGTCCTACGATTCCCTTCCGCTCAGTAATGTCGGTTTGCTCTCGCCATGTTTTCATCTAGATAGACAGATAGTTCTTACCATTGTTGCGTCATTATGATTTCTTGAAGAGCAAATTGATTTCGTTGTTGAATGATTCAATAATCTGAAACTGGTTTAGTTAGAATTTCAGCCTGTAACTCAGATTGTGATTTCTCGAGTTGGCTCCAGTTGGATTGTTGATTGAGCTCATAATCTGCAAGCGGTTGAGTTCTGAGTTTCAGTAATGGAATTTCGTTCTGTGGTTTGTTTCCAATTCGTAGGTCTCGCTTCGTCAACAAGCAAGAGAAGTTTTATCCTCGTTGTACCCCCAAAAACTCTGGCCCGCAGTCTAGAGATACTCCGCCACAAAGAGGTAATATTTGCTCTTTTTTGTCTCGCGGATTGCTAGTGTCTAGTTTCCATCTGAAAGGCCTTAAAAACTTTGGTGAATGGTGGTGTGATTTTTCATGGCGGTCGAACTATAGATACTGGGATTGCAAATGAGAAAGACTGGGGGATCAACCTAAAAAACGAAATTGTTAACGAATCTGGGACTAATGAAGATGGCAGTACTTGGTACCGGGAAAGTGGGGAAGACTTGGGAGAAAAGGGTTACAGATGTAGATGGACGACCATGGGAGGCAAATCACAGGATGGTTCATCACAATGGAAAGAAACGGTATGAACCTAACTTCAGTCACATGATAATGGGGATATGGTAAATCAATAGTAGTTACTATAATGCTGCTAATCCACCACAACTTATCTTGGTGCTGGCATTCGTTGGATTCGTGTTCTTCATTCTGTTTGATTACTATTTTCAATTCATTGTTTTGATTTTTAATTGGGTTTGTCGGTCTCTCTTGACAGTGGTGGGAGAAAAGTGATTGGACTGGTTATAAGGAGCTTGGTAAATCACTTGTCTTTTCCTCTTAGCAGATTTGATTGCTTACTGATGTCTTGACTTTAAGTCTTCGATAATTTGTAGGTGTGGAGAAATCAGGAAAGAACGTTGAAGGGGATTCTTGGTGGGAAACATGGCAAGAGGTGCTTCACCAAGATGAATGGAGGTCTTGTTTTGGTACCGTTTATTACAAGATAAACTCAATTGGAAGAATCTTTATTGTTGATTTCTTTCTAATTGCAGTAATTTGGCGAGAATAGAGAGGAGCGCACAGAAGCAAGCTAAATCAGGCACTGGAAATGCTGGATGGTTCGAGAAATGGTAAGCTTACTCTGTTATTACCATATGTTATTGCATCACCAAACAACATTGAAATATGCTGATGGAACTGTATTGCTCCAATATAGGTGGGAGAAATATGATGCTAAGGGGTGGGCCGAGAAAGGAGCTCACAAGTATGGTAGACTGAATGAGCAGTCATGGTGGGAGAAGTGGGGAGAACATTACGACGGAAGAGGATCCGTTCTCAAATGGTTTGTGCTTGCCCAATCATAGCTTTTCTCTTCATTTCAGCATGCTCCAAGTCAGTTGTTTTTGTCCTAGACTTTGGATGTCCTGTTATATAGATAGTCTATATTTTGCAATTAGTTGCACTTAGCTCCGAAGTATGACTCAAGATAAATGCATATGATACTACCAAAAGATAACTATTTTGTCATTTCAAGCTTTCCTTGACTGGTATATATGATTTGAGTGTTGACTGCAAAGCATTGCCTGTGTCAAACTTTTGAACCATAGTCTATTTTGGGATACTGAGGATGCAAAAAGTTGGGCCTTGCCCTGTATCTATGACTACCTAGAATTACTGATTAGTCACTTTAAGCTCGTTTGTATATTCTTAATTCCTCAGGACAGATAAATGGGCCGAGACTGAACTGGGAACAAGGTGGGGAGACAAGTGGGAGGAGAAGTTCTTTGCTGGTATAGGGGCACGGCAAGGAGAAACTTGGCATGTTTCCCCAAATGAAGAACGTATACTTGACTTTTTCATTCCATCTCTATGAACTTCTTTCAACTTTTGCTCACCTTAGGCATTAAGTTCCTCTCGCTGCCCGAAACTATAACCTGTTCAGTGTCTAGCTATAACTATTAATGCCTACATTTATACATATGTCGCAATTAACGTTCAACGTTATCTCATGTCTAGGGTGGACAAGGACATGGGGGGAGGAACACTTTGGAAATGGGTATGAATCTCGAACTCTCTTGCGTACCTAAAGATGCTACTTCTCGAATCTCGAACTCGAAAGCTTTGTTAAGCTGGAGCAGTCCCTTGTTCGCTCATACTTTCTGCTGTTCATTGTGCAGCAAAGTTCACAAGTACGGAAGAAGCACCACGGGTGAGTCCTGGGACATTGTTGTAGATGAGGAGACCTATTACGAGTAAGCACTTCCTCTCTGCATTCTACACCCAAATTGTTAAGAAAGTTGCAGAGCATAAATATGGCCCTGGCCAGTCGAAGCTGATCAATAGTTATGTTCTTGGTCCTTTTGTTCTGAAAGGGCTGAACCTCACTATGGATGGGCCGACGTGGTGGGCGACTCTTCCCAGCTACTGTCGATACAGCCTCGAGATCGACCACCTGGTGTTTACCCAGAGCTCGATTTCGGACCTTCTTCTTCGTCGTCTTCTTCTTATTCATCACCTCCAAGACCAGGTGATTCACCAGACGTTCCTCCTCTTCCTCCTTCATCACAGTGAACCCAGCGCCCGATATTTCCCTTTTTGATTCGATCTATGATCCGTTTTTCTTTATTTGTCTCTTCTTTCTTCTTCTGCTGTCGCTCATTGTTAGCCTGGACATTTTTCTGTGTAAGATAAGAACATTTTTATACAGAACTCCACCTTAGGTTCCATTTATTTATTCTTTGGATGACAAAATGGCACCCTCTGTTGGCCTCTTTCCCTCCCTTCCCCCCTGTTCTAAGCTCTCGTTGGCTCGTTACAAGTTAGGTACATTTGCTTCGTTCCATAAATCTTAATTGCAAGCAAAAATTGGATACATCGTACGCGTCACAATTTAATCGCCCAACATTTATTGGGTTTGAGCCTTTGAGGTACGTATAGGGTATAGCTTTCCAAATCTAAGCCCTTTACCCTTTTTTCCCCATTGCTTGTTACGGTGGTGGTGACCCAACATGTAAAATCTAACGAGGTAATAGGGAGTTAAATTACTGTATTGGTCTAAAATATTAGTGTTTTAGTTTTTGTCTTTATGGTACAATTTTGGATTGTACCTATACTCATTTGTAAAATCTC
Organism: Linum tenue; assembly: GCA_946122785.1. NCBI lineage: Eukaryota > Viridiplantae > Streptophyta > Magnoliopsida > Malpighiales > Linaceae > Linum > Linum tenue. The sequence goes on from CAMGYJ010000002.1 coordinate 44,360,415, forward strand.
TTTATAGTACAAATTAAAATTGTACTTTTATGTTATGATACAACTTTACAACTTCAAGTTATACCATAACATAAAAGTCAAATTCTCTTATAGTACAACCTCAATTTATACTTTTAACGTTATGGTACAACTTCAAGTTGTACTTTAAAATATAGTAGAAGTACTCTTAAATTACGTCCTACAAGGAGATGAGTGAGTTTGATGGGTTTGTGTTGGATGATTGTGGACTTGTGGTGGTGGAAACTTTGATTCAACTGTCATGAGCTATTGGTTACGGGTGGACTGAATCTTATTGAATCGTTATCTGGACTGAATTGAATCGAATTGAATACATTTCGATTCAAATTTGGTCATATGAATTATTTTAATTATGAATAAGAAACAAATTGAAATTGAAATTTGATAGGAACAAATCGAACCAAATGAACTAACCATGCTTTTGATTTGGTGTTAGTCCTCAATTTTCCTTTATTTTTTGTTCGGTATTAAGTCAATTCTATTCGGTTCTGAATTGAAGCGATCGATGCCCAGCCCAAGTAACCATGTAACTGATAGGACATGGAGATCAACAAACTTAATTATAATTCCTATGATTTTTCATCGGCTTGTATCTCCTGTCTTAATTTGAATTTCAAAAAACAATTTGAAACGAGGTCATTTGGATATACAAATTATATCTATTTTCAACATATTTTGATAATTTTTTTGGGTCACTCATTATCACCCTCTACCACCATTTATCATTACCTCATCCGTTTTAACGCGATTTAAAAAAATGAAACAGAAGAACAAAATTAGAACTTGATTTTTCAAATAATCTCCATGCTCTGTTTATTTCTAGAAAGTTTTAAGGAGACCAAATATATCACACTTCAACATTATGATATACTTTTACCACTATATTACATTTCCATCATCATGGTATAATCTTATTTACCACCAACCTTTACCACTATGATATATGGTGGTAAAATACATCTCGAGTAACATTATATGGTTTCACTCCAAAATATATAAAAGTGAATTGTCATTTTGGGAGGGGTTAGGTTAGAGTGTTAACACTTTTTTTTTTGGTATGGTGCTAACAGCCTAACACTAGTTCCAGCCAATTAGAACATTTCGTTTGGATGATTTTTTCATTTAAATGAGTTGACCACAAGTATTGAGGGAGAAGAGGAAGGAGTGGCAGGCTTGGTATTATGAAAAATTGGAGAAGGGGAGGAAGGAAGGAAGGGGAATCACGAACTATGCCACAACCTCCTCCATACATGCCACAACCACAAAGCATGGCACAAGTTTATAAAGCATGCCACAAGCACTACAAGAAAACAATGGTTTTGTGTCGGTTATATTATATGTTTTGTGTCGGTTATAACCGACACAAATTTTTTTGGTGTCGGTTCACTTAACCGACACGAAACCTGCCGACACTAATCGGATTTGTGTCTGTTTTGGACAACCGCCGGAGTAACCGACACAAATTTTTTGCGTCGGTTGTTTTGAGTCGGTTTTAACCGACAATAAGTATTGATCAGAAAAATCCATTTTCAGAAATAAAATCAATATTTGTGTCGGTTTTAACCGACCCAAAATAACCTACACAAATTATGAATTTAAAAAAAAATAGCTCAACAATTAATTTGTAAGTTCATAAACCTCATCAGATTTTGAATAAAACAAACCACCATAACTTTTGTTTTCACCGTAACCAGCTTCTATTTTTTAACCAGTATGGCTTTTCTTTACAAGAGTAATGGCATAATATGAATCGAAACACTCCCAACCTTTTTTACAAGAACTATAAATCAATTCCAAACTCACTAACAACAATCGTATTAATCCAAAAAAATCCAAATTCGCTGAGTGAACGAAAACCCAAACTAATTTAGTCAAGAGCTTTAAATCACCCAACAAATTTATTGTCTAGATCCACTACCGCTTATTGAACCTCAAGCGCTTCCACTCTCTCGCCGGCTCCGTTCCGCTCCCCCTTCCAATTCCTGCAGTCGGGGCTTCAACGCCCTCGCCCTGAGGCAACCTTGTACATGAATTCGCAGTTGACAGTGGCACTGGGCGGCAACACCCACAATTAAACCTGCCCCACAATTGACGCGAACCATATATTAATCCCACCTCTCGATCTCTCCTCCCAATTTCATCGATTCACCTGCGGGTCGAGGATGATACTCCCTCCGCCGCCTCATATCAGAATAGTCCATGAGATCGGTGATGTCGGAGAGGAGGAGAGCAGCAGCCGTCGGAGAGGAAGGGGATGCAAGAATGACTGAACAGAGAGCGGCATCCGGAGAGGAGGAGAGCAGCGGTTGGGACTTGGAAGGGCGAAGAAGAGAGTGGCGTTAGAGAGGAAGAGGGCAGCACGTCTTGACCGGCGAGGAACAGGGCGGCGGCTTAAGGGGAAGAGATAGAGAGTGAGACGAGATTGAGAACAAGCGTTTGTTAGGTTTTTTTTAACATAAGAGAGTAAGAGACGGATGGAAATAAATAAGGAAAGATTAGGGTTGGGGAATGGCGAGGGAAGTTTTGGTATAGGAGGGAATTTTGGGCGGGTTGTCAAAATTTTGGGATTCAATTCAAAAGTCAAAAATTAATTTTCATTTTGTGTTAGTTATAGCCGACACAATTTAAAATTTTGTGTCGGTTCAAATTTTAACCGACACAGATAATTGAAAAATAATTTCTCAAAAAATACAATTTAATTTTGTGTCGGTTATAACCGACACAATTCGAATTTTGTGTCGGTTAAAAAATAACCGACACTAATAACCACAAAAATTGTGTCGGTTGGTCAACCGATGCAAATTTCCGACACAAATCTTAAATTTTGTGTCGGTTAAGTGAACCGACACGACACAACCGACACCAAACACCTTTTTTCTTGTAGTGAAGTAGTGGACCTATTTGTAAATTTGAAAAAGTTTAGGTACCAAAATGTAAAAAAAATCAGGTACTAAAATGTAATTTCTAATCATATTTTTAGGACTCGAATGTAAAAAAATTAGGTACTTAATATTAATACCTATTACGTTCAGGTACCAAAACTTTAATTTGTAAATGGAACCTAGAAAAGCTAGGTAAATGGAAGGGAGGAGATGGGAAGGGAAAGGAGAAGGGAGAAGGAAAAAAATACTATAATATCCTTAATGAATTTGTTAGTATGGTGCTAACACTTAAGAGTGTTAGCACCCTATCCACTCCCGTCATTTTGAAGAGTATAATTAACATGAATTTTGTGGAAGAAAGTTGAATTTCAAACTGAAATGAAGGAGAAATACCGGTTAAATTTTAATGAAGATAGATATGCAGAATGATGGAAATTTGAAGCCCCCAGCCAATGGCGTACCCAGGATTTTGGATAGATGTGTCGGCCGATAAAAATAAGTTAAAATAAAAATTAAATAATTAAATTAATTAAAAATAAATATTCAATTAAAAATAATATAAAATTGTATTGATAAAGTTCACAAATTTCATTTTTTTTAGTGAATCACGACAAATTTTCATATTTTCAAAGATTTCTTAATTATATTTGTCCATTAAATTGCAAATCAAATATTTTTTTTTATGTAAACAACTAAAAAATTATTCATAAATTTGTCTCTAATGATACTAAAGCGGGAATGGGAAGCTGGAAGGGTAGCCACAAGAGTAAATGTTTTTGTTTACTATCTCTCTGGATACTCACTACTTACTAAGTAACCAATAGTTATTTACTCTTGTCAACCAACTAATTAAATACCTAGTCCGAAGTCCGATAACTCCTATATTTACATATTTTAATAACATTACGACAACGAAAAATTTGTAATGTAATAAGGTGTGTCGATTACAATTATCGAAGGTGTGCCGGAAGTCCCGTTTTCAAATTTTTTATACTAAAAAAATATGAGTTTCTCACAAAAAATTATGATCAAGGTGTGTCGGGTGACACGCCTCCCTTAGAGGTGGGTCCGCCTCTGCCCCCAGTGGGTATTACCCGACCTGACCAGTGATGGGGCGGGTATTACCTGACTCGCGGGTAGGTACTGGGGCGGGTATTACCTGACTCGCGGGCATGGTACCTAATTTCGACCCGCCCCGTTCTTGGCATATTCTATCTCAATTTCTTTCAGTATTTATTCATATTTATCCTATTTTGACTTTTCTTCAACTAGTAAGACTCAATCTTTCAGCTAGTTAGGGGTCATTTGGTTTTGGTGATACTTAAATCAATGTATTGTAAATTGTAATATACATGCAATTAAGGAAAATGATGTAATGTACTTTATATTGTTTGGTTTTGGTGATAGTTCTTTTAGTATTCAACATGTTATTTTACTTTTTGTGAGAAATGTCACTTATGCCCTTGCTTTTATGAGAACATATATATATAACTAGGGTTATACTTGGAATAAAAAAGGAACCCAACAATCTCCTCAAAACTATCTCAACAATCTCAAGTTTTAGTAGAGATAGTACTATGCTATCACTCATTTTGAGCGATAGTTTCCATTACATCAAACAAACAATGCATGTATTGTTTGTGCAGAAAATTCAAAAAAATGATGTATTATAGACAATACTATTTTTCATTCATAAAGTGTTTTCCTCTTTCTTTTAGGGGATTGCTAATTGTCGCCCTAACTTTTTAAAATCGCCCTAAACGTAAATGTTGAGATTACCACTTTATCCTTGTTAAGAGACATTATATTGCAATAAACACAATCAATAAAAAAAAGGGTTAATACCTTATTTTGGCCCGAACTATGACCATATAATCAACTTTGGCCCGTGGTTTCAGAAATTAACATCCTGGCCTCAACTATGCAGCATATAAACTCAATTGGCCCGACACATAGTTTGACCGTCAATTTGGACGGTCAACTCCGTTGAGCGTTAGTCAACACGCCATGTCATTGCCTAGTCAGCCTAAAATCATTAAAAAAAAGATAAATTTAATAAATTAACCAAAAATTATCAAATTATTTTATATTTTTAAAACTTCCCACCAAAATATAATTTATATCATAATTTTTAATTAATAAAATTTAATTTGATAATTTTTGGTTAATTTATAAAATTTATCATTTTCAAATATCACAAAAAAATATATTTTATATTTATAGAATTTTATTTTTTGATTAATTGGAAAATGATAAATAATAGAAATTAGGTAAATACTTTGAATTTAAATTTTTTTAATGATTTTTAGGCTGATTAGGCAATGACATGGCATGTTGACTAACGGTCAACGGAGTTGACCGTCCAAATTGACGGTCAAACTATGTGTCGGGCCAATTGAGTCTATATGCTGCATAGTTGAGGCCAGAATGTTAATTTCTGAAACCACGGGCCAAAATTGATTATATGGTCATAGTTCAGGCCAAAATAAGATATTAACCCATAAAAAAAGACGTATGCATTACAGCCATCGCCGCCGGCTGATTCCCGTCACCAAGCGCCACCATCTCTGACGTGGGGAGTAAAGAAGCTAATCGTCACAATCTTGTAATTTCCTCGTATATTGAAGAAAGGGTAACGAGCAATTGTAACAAGCCATGTTTTTCGTCCTCGCATCGGCAGAGAGGGTACGTAGTCGTGGAAGTATTTGGTTCGAAGAATAAGAAGAAGGGTGTGGCATCGGTGCAGCGTCACGGTGGGGACGCACGACGCAGATGAACAGGGGTTCAACTGCAGGTGAGGGATGGGCTTCTGTGGCAGACACCAGTACTCGGAGCAGCACAGCTATGCATTCAATTTAAAGAACCTGTAGAAAAAATAGGCAAGGCCAATCTAATAGAGGGAGAGAAGCTTCCCAAGTTTAAGTTCTAATCAACACTTTGAAATGATGTGGGGTTTCTTATTGATTTGGGAAGTTTGAGATCTTGTTGTTGTGATTTGGGCTAACCGGAGCACATCTATTCATGTCGATCGACCGACTGGTGATGGTGGTGGCTGGGTGGTGGGGTTCAACCGTTATTCTTCGATGATGAAGCGGATTATGGATTTTAGGGTTGTTTGCTGTATTGCATTTGGTTTGATTGATTAAGAATAGTTTAGTAATTTTAGGTTTTAAGTTAGGACGATAATAGTAAAGTTAGGGTGACGTTTAGCCATTCAGTTTTTTTATTGTAAAAAGTAAATTTTTGAAAATAATTTTTTTCAAATAACATGTAAGAGAGGATCGACCTACTTTGCTCGTAAGCGCGCAAATATTGAGGTAGCGCCCCATTGCCATCAACACAATATATATGTGTATTGTTGCGTAATAATACAGCCTCTAAACTCAACTCCTTCCATGCATTGGTTGGTTGGTAAGCCCAACAAACCAAATCGCAAACACTCTCCTCTCCCACCAATTTAACAAGAAAACTCCCCAATGAAAGTATTTCAGTTTGGTCACAAAAATCATCACGCGAAACAGCCGTCCCATCTCCCCTCTTCCCCAAATCGCAACAAGTAACCGCCTCCAACACCAAATCTCATCGATCCATCCTTCCTTCCCTCACCAAACTTATTTCTCCCTCCTCCATGACCAAAATCCCCAAAATCCCACCCCCATTATTCCTCCCGCCGTCGCCGGAGGAGATAATCACGGCTTAACAATATCAACAACAAAAAATCATGATCAGAAAACTCGACGACGCCACCGCAGGGCCACCACCGCCGTCCACCGCCAGTCCTCCTCCTCCCGCCAAATTCCGCTCCGCCACGAAGAACCTATTCCTCCTGGTCCTCCCGCTGATCCTCTTCTGCCTGTTCTTCTTCCTCACCTCCTCCGCCTTCGTCGATCCTTTCTCCGCCGCGTTCGCCCCGCTCGCCTCCTACTTCATCAACCTCTCCTCCTCCCCCTCCTCCGCCGCCGACCGCGGGGCTCGATATTCCGACGCGGCGAGGGAGGCGCGGCTGAACCGGTCGAGGATCGCGGTGTGCCTGGTCGGCGGAGCGCGGCGGTTCGAGCTCACCGGACCGTCGATCGTGAGACACGTCCTGCTCCGGTATCCGAACGCCGATCTCTTCCTCCACAGCCCCCTCGACGAGAACGCGTTCAAGCTCTCGCTCCTCAAATCCGCGCCGAGGATCGCCGCCGTCAGGATTTTCAAGCCGAGTTACATCCCCGAGACCGAGTCGTACCTCCGAGTTCTCACCGCCTCCAACTCGCCTAACGGCATCCAGGTAATTAGAAATCGCCTTCAGTTTTTTCCCTTCTTTTTTTTTTTCTTTAACTGATCGATTGATAATTAATTATGTCCGTCAGTTTCAATTTTCGTCGGGTTTTCTGTAATTAAGTAGCTCCGGCGCCGAATTCCGATATGCTCGATCGAGCTAGGGCAAGATAGGGTAGGGAGATTAATTTAGTAATTAGTAATTATGGAGGAATATTTTTCATGGAATTTCGTAGCTAATCAAATTCCTCCTCTTTTGTCTATTAATCACAGCTATAGGCTGGTTAACCGCTCCCGCGCCCTTTCCCCCGTCATGCGGTAGATATTGTTTTCCGTTTTGGCCAAAAACAAAAACAAAAAAAAAAAGGGGGGAAATCCTTTCTTTATTAGGTGACCGAACTGATATTCAGTGAGAACCTGAGACGTCACACTTCCGCCATGGGGGATTGCTTCACAATTTTGCCATGGGCTTCACCAAACCCTATCGCATCAGTTAGCTCTTCTCAGCTGTAAGGAAATTAGTTGATGAGAATTAGGAATAGGATAGATACCTTTCATTTCCCTGTCATCTCCGTTTTCATACTTCTCTCATCTCCAAGGAATCGTTGGAATGTGCGAGATATTATGCTTCGATTATACAAAAAATATGGCTACGTTAATTATACTTTTAATTAACCTGAGCTAGTTTGATCCTACCGTAGATTTCGCAGAAGCGGTTTTTGTTTGATTGGAGCTTTTAGAAAAGTATTTTTGGAAAAAAGTAATTGAGTGTTTGGCTGAAAAATTATGATAAGGGGTCGTTTGGTAAGCATGTAATCTACCCACAGATTTCAAGATTACATGATATCTGTGATTTCACTGTTTTTCTTGTTTTATTTTGGGACAGATATCATGATATTGGTGCACCATGTAATTCTAAAATTCATATGACCATGATATCTCAAATGTTTTGGGTTTACCCAAAGTATTTGAGATTTCATGCCAAATTATGTGGGTTCTACCATGAACTCATGCAAGCCAAACAATGCATTCTAATATTACACAAGTTCTCACAACTCAACCTACAATATACATGAATTCTTCAAATACATGAATTCTACATTACGTGCTTACCAAACGACCCCTAAGTGTTTTTCAATATGAGAGTTTGTGTAAAATGATTATAAAGGAATTATAATATAAACTAGGAATAAAAATTTTAAACAATAAAAAATAGTCAAAATGGATCTCGTTAGATTTTTTTACTTTAAATAATATGATTTTATAATTTTTTTTAAAAGAATATAAATGAAATAAAATTATATTTTCTGAAATAAAATAAAAATATATTAAGGATAATCATGTATTTTCAAAACAACATATCACAGTTTTTCAACGAAAACACTCAATTACTTTTTTCAAAAAAATACTTTTCTAGTGATATAATGTTATTTATTTTTCAGATCGATTCGCAAACATCAACAATAAAGTATATCCATTTGAGTAACATATCACAGTTTATAAACGAATGTGTTACGTGCATTTGACAAATATTTTTATAAAAATAGTTTACATTCATTTCCTCGACACACAAAAAACATGTATGTCTTTATGAAAAGAGGTAATGGGATTTTATTTACCTCACCTCAGAACTATAGTATGTTTTCTGTAATGATTCATGAACTATTTATTTTCCTGTTACTGTCCGTGCAGTATAGATTTACTTTTCAATATGGCCCTTAATGGTCAAAGTTTGTTTCGCGTCATTAAATTGGGACCAAACTAAACATTGGCAAGTGGCTCATGTGCATAAAATACCTCATAATTACAAAAGAAAATATTTCTCCACATTTTTTACCCCATCCCCAACTATTCCATTCCATGAGATCGATTCATCTTACAATTTCCAATCAAAACCAACAAATCAGCCCCACTTTTGTCGAAAATAAAAAAAAAATGGAGTGAAATAGCTAGCTAGCTAGCAAGGTTTACTTTGTAATTACATGATTTTTTTTTTGAACGAGTTAGTGTCTATTTAGGGAGTTCATTAATTTTTTGTTTTTTTTGGGTATTGTTCAAACGCAGGGCTTGCTCCAGTACTTCAACCTCGTCGAAGGCTGCCTCCAAATGATAAGCAACCACCAGACCCGCCACAACTTCACCTACGACTGGATAGTCCGAACCCGAGTCGACTCCTTCTGGTCCGCCCCGCTCCCGCCCTCCTCCTTCCCCCTCAACTCCCGCTACTTAGTCCCCGAGGGCTCCTCCTACGGCGGCCTCAACGACCGCCTCGGCATCGGCGACTACAAAACCTCTGCCGCCGCCCTCTCCCGCCTCTCCCTCCTCCCCTTGCTCTCACACCTCAACTACACTCGCCTCAACTCCGAGTCCGCCTTCCGGGCCCAGCTCGACGCCCGCCGCGTGCGCTACGCGGCGGGCCGGGTCCCCTTCTGCATCGTGTCGGACAGGAGGTACGAGTTCCCGCCGGAGGGGCCCGGGGTTCCCGTGGCGGCTCTGGACAGCCCGGGCCCGCTGAGCGGGGCCAAGTGCAGGCCGTGCTCGGCGGCCTGCGAGGGGGAGTGCTTGGAGGAGTGGATGCCGACGCTGTACAGGCGGTGGAGCTGGACGGAGTGGCGGAACGGGACGCTGAAGCTGTGCGACGCGCAGGGGGAGTGGGAGAAAGGGTGGGAGAGGCTGTTCGATGACGTGGCCGGGAGGGAGGGTAAGACGGAGAGGGTGCGGGTCGGTGGGTTGCCGGATGGGGAGTGTGTGGCGGATTTTGGGGCGATGAGGAGGAAGGCGGTGGTTTGGGCGTCGCCGCCGGTGGAGGAGATTTGTAGGATGGGGAAGCGTACTACTACTACTACTGTTTAGAGAGTTTTAGGAGGGCGGGAGAGAGTGATGGTGCGGGGAATTATTGTTCGTGGATTGGGGGTATGGTTTAGGTTAGCTAGGGAATGTAAAAAAGATAGAGAAGTGGATGAAAGGTAGAGAACATCAATGGATGGAGTTTCTTTCCACGGGAATTTTGGGCATGATATATAGACGCTTTTCTTTTACCATGGTGAATATGGTGTACTGCTGATTCGGTTCGAATCATATATACTTCATGCATTGCATGCCACTTGTTGAATGCTCGACGAGTTAGTTTATATATGATTTAGAAGGCGATTTACCCAAATTGATACCCATAGACGCAATTTATGATAAATCGATAGTTCACACCTGATCGTTAAGTTTGTGATATGCTTAATTTGATTATCGAAGAAATATAGCGATGAGGATAATGAAAATGTTCATAATGTACTTGGGTTCGGCTCCTGATCTATAGTAACTTATTAAAACAAATTTCATTATGCATTACTTGCACTGAAAATTTCACACACTGTTGATGTGACTTGAATTGGACTATCAGCCGCTACGACTGGTAATCGAGGGATCTTCTTTGCGGGCACAAGGTGCAGGATTTGGAATTCTGCGAGCATTGTGTGTTTGGGAAGCTACATCGCAGCAAGTTTCCCACGAAGGGTATCCACCGGACGAAGGGGATACTGGATTACCTCTACTCCGATTGTTGGGGTCCTTCACGAGTTGAATCCATTGGAGGCAGCATGTAAATTTTGTCTATTATTGATGATTATTCGAGATTTACTTGGATTTTCATGATGAAGCAGAAAAGTGAGGCTTTCACGAAGTTCAAGCACTGGAAGACATTGGTGGAGAATCAGACTGGGAAGAAGATCAAGAAGCTGCGAATGGACAATGGTATGGAGTTCTGCAGTTCTGAGTTCAACGAATTCTGCAAGGATGAAGGGATTACCCATCATCGGACTGTTAGAGATACACCCCAGCAGAATGGCGTTGCAGAAAGGATGAACCAGACATTGTTGGAGAGAGCACGGTGCTTGCTCTCTAATGGTGGACTAGAGAGAAGATTCTGGGCAGAAGCAGTGAACATGGCGTGCTTCCTGATCAACCGTGGACCTCACACAGGTATCGAGTTGAAGACTCCTTATGAGGTGTGGTATGGTAAGCCTGCTGATTACTCTTCACTGAAAGTTTTTGGGTGTCCTGTTTATTATCATGTGGATGAGGGTAAACTGAACTCAAGGGCAAAGAAGGGCGTATTTGTGGGTTACGGAGATGGAGTTAAGGGATTTCGAGTCTGGTCACCTTCTGAGCAACGAGTTATACTTAGTAGAAATGTGATATTTGATGAGAAGTCTATGTTTAACCCCATCTTGAAGGTTACTGTTGTTGAATGTAGCAGGAATGTTGATAAACAGGTGGAGCTGCAAACTCTCAAAGAGAGTGAGTTTGAGCACCAAGGTGGAGAAGATCAACATGATGAGGATGTCTCTGCAGAGCGAGAAATTTCAGAGTCCAGTGCACGAGTTCAACAGTCTATTGCTTCCGGTAGACCGAAGAGAGCGACTGCAGGAGTACCTCCACAGAGGTACGGCTTCGAGGACATGGTGGCGTATTCATTTCAAGTTGCTGAAGAAGTGGATGCAGGAGAGCCACAGTCCTATAGAAAAGCAGTTTCAGGTGGCGAAGCTGATCAGTGGCTTGGCGCAATGGGAGATGAGATGGAATCCCATGACAGGAATCAGATTTGGGAGCTAGTCAAACGACCACAGGGAATGAAGATTGTTACAAACAAGTGGATCTACAAGAAGAAGGAAGGAATCACTTCTAAAGAGGGCATGAAATTTAAAGCTCGGGTGGTTGCACGAGGCTTCTCATAGAGGGAAGGAGTTGACTACAATGAGATTTTCTCACCAGTGGTCAGACATACTTCGATCAGAGTGCTAGTAGCAATAGTGGCACATTATGACTTGGAGCTCAAGCAGCTAGACGTGAAGACAGCTTTCCTGCATGGAGAGTTGGATGAAGAAATTTACATGACTCAGCCAGAAGGATTCGAGGTTCCTGGAAAAGAAGACTATGTTTGTAAGCTGAAGAAGTCCTTGTATAGACTTAAGCAATCTCCGAGGCAGTGGTACAAGAGATTTGACAGTTACATCGTTGAGCTGGGCTACAGCAGAAGTCTATATGATTGTTGTGTATATCACAGCAAGGTAGAGGATGGTTCGATGATATATCTAGTTCTGTATGTGGATGATATGCTCATAGCTGCGAGGTCAAAGTCTGATATCCAGAAGTTAAAGGGGTTTCTCAGTGCTGAGTTTGAGATGAAGGATTTGGGAGCTGCTCAGAAGATCTTGGGTATGGAGATTTACAGGTACAGGTCGAAGAAGAAGCTTTTCTTGTCACAGAAGAGTTACATCCAGAAGATATTGTCGAGGTTTGGCATGTCTTCAGCAAAGTCCTTAAATACTCCTAGTGCTTCAAATGTTCATCTATCCTCAGCTTATGCACCTCAGTCAGAGGCTGAGAAGGAGTACATGTCGAGAGTACCATATGCTAGTGCAGTAGGTAGCTTGATGTACGTTATGGTATGCACTAGACCTGATCTTGCACATGCTGTTAGTGTTGTCAGCAGGTTTATGATACAACCTGGGAAGGAGCATTGGCAGGCTGTGAAGAGGATCTTCCGGTACCTTAAGGCTACACCTGATGTGGGGATTAGCTTCGGAAGTGATACAGAGTGCTTGGTGTCTGGGTATTCTGACTCGGACTATGTTGGAGATGTTGACACGAGGAGATCGATGACCGGCTATGTATTCACTCTTGGGAGTTCTGTAGTGAGCTGGAAGGCAACTCTGCAGTCGGCGGTGACATTGTCGACTACTGAGGCAGAGTATATGGCGTTGACAGAAGCTGCTAAGGAGGGAATATGGTTGAAGGGACTGGTTGGTGATCTGGGTCTACATCATGATCAAGCAGTGGTGTATTGTGACAGTTTGAGTGCAATATGCTTGGCCAAGGATCAAGTTCACCATGAGAGGACTAAGCACATCGACGTGAGGTATCATTTCTTGAGGACAGAGAAGAGGATTAAGGTGAAGAAGGTTGGCACCGCGGATAATCCTGTTGATATGTTCACGAAGCCGGTTCCACTTGGCAAGTTCCAACACTGCTTGGACTTGCTGAATGTCTTGAGTGGGTGACTCCGCCCTACGGGGCATTGATGGCGGGAGAGAGAGAAGGAGCAGAGTACATCAGAGATTTCAGAGGAAGAGGATTCAAGTCAAGGTGGAGATTTGTTGATGTGACTTGAATCGGACTATCAGCCGCTACGACTGGTAATCGGGGGTCTCGCTGCCCGGTGTATGGGCTTAATGTTATTTGGGTTCGGGTTCTGGGCCTGGTCTGTAACCGTTTCCTTTGCCATATTGGATTAGGTTTAGACCCACATGGAGAAGTACTATAAATACTTCTCATACTCCTCTGTAATCTCCTTGATATAGTGAAACTGGCTCTCTCTCACCCGTGGACGTAGCTAACACACATCGTGTTAGTGAACCACGCAAATCGTGTGTCTGTGTTTTTCGATTCTCGCTTTCGTATTCTTGCTTTGTCGATTCCAGCGATTTCCCTATCCGTAGCAGCGCGTTTATAACACACACAATACAGAAGTTTGTGCTGGATCACTGGAGACCAAAGCAAGGACGTGAGGATGAAAGCGAAAGAGATGAGTGAGGTGACGTGGAGGAAAGGGGACGGGGAGGTGGATCCCGTAACAGAAGAGCTACGGGAGCTTTGTTTCAATCGATCCCGTTAGGATGGACATGACATGGTTGTTTAATTATGGTTTGATGTAGTGATGACTCAACAGTTTTGCTGACATGGATTGTCAGCATGTTATGGAAAATTTCCATTTAGTACTTGGCGTTACGTCTCATGACAGAAATGCTGGCGTTACAACCGAAATTTGGCTTAAATGGTTTAGTTGAAACCAAATCCAATTAAGTAGCTAATGTGCAACAAATGTGCTAGATATGTGACACCCGATGCATTTAACCCTCACTGCCAACATACGCAATCTGAGCAATGCAACTTTTTTTAAATAATTTTTTTGCTGCTTCGTAGATCTCAAAAAGCTATGTGGAATCAAAGAAAACTTTGCATCGATAAGATAACCGAACAAAAAATTACGGTCGTTTGAAGTTTTCATCTATGTAAGGCACAAATCGATTGAGCCTCCAACTATTTAGAAGTTAGATCGTTGGTGGCTTTATCAATTTTTGTGCTGACTCAAACACCATGAAACCCGCTGCCAAGCCTTCGCCATACGCTAGGACCTGAAATGTTACAAAAGAACCCAACGTAGCGTAAAATTGACAAAGGAGAGGGCTTTTTCTAGTAAACAACCAAGAAATGATCAAGAAACACATGGTAAAACATGTATAATTAAGCATGTATCAAAATCTCCAACTTAGTTTTTTGCTTGCCCTCAAGTAAAATGAGTAAAACACAAATTTAATTTGCAAGACATTCATTTCAAAACCACTCAGTCAAAATCAAAGGGGTACAAAGAAGATGAATCACAAATTGCCATCAACAATAATACATGAAGCAACATGAGAGAGATATTAGCAACCACAACAGATGACATTCGACACAACAATAAAATCACCTCGTCGGACTTAGAAAACCTCCAACAAACACGATTAGTCAACCAGTACCCCAACTATATAAACATAGATATTAAGTCACACAGAACAAGAAGTTGAGCAAACTAGGTCCTCACCGAGATTTAGAATATGAAATGAATCGCTCAACAGGCGAACAATGGAGTCAAGAACATAGTTTATGCAAAAGATGTTCATGTAAAATATCTCAATCTTATCTTCTCTTTGCCATGAAACTAGCTTCTAAACATTTTCCAGTACGGTCGAATTTTTTTGAATGGGTCAACACTCAACACTACATTTTCTAGAAGGCTTTTCATTGGGTTGTAACTTTGGTTAGTGACTCGCTATGACACAACTCCTAACAATGGCCAAGTGTAACCAATGAAAGGAACTGCAGTATAGTGGCTCAAGTAATAAATATCGAATCCACGGGTCTCTAGAGTTACTATTACTCAGCTTTAGTTCATTATCTAGCAAACCAGATTAAGATGGAAGAACTAAAACTACTCTAACAAACTACAGTTAAAGTTAATATAATTACAGGTTGGGAACTCACTTAGGTATGATTCCCCCTAGCCACTAGCCAGATTAATGATTGATGATCTCTAACTTGTTTCACTTTCATTCACAATGCGGAGAATCCTTGACTAAACCTTGAATCTCGACTAAAGGATCAAGGCCCTCTTGAGTCAATTTCCTAGAGGGACGTATCCTTCTCTAGAACAACCGATCAAAGCGTTCTGAACTAGATTCCCTCTATCAAATGAGGTTCTTAATCGATACAAAGCATTGAATCAACCCACGACTAAAGCAATCGATCCAATACTATCAATCTATGGTGCTCTATTGACCTAATCAGGTTTTCGCTCTCATAGGATCAAAGCAGAATCAATAATCTCGACTAAAGCAGAATTAAATCATGAAAACATGCATAGATGGAATATGAACTCAAGATTATCAAGTAAGAGTACTCATACAATCATCTAGGGCTGCTAACCGGTAATCCGGTTAACGTGTTAACCGATAACCGTACCGGTAACCGTGGTTATCGGTTAACCCGTTAACCGAATCAAACGATAATCGGATGGGTTTTTTGGGGGAACGGTGTACCGAGCTTGGAGTGGTAAAATACCGTCGGTTGAACGGTATTCCGATACCGATTTGGACTAAGCATCACCATTCGCCAAACCGAGTTGCCGACTTGCCGCAATCCATCAAAATTCAAAAGTCCATAGCCTCCGACTCTCCCAACAGAAGCCCTACCCTAAGCAATTAACCTAAGACTATATTTGAAATTTTGCATCGGGCTTTATTTCCCCTGCTGCCCTACCCTGCTGGCTGCTGCACGAGAACGACTGCGCGATTGGTCGATTGTCGTCTGTCGATCACTCTTCCGTTCATCCAATCCGACAGTAGTTTCGTCATCTCCGTCGCCGGCAAAAAGCTGTCAAGCTCCATCCAAGCGACAGACACAGACACAGTCCAGCAGCTGTCATCCTCACCGCCAGGCTCTGTTTCCGGCAAGCCCTTCCGCTAGGCTCTATTTCCGGTAAGCCCTTCCGTCGTCGATCGAACCCAAATTGATACCCATAGACGCAATTTATGATAAATCGATAGTTCACACCTGATCGTTAAGTTTGTGATATGCTTAATTTGATTATCGAAGAAATATAGCGATGAGGATAATGAAAATGTTCATCATGTACTTGGGTTCGGCTCCTGATCTATAGTAACTTATTAAAACAAATTTCATTATGCCTTACTTGCACCGAAAGTTTCACACACTGTTGATGTGACTTGAATCGGACTATCAGCCGCTACGACTGGTAATCGGGGGTCTCGCTGTATGGGCTCAATGTTATTTGGGTTCGGGTTCTGGGCCTGGTCTGTAACCGTTTCCTTTGCTAGATTGGATTAGGTTTAGACCCACATGGAGAAGTACTATAAATACTTCTCATACTCCTCTGTAATCTGTAATCTCCTTGATATAGTGAAACTGGCTCTCTCTCGCCCATGGACGTAGCTAACACACATCGTGTTAGTGAACCACGTAAATCGTGTGTCTGTGTTTTTCGATTCTCGCTTTCGTATTCTTGTTTTGTCGATTCCAGCAATTTCCCGATCCGTAGCAGCGTGTTTATAACAAGTGGTATCAGAGCCTGGTTGGAAATCGGGCTAGGGTTTTCGATTCAGAAGAATGACGTCGGTGAACATGAAGATCGAAAAGTTCAGTGGGAAGAACAGCTTCGCTATATGGCAGATCAAGATGCAGGCTTTATCAAAACAGCAAGGGCTGTGGGGGCCGCTGTTTGCGAAACAGAAGAAGGCAGCGGTCGATGACGATGAGTGGAATACCCTGGAGGAGAAGGCCCACTCGACCATCATGCTATTGTTGTATGATGACGTCATCATTGAAGTCGCTGCTGAGAAGACTGTCGCGGGCTTGTGGTTGAAACTGGAGAGTCTATATATGACGAAGTCTCTAACCAACAAGCTGCATCTCAAGCAACGGTTATTCAGCTTGAGGATGCAAGAAGGTACGCCTTTGAGGAAACATCTCGAACAGCTTAACTCTATTTTGCTGAACCTGCGTAATATAGATGTTCAAGTTGATGACGAGGATGCTGCCCTAATCCTGCTGGTTTCTTTGCCGAGTTCATATGAGAATTTCGTTGATTCTTTTATTGCCGGTAAAGAAAGCGTGTCGTTGGAGGATGTCATGTCTGTTCTTCATACGAGAGAGATCAGGCATAAGGCGTCTGGTTCTGGTACAGGTGGTGAGGCATCGGGTTTGGCTGTTACAGGTGGAAAGGGAAAGAAGAAATCTGGTAAAGAGAATTCGAACAAGAATTCCAAGGGTCCCGGTCCACAGCCAAGTGATGCTTGTCACAACTGTAAGGAAGTGGGGCATTGGAAGTACAACTGTCCCAAGAGAAGAGGGCAACAGAAGAAACAAGGTTCAGTTGTCGTGGCAGAAGTGGACAACAGTTCTGAAGACGATCTCGCCCTGGCTGTAGTTGAGAAGACACATCGTGGGGATGTGTGGTTTCTGGATACTGCAGCCTCATACCATATGTCTCCGAACAGGGATTGCTTCACAACCTAAGAGCAGATAGATGGTGGTAACGTGGTCATGGCTAATGGAGCTGTCTGCAAGGTTGTTGGAATCGGGTCCATAAAGGTTCGGACACATGATGGTTCGTTCTGTACCGTGAATGATGTCAGGCATGTTCCACGAATGACAAAGAACCTGATCTCCTTGAGTCTACTCCACAGCAAGGTCTTCAGCTTCAAAGGAAAAGGTGGAGTTGTGTATGTCTGCAAGGGTTCAAGGAAGGTACTGAAGGGCGTGAAGCGTGGGACCTTGTATGCATTACAAGGGTCTGTGTTGTCTGGTTCTGCTGCAGTTGCATCGTCTCAGGTTCATCAGGAAGATATGACCACTCTCTGGCACATGAGACTGGGGCATATGAGTAAACGGGGGATGCAAGTTCTGTCAAAGAGGGATCTTCTTTGCGGGCACAAGGTGCAGGATTTGGAATTCTGCGAGCATTGTGTGTTTGGGAAGCTACATCGCAGCAAGTTTCCCACGAAGGGTATCCACCGGACGAAGGGAATACTGGATTACCTCTACTCCGATTGTTGGGGTCCTTCACGAGTTGAATCCATTGGAGGAAGCAGGTAATTTTTGTCTATTATTGATGATTATTCGAGATTTACTTGGATTTTCATGATGAAGCAGAAAAGTGAGGCTTTCACGAAGTTCAAGCACTGGAAGACATTGGTGGAGAATCAGACTGGGAAGAAGATCAAGAAGCTGCGAATGGACAATGGTCTGGAGTTCTGCAGTTCTGAGTTCAACGAATTCTGCAAGGATGAAGGGATTGCCCATCATCGGACTGTTAGAGATACACCCCAGCAGAATGGCGTTGCAGAAAGGATGAACCAGACATTGTTGGAGAGAGCACGGTGCTTGCTCTCTAATGGTGGACTAGAGAGAAGATTCTGGGCAGAAGCAGTGAACTTGGCATGCTTCCTGATCAACCGTGGACCTCACACAGGTATCGAGTTGAAGACTCCTTATGAGGTGTGGTATGGTAAGCCAGCTGATTACTCTTCACTGAAAGTTTTTGGGTGTCCTATTTATTATCATGTGGATGAGGGTAAACTGAACTCAAGGGCAAAGAAGGGTGTATTTGTGGGTTACGGAGATGGAGTTAAGGGATTTCGAGTCTGGTCACCTTCTGAGCAACGAGTTATACTCAGTAGAAATGTGATATTTGATGAGAAGTCTATGTTTAACCTCATCTTGAAGGTTACTGTTGTTGAATGTAGCAGGAATGTTGATAAACAGGTGGAGCTGCAAACTCTCAAAGAGAGTGAGTTTGAGCACCAAGGTGGAGAAGATCAACATGATGAGGATGTCTCTGCAGAGCGAGAAATTTCAGAGTCCAGTGCACGAGCTCAACAGTCTATTTCTTCCGGTAGACCGAAGAGAGCGACTGCAGGAGTACCTCCACAGAGGTACGGCTTCGAGGACATGGTGGCGTATTCATTTCAAGTTGCGGAAAAAGTGGATGCAGGAGAGCCACAATCCTATAGAAAAGCAGTTTCAGGTGGCGAAGCTGATCAGTGGCTTGGCGTAATGGGAGATGAGATGGATCCCATGACAGGAATCAGACTTGGGAGCTAGTCAAACGACCACAGGGAATGAAGATTGTTACAAACAAGTGGATCTACAAGAAGAAGGAAGGAATCACTTCTAAAGAGGGCATGAAATTTAAAGCTCGGGTGGTTGCACGAGGCTTCTCATAGAGGGAAGGAGTTGACTACAATGAGATTTTCTCACCAGTGGTCAGACATACTTCGATCAGAGTGCTACTAGCAATAGTGGCACATTATGACTTGGAGCTCGAGCAGCTAGACGTGAAGACAGCTTTCCTGCATGGAGAGTTGGATAAAGAAATTTACATGACTCAGCCAGAAGGATTCGAGGTTCCTGGAAAAGAATACTATGTTTGTAAGCTGAAGAAGTCCTTGTATGGACTTAAGCAATCTCTGAGGCAGTGGTACAACAGATTTGACAGTTACATGCTTGAGCTGGGCTACAGCAGAAGTCCATATGATTGTTGTGTATATCACAGCAAGGCAGAGGATGGTTCGATGATATATCTAGTTCTGTATGTGGATGATATGCTCATAGCTGCGAGGTCAAAGTCTGATATCCAAAAGTTAAAGGGGTTTCTCAGTGCTGAGTTTGAGATGAAGGATTTGGGAGCTGCTTAGAAGATCTTGGGTATGGAGATTTACATGGACAGGTCGAAGAAGAAGCTTTTCTTGTCACAGAAGAGTTACATCCAGAAGATATTGTCGAGGTTTGGCATGTCTTCAGCAAAGTCCTTAAATACTCCTAGTGCTTCAAATGTTCATCTATCCTCAGCTTATGCACCTCAGTTAGAGGCTGAGAAGGAGTACATGTCGAGAGTACCATATGCTAGTGCAGTAGGTAGCTTGATGTACGTTATGGTATGCACTAGACCTGATCTTGCACATGCTGTTAGTGTTGTCAGCAGGTTTATGATACAACCTGGGAAGAAGTATTGGCAGGCTGTGAAGAGGATCTTCCGGTACCTTAAGGGTACACCTGATGTGGGGATTAGCTTCGGAAGTGATACAGAGTGCTTGGTGTCTGGGTATTCTTACTCGGACTATGCTGGAGATGTTGACACGAGGAGATCCATGACCGGCTATGTATTCACTCTTGGGAGTTGTGTAGTGAGCTGGAAGGCAACTCTGCAGTCGGCGGTGACATTGTCGACTACTGAGGCAGAGTATATGGCATTGACAGAAGCTGCTAAGGAGGGAATATGGTTGAAGGGACTGGTTCGTGATCTGGGTCTACATCATGATCAGGCAGTGGTGTATTGTGACAGTTTGAGTGCATTATGTTTGGCCAAGGATCAAGTTCACCATGAGAGGACTAAGCACATCGACGTGAGGTATCATTTCTTGAGGACAGAGAAGAGGATTAAGGTGAAGAAGGTTGGCACCGCGGATAATCCTGCTGATATGTTCACGAAGCCGGTTCCACTTGGCAAGTTCCAACACTGCTTGGACTTGCTGAATGTCTTGAGTGGGTGACTCCACCCTACGGGGCATTGATGGCGGGAGAGAGAGAAGGAGCAGAGTACATCAGAGATTTCAGAGGAAGAGGATTCAAGTCAAGGTGGAGATTTGTTGATGTGACTTGAATCGGACTATCAGCCGCTACGACTGGTAATCGGGGGTCTCGCTGCCCGGTGTATGGGCTTAATGTTATTTGGGTTCGGGTTCTGGGCCTGGTCTGTAACCGTTTCCTTTGCCATATTGGATTAGGTTTAGACCCACATGGAGAAGTACTATAAATACTTCTCATACTCCTCTGTAATCTCCTTGATATAGTGAAACTGGCTCTCTCTCGCCCGTGGACGTAGCTAACACACATCGTGTTAGTGAACCACGTAAATCGTGTGTCTGTGTTTTTCGATTCTCGCTTTCGTATTCTTGCTTTGTCGATTCCAGCGATTTCCCTATCCGTAGCAGCGAGTTTATAACACACACAATACAAAAGTTTGGGCTGGATCATTGGAGACCAAACCAAGGACGTGAGGATGAAAGCGAAAGAGTTGAGTGAGGTGACGTGGAGGAAAGGGGACGGGGAGGTGGATCCCGTAACAGAAGAGCTACGGGAGCTTTGTTTCGATCGATCCCGTTAGGATGGACATGACATGGTTGTTTAATTATGGTTTGATGTAGTGATGACTCAACAGTTTTGCTGACATGGATTGTCAGCATGGATTGTCCATTTAGTACTTGTCGTTACGTCTCATGACAGAAATGCTGGCATTACTACCGAAATTTGGCTTAAATGGTTTAGTTGAAACTGTCGCAACCGCCCCTCGAGATCGGGGGATCCGTCGCAAATTGCTCGGAGTCGCCATCGATCTTACTTGTGTTGGATCGAACACCTTCGGTCCCAGTATTGACCTAATGGTCTAAACCGGGGGTTGGTCTACGAATTTTAGATTTTTATGGGTTCGGGAATACGGTTACGCGTGGGGAAGTGTATTCACACCCCACAACGCCCCAAAGGGTACTACTTAAATCGACAGGTTTTTTTTAAGAATTGGGTGTATTATTATTTGCGACTTTCTTGATGTATTTAATAATATGATTTGATTAATTAGATAGTTATTATTTAAAATTTGTTAATGATTTAACTTAAAGCCCTATTGGACTATTAAGTTAAAATAAATTTCGTAGACTATTGGTACATGATATGTCTATTGACGTACATCTTGATAAAATGAAAAATTATTGGTTAGCTAGAATCAATTGATTGATGATTATGAAAGGATTCATTATAAAAATCATCATGATCTATTAACCATGATTTCATTTTACTGAATCGTTAGAAAATAAAACGTATACAAATGGGTAATGACTTAGTGGAAAAATAAACTTAGGAGATTTTTATGTAAATAGGTCTAGATGTCCAAGAGCTTTAACTGATTACGTATTAAGCTTGATTGAAGATAATAACAAAAGAGGGCCGAATGATGCAAAGATCATGTTGCGGCTTAGTGGTTTGCAAAGTTTACTAATGGCAGGGTGGGTGGAAGCTCAAGGTCACCATTTCGAAACCATGAAAAGTATTTATTTTTTGTCGATCTAAGGAGAAGAGGGCGGTGGCAAGGCCGAGTAATACACTGAGAACCCTAACCCCCTGTTTCCGAAAGAAGGAAGGAAAAGGGAGGGGAAGGAAAATTTGGAGGGGAGGAAAAGGGAGGTGAGGGAAATTTTGAAAGGGAGGAAAAATGTTGTTTTATGAAGGAAAAGTAGAAGGAAAAAGTATATTGGAAAATGTGATAGATATGTAATTTTATTGGTTATATAATAGTAAATATATGGAAATGAATATAAAATATATGTGGAAATGAATACTATGAATAATCAACTTCTACATAATCTTTATTGTAACCATTTTCAACATTTTTCAACGGAACATGTTTCGTTTTTTAACTTGATTTATTTTTTTTTATAAATTTTGATCACTCTGTTGTAAAATATGCTATCTATTCTATTCTATAAATTTTTTACAATATGATGTCGTTTTATTTGAAACTTAACACGCTTTATATCTCCACGTAACAAGTTTTACATATCGTGTGAAACAACGTTGTAAGTGTCAAGACGTTAATAAACCTCATATTGAAAGTTGTGCTTATTGCTAGATTGAACTCAACACTTTACGAAACAAAAAATGAGTACCAATTGTTGCGCTCTATGAAATTGAATTCATTATGTAGCACTTCATTATTGTTTTTTTTTTTTGTGTATAAAATGTTTGATACTGTTAAAAATCTAAGTAAACAATTTAGAATAAACAAATAAATTTCTCTAACAAAAGGAAAATATGAAAGAAAGGCGTGAGAGACAAATGCAAAGTGGTTAATTATAAAGTAGCAATAGACTTTTATTTCTTTCTTTCACTAGACGACTAACAGCAATAAAATGTTGTTATTAAAAAAATAATAAAAGGATGTAAGATGTGAGACCGCAGAGAAAGACTGCCATTTTCCTTCCGATTCTTTCCGATTTGGAGGGTTCAGTTGCACAGTACATTTTCCCTTGATCTTTCTCTCCTTCCATACCGTTCCTCATTTGAGAAACGGGAGAAAGTGCCTCGATTGCATCATTTCCCTCCCTACTTTTCCCTTCCCCCTCCTTTCCTCCCTTAAAAAACAGGGGGTAAGAGTAGTTTGGTCATTTTAAAATTTGTGCTATATATTCGTCTCTTAAGACGAAAAGAAAACCCTAATTAATTCTAAATAGGCCGCCGCTCACCCTCTCTCGTTTTTCATCTGCAGAAAGAACAAGAAAAAAAACGACCACTCTCCTCTCTTCTCCATTCGTCTATTTCTTCTCCTCTTGATATCCCACTAGAGATCGACTAATGCCAAAACCGTCTCGGACCTCCCTCTAATTCTCTCGCCATTTCTACAGAAATCTCAAACGAAAAAATTGGACAGGAAAGGAAGAAAAACGCGACCTCTCCCTCATCCGCTCTCCTTGTGAGAATCGATAGAAAAGGAGGAGGACGACTCGATTTTGGTCTATCCCTCTCTCTCCTCTCGGCTAGCCAAAATGATGGCTTAGATCGAGCTTAAACCAGCTGTGAAGCCCCGATCTAGGTAGCCACGAGACATGCACGACCTTCCATTTTTTTTCCCGATTTTAGTTTGGATTCTACTAATTTTCTGGGTTTTGGTTTTGCTTGTTGATTCGGGTTTTCTGGGGGTCGCCTGATTTGGCCACGATCGAGGGGAGAAAGAGGAGACGTTTGGTGGCTTAGATCCCCGGAGTCAAAGCTCCGTCGACGGTGATTGACGGTGCAGGTGAGTTTTCTTGTCTCGGTAATTTTTATTTTTGGTTTATTAACTCTTAATCGACTCTGACCTCTATTTCTGCTTTGAAGCAGGTCTTAAGACGATATTGATTAGGTGAGGTTCCCTAAACTCTGCTCGAATTGGTTTGGGAGAAACACTAAAAATGGATTATAGTGTAGGTTTGAAAACGGTTTACAGATCTGAGTTTTAGGAATGAATGTTTGTTTGTCGTAAACTGGATTTGGAGGTTTATTTGGTGGGTTCTAATAAAAATCGATGGTTTTGAAAGCTCAGAATCAATTCTAAATTTAGCCTTTCGGTTAACATACTAGTGTCTTTCGATTAATATAGCTTTGTTGAAATGGATGTGCTTTTTGGGTATTTAGGAAAAATGACGAATTTGTTTTTGGTGATCTCATCTATATTCTAGTTCTAGAAAATAAATGGATCAAAATATGACATAAATAAAGGAATTGTAAAATAAAAGAGAGTAAATAGCATAATAGCTAATTAGCTTAGCTTAATGTAACAGTAGAGATAGTAATAAGTTATTATGAGTAATTAGTTAGTAAAGTAAATGTGCTTGAAATAAGTAGATAAATGGATTGAAAATAAAACAAAGCTGAAAGGAAGAGCTGATCCGGATAATGTAAATGAAATTGGTAAAGTTTGGATTGATTTAAGTTGTGATTTCTTTTCTAAAAACAGTTTGGTCTTGTTGTAGTTTGATTTTGGAGTTGACTGGTGTTCCTTATTATAAGAAAGCTTTGTATGGAAAGCTAAAAATTAGATGATTGTGGCTGATAGGAGTAAATAACAGTAGCAATAACAACACCAATAATAATAGAAAACAGTTTTGCAAGAATGAAAAGAACAAGAAATGGGAAGAGAAGAAGGATAGAGGAAGCCGTGTTATTACAAGTGGATTGATGATTCACCTTTGATTTGCAAGTTTTCTTATGCCTTTGTTAGGCTGGGAATCTTCTGCTTCTATTACAAAAAATGAAAATGGAAGAACAGTGTTTGCCCCCCTCTCTCTATTTTCCCCAGAACCAACCAAAAACAGAAAACCACTATAAACTGACAAAGTGAAAGAAATGGAACTATTTCTCCCCTGTTTCTTCCCTCTCCGACCTGACCAAGAAGAGAAGAAAAGAACTCTGAACTGACAGAAAGAAATGAAAGTGTTTCCCCCCAATCTTTTCCCCTTCTGAAAAGCTGTCCCCTCTCCTTGGGAATTGGGCCTCCTTTTATAGAAAAATGAGGCGGTGGTGTCTGGGTTTGGCCAGACCAATTCTGGTTCGAACGGTCGGTTGGATTTGGTCGTTTTTGAGCTGGCCGGGTCGTTTCTAACCATGTGGGCTTGCCTTAGAATTGGGCCTTGATCGAGCCTTGACTGATCCTTGTGGGCTGGCTCTGCTTTTGGTTGGCTCACATGTGGGCTCTAGTCTTGTAGCCTGTGCTTGAACTTGGACTTTAGGCTTGATATGGACTTGAACTGACCTTGTTTCCCTTTGTTGCAGGTCCATGGCTGGCTTCAAAAGAGATGGAAGAAACATGTATTGATCGTAATTTTCATGTAGTATTTCTCATTTGTAATTTGTATTATGTTTGTAATTGTAATTAAGTAATAATTTTAATAATAAGTTCTTCTTTATTATTATTATTATTATTATTATTATATTTGTGTTGTACCAAAAGCCGAGATTGGAAGCCAATAGATCTTATTAGATCCACTGGAATGAATTCAAATAATTGTATAATCGTTAATATTCTAGATTCGCAATGGTCAATCTAAACAGTATCTTGAGGTTGGAATTTTTAGTTGGATAATTTACCCGGACAAAATGAGGTGTCTACAGAAACCAAATCCAATTAAGTAGCTAATGTGCAACAAATGTGCTAGATAAGTGACACCAGATGCATTTAACCCTCACTGCCAACATACGCAATCTGAGCAATGCAATTTTGTTTAAATAATTTTTTTGCTGCTTCGTAGATCTCAAAAAGTTATGTGGAATCAAAGAAAACTTTGCATCGATAAGATAACCGAACACAAAATTACGGTCGTTTGAAGTTTTCATCTATGTAAGGCACAAATCGATTGAGCCTCCAACTATTTAGAAGTTAGATCGTTGGTGGCTTTATCAATTTTTGTGCTGACTCAAACACCATGAAACCCGCTGCCAAGCCTTCGCCATACGCTAGGACCTGAAATGTTACAAAAGAACCCAACGTAGCGTAAAATTGACAAAGGAGAGGGCTTTTTCTAGTAAACAACCAAGAAATGATCAAGAAACACATGGTAAAACATGTATAATTAAGCATGTATCAAAATCTCCAACTTAGTTTTTTGCTTGCCCTCAAGTAAAATGAGTAAAACACAAATTTAATTTGCAAGACATTCATTTCAAAACCACTCAGTCAAAATCAAAGGGGTACAAAGAAGATGAATCACAAATTGCCATCAACAATAATACATGAAGCAACATGAGAGAGATATTAGCAACCACAACAGATGACATTCGACACAACAATAAAATCACCTCGTCGGACTTAGAAAACCTCCAACAAACATGATTAGTCAACCAGTACCCCAACTATATAAACACAGATATTAAGTCACACAGAACAAGAAGTTGAGCAAACTAGGTCCTCACCGAGATTTAGAATATGAAATGAATCGCTCAACAGGCGAACAATGGAGTCAAGAACATAGTTTATGCAAAAGATGTTCATGTAAAATATCTCAATCTTATCTTCTCTTTGCCATGAAACTAGCTTCTAAACATTTTCCAGTACGGTCGAATTTTTTTGAATGGGTCAACACTCAACACTACATTTTCTAGAAGGCTTTTCATTGGGTTGTAACTTTGGTTAGTGACTCGCTATGACACAACTCCTAACAATGGCCAAGTGTAACCAATGAAAGGAACTGCAGTATAGTGGCTCAAGTAATAAATATCGAATCCACGGGTCTCTAGAGTTACTATTACTCAGCTTTAGTTCATTATCTAGCAAACCAGATTAAGATGGAAGAACTAAAACTACTCTAACAAACTACAGTTAAAGTTAATATAATTACAGGTTGGAAACTCACTTAGGTATGATTCCCCCTAGCCACTAGCCAGATTAATGATGGATGATCTCTAACTTGTTTCACTTTCATTCACAATGCGGAGAATCCTTGACTAAACCTTGAATCTCGACTAAAGGATCAAGGCCCTCTTGAGTCAATTGCCTAGAGGGACGTATCCTTCTCTAGAACAACCGTTCAAGGCGTTCTGAACTAGATTCCCTCTATCGAATGAGGTTCTTAATCGATACAAAGCATTGAATCAACCCTCGACTAAAGCAATCGATCCAATACTATCAATCTATGGTGCTCTATTGACCTAATCAGGTATTCGCTCTCATAGGATCAAAGCAGAATCAATAATCTCGACTAAAGCAGAATTAAATCATGAAAACATGCATAGATTGAATATGAACTCAAGATTATTAAGTAAGAGTACTCATACAATCATCTAGGGCTGCTAACCGGTAATCCGGTTAACGTGTTAACCGATAACCGTACCGGTAACCGTGGTTATCGGTTAACCCGTTAACCGAATCAAACGATAATCGGATGGGTTTTTTGGGGGAACGGTGTACCGAGCTTGGACTGGTAAAATACCGTCGGCTGAACGGTATTCCGTTACCGATTTGGAATAAGCATCGCCATTCGCCAAACCCAGTTGCCGACTTGCCGCAATCCATCAAAATTCAAAAGTCCATAGCCTCCGACTCTCCCAACAGAAGCCCTACCCTAAGCAATTAACCTAAGACTATATTTGCAATTTTGCATCGGGCTTTATTTCCCCTGCTGCCCTACCCTGCTGGCTGCTGCACGAGAACGACTGCACGATTGGTCGATTGCCGTCTGTCGATCACTCTTCCGTTCATCCAATCCGACAGTAACTTCGTCATCTCCGTCGCCGGCAAAAAGCTGTCAAGCTCCATCCAAGCGACAGACACAGACATAGTCCAGCAGCTGTCATCCTCACCGCCAGGCTCTGTTTCCGGCAAGCCCTTCCGCCAGGCTCTGTTTCCGGTAAGCCCTTCCGTCGTCGATCGAAACCGGTAGGCGGTATTCTCTTCGTCGTCCGCGTCGCTGGCGCAAGCTCCGGCCAAGAGACACGACCCAGCAGCTCGCCCTTCGTCGTTGTCCCTGTTTGCGTCGAACCTCGTCGCTGTCTGAGGTTAATCACTCGATTGCACAGCCCAGCAGCTCGCCTTCTCCGACTCTCCGTCGATTTGAAAGGTAACTGGCGTAGCCGCGTAGCCGAGTACGTAGGCTATTACCATGGTCCATTGATTTTCGCCATTACCATGGTCCATTCATTGATTTGTCATTTGTGGACTGTCGTAGTCTCGACGCTCGACTCTCTTGTAGACTGTTGCCGTCTGCCGAGCAGAGAAGAGAGAAGCATGTGATTTTCGGTTTTGGCAGAAGTAATATATTAACTACTAAGAATTAGTTTGTTTTGTAATTTGTAATTTTGTATTGTTGTTCATTTTTGGCAGAAGGCAGAAGCAAATCGCAATATATAATAAAGTGAAAACAACTAAACAAGGGGTGGTACAGCCGATCACAACCACAAGGTCAAGGGGTGGTTTTTGGTTTTTTGTTACTTGAGAAACAAAGTGAAAAATGTAAGATAGTGGTTCAATGGTTTATGGTTGGGTGGTTTTTGTTTTTTGACATGTTTGCAATGGAATTTAATGATTTTTACTTTTTATGATATTTTACTTTTGTTATAGGACAAAACCTTCTCGTCCTCGTAAAGGAGATGGTCCGAAAAAAGTGGTTCAGTTCCTCCTCGAACTACTTCCAAAAAATTGGGTACTCGTGTTGGAGATGCAGAAGGGATTCAAGGGAATGTCGCATCTAGTACACCTACACCTACCACAGGCATTGAATATGCACCTCCTACTGATACTGCAACACCTGCAGTTACTACGCCAGCGAATGAAGTGGTTGAGCCAAAGAAAAATGTGAAGGGACCGGAAAGGAAGAAGAGATATCCGTGGTGGGATCATTATGATGATGCTCTGGTGGATGACTACCCATATGGTAAATGCAAACAGTGTGGAACTTTGATAAAAGCTCACTCGATCAATAACGGGACTACTGGTTTGAAGAACCATCACTTGGCATGCGAGAGAAAGAGGAAGGCAGCCAGTGGTCAATCACTATTGAATTATCAGCCTGGGGATGGTGAGTAGGGCTGTCCATTTGGTTTTGGTGTTTTGGTTTTAACCGAAACCAAACCAATTGGAAAGCTAATGGTTTCAGTTTTTTGGTTTTAAACCAATAAGCAACTTAATGGTTTTGGTTTGGTTAAAACCGAAAAACCAATAGAAACCATTAAGAAACCAATAAGAATAAAATTATTTATCAACATTTTTTTTTCTTTTGACACACATGACAATCAATAATTTGTAATGGCCATTTACCATTATTATGACGTTTATTCAATAAAAAGGAGGGAAATAGGAATAAATATGAGTGTCTGTCAATAAGGACCTTAATGGTTTTGGTTTTTGGGATTTGGTTTTTGGTTTTTCATACTTAATGGTTTGGTTAACCAAACCAAACCAAATTGACATCCCTAATGGTGAGGTAGGCTCGCTTACTCCATGGAAGTTTGATCAACAAAAAGCTAGAACTGCATTAGCTGTAATGATCATCTTGGATGAGCTGCCATTTCGCTTTGTTGAGCATGAAGGGTTTAAGAGATTTATGGCGGAAACCCAACCATTGTTTGTGATACCTGGAAGACACACAATAAGGCAGGATTGTTATATAATCTTTTTGGAGAAAAAAGAGTTGCTATCTGAGTTCTTCAAATCCAAGTGCAAAGGAAGAATTTCTATCACCACAGATACATGGACTTCTGATAACAACCAGAACTTCATGTGTGGAACTGCTCATTTCATTGGGAGTGACTGGAAGCTGCAGAAGAGGATCATTAGCTTTGTTCCCATCCCTAGTCATAGTGGGAAGGATATTGCAGAAAAATTGGCAGAATGTCTACAAGATTGGAAAGCACAACATTTGTTCTCCATTACCATGGATAATGCTTCTTCTAATGATGTTCTTATAGAGTGTATGAGAACAAAAATGAAAGAGTAGGGAACAGATTTGCTTGGTGGGAAGTATTTGCAATTTTGATGTGTGGCACATATAATCAATTTGGTTGTGTCAGATGGGTTGAAGGAGGTTGGAGTTTCTGTAGAAAGGGTTCGAGATTGTGTGAAATGGGTGAAGTCATCACCAGGTAGAAGTGCAAAGTTCAAATCTGCCATTGAATATCTACAAATGGATAGAAGAAGACTTGTATCTTTGGATGTTACAACTAGGTGGAACTCAACTTATTTGATGTTGGAATCTGCTGAAAGGTTTGAGCTTGTTTTTAACTTCTTGCATGCGAGCCCCAATGATTCTGCATTTCGGGATTATGTGGACTCAAAGAGAGGTCCTCCAACTAAGGAAGATTGGAGCAATATTCGGCGACTAATGAAGTATTTGAAGTTCTTTTATGAGCTCACCTTACGGGTATCGGGTATGTGAACAGAACTCCACCTATTCAAATTCATGGTTTTACTTTTATTAACTTGTAATATGTGAATAATTTGTTGTTATTTTTTGATGTATTAGGAACATCTTATGTGACTGCTCATACTTTCTTCAAGGCTATTGCTGACATCTATGAAGTGATATAACTTTTTAAGAAAGACATAGATGTAGAGATACAGCGGATGACAGAAAGAATGGAGGCAAAGGTACGAAAGTATTGGTTTGAGAATGATGATGATGATGAGGTGGAGAACCTAAGGATAAATAGATTGGTTTACATGGCTTGTGTGCTAGATCCTAGGCGTAAAATGGCTTATTTGTCTTGGATGTGGGGTAAGATGTATGGGAAGAAGAAAGGAGATGATTTGGTGAAAGATGTGACTCCAGAGATGAGTGCAATGTTTGAGGTTTACAGATTGAAGTATGCACCTCAACCCTCCGAGCCTACTGTTCAGGCCACTCCTAGTGTTGATGATGGATCTGCATCTTATGGAGGGACATTTGATGTTGAATTCAAGAAGATGAGAAAGGAGCAACTTCAGATGGGGATTCGAGGTTTTTCTGAGCTAGACATCTACTTAAGAGATGCTAATGATGCTATTAACGAGGATGATAATGATATGAAGTTTGACATCTTGCTGTGATGGAGTAAGAACGGCGTTAGATATCCTATTCTGCCCCAGATGGTTAAGGATATCCTAGCTGTTCCAGTCTCCTCTGTTGACTCAGAGGCCGCTTTCAGTTGTGGAGGTCGAGTGCTCAGCCCGTTTAGGTCTTCGTTGAGCCCCATCATTGTAGAGGACTTGATTTGTGCTGAAGATTGGATAAGGTTTGAAGGTGGGAAGAAAGCAGAAAAAGTTGATGATAAAGAAGATGAAAATCAAGACCAAATCGATTATGAAAGTGATAAGAAATAAGAATTCATAATTTAATTTATTTTAAGTATTCCTTTACTCATTTCCCAATAATATATTATAAGATGAATTCTAACAATTTGTATTTTTTATTATACTTAGTCACTACTAACTTCCAAGCTCGAATGGAAAGTGCTACTGTCATGCCAAGTGAAGGTGACAAATAAGGTTTACCTGTTGTGCTGGAGGAGGAGGAGAAAGATGAAGAGCAGGAAGATTCAGACGAGGACGAGGAGGACCAAGATGAGGAGGATGATACCCTTCGCACCACTTTGAAGCAACAAGGTTTTGTTGATGTTGGTGGTACAGGTCCTAGTGGCAAGTGAGGAACTAGTGATTCTATTTTTTATCGTCATTTTTTTGAACTTAATTCAAACATTTAGAAGAGGCAGGCCATACTGCTCCCTTTGGAATTATAGCTATGTAGTACTTACTACTATAAAACTATAATGCTATTTTTTATCTTCATTTTTTGGTATTTGCTATTCGAAATTCACTTGTTGGATTTCAGTTTTTTTTTTCATTAGCCGACAAGCCAACAACCTGCATAGTAGATTAGTAATTTAGTACAGTACAAAGCCTTCACCTCATTGTCATTGGTAGTGGTACAGCCTGCATTGGTAAATGGTGCATTGGTAATTGTCTATTTGTCTTCTTATTTTGCTAAAAAGAGGAGCAGATTTTTGTTAAAAAGAAAGAGGCCGTCAGTCGTCACTGTCACTGACCAACAAAGAAGTGGGGGACTCATATAATTATTAAATGGCCATGGGCCATGGCCCTAGTAGTTTGACTAGTTTCCACTTTCCAATTCAGCTTCGCAGAGACGCATGGCATGACAAATTGACAAATGAAAATTGACACGGACTGACAGACATGATGTATGCATTTCGGGACGTGATGCATTTCGGGATTTCGGGATACCGCTTCCCATACCGAGACCTTTCCAGTTCGGCTGGCGGTATTCCGAATTAATTCGGTAACGGCTAACGGCGCAAGCATCGGGGAATCCGGTATTACCGAAACCGGAAAAATGGTAACCGGTTAACACGTTAACCGTACCGTTATCACTCCTACAATCATCAAATCAAACAAACATAGCTAGGGTTCCTCAAAACCTAAGTGAAGGGAAGTTACTCCATAGAGAAGAGAGAGACTGCAGTAAGAATCTTCAGATGATCAGTCTTCAAGTCCGGGCTTGTTCCTCGAGCTTCCAAGGTGAAGAAATCCTCCAATTCCACTCCAAGAATGCCCTCAAAACGCCCTCTCTCTTTGGTTCATCCCTTGGGTGTTTAGGATCCAAAACCCAGCTCTCCCCTGCAAAAATGCAAAAAACAGGCTTTTAACAGCCTGCGTTCGCGATCCCCGGTCGGGTATTTCGAAGGCTGCCTCCACCCCTAAGTTACACATCAGTGAGTTTCTAAGGGTTGTTTTTTAGCTTGAAATTCATGGCTTGGAATGGGATTCTCACGTCTGTGACTTCTCTTTTCCTAAACATATCTTCTCCATTTTGCTCTCCTTGATTCCTTTTCGACCTACAAATGACTCGAAACTCGCTCTCAAACCTTCTCCATACTCAGGATCAGAAATATGACAAAAAAACACACACGAGCATGAAATTGGCAAAAGATGTGGCGTTTCCAAGGTAAATGACTAAGAAATCATTAAGAAACAAGGGGTAAAACTTGCATAATTAAGCACGTATCACTCACTGTGATCTTATCAATGAGAACCTAGCATCTTTGCATGAATTTGGCAGAGATAAACCTGTAAGATCTAAAATAGCTTTCATTTCCTACTTAGAAATCCCCTCACAGAATAATTGATCTCTTTCAAGATTGCGACACAATCTAGAAAGTTATAAAACTCAACAAGAAGCCTCCCTATACCAACAATTACAAAAATTTAACCATTTGAGAATACCAACAAATCATCAAGTGGTTTACAACAAGGATGGTATGATGTCTTATCTTTCTTGGCTTCCCTCTACATTAAATATGAGACTACTCCATTACCACAGTGAATATGTACATAACAATAGAATTCCGCGGCATAATCCTTTCCTCACACCAAAGTACATTCCCACTAAAACCTCCATTTAGGCAATTTCAGTGGTAACACAAGGGCTAACTATGAGAATAAACCGACTAGGAAATCTCATAACAATCAACATATATTTCTCAACGTGTTCATCCTTATTCATGTTCCTTCGAACCAACCTCAATCTCTATCACCGACGACTGGACGCGTCTTCTCTCCATTCCGACATCACTCACCTCCGCCACCAGCGCATAATATAATCTTCGTTGCTCCCTCCACACAATTTACTGCATTCGTCCTTCACCAATCTATAACATCCTCAATCTCGCTCGACATCGCCACATAGGAGAAAAATATGGCTAGAGTCGCTAGTTTCTTTCACTCCATCTAGCTCACTTTTGGGTTTCTGGGTTTCGGCAGTGGCTAGGCTCTCTTCTTCTTCTTCTTGTTAGAGTAGTCAAAGAGTAAAGGAAATACCACATTGGTGGGAGAAGGAAAGTGCAAGTTGTTTTTAAGTTTGCCTTCCACTTTAGTTATTGGATAAAGTGGTTAGTGGGCTTTTGGAAAAGGTGTGGGCTATTTAGTTTGACTTATTAAATCGCACTACGCACTTAGCACTTTTGGCTAATTACCGGAATTATTTTAATTAATTAATCCGGATAATTATTTGATTTTGACTTTTGTGAAACGACGTAACCCTTCGGAAGGGAACTGCCGTTTTCACTATAAGAAGTCTTCTGCAGCCGATGTTCTAGCCAACGTTCATCTTCTTCTCCTCGTTTTTCCTTCTCCAAAAAAACACAAACACAGAAGTCAGAAAGGTTGCTGCTTTCGGACTTTGGTTGAAGGGACTCCTGGGGGTGGTTTGCCTAATTCCTACCAGCAACGAAGTAGTGGGGGCAAATAACACTCTAAGGAGAGTGATCAAATCACGCTTTCAATCCGTTTCTCCATACTGTTTCCCTGACACTCCTTCTATCCAGCGGGAAGAGAAAGATTCGGTGATGTGGTGACGAGGGTGTACTTCCATTGCTCCCCAATCCATTCCCATCCGAGCGCCCCTATCGGTGAAAGCTGGGTCGATAACGATGTTGTGGTTTCATCATCCATCATCTGTCGTTCGAGAATTGTGTGTACAGGGGAAGAAGAAGAAGAAAGAAAGGATAAAATTGGCAATTTGATTTTTTTTTTCAATTACCCAAAGCCAAACGTTGGATTTGGGTCAAATTTTTTTTTGGTCTAAAATACCCTTCCGGATATCAAATCAAATCAAAAGAATAATTAATGGTAGAGTTTTGTGAGCTTTTCACCATTCAAAAAATGCTTTCCTACGATTTGTTTCTAATTGGGTTGGGTCGGGTTGACGATATTTTTAAGTAAAAACCCAACCCAACACAAAATATGTAATTATTCTACTTCATAAAAATATTTTATAACTAATTAAAATTTTAAATGAATAAACCGAGGTGAAAGGTATCAAAATTCACAAATGTTGTTTGAATTTTAATAAAATGTGATTATTTCAACATATGTCTAGTTTTTTCACGACATTTGTTGAGATAGGCTAAAAAGGTTATAGAGGGATGCATGCATAATATGTTATACTATTAAAATTATACACAAGAAAAAAGATTACGTGAATCATAGCTATATTAAATTTATGTCTAAACTTTAAGTTGAAGAATGAATTAGATTAGGGAGACCATGAGAGAAAAACATGCCGAAATATCTTAATTTTCTCATAAGTGTGGCTATATACAACATAAATATTTTTTTGGATACGAACTTATACCAATAGTTGGAACACGGGTTGGGTCGGGTTCTACGGGTTGGGTAATCCAAAATCCAAACCCAACCCAAAAGAGGCGGGTTGTAGAAAAGAAAACTCTCACCCAACCCAATAACTTTGTTTTAACGATAATTACGAGTGGGTTGGGTCAAATTGGACGGATGGATCGGTTTGCGGGTGTGTTTGTTCACCCTACTTACAGCTACAGTGGTCCGATGCCTAGGGTCAAGTTTGCTGGAAAGAATTTTTCGTTCAACACCATCAGGGAATTAGTCAATTGTAGGCTCGGTCGTCAGCTCTGGTCCCCGGAGCTACTCTGCACCAAAGCTCCACGACAACAGTAAGTCCATACGCCGGATTTGAGGCCGCGTGTCCAACTTCGGCGTTCTGAAGCAGCTCGGTAGAAGAGGGACTGCCGCCAAAGCTACACCGGATTTGAGGCCGGTGTTTCCACCATCGGCATTGAAGACGGCGTCTCAAACGGCTGAATAACAGAGTGATTTGCGCCATTTGGATTGTCCAGGACCATCTAACTTTTGTTCATATCTCCTCCAATTAGATTTCAGCGTGCAGGTGAGTACTTTGAGGTTCCGAACTACTCTCCTTCATTTTAATAAAGTTGGTCGGTTAGTTTTCTAACTCCAATTTATATTGTTTTCAGCGTGCAGCCTTTGATTTTGTGGTCTAACCCCAATTGCTTTCCAACTTCCAGGTAGTTTGTTTTTCCTTTAACGTTATTGGATTACTAGCCATGAGAGCCCGCGCTGCGCGGCGGGTATAATGTAATGCCTGTTTTATTGTGATGCGAATTGTTTAGTGTGATAAGTAGATACTATATGAATACTGTTGACACCTAAAATTAATTTGGCCGGGATTAAATGCCGCATTAATTAGTCTCGGCATTTAAGTCGATGCCGCGGGTAAAAAACGATGTCGTTTGGAGTTGAGCGGTGTCGCGGAGAGTTAGAACAGTACCGCGAAACTGAAAAACGGTACCGCAAGGAAGCTCAGCGGTACCGCAACACCGGAAACGACACCGCTGGCCGAAAATAAAAAAAAGGGCCGCGCGTTTAATGAAGGTTGGAGGAGGAGTTTTTATTATTTAATTATTATTTTTTAGTCCTTGTGAGAAGCGGCACCGCGGGAAGCTAAAACGGTGCCGCGGAATTAAAACGGTACCGCGAGGAAGCCCAACGGTACCGCTATACTAGCAAACGACAGTGTTTAATAATAAACAGTGTCGCGGAAGAAAAAATAAACAGAGCTGGTTGGGAAAGAAAACGACACCGCAAGGCTGGAAGCGGAGTCGTTTAATATTAAAACGATGTCGCGGGTAGAATCAAGCGGAGCTGTTTGGGAAAGGAAGCGACATCGCGGGATCAGGAAAATAACTCACGTAAAGTTCACGCGAAGCAGTTTGAGGAGCGAAGCGGTTGAGACACGTGGGATTTCACAACGGAGCAGTTGAGGAAGCGGTTCCACCGAGCGTGAAGACTACGAAGCAGTTTTTCGAATAAAAGCAGTGGAGCAAGGAGAGAGAAAGAGGAACCAAAAATCAACACAGATCAACTCTGTTCAAACTTTACCTTTTCTCTGTAACTCCTTCGCGGAGCTCTCCTTCCAGGAAGGATCTCCATAGTTGTAGTCTTAGTCGTAGTCGCGGAGCT
Source organism: Linum tenue (assembly GCA_946122785.1). Taxonomy (NCBI): domain Eukaryota; kingdom Viridiplantae; phylum Streptophyta; class Magnoliopsida; order Malpighiales; family Linaceae; genus Linum; species Linum tenue. Next base: position 44,397,555 of record CAMGYJ010000002.1, read on the forward strand.
CTCCACAGGAATCTCCATAGGAGTAGCGGTAGCGTAGATTCCTCAAAACTCAAACACCCTCGTTCGAACGTAGTTTGGAGAGGTGCGAACCGAATAACGGTTGTTTGATTAGAAGTCAAGGGTGTATCGATCAAATCAACGACGCCGACACCGGCGGCGGATATTTGACGAGCTTCTTTGTTTTCTGTTCGATCGATCAAATCAACATCGCACGACGGTGGATATTTGACGATCGTCATCGTTTTCAGAAGTCAGAGTTGCACCGATCAAATCAACGACGCCGACATTCGGTGGCGGATATTTGACGGTCGTCTCGATTTCAGCTATCAGCGGTGCATTCGATCAACGGCACCGCAAGAGTTTCCATCGCGAAACATCGAATCAACATCGCCGGAAACCAATTCGGCACCGGCGGTGGCATTTGGTTTTTCCGAGGAAACAATTTGGCACACCTGGTGGGACCCGTGTGTTTGACACGGCTCCGCGTCGAGGAAATCAAGATCGTGATCTTCCACACGTACCTGTGGAGGAGGAGGCGCTCGGCATCGAAGTTGGTCAGGCGAACCGGGCAGATAGACGTACTCAAGGGATGGAAGAGCGGCTACATGATGAAATCCGGTATCTACGTCAATCCATGGAGGAGTTTCGCCAATCCATGAAGGAGTTTCACCAAGAGGTAAATCTCCAATTTGATAATCTTGAAAAGAAAATGGATAAGTTTGAAAACAACATAGATCGATGGTTTGATAAGTTGGATGACTGTGTTTCTGATTTTAGTATGTCAATACATAGAGCCACATGTGATTTTGATGTGTTTAAATCTGAAACCATGTCTGTTGCGTGCGATGATTTGATGGTTGACCGGCTAGCCAATGTCAACCAAACGCCATCGACGAGTATGGCTACAACATTGTTGCCAAAAGCCAAGGAGCCCAACGTGTCTTTTCCTGTGAACAATGCTGTTCTTAAGGACACACCAATTGGGATTGGCTTGAAGAAGCCACTGCGAAGAAGTCATCATCGACTTAATTCTAGTAATATTGAAGGCAATAACCAGGGTGGAGAACCTGGTCACAAATACGTTGAGCATCAAAAGCTCACATATGATGTGCTGTCAATCCAACACTGCGATGATGTTCGATCTAAGCCGTTAGGGGGGCATGAGATCCCACTACAATGCAGGTTGAAGGAGAAACAACATCACAAGTGGCAAAGAAGTCCCTGTTCTAGGAAAAAACGTATGTGGGTTGCCACATGCACTATTCAAGTTGGAGGTGGTAGCCACGTGAAAAAAACCAATGCCACCAGAGTTGGCATGAATCGACAGAACCCTCATTGTAATTTGTCCCCAAAGCCTCCACTGAGTGGACAGGGGGGCAAGTTCAATCAAACCCGACATGGGGTTGCCACGCCAATGCTGGCTAGGTCTTCCATGATTTTCGGGCAGGGGGGCAAGCTAAATGCCCGAAAAACTTCAATCTCACGTGAAAATACAAAAGATCATGACACTTACTTCCAACAATATGGTGAGAATGTGCAGATGAGAAAATCAGACCAGTCTGGGCAAGCAATGTCGCATGGTCGATTTAGCAGGACAAAGGCGCCAAATGCCGTGGGTTCCCTACCTAGAGAAAATAATACATGTAGTTCTCATTGGCCCAAACCTGAGTTGAGGCCAAATCGAGATCGTGGAGTTTCGAACAAGGATGTTCGAGCTAGATCCAACTGTGACTTCAAAACTTTTCAGTCGCGTGTAAAGCCAGCTGTGACAAGTCATACTGTTCACGGATGGCTTGTTTGGTTTGATATGTGGAGTTGGCAGTGGGTGTGGACATTTGGCATGATGATTTATGCCAAAGTCTAGCTTGTTTTTTAATTTCGCTATTAATAAATAATGTGGCTAAGTTAGGCCACGTAATATATTATAAAAAAAAAAAATCAAAGCACTAGTGGTTTCGGCAAAACAGTGGTGTTGGCCGCACACTATCGTGGGAAATCAGTTTGGCCCAAATTGAATGATTGATGGGCGCTGCAGTGCTGCTTTACTAGGGGTGAAATAGTTTCCTCCAAGAACAATGCTGCTGGACTGGCAGCAACGACGTTGGAAAATAAAAAAAAAAAATAAAAAAAAAGAGAGTCGGCCAAAACAACGTTGGAAAAAAAGAGTCCAAGCGTTCATGGAAAGCTTACCGCAATGTTGGAGGAAAAGAAGGAAATCAGAGCTGGTTGCAAGCCGTTTTAAAAAAAAAAAAATTTGAAGTCTCTCAGCGTTGCGGCTGTTGCGGAAACCAAAAAACTCTGATGAAAAGAAAAAAAAATGTAATGCATGGCGGCATGCAGCGCTGTAGAGGAAAAAAAAAAATAATAATTATGCATTCAGCGCTGCCGCGAACAGCCTGAAAAAAAAAATATTATTTTAATAGATGCAGCGTGGCCTTGGTTTCCCCAGCCGTGAAAGAAAAGAAAAGAAAAAAATTCAGGCCTGCCACAACAGCTCTGGCGGGGGTGAAAAAAAAAAAATTAATAATTAAAAAGAGGCCGCTAGCAGCCCTGGTAAATAAAAAGAGGGGGCTCCCCAGCGCTGCCGCTGTTTCCAAACAGCCCTCGCGGAAATATAAAAAAAAAATTACATTTTTATCAGCTCTGCCAGCCCTGGCGGAAATATAAAAAAAAAATTACATTTTATCAGCTCTGCCGGCTCTGGCGGAAATATTAAAAAGAAAAAAACACAAATTGGTCCAAACAGCGTTGCACACAAGGAAAGAATGCAAACAGCCCTGCGGTGCTTGTTGCAGCATTGGTGGCAAGTTAAAAATAAAATAATAAGCTAAAAAAAAAAAAGTGTTTGGGCCAAGATAAAACAACAGTGTTACAATTGGCCGCATCGTTGGGAAATTCTTTGTAAAAGGAAAAGAAACCAAAGCAATGGTTTGTGTTCGATTAATGGCGTAACTATGAGGTTTGTCGCCAAGTTGGAGGTTTTGAGTTGAAGTTAATGTCTATTTTAGGTGTTTTGGATTATGTCAACAATTTGGTTCATAATTTTTATAAACCAAATTGTGGGGGGCATTTGTTGACACCTAAAATTAATTTGGCCGGGATTAAATGCCGCATTAATTAGTCTCGGCATTTAAGTCGATGCCGCGGGTAAAAAACGATGTCGTTTGGAGTTGAGCGGTGTCGCGGAGAGTTAGAACAGTACCGCGAAACTGAAAAACGGTACCGCAAGGAAGCTCAGCGGTACCGCAACACCGGAAACGACACCGCTGGCCGAAAATAAAAAAAAGGGCCGCGCGTTTAATGAAGGTTGGAGGAGGAGTTTTTATTATTTAATTATTATTTTTTAGTCCTTGTGAGAAGCGGCACCGCGGGAAGCTAAAACGGTGCCGCGGAATTAAAACGGTACCGCGAGGAAGCCCAACGGTACCGCTATACTAGCAAACGACAGTGTTTAATAATAAACAGTGTCGCGGAAGAAAAAATAAACAGAGCTGGTTGGGAAAGAAAACGACACCGCAAGGCTGGAAGCGGAGTCGTTTAATATTAAAACGATGTCGCGGGTAGAATCAAGCGGAGCTGTTTGGGAAAGGAAGCGACATCGCGGGATCAGGAAAATAACTCACGTAAAGTTCACGCGAAGCAGTTTGAGGAGCGAAGCGGTTGAGACACGTGGGATTTCACAACGGAGCAGTTGAGGAAGCGGTTCCACCGAGCGTGAAGACTACGAAGCAGTTTTTCGAATAAAAGCAGTGGAGCAAGGAGAGAGAAAGAGGAACCAAAAATCAACACAGATCAACTCTGTTCAAACTTTACCTTTTCTCTGTAACTCCTTCGCGGAGCTCTCCTTCCAGGAAGGATCTCCATAGTTGTAGTCTTAGTCGTAGTCGCGGAGCTCTCCACAGGAATCTCCATAGGAGTAGCGGTAGCGTAGATTCCTCAAAACTCAAACACCCTCGTTCGAACGTAGTTTGGAGAGGTGCGAACCGAATAACGGTTGTTTGATTAGAAGTCAAGGGTGTATCGATCAAATCAACGACGCCGACACCGGCGGCGGATATTTGACGAGCTTCTTTGTTTTCTGTTCGATCGATCAAATCAACATCGCACGACGGTGGATATTTGACGATCGTCATCGTTTTCAGAAGTCAGAGTTGCACCGATCAAATCAACGACGCCGACATTCGGTGGCGGATATTTGACGGTCGTCTCGATTTCAGCTATCAGCGGTGCATTCGATCAACGGCACCGCAAGAGTTTCCATCGCGAAACATCGAATCAACATCGCCGGAAACCAATTCGGCACCGGCGGTGGCATTTGGTTTTTCCGAGGAAACAAATACTCTATATACTTGGGGAAAAAATCATGTAAGCAAAAGGTCTTAGCAGTACTGATGATATATATATGGATAGAAAGGTCTTTCCAGTTATAACTGTCCATTTGACAAAGAACAGTCAACATCTCCGGAAGGAAATCTGTCGTTTAGGAAATGCGTGAACAGAAAGGGCTCCAAAGAGCGGTGACAAGTAAAAAAATTTTCGTCGTTGTCGTTTTTGTAGATGGCCAATTCTAAGGTGAAATATTTGTTCTCAGCAGCTTTTACTATCCCATCTTGCTCGTAATCCTGTCTTTCTGCGAATTCATTGGCTGGAATCCGGAGTAATTGAACCATTGCAGTATGGTCGAACCTAATCGCTTGGTTCGATGTGAAGTCTTTGCAGTTTACCAACGCCCCATACCTGTTTAGTACGATGAATACATTAATTTTTGAAGAAGCTGAAGAGTATTTTTGTAGAAATTACCATGTTCCGGTGTCATTGTGGGTAACTACACCACCATTGCTGATGATATAATCAACTCGGCCCAAACACCAATATCTCATATGTAATAAGTAATTATTTTAAATGAGATCATGCAATGATTTGTGTTAGGCATACACAATAAAATACACACCTGTGGCTGTGTGTTGGTCTGGTTAGATTGTAGAAAACAGAGCAGGTCGTTGAATGTAACTACGGGCGGTAGATCTTTTCTGAAAAGCTTGGTTGGTGCGATGGGGTTGTCTTGAAGTACCTTAAATAGGTAGGTGGTCGTGGAAGAAACGGGTAAATTTGTGGAATTTATTAGAAGTGGTACAATGATTAGTATATATGGAATTGAAACGTAGAGTGTGGGGAAAACCTTTCCATCATTGTCCTGTATCGGTGAGTGTATGAACCATAGAGCAGTCGTGTTGCAGGTGTACTTCTAAGAAGCAACCGATCTGTATTGGCAAAGAAAGCATTGAGGAGTGCAGCTTATTATGTGTTTAAATAATCGGGGATGGTATCTTACTGTCTGGTTCAGGTTCCGTAATTGCTATGCTTGTAAAGGTTATCAGGACTGGATGTGAACGTTCCATGGTGTCACAGAATCGATAAAAATGGTCCGAATTTGAAGTGTAGTTGATAGTGGCAGTGACATTCCTGGTTAGAGGATGGCCGACAACGTTATAAATTGTATCTTATTAGTCATGGATAAAGATACCAGCATATAGTGGCAAACCTGGTGTTGTCTATAATTGCTGTGATGAGAACTGAGCCGTTGTCCTGCTCGAATGGTTCTGAAACGGATAGCAGGCGCCCTGTCAAATCTGAAAAGGAAGAAGAATGCTCGTGTAAGGGTAGGATGGTAAGATAGGTTGCAGAGAATTGATTACTGGAGTATTACCTGCCAGATGAGTAGTCTCTGTGACCATGTGCGATAAGTCTTCAAAATCTATATCTTTGAAGGCATCAACAGGGAATTTTTCTCTGAACCGAATTCATCAATTTTTGTTAATTTAATTTCCTGTGAAATATGTAGACGAATCTCACCAGGAGCAGCTCGGCCAGTTCGTTTTGCCTTGGTAAGAGTTACTGCCTTAATGTCGTACAATGTCTGCACCGAAAGATGATTCTCTGCAAAGGCAATATCTGATTCCTTTGTAACTCCTTCGATTAAGTTTTCCTGTTAACCGTGTGTGACCATGAAAGATTAGTATGTGACAGGGTTTCGAGAACTACAGCAATATCTGATTTCATTAATTGTGTATAGGCTTACCTCTCGGTCAATCCATAAAGTGTAGAAGAATTCCGGTCCCTTTCGCGGCATGAATTCATCAGACAGCCAGGCGTGAACCAAACGCAGGACGATATGATGGGTCAGCGAAGTTCCATGGAGGTCTTTGATTACGGTGGATGTCATAATCGGGTCTTATAACAATAGCAAAGCGAGTATTAATTTATTGGAAATTAAATATATATATATATATATATAATTTTGAATGAATGGGTTTGTGATGGGACGAACCGTTTGGATTTGATGGAAGCACATAATTTCTGGACATAATGTCAAGCAAGTATATGCAAGCGATCTGTATTGGCAAGGAAAGGATAGGGTAAGGAAAGTGGAACTGGATCTAAGAAACGGGCAAAAAGGGAACGAATTTAGCGGTTTTGGCAAGGTCGCGTAAATCTACTGATCTGCAGTCGAAAAGTAAAGGAAGGAATTTACCTCAGTCAGTCGTCACGTGAATCTTTCTCGCCGAATCTGGGTGAACGAACGGCGTAAGTGGTGTATACTGCGGAGTTGGGAGTACAGAGAAGAAGGGCGGCACCTGGTTGAAGATGGCAATGTGTAACTATTCTAGAAAGATACGAACCTAGGGTTGTGTCTGGGAAATTTGCGGGCCGGCATGTAAGGGCTGGAAATGGTAGTTTTGAATGGCCCATAAGTAATGGGCCCATTGGTTACAGACATGTGGTTTAGGAAATGTTTATATGCAGGGATGGTAAGGGTATCGCTTGAATATTTGGAAGGTTGTGATGAGCGATCCATTAGTACGCAATTATGTCGTATTTGTGTCAGAAGTGGTTCTAACTTCTAGATGCGACTGATAGTAATAAATTAGAAGAATAATTTCACCATAGATGACCTGAATATCACGAAAATATTTTACAGGCAGGAAATAAAAAAGGTGCTAGAATTAAATGTGTTAAAGGATAGTTTGGAACGAAAAGTGCAGAATTGGAGATGAAGGTGGCGATATTAGTCACTGAGTTCTATTAATCTCCGATAGTGTACATCAATGGATCCCATATGGTGGTCACACGGAGTACGGGCACAAAAAATTCTCTGTCATAGTCTGGAAATATTTCGACTGTTAATATTTTTCCTTTAACAGATTCCAGACTTGCTGATTGCTTCTCACGATCAGTTGTTGTGAAGAAGTCAGGTGGTTGTTAAAGGAGCGCAGTCGCTGCATCATTTTCGAAGTAAATAGTGTAAAGCTTGTATTCAGTCGAGATGTCCTCGCATGCAACATTGAATCTGAAATTGAGCCACCATACATTAAGTGAAATTGATCATGTTCATTCGTGTAATGTGGAAAGCTGTGAGGATACTCACCCATAAAAAATCGGCGAGTCTGAACAGCTATCGGGATCTGCATGGTAATATAAAGGTCTGTTTGTGTGGACATGATCAATTCTGATGAGGCACCAAGCATGAAACTTGGAAAACAAAAAAAAAAACAGACAGTACCTGAATTAGCAAACATGTATGTGGCAGTTAAAATGTTTAGTTTAAGTTTAGAAGTTTACGTCACATGGCCGGGATGAGGACTCTAGTATTGTTAGTAACCTCATAAGCGTTGTTCTGACAGGTAAGTTTCCACGAACAAAAACAGGAGCTGTTCCTGGATTGATACTAAGCTGAACAGGTCGATGAATATGCGAGAACCTAAATTGACAGAATAATTAGGAAAGGCAGATTAAAAGATAGTTGTAAATTTTATGAGGAGTTTGTCTTCATAACTCACGTGTCCTTTAGTTGTCAAAAACGATGTGTGTAGTGGCCTAATATGATTCGAGAACTCTGTGTGTTGGTGAAGCATAGTCTCCCATATGCTTGATCAAAAGTCGTTGGTAACAGATTAGTAATAAATTTAGGCGAACGACATTAATAAAATACAAATTCAATGTACAAAAACCTTTCTTTCCAGTAAATCTCATCGCAGTTAATGCATACACAACCGGTCCTTGTTGTTCTAGTTTTGTTATGAATGACCGTGAGAAAGCCTGATGCGGTAAAGTATACTCCACGAAAATAGTATCTCCGCTGCAAAATGGCAATATAAATGGTGTGACAAAGTACTAAATGTTATGTAAAAGTGAAGCAAACAAAAATGACGAGGATACACGCACCGACTATCTTGAAGCACTGCAGTTATGAAGAAATTATCATCGGAGCGTGTTTGCTTTTTTTCTATTCTCAACACTCGACCAGCAATATCTAGGAAGGGTAACAGAATGGTCAAAGAATATTAACAAAGTGAATCGGCAAACCGAAGTAGATACCTTTATATTCGGTCTCTAAGTTCACGAATTGTCCCAGCTCAGAGAATGGTATCGAATTAAATCCTTTTTGTGGAAACCATGGGTAGGGTGGAAATTCGTTGAGTTCCTGCAGTATGGCCGTTGGTGTGATGCATAGACGATATGGATGGCCACATGTTCGATTCAAGGGTCTTCTTTCAATCGTTGATACCGAAGGAAGCAAATATATGCGATCGATTACCAAAGAAGAGGTCTCAGAATGCGTGAGGTAAGGCCCTCAAACCCCTCGATTAAATCTTCCTAGAAAAGCAAAAAGTAAAGAGATATTAATAACATGCACACCTAAATAAATAGATCTAAAGATAGTCGTACATTTTTGTCAATCCAGAGTGTGTGGAATGTGGCAGGCTCCGAGGGATCATTCTGGTCTTTCTCGATCCATCGATTGAGTAGGCGGAGAATGATGGGGCCGTCGTTGTGACCAAGATGGAGCGAGCGAAGTACCAGAGGCGCAGCCGATATATCTACATTTAAGAAAGAAGGTCATAAAAGGAACGAATGTAAAACCATCCATTAGGGGCGGTAATGTACAGGGTAGGTCGAAAAAGTCAAGAATCAAACCTGTTTGCGCCCATGCGAGTGTGTAATCGGTGGTCATCACTGGTCACAGAAAATTGGCAAACTCAGCGTCGCTTGAAGGGGTAGAAGTAGACGGACAATGTGGCGAAACATCCAAGGGAAATAGGATAATGAAGGTAGGGTGGCGGTCGGTGTGGTTGGTGATAATTATTAAATGTTTGGGCCACTGGGAATGGTTGGGCCGTTTGGATGAGGGTCTGTTAAAAATGGTATACAATGTAAAAGGTAGAAAAATATTGGAGGCCTCAGGATTTGTAATGTATATCCATGGCTCTCACGAACATAAGGGCCATACATAGTCATTAAGGGATTTGGTAGAATAAGAATCGTTAGACATTGAGGACAATTTTGAAGTAAGACAACATGATATTCGATCAAGGGATTTAGAAGACCAGACTAAACCTGGATACTAATTTTCAGGATCCACAGATTTGTGCCACTATTTCTTATGATATTTACAAGCACTTGTGAGCTTCTGAGCTCTACTTGAGTCCCTAATATTGTAATTTGTCGGCATTTAACACTACAAAAAAGACTGGCAGATGTTACCAGACAATTGGCGTCACAAAAGGCCTTTTCTCGTCACAATAGGGTTATTTTGACGAAATACGGTCGTTGGTGGGTCGTGGGGTAAAGGTCCCTCGCTAATAGTTTAAATGTATTTGCGTCAGAAAATCATATATTTGTGACAATTATTTTTTATCATTATGCAAAATATCGTGATCAGTAAAGAAATGTACTTAACGAAATTGCTTGACCAAATATATTTTCAATGGATAACATAATTTTTGTGAGGAGTACATTTTGTTAGATAAACTATAATTGAGGAAACTATGTTTGTTAGTAAATAAAAAATTCGTTACTAAAAAATTGACATTTTTTCCGAAAATGCCCTTTGATTGTTTTGACCACAGTTGTTTGTCGTAAAAGAACATTTTTTGCGAGGGTTAATTATGTTCCTAAATTACCCCTGTGATGTTATAATGAATATCTTGCGTCACTAAAAACTATTCATAATAATCGTAAATTTAGTTTCCAACGAGATAATAAGGTCACTAGAAGAACATTTTTTGCGAGGGTTAATTATGTTCCTAAATTACCCCTGTGGTGTTTATAATGAATATCTTGCGTCACTAAAAACTATTCATGATAATCGTAAATTTAATTTCCAACGAGAAAATAAGGTCAGAAGAAAATATCTAATATTTGTGATGCAAAAGTTTCGTAGGAAGAAACTAATTAATTAAGACCAACTTTTGTGTTCATGTAACAAGATTATTGCGTTAAAAATAAGATATTTGTCACACAAAATATACGTCGGCATAAACTTATTAAATCTAACCAAATTGTTGTGTTAAAAAAGAATATTTTTAACATTAAATATTCGTTGAAAGAAACAATTAAAGCTAACCAAATTGTTGTGTTAAAAAAAATATATGTAACCCAAATTATTCATCAGAAATGACTTACTAAAGCTGACCATTTTGTTACATTACAAATAGAATACTTGCAACACGAAATATTTGTGGGAAGCAACTCGCCAATTGTAACCAAATTTAGTGTTACTGTAACCAAATTACATCGTTAGAATTACAATTTTTTTCCCGATTTTGTAAATATATTTACTATATATTATTAGTGATGATAACTGAGAAATAATAATAATAAATTTTAGGGTGTGCCTATGGTGACATGCATGTCACGGTGACTTGCACTTTCCGGTCGACCTCAGTTAGGATTAGGTCGACCTCATATAGAATTCGGTCGACCTCATATAGGATCCGGTCGACCTCATTTAGGATTCGGTCGACCTCATATAGGATCCGGTCGACCTAATATGTTGTTTCAGTGTAAAAACAGTTCATGGTGCCTACTTTGGATATTCATATCATACAATTGGCTAGATGGAAATTGAAGACTAATGACTTGTTTTAAAGCTGGAGTGTCCCTCTACATATTGAAGTGATTGAGAGCTCGATAGGAAGTCCAGAAGACCATTTTTGAACCTCATCAAAAGGCTATGCCAAAACTGGGAAACTGCCTAGAAATGGATAAGTCTGGAAACGTGTTTGTGAAGCCTATTTTTTAGCTCAATTCGAGAAGCATGAATGCGAGTCGAGTCCAGGAGCCTCTACCATGTTAAATTAGGTATGTTTTTATACAAATTCAAGGAATTGGATGAAAGATTGGATATCTTTAAAACTTCAAACAAAAGGGTCGAAGTTGCTACGAAGGCTGTTTTTCTGGCAGACTTCGAGCACAAGCAAGCTGCCAGAAAAACAGCCTTCGTAGCAAATTCGAGCCTTTTGTTTGAAGCCTTAAAGATATCCAATATTTCATTCAATGCCTTGCCTTTGTATAAAAAAATACGTAATTTAACGTGGTAAAGGTCCTTCGACTTGACTCGCATCCATGCTTGTCAAATTGAGCTCCAAAGTAGGCTTGACAAACACGTTGCCAGACTTAGCCATTTTCAGGCAGTTTCCCAGTTTTGGCATAGCCTTTTGGTCAGGTTCAAAAATGGTCTTCTGGACTTTCTATTGAGCTCCCAAGTACTTTAATATGTAGAGGGACACTTCAGCTTCAAAACAAGCCTTTAATCTCCAATTTCCATCTAGCCAATTGTAAGATATGAATATCCAAAGTAGGCACCATGAAACTGTTTGTACACTGAAACAACTGATTAGGTCGACCTGATCCTATATGAGGTCGACCGAAAAGTGCATGTTACCGTGACATGCATGTCACTGTAGCAAATTCCTAAATTTTATTTTGCAGGTAATTTATTAAAAGCATAAAAGACATTAACCACTTCAATATATTAGCATAAATTGAAAATTCTCCATAAAATTAGGTGGCCTAACCACCAAAAGTGTCTTAAAAGGAGACCACATTCAACACTTGTTCAAACATAAAACAAAACAACTTGTTCAAACATAAAACAAAAACAACCAACCACTTAACAAAACAAAACATAAACATAAACATAATCCGATTGAAAAATGGAACTTGCAAAGTTCCTAAGACTGCCTTCTTCCTAGCTGCTAGCTGCAAACTTCCGATTGAAAATTGGAACTTTCAAAGTTCCTACTGCTGCTTTCTTCCAAGCGCTGCAAACTTAGTAGTCATCATCATCAGGGGGAGCTGTTCTCATGGTCAAAACCATCCGCATCTTCATCATTCACTTCCTCGTCTCCATCTTCATCTTCATCATTCACCTCCTTGTCTCCAGCCTAATTTACAAAGTTAAATAGATTATGATAAGGTTCATACGATTAATCATGCTCAACCAACTAAAAAAACAGCAACTACTTACCATTGAGGACTCTGCCAAATTAACTCCTAGCCTCTTCAATGTATCCTCGACAATCTGAGGAATTCCATTCTTCACCTGCACTAGCTCTTCTTTCAGCATTCTGATCATCTCATCATTCTTCACCTTCTCTTGCCTTCGGTCTTCTTCACACCTTTTGCTGCAGCCCTGACCGGAGCTAGGGCCAAAAACATCCACACCGGTTACCCCATAACCCATTCCCAACACACGTTTCCTAGGCTGTTTTCCTACAACCTCACCATAAATCGCAAACTGGTTCACCTCTTCCCCTTGACTCAACTTCTCAGCTTCCTTATTCTTCAATTCAGCCTACACATATAGTAATTAATAACTAATACGCTGAGTTTAAATGATTTAAAAAAAGAAGAAGAAAGCTAAAATTACTTAACATGCAATGCACTTACATGTATGGTCTGAGCTTTTGGGGTGGTGAATTCACCATTGCCCTTCTTCACATGGAACTTCTTGAATGTCTCTATAGGATCTGGTTCTTTTCCCGTCTTCTTGATCTGCAAACACAAAAATAACGCAACAGCAATGAGCTCACACTTCTGGACCTTTGCTTCGTTCTTATTAAATACAAGAGAACACATTGGGGTACCTGATCAAGCCTAAACTTCGCCATGGGAACAGATCCGCCAGTAGCAGTGAGCTCAGACTTCTCACGATTGGCTTTGTTCTTATCACTGGTGCTCTGCCGTGTAAACATACATATGCAAATTAGATACATCCAACAATTAATCATAATAAGCAATTTTAGACAGCAGTAAATTACCTTCCAGTTTGGATCACTCCACTTGTTAACCATTTCCCTCCAAATATGAGCAGGGATTTCAGTAGGTGGATTGTTAATCCTTTCAGCAAGGGTAGGATATTGATTGAAGACTCGGTTGCGGAACCCATACATCCACTGGGAGAAGTTCCTCTTGATGTGTTCCTTGAGATGAACATTGAGTTCTTCTTCTGGAAGAGAGCATGTGAACCCAGATTCCTTGAAACGAGCAATCACGGTCTGCAAAGCAGAAGCAGGGTACTCCGAGAACTTAATCCATGGACCAGTGATGCCCCTTTTGAAGATAGCAGTGAGTTCATGGGCAGCCTGTGGTGTGACGATCCTGAAAATGCAAAATAACGTTCATAAGGCCTCATTCTCAAATTGAAATTACAGCTTGTCACGTAGAAGGGCAGTATCAGGATTTATTACCTGTTGTCATGTATCTCAAGGTGAAGGCCATGTCCAGGCTTCACCCCTATTCCAGGACCTCTGCCATTCTTCTTCTGAACTGAAGAACCTCCCCCAGTAGAGTGAGCGCCCTGGTTGAGGTTCACGTCCTCTTCAAAAGCTATGTCGTCATTCGGGGTCTGAACCTCTTCATTCTCCAACTCATTCAAATCTTCACCCTCCCTTGTTCCCTGCTGAGTTTCTGGCACGGTTTCATTTTCCTGAGGAACCACTTCCACAGTCTCTAGAGTGGCTGACCTTCCTGGTTCCTCCACTGCCCTTTTGGATGCCTTTGGCTTCCCAGCCTTTTTTGCCCTTCCCATCTAGCTATCAAGAGCAGATCAATAAAGCTTTACGTTCTGAGGGGAGGGGTTCTGTGTATGTAAAAGTAATTGGTGAGGACATTCGTTATAAATAGAAGACTCCTAATCAATCGAAGACTCCTAATAAATGTAAACTAGTTCGCTGAGTTGATTCTAGGACCGACAAACACGTTGCAAAATGGACAAATTATGTGGGTGAACGGTTCCCTCCGGAATACTATCATCATTTCTTTCAGGACGATTAAATCGAGTTTCCACATCCGTCATGTATTGCGAGCAAAATGTAACGCACTCATCAATCACATATGCTTCAGCAATAGATCCTTCTGGTCTTGCCTTGTTTCGAACCCAACCTTTCAATTTCTTCAAATACCTAGTTAAAAAAGTAGGAAATATTAATAATTAATCCTCTTCATCGGACAACGTAACATTTCAAAAACAATAAATTTTTAGACATGTTTCAAGAATCAGTAAAAAAGAAACAAAAAATTGAACATGTTTCAAGAATTAGTAAAAACGGAAAACAATAAATTATTAAATTTAATGAAATTCATACCTTTCCATTGGATACATCCAACGATATTGGACGAGTCCAGCAATTTTTGCTTCCAAAGGTAGATGGATGGCCAAATGAATCATGATATCGAAGAATGCCGGGGGAAATACACGTTCCAACTTACAGAGGGTTATGGCGATTTCAGAATCCATGGCTGATAACTCTTTCAAACTTAGCTCCTTCGAACATATATTCTTGAAGAAATTGCCAAACTCAATTAAGGGGTCCGCTATAGCCTTCGGAAAGAAGTCCCTAGCTGCAAGAGGTATTAATCTTTCCAACAAGATATGACAATCATGAGTTTTCATTCCTGAAATCTTCCCTTCCTGAACATTCACACAATTTCTCAAATAGGGATAATAACCATCTGGAACCTTTAACTTTGATATCCACTCGCAGAATTCCCTTCTCTGCGCTGGCAGCAAGCTATATAAAGCTCGAGGTAACACTGTTCTCCCGTTCCTCTCTATAGGATGTAATTCCTTTCTCAATCCCATCTCCTGCAAATCTTTGCGGGCATTTAGACTATCCTTGGTTTTGCCTTCAATACTCATCATTGTACCCAAAACACTGTCACACACGTTCTTCTCAATATGCATGACATCTAAATTGTGGCGTAACTTAAGTGAACTCCAATATGGCAATTCAAAGAAAATGGAAATTTTTTTCCAATTATGTTCTTTACCAAATCCATCGATCTTTTTACCCTTTCCTTTGATCCCAAACACAATTTGATCGAATGAGTGGATCTGATTTGATACCTCGAGTGATGACAATTGCCTTGGTCTGGGCCTCTTCTCTACTCTACCGTTAAATTGCTTCCTTTGGTTGCGCCACTTATGATCCAAAGGCAAAAACCGACGATGATCCATATAGCACTCCTTATGCCCATTCGTCAACCTCAAATGCGCTGTTTCCCCTGCACACGATGGACAAGCTAATTTACCTTTCGTACTCCATCCAGAAAGATTAGCGTAAGCCGGAAAATCGTTGATGGTCCACAACAATGCAGCTCTCATGATGAAGTTCTCCTTCTTGAATGCATCATAAGTTAACAAGCCTTCATTCCACAAAGCCTTCAAATCATCAATAACAGGTCTCAAAAAAACATCAATACTATTACCCGGAGCTTTTGGGCCAGGAATGAGCAATGTCAGGAAGGTGAAAGGATTCTTCATGCACTTCCAAGGAGGAAGATTATACGGGAATAGAAGGACCGGCCACGTGCTGTGCTTGTTGTTCATATTGCCGAATGGGTTGAAACCATCAGTCGCTAGTCCCAAACGAACGTTGCGGGGTTCAGAACCAAAAGATGGGTCAAACTCGTCCAAAGCAGTCCAACCCTCTCCGTCACATGGGTGCCTCATGATCCCATCTTTCGAGCGATTTAGAGCATGCCATACCATATCTTCAGCATTTTTTGACGACATGAATAATCTTTGTAGCCGTGGTTTGATGGGAAAATACCGTATAATTTTGCACGGAATTTTCTTATCTCTGCCCTTCTTATCCTTATAAACTTTCTTCCACCTTGATTTTTTGCACGTGGGGCAAGATGTCGCATCTGCCAGCTCGGCGTAGTATAGGACGCAATCGTCCTCACATGCATCTATTTCTTCGTAGTGTAGCCCAAGAGCTTTCATAAGCTGCTTTGCTTCATAGTAATTCTTCGGAAGTGATTGCGCCATAGGAAATACAGCCCGGATATACTTTACCAACTGGGTAAATGAATTGTTACTCCAGTTATTCTCCCACTTGATTTTCATAAGCTTTGTGACGAATGACAATCTTGACACATTCGAAGCACATCCCTCGTACAACGGTGATTGGGCCTCTCCGAAAAGTTTGTACAAATTTTGAGCTTGGGCATTAGGTTCTTCCGGATTGGCTAATGGAGCCATGAGGTCGTTCAGAACACCAAGCATATCATCTTCGCCCATATCGTTATCTTCACCCATATCGCCATCATCTCCATTGTCTATTTCAATGTTATCATCACCCAATTCTGGACCTTCATCGTCATCTTCTTCATCTTCGTCGACCTCGCCATGGTAAATCCATTTGGTGTAGTCGGTTCTCATTCCTTTATAAAGAAGATGTCCTTCTACTTGGTTCACTGTCATTCTACGCACATTACCACATTCCACGCAAGGACACCTTATTAGACCATCATCGTCTTTAACATGGTCTGTTGCATACTTCGCGAATTTCTCCACTCCCGCAATGTACTGTGTGCATGCCCGATTCTTCAATTGTATCCAAGCTTTGTCGATAGGTTCCATGCCTATAGATATATGTAGGAAATTTATGTTATTAGACTTGGTAAACAATTTATGTTACGTTATTAGACAATATTACAAAAAAGTAAAACTAACTTAATTATTCAGGAAAATTAAATTCTCGATGTAGAAATAAAAATAATCCAATATAATTACTTAACTAAGCTTTCATATATAAAACAAAGAAACAAATTTTTAATTACATTCAATATAATTTTAATTGATGTATATACAACTAGCTAGGAAACTTAACTACTTCCACTTTATTCCATGTAATCACATTAAAACAAATACTAAATTAATTGTCTTCCTTTACCCAATAAAATAATAAATTAATAAAGATATTACCGTTTGGGAAAAACAAAAGTAAGTTCTGCGTACAACTTCTAGACAGCAAAAAATAATAAAGTTAAGTAGGAAAAATTAATTAAGCAGGTTAATAAAAAAAAAAAAAAAGCAAAGACGTGGTCGTTTTGAAGAGTTAGAACTGCTTACCTTCCGTCCTCAAACCGCAGCCGCGCGCAGATCGCCGGAGCCCGGAGGACCTCCCCTTCCCTCGCGTCGTTCCAGATTCTCAATCGGCGGTGAAGGTAGGCGGTGGGAAACGCAACTCCGATGGTTTTCTTTACACTTTCAGATTGGGAAAACTACATAATCATAATCCTTTTGTTCTTAGTTGGATTTTATAGTGGTTTATGAAACTGATCGGAAAACTCCGATGGTCCAGTTCTTCCCCCTTTTGCCGCAATTAAGAGAAACCGAACGGAAAAATCCATTCATTGAACCCGTTTTGATGCCATTGTATCGTTCCCTTCTCCTGTAATTTCGGAATTAAATGGTTTGCAGGGGAAGAACCAACCGTCGTTGAATGCAAGGGAGGAAGAACATTGAAACTGATCTGCAGAAGACAGAGAGTTCTCTGCAGTTATGATTCTGTTACACAATAATTAGATACAAAAATTAAAAAACGTACATAAATTGTGTGTAGTGTAACTGGTTAGCAAGCTCGGTTGCAAACATGTGGTCCTGGGTTCGAGTTTCATCAATGACTTATTTTTTAAAGTTGTTTTCCATTATGAAATCCACTAAGCTGTTTCCCACGACATCATGATTCGTCAGTTATGTTTGACTTTTGACGAATTTTTTTCAATATTAATGACGAATACAAGTTTGCTCACTAATATTTTTTTCTTGTAAGTTTTTCAAACCAACTATTCATTATCGATGGGAAATATGTGGTCATTAATATGAGTCGGGTAGCTACATGTAGTGTGCGTTTGTTCCAACCATCTTTTATTGACAACCGTATTATCACCGTCGAAAAAATAGTGATTTTTATGAGAAGTTACTAAAATCCTCGCAAATAAAGTTCTTTTCCATTATGAAATCCACTAAGACACCTTTTCGGAAAACAATATTTCTGACCAATCATTTCCATCAAATCCATTTTCACATTCGTAAAAAGCAACCGAAGGGTAAAAAGGGTACATTTCAAAAATTTGTTTCCCACGACATCATAATTCGTCAGTAATGTTTAACTTTTGACGATTATTTTTAATATTATTGACGAATACAAGTTTGCTCACTAATATTGTTTTTTCTCGCATGTTTTTCAAACCAACTATTCATTAACGATGAAAATATGTGGTCATTAAGATGGGTCGGGCAGCTACATGTAGTGTGCGTTTGTTCCAACCATCTTTTATTGACAACCGTATTATCACCATCGAAAAAAATGATAATTTTTGTGAGAAGCTACAAAAATCCTCACAAATAAAACTATACCAAATATTTCTTTACCGAGTATGTGTTTTTGCGTCGCAAAAACGTCATGACACATATGCCATTTTTTTGGACGTCACAAACGATGTTCATTTCTGACGGTTTGCTTAGGACAGTTAGTAATGTTACAAATTATTGACGAAAATAAAAATATCGTCAATAAAAATGGCACGACCTTCCTCATAGATGTGAAAATCACTTTTACTGAGGAAGTATTTTAACTTTTCTGATGAATTTAGCTATTGATTGGAAATAATATACTTTTTTATGATACAAAGAAAGTTTTGTCACAAAAACAGTTATTTCCAATGAAAAAACAGTGTCGTCAGAAGGTTTTGGTCACTTCTGCCAGTCTTTTTTGTAGTGTAACCTCTAACATTGTCATGGTACTTATAATTTTCATAGCTGCAGACTAAGAAAAGACCAGCAACATATTTGATGGAAAACGCAGAAAGATATAAATGCCAGTATGCGTGCTATATCGATAGATTGGATCGTGGAGGCTGCATAAGGGTACAGACTTGTGCCAGATACCTTGTGTCTGACCGTTAACTGCAATGTGATGAACAAACAGAGATTGCAATAGCTTGGTGTTGCCTCCATGATGATTTCTGCGTGTAACACCCTACCCTATACGTTTTGCCTAATCATATTGTTCACAATTGCAGCGAAAATAATCTCGGGTGTTACATTAATTACAAAATTTACCCAAAGAAAATTTCGACATGAATTATTGGCGTAATGGGCTAACAGTTCTTGTAACTAAATCCTGCAAAATAATTTATCTGAATCCCTGCATCCATAGACATACACATATACCCATAACCATATACATTGGCTTTCATAGCCACAGACACATTTTCATACTCCACAACTGCATACCTTACTAATACATATCATAGTCTTCATAACTTACACAACCATATAAATATACACATATCATTAACTTTCCACACCAGTGGATATCTCACACTACATCAGAAGCTAGTATGCACATGAAAAACGTTATCAAAACATTTTTTTACAAAAAGGTGTGGATCACTGGCCAAAATCTCGAGTAGTAGTCCAAGCACAGAATAGTTGAAGACCATACATCATCTTGACTTCAACTCTAGCTCCTCTCCCACCTAACACTTATCTACTGCTGCTGATGATCTAGTTACACATAGCATAAGCAGAGAAGAAGAATAAAAGAGGGTCAGCTCATAGCTGAGTGAGATAATCATAGCATCGTGAGTTCATAACAGAGCATACCCCTACCATACATCTAGCAAACAAGCCAAAACACTAGGATCGGACCTCAGCCATCCTCATATCCCAATGGGCAAAAGACTCAACCACCTTGACTTATGCATATGCGTCTTATCATGTTTTACTTATAGGCGCCTGGTTACTCCCCTGTTAATTACTCTCCCGGGCATACGGACCAAACATCTCGTGGATGTGGTCATATTGGACCCACCACTGCCGGTGTAGTCATATCGGACCTGTCACCACTCTGGGTGTGGTCACATCGGACTCAACACCACTCTGGGTGTGGTCATATCTCATGATGAATTAACGGTCAACACAACATCAGGGGTGTGACATAACATATCATAACGGAGTAATAGCATGGGGAGCCCTAATTACTAAGTAGTTGACCGTGAGACCACAACACTCATATCTCATGATGAATTAACGGTCAACACCACATCAGGGGTGTGACATAACATATCATAACGGAGTAATAGCATGGGGAGCCCTAATTACTAAGTAGTTGACCGTGAGACCACAACACTCATATTTGGTATCCTTATACATGATTCATATCTCATCTTGCTTAATCATAATTCATTACTTGCACATGTACTTGACCTGACCATAATTGGCTCAACATAGGGAAATCAGGAGTCGTATAATTGCACTTCCTCGGGATAAACCCTCGTGCAAGTCATCCTCCTTAAACATCATAATATCACCAGGGAATATATATTTTCCCACTTGTGCATCCAAATACAACAATCATGAAAAATCATACCTAATCACCTTCTCGAACCATCGTAAAGCATATTAACAGTCAAGCCCACAATTTGCAACATATACACAATCATCATCATAAACAAGGTTCATATCGATTAGGGCAAGTCAATAATATCATACAGCAATCCAGGGTTCAACATATAGCACAAAAGTTCATACACCCCTAATCATGCCATTCTAGTTCACCTAGATCAATTCTAAGCATCAATATAATTATCGTGATACGACAAACCCGGTATGCCGTGCTAATCCCTCACCAGTTCTGGTCGTTCAAACACCGGTTTAACCTTCCCGTAATAAAACGTCAATTTCAGGAACGAACCCCGAATTAAAATCCAAGACCGTCCTAATATCCCCTGCAGTATCCCCGTCAATATTAGTTCTAGGCTCCGGGTCAAATTCTCGATAAAACACACATCAAACCCTGGCCGGCGCTAAATTCAGCGATCCCGGCTCCGACCTAAATAATAGCCGAAATTCATGGAGTAGAACCAGAGGATTAATTACCTCGCTGCAGGAAGCTCGTATATGAAATTTGGGCTCAATCTGGCTTCCGGATACTCCGAAACCCTAATTTGGCTTATCGGGAATTCAAGAAATTCCTGAACCAAAAACTCGTTTTAAAACTCTAAATCGATAAACTACGACGAATGGATGGATTAGGCGTTACTTACGGGATTTTTGGATCACTGTAGCTCAAGAATTGAGCTTTGCAATTTACTTCCTCGCATCCCCTGAAGAGCCTCTGCTCTCGGTCCAGAAAATAGAACCGAAGAAGATGATAATGGACGGGGTGGGGGAAGTTAATATATATGGCCGCTTAATATATATATATATATATATATAATACGTATACTTATCCGATCGATCGATAATCTGATTTTCGTCGAAATAGTATCAAAATGCTCGAATTTAAATCGCGAACTTTCTTGCGATCGAAATATGGGATTTGTCGGAACGGGATGTTACACTGCGTGGGTAACAAGTTTCATGGTTTCTTGTTTGACTGATGTTCATTTTCTGTTGTGAAGTAACATACTAACAACACCAGACCATATTTATATTGACAGAACCCATGACCCATATGGATATGTTCCCCTCCAATGTTTGAACCTTTCCTAATCTTTGCCCTTCTCAACCAACCCAGCTAACGGTACTCATTTCCCTCTGACAGAGCTTCGATTATGAAATATAAATAAAGAGGTCATAGGCAAGCAACCAAATATGTCCAAAACAAACATCTGGCTTCGGAGATCATATGAACTGCAATTTTTGTATAATTCAGGATATTCGCATAACAAACTGCAGAAGGGCAAATCCCGACAAAGGTAAGAGTGGCAAATGTATGAACAGTAGGAGGCGAACAAACAAAAGCAGGTTTCAAGTCCTGATAAGCTACTGCTTTGCCATACTCCAGCATCATTATTCCAGAAGAGAATCTACATTCACGAGGCAGGTCCAAAAACAGAAGTTCGTCGATGACACCGCTGCCAAACTTGATTTCATTAAGTCGAGGTAGCACTTCAAAAGTTGCCTCTACAAAAGGAGGAAAAGCAGATAGTACTAAAAATCAATATTATGCGCCACAAATAAGTCATATGAATGCTAGACTGTATGCTATGAAACTTTATCTTGGCGAAAACTCAAGTTTTCAACAGATGTCATCTAGAAATTCAATTCCAAACATGGTCAAGTGGTCAAGGATTACATCCATAATTTCCAACAAGCCGATCCTAGCCAGATAAAAAACCAGATGTTGCCATATCCACCTACCAAATCCTCTTCCTGACTTTGAACCACTGATGCCGCACTGCCATGCCTCCTGAAGATAACACAAGAAGAAGTTAAGAAAGTTCCAAATGTAAACAAACCCATCTTGTAAATTTCAAGGTTGTTAAGTAAAAATTATTTAATACAAAAATATGGGAGGGTTGCTGACCTGTTCTTTTATGTAGCATGCCATAAATGGGATCGAAGTGATGATAAGGTGAGTAACAAGTTCACTGCAAAGAACATGAAAAAATGTAAGTTGCGGTCAAAATAAAGTGGGTAAAATTATTGGGAGGGTCGAAATATACCATTACAGTGGCGGTGCGGTGAGCTCTGCTGTGTTTCTAAGACAGCTAAATGCCTCATGGTACACTATGTTGCGAGTGTAGTTTGAGGGGATGTTTGGTTCATTTACAATGAGGAACCGTAGACCTGCAGCTGTCCGGACTCGAGATACAGCAACATAAAGTTGACCATGATTAAAGACAGGTTTCGGTAAGTAAATACCAACACTCTGTAATGTTTGTCCCTGGCTTTTATTGATGGTCATGGCGTAACACAGGCGAACCGGGAATTGTCGTCGTTTAAGCACGAATGGCCAACGGCTGTCGTTGATGTTAAGGACAACTCTGGGAATAGCCACAGTCTTCCCATTAAATGTACCTCCCATTATGAGACCCTTAATAACATAATGACCCAAGAAGACAATCATCAAGCGCGTACCATTGCATAAACCTATAGCTGGGTTGAGATTCCTTAACAACATGACTGGCGTGAAGACCTTGAGGTCAATCTGATGCTCTGGATAGCCGTTGAAAGACAGGGTATTGAGGAATTCTGTAGGATATTTGGTTTCAATTCGTCCTGCATCGGTTGCATCAGTATGCAATGTGTCACTGCTAAAATAAGTCCGTATGGGGCCTTGTACCAAAGAAAGCATATGAGTATTAATCTCTGTGACATTGATGTTTGTTGGAGTCACGTTGGATCTTTCAGTCAAATATGAAGCACTGTGAAATCTTTGAGAGAAATCAGAATATATTTCGGAAGTCATCTTCTCGATGGGTGCATCTGTAGATTGGATCATAGAGGATTCTGGAATTTCTATCCAATCAGTTGGTTGGTTCTCAACAAAAGATTTAGCTCGAACAATTCCATCACCAACAGAAAGAGTCCATTCTGCAAAGTTCTGGCCATCAAAAATTTGCCTCTGGTTTGCAGCATCAGAAGTAACACGCATGTTCTGTGATAGGTGGAGCACAGTGCACAAAGGCCACAGGTAAGAACGTGTAAGAGATGCATCAACACTTTCTTCTCTCCCAGCATCAGCCACAATTGGTAAAGTCTGCCGAAAGTCTCCACCAAGTAGAACTGTTTTGCCTCCAAACGGTATGTACTGGTCACCAGTCAAAGGGACTTTCATAATGTCACAGAAAGCACGATCAACTGCCTCAAAAGACAAACGATGAACCATTGGGGCTTCATCCCATATAATGAGAGATGCACCAATTATCAACTCGGCAAGAGGTGTACCTTTTTTTATATTACAAGAAGAACCATGGTCAATTTCCAGGGGGATCTTGAACCGGGAATGAGCTATAGTTGCATTAGGAAGCAAGGTTGCAGCAATTCCCGAAGAAGCAACGACAAGAACAATTTTGCCAAGTTCCTTGAGATGGCCAAGAATCGTTCTATAGAGGAATGTTTTACCAGTACCTCCATGACCATGAAGGAAAAAGAAACTTGAAGATCTGGTCTGAGCAGGTAAAAAATAATTTATGACTGTTTGGAATGCTAGTGCCTGCTGCTCATTCAAGCTAGTGGGAACGGGCATTGCGGAGTCAACATCCGGCAGAACAGGACTGTATGTTTCATGTGCAGGAGGCGGTTGCAAGTCATGTAGTGGAGGCTCAGCCGTTGGGAGTGGGAGGTTAAAATGTGAGAGAGTTGCTGAATATCCATCTAGCATTCGTTGCAATTCCCACAATAGCTTATTTTAGGCAACTCTGGTGGAATAAGATTGTTATTGAAGCTAACATCTCGCTGGCACTGATATGTTATATCATCCGAAAGCAATTCCCATGTCTTATCAAAAAGACCTAGGGGATCAGACAGTTCACAAAACATGAGCATTGTGACAAAAGATACCTGAGAAGACGACACATGCCCCACTGACTAACCTCTTTGATAACAAGCAACCATTCGTTGTCGTTTGACAATAAACCAAGACGCTGACAAGCAGCCTGATACGTGCGACACGGAAATCCATTAACTGTACGTAGATCAGCAAAATTAAGGCCCTCACGAATCTTGGTCAGAAGTTGCCTGAGGTAAAAAGTATCTCCACAACCTGGATGAATATAAACAATACGGCCAATTGCAAAACCCTTCTTTCTTTGAGTCCAGTTTTTTTCCTTCAAATCCCATATATATTTGTTCGGGGTCTCTGCATAGAGCAAGGAACGCGCACCTGGGTCCCGTTGGTTAAGAGAAAACCACTGTGTGAGAGTAGTTTCTGAAATAGCATCGCGTGCAAGAATCCGTGATAGTCTCTGTTTCTTTCTATAAGGAACGCGATGCTTCCCTTCAAGATGCACACACAAGCGCTGCACAGGCGGTGTTCTCTCGCGGATAGGGAACTCAAAGATACGCTAGGCTGCTTCATATGATGACAAACTTCTGCAGTCCAAGTATCGTTTTATCTCGTCAATTGGCGGAGGTGGTCCGGTTACAGTTGAGGAAGAAGAGGGCTGATCATGACTCTATGCAACCACCATAGAACGATCGGGGCCTTTGGTGATATATTTGAAGAGGTACTTAATCAAACGTCCTTGGTGGCAAAGTTCGACATTTATATGAGCTTGGAAAAGGACAAGCAAGTTTCTGTTATACGGAACAATGTACCGATTATCAAGTATAGCCGATCCTTTTGGAGCTGATATGCCTGTGTCTCGTCTTCGATAAACCGTGTAGCCGTATTGATCCGTCGTTGTTTCCGAATTGAACGATTTGGGAAAGAATTTTGAACATGAGCCGTCTTTCATGCAGACATTGGATGGATTATCCGAACCACATGGACCATGAAGCATGAACTTTGTCACTATTTCATAGCCAACCGGATCTTGTTCTGGATCCGGCAATTTAGCAGTAATCGTCGAATCGATGTCAGCAGGTGAATTTAATTTATGCTTCTCATCCAGCCACAGCAGAATATGAACGTGAGGCATACCTCTTTTCTGAAACTCTATTGTTTTAATACCTGTCCGTTGAAAAAAGGCAGAGGAACATAGTGGTAATTAGGCAGAAGTACTGAAACTGAAGACATGATAACACATCATGAATGAACCAAGCAGATTAACTTACACCCAATGACAAAATACTGCAAATCGTAAAACTGTAACATTCGTATAAATAGCAGATATGGTAGATGGTCTTTGTGTATGGGACACTGAATTGATGGAGTTGATAGTGGTGGGTGTGGAGTTTTTGGAAATGAGCATTCTATGTCTAAACGAGACCACTGAAAAGGGTGGGACTCGCCCTCATAATAACTACTCCTAAAGGCCAATATGAGAAAGAAGTAAAGAATAGATAATCTTTCATCATGTTGCTTCTTTCCAAAATCTCCTGCTTGAGTTATTCACCGATTCACCAAACAGTTTGATTAATACAGTAAAGGCACAAATGGCTACTCAACAAAGAAAATCCAGTCACCACTAACAATAATGAAAAGAAGGAAAACACCTACGTTGTTTTAAACTTCCATCATCTCCTTAATTACTTGGCAGCTAACAAATTGTGGTTTGTTACATTTTACTATTTAGTCAAGAGTGCTAACTAAGTGTGTACGATTCACGTCATCAACCTACTGAAACGGACTGACGAGAACTTGAATCCTCATCTCACTCACTCCCGGCCATATAAAAAAGAAAGAACTAATTAAGTAACCTTATAAAAATAAAGTGCTAATTAAGCAATAGTAGCCAATGTACTGAGTAACTTGGAACTCTGCTAACTTCTAAACAGAGTACTTCCCACTTAGAATTAGTATCACTGGAATAGGAACAACAATATTACTAAGAATGAGGAAGTCAATCTCTATAGTAACGAAGTCAGTGTGGTCCACTTTTCATGAACCTGAACCAGCGGCGGATTCAGGATTGGGTAGAGCACTGGGCCACATTGGAAAAAAGCAGAGAAGGTTGGGCCGTAACACGACGAACACTGAAACGAACACCGAAACGAACAGCAAAAATCGAAAATTTACACGTGCTATACTAGCTCCGGATTGAGGGAGGGCTGGGCCGTGGCCCGGGGGCGGCCCCGCCCTAGATCCGCCGCTGACCTGAACCATAACAGAAAGAAGAGGAAAGGGATGTTTGCAACATACGAAAGGCATGCACATGAAAAAGTAGTTCCATTAAAAAATGAAAGCGATAAAACATGCGGTATAGAGAATGGTAAGGCAAACCTGCAATTGTTTTTCCAAAAAATTGTGACCTTGTAAGCTCATCCTCAAGAGCATTAAGTTTCATTCGAAAAACCCGAGCAACTATCTGTGGTTTCAGCTCACTTCTGGATCCGCACAGTTCACGAAACGATTCTGTTATCTCGGGCCACTGAGAGTTGCAGGTAAAGGTGATGGAAAGATCCGGACTGCCATGATGGTGAACAATAGCCATTGCATCTAAATACAGCTGTTTCATGTACTGAGGACTACCGATATAGGACGATGGAAGGACAACATGGCCAACATCATCACCTGTAACATCACCTCTGTCAAAAGCGTCTGTGAGACCCTAATACAACTCAGCACGAAGTTCTTCCTGATGAGTACGTAAATAATAAAGCCTGTTCTGTTCAACTTTGGAGAATGCATCAACTATATAGTGCTGCAAAGCTTTTCCTCCACGCATCAATGTTTGTCCATCATCCATGTGCCGTAAACGAAATGCATAATATTCACGCTGAGTTATATACTTGCGTTTCAAAGTTGGCGGTACATGTACTGGATCATACGGTATCTTGGAGTGTTCGAAAAAACCGGTAATGAGGAGGCAGGAGGAGTCCAACACAGTAAGATGCAGGGGGAAGGAAACCTGGTACGTAGGCTGATCGGATTACATGTGCCATTTCAGAGGAGGGTTCCAGGAGAGTACGCGTACCAGGAGTGTTCGAAATTGCAAAGCCACCTTGAGGGAGAACAACACGAATTAGCCAACCAAAGACGGATAAGAGTTAAAATGACGACGGAAGAAAAGGCAAGAAAGGCAAGACCTCGCGTCGCAGCAGTAACCTTGAGGCACCTGAGGGCAAGAACAACGACCCCATCACGGCCAAGGAAGGCCAGTTCCTCACCGTCAACAGCACGTGCTATATCGCCCCAAAGCGTAATATCAAGCAACATATGGCTGAAAGAACGACAGAGTGGACAACTGAAGAAGACAAGAGGGAAATAAAATGTAAGAAGGACAATAGACGAATAAGTCAGGGGAACACAAACCTTTCATTCTGCAATACCAGTTCCGACGAACGTTATCGCCAAAGGTTGTGAAAGTATGGGAAAGGCCTGTAACACTAACTACAGCACCAACTACATCTGCAGAAAAAGTAGGCGTAAAATTGGTAAGTACAAGTAAGCAACCTACCTTGAGTAGATAAACAGAAAGACGGGGAAGAGGAAACGAATGGACAACCTGTTAGGTAAGACGCCGAGCGAATACGAGAGTGGAGGGAGCTAAAGGGGACGAATTGAAAGCTTCCGGCCAGAAATGGGGCGACGAAGCAGTGACGTCTTCAAATTTCGTGTCAACTGAAAGAACGATTTCTAATTTGTGGGAGCAAGAACGATAAACAGGACCAGGAGGTTGAACCCGGAAACCACTAACAAAGTAGACATTCCCCAACTGCAAGAGGGCGGAGAAATGATAAGTCAAATTGGGGGGAGCCAGACCCTGAATTAAAGTTCCCTGCAAGACAAAAACAAAGACGACATCAACACACAGCAAGAGAAAGAATGCAAATAACAGCAAGCAAGGTAAATAAAAGCACACCTCTTCATCATTCCAAAGGGTGCAGTAGTTAAAGATCAGAGAAGGATCCTTCAAACCATAGGACCCCCAAGCGTGAACCAGACGCAGTTTGAGCAGCGTGTGCAGACCGTCATTTGCACCAACATCAAACAGAAGCTTATGAGTAACCATGGCGGAAATCAGAGGAAAACCAAAGAAGACGGAGCAACAGAAAAGAGCAGATATAAGGAGGTTCAGGAACAAACCGGGAAAGCAGAATATAAGGAAAGAAGAGAGCAAAAGCAGCCGGACTCAGGCGGTGACCAACCCATCGGTGTGAAAAGACAGGCCGACCTCAGCCGGATCTCGAGGAAACCCCAAAGCAGCGGCGGCCAAAAAGTCGAAGAAGAGAGAGGCAACCACGAGCAAGGATCGTCGCAGAGCAGAGGAAAAACAACCGAGATCATTTGGACAAACACTGGATTGGGAATAGAAATGGATTGGGAATAGAAAGAAACAATCTTTCACGGCAAAACGTCCCCTGGCTCTAGGTTCTCTAGCCTGACGCTTCTTTTCTCCAGCCTTCATCAAATATTAAAGAATGAATTACAAGGTAGATAGGATTAAAGAATGAATGATAGGGTAGATAGGACTTCTAGGCTGACGTTTCTTTTCCCTAGAGCAATGATGGAACTAACGGCAGAAAAAGAACTAATCACAGCAACGATGAAAACTAATGGCAGCAACTAATTACGGTAGTGCCACCCATGGGATGGGACACTAATGAACAGTACATTTTGGACATGTCTTATCATAAGAAGAATTATGGTTTCATCTTTTGTAGCACCTGCTATTTTTCTCCTCATTGCGACGCTTTGCTTTGCATAAGCTCATGGCAACTGGAGTATCGCAAGGAGAATCATCGGCTCCGACACCTCGGGCAACTGTGACGCCATTGCCCTGTAATTAACATACTTGCAAATTTGTCATCATTTTTGTAACTTTATGTACAATGTTCATATCATTGAGTGATCTATGTTTGAAGGGAAAGGTAGAGCTATTTTACCTCAACGATGTGATGTTGAACCTCAGAGTTGCTCTGTAGTTGAGAGCGATCGTAACCGAGTCCGTCGTGGCACATGAATGTAATTAGCTATGTATTCTCAATCGTTCTGTCGGCAGATAATTTTATTTTCATTGATATGGATCAATGGTGAATGCGTGGCAAAGACTGAAGTGTTGGAAGGACAGCTAAAAACCATCAATTCTGAGCTTGCTAAGGCTGCAAGGAACAAAAGGCTTTCCATGCATACTGTCAGACGAGTGAACAGGCGAGCTATGCTCACAAATGATGGTAATTAATAAATCTACACATTCTTCACCTTTGTTCTTTACTTTCACTTCCACATTGCACATGCTTATTTTGGTTTTTGTAGGTGTCGAAGACAAATACAAAATGCTAACAACGACACGAAATCGGCTCTTCCACTGACTACATCCGCATAAAAGCCGTAATGGTCAAATTTATAGGCGCAGTTCTCAATTACAAAGTACGACCGATCGATTTGAATTACTCATTCAACATTCATCTATTGCTTATGGACTTGCTTATTGTCAAAGATAGCAAAATTGTAAAGAACAACAAGGTTTTTTAACGTGATTTTGTCAATTAGACACTAGTTCACGGTGAGAATCTCTCTCACAGGTTGTATGATCTTCTTATTTTCTTATACTCTTGTCATAGTTTTGACGAGTACAAATAGGTTTCCAAACCTAGTCCCAACCGTGCCCTATATGGGCTAATAACATATTGGTACACTAATCATGTAATTAACACCCTTCCTCGAATTGATGTTGGGAGACTAACATCAATTTTCAAGACAAGTACCAATGTCTACTAGAAGAAATAGCCTTTGTCAACATATCTGCAGTCTAATCTTCTGTTGATAGATGGCTTAACTAGATCATCCCTTCTGCAACTAGTTGTTGAATGTAATGCACATGTACTTTGATATGTTTAGTCTAATCATGTAGAACTGGATTTATTGCTATCTGAATCGCACTAGTATTATCTTCGTACATCCTCATAGGAAGCTTGCACACAACACCCAATTCCTGGAAAAGGCGTTGCAACCAAACCATTTCAAAACTGAGTTCGGACATGGATCTGTGCTCTGCTTCTGTTGATGACTTGGAAACCTTATCATGTTTCCTGCAACGCCAAGAAATGACCGACCAAATCTCACACACCATCCTGACGTAGATTGCCTAGTATCTAGGCAGCCTGCATAATCTGCATCAGCGAAACCTTCCAATTCCGACTTACCATCTGCAGGAAAAACATTCCTACACCCTGTATATGTTTCGAGTACCGAAGAAGCCTATGTACTGCATCCAAATGAGTTGTTCTAGCAACTCCCATAAACTGACTCACATTATGCACGACATAAGCAATATCTTGGTGAGTATGGGTAAGATTAGGGGTAGGCATCGGTTCGGTTCAAAACAAACCGAACCAGAGCATGCCGGTACTCCATAAACTGTCTAAGGTCAAACCGATTTCGAAACAAACTATATTTCGGTTCGGTTTAGTCGAACTGAAATATATTCGGTTTGGAATAGGTAAACCCGACGAACCGTACACTTCTTCCATCTCAAATCTCATTCCTAATTTCCTTCTCCGATGTGTTCCCCTCTCTCTGACTCTCGGTTTCCCATTCCATCCTTCCATTTTCTCCCTCTCTCTGTCTCTCTGTTATGGACAACACGCCGCCGGTCCGCCCTCTCCGACAGATCCTCGATCATCTATTCGAGAGCTCTGTCGCCGAGGTCGCAGTGAGCTCCTCCGCCGAAGTGTATTCCTTCTCCCCAAGTAGGCCTCACCAAGTCCGCCGCTCAAAGGAAGAGGGGGTAGTTGCAAAAGAGAAGACATGGGATAGCATGCAGGGACTCCACCAGGCCAAGCATGTCGCCGTAGTTTCTGAGCCCCTGAATGCTCTCCCCTGTTGACTCTGTTGCCGAGCCGCCGCCGCAGGTCCTTGCTGATTCCGCCTCCGTTGAGATGCCGCATCAGAATCTGTTTTTCCTATGAAAGAAGAAGGAGATGGGTACAATGAATTTGGATCTAAAATAGTATTGGTTATGAAATTGGCCACTTGCAGTTGCAGGGACGAAGATGAGATGAGAATTGGCAATGAAGGCCTCTTTGCGTCTCTTTAGGTTTAGAGATGAATTTGGAAGAGTGGTGGTGGTTGATGATTGTGGGGGGGTGGCAGTGGGAGATGAGAGTAGCAGGATGGGCTAGGGTTGTGAACTAGTGGAGAATTGGGCTTGGGAGAGGCAATTGTTTTGGGCTCTGAGGGACCGGGCTTGGCTTGGGGAGGGGAGTGTACTGGGCTAAGGTAGCAGTGAGCTCATGTTTCGGTTTTTAGAAATTCGGAAAATCGGTTCGATCGAGAGAATCTTGGTTTCCGAATTAGCCAGATTTCTATTCCAAATTTCTAACCGAATAAGCATATTTTAGTATTGGTTCGGTTCGGGGTTACCGAACCGGATGCCCACCACTAGGTAAGATAGATTAAGCTCCCAACAATACTCCCGTAGAAAGTCTGATCATCTAGTGGTTCTCCACTTTCTCTGCTCAACTTTAGATTCTGTTCCATAGGAATAGAACATGGTCGACAATCACTATACTGTGATGTCTCAAGAAGATCCTGAATATACTTACGTGGACTGACGAGTAATCTTTTTTCTGACCGACTGATCTCAAAACCAAGGAAATAAGAGACTCACCCAATTCCTTGAGATGAAAAGCCGAGTGTAATGACTGAGTGAGCTCTTTGATTCCCTTCTCATCACTGCCAGTTACAATCATATCGTCTACGTAAAGTAGTAGTGCCACATTAGAAATCAGAGGGATTATTAGGCACTTGTAAAGACGATGTAAGCCCAGAATTCAAAGTCACAAAATCAGAGGGATTATTAGACATGTGATTCAACGCAACATAATCAAGTAACCAACGAGAGCCAGTACCTTTCACTCCACCAGTAGAAAAAGCAGAGTTAAGAGCACCAGGAAGAGCCTCTTGCAATGCCTCGGCGACCAGCCGCGGACATCAACAGAGGTGAGACCGGAGGAAGGTGGCCTCGCTGGCGAACCAGCAGGAACGGTGGTCACAACATAAGCAGGCCGAGTCACTACCGGTTGTCCACGTTAACCTGATGAAGAGCCAGACTTGTTTCGACCCGCAACCGACTTGCAATCGAAGATAATATGACCAGGCTGCCTACAGTAGCTGCAAATGTTCCGTTTCCTGCAGTGAGGCTGAATATGACCAACCTCCAGACAGTAATGGCATGCCAGATGACTCAACTGTCAACGAGTGGACCCAGGACGACCAACAACAAAGACAACATCAGTAGTATGATCAAGCTTGGAGAGACTGTGGAGACGAGTCTCTTTCCTAATTAACTCACTAAGGGCAGCATCAATAGTATCAACAATACGATAAAGCTGCGAAGCCCGAATGGCCTCAAACTCGGGACGCAATTTCATCAGAAACGGCATGAGACGGGAACGATACCGATCCTGGAGAATAGAAGCAATGGGAGGCTTGGCAGTCAAGGTCATAACAAGCATATCCTGCTCAGTCCAAAGTGTGATAAAGTGCTGATAATAAGAGCGAACATTTCGGTCTCCTTGAGAAAAGAGAGCAAGTTCATTCTCAAGTTCATACTGACATGAGCCATTATTCTGAGAATGAAGACGAAAGATGTGCACCACACATCTCATGAGCATAAGCGAAGCGACAAAGGCTAAGACCAGTGGCAACATCCACAGAACAAAGGATCCAAAAGACAAGTTGTGCATTACTGGCAGCTCAGTCTTCCTGTTCCTTGACGGGTGCGGTGGTAGCAGGAGGAGGAACCTGTCCCAAGAGAATGAGAAGCATACGACAACCCGCAACAAAGTTGCGGTACTGAAACTCCCAGATTGGAAAATTCTTCCCATCAAGCTTGATGGAAACATCATCAGACTTCTTTGATTCCATGATGAAAAACCAACCAACCACGAAGCAGCAAAGGAGCACACAAATGAGAGAATAAAGAGATAGATAACGACACCTGAATGAAGCCGAATAAGAAAACCCCAACCAGCTGAGATGAAGACCAGGGGAAAATAGGGTAATGGAACCTGAATGAAGCGAAACAATAAAACCCAACCAACTGAGATGAAGACCAGGGAAAACGGCCAAAAAGAAAGAACCCAAAGTTGGACGCAAGCGAACGAAAACCTCAAGAAGCTGCGCGATGACCAAAGGAAGAAGAAGCTGCACAAGGACCAAAGAGAAAAGAAGTTGTGGCTGGGAATTGTAATCGGAGCGAAAGAAGCTGCCAAAGAATCAAGAAGCAAGGGCGGGCATTCAATAAATCAGGCGTCGAACAAAGCCCTGGGAAATAACCAATCGCGCATAAGGATCAGTCGCGCACAAGAACCCAGTCGGACGGAAGAAAGAAGAAAATCAATGATCGTTGAACCTGATCACAAGCTCTGATACCATGTCAAAGATAGCAAAATTGTAAAGAACACCAAGATTTTTTAACGTGGTTTCGTCAATTAAACACTAGTCCACGATGAGAATCTCTCATAGGTTGTATGATCTTATTTTCTGATACTATTTTCACAGTTTTCACGAGTACAAATAGGTTTCCAAACCTAGCCCCAACCGTTTCTTATATGATCTAATCTAAAGAATACTTAATAGTAGAGTTTTGTAGCCTTTTTAGCATTTGAAAATTGCTGTGCTCTCCTTAATTCTCGCTGAGGGTACTTTCGTCCAAGTTGACAGCCTAAATAACTGCTCTATGTCGTCGTCGTTTAGTTGGAGTTTGGACGACTATTAATAGTAGCCCTTGGGCCGGCGGCCCACATCCATTTTCTTGACGGTGAATTGAAGTTCATCAATTGAGTTGTTTCTAATTTTTTTCAGCCCATATTTTCATCCTCCCGGCTCTCTCTCCACTACCCCACCCACAGCTAAGCATGCACTCTTTTCTTTTATTATTATTTTTTGATAATCTTTTCTTTATTGTTATTTATTTTCACTTCAATATATCTAAATCCAATATAGCTACTATGCAAACCATTCAGTTTTTGGCACTTCTCATTTTTACTGCATCTAAATTATACACAAAAGAAAGAACTAATCAGGTATTGTTCTAGGGCCAGAATTTTGACACTTTAACATGTTTATTTTACTTTTGTCAAAAACATGTGCGGGACTACGGGATTTGTAAACTTAATTTTGTTTTTGTTGTCCTATGGGCTATTGCTAATGGAGCTACTTATATTAGTTCTGATAATTCATCAATAGTTTGTCTCATTTAACCTTAGTTTATTTCGATTTTCTTTGGTTAACTAAATATCTATAATTATGGTTTCGGTTTTGATTTTAATATATATGTCTATTGTCAAGAAAAAGGTTAGTGGTTTTTTATTAATAATTGAGCCTCATAAATTAGAAACTTGCATTTAAGGCTCAAGCTTTGCCTAGGCATTGGTTGTATCAGAGAAAATAAATCTCAGTCGATATCTATAGTTAGGTACGAAAAGTTTTAGGTTTAAAGTGTATACTAAATTAATATTACATACTATTATAAAAAAAATTAATACTACATACTAGAAAAATGTGGTATGTCCCTAACCTGATACATTTAGGGCATCAAAATATTTTAAGAATGACGGTAAACTACAGTGAGGAGAAGAACTCCAAAATTTCATATCATAAAAATGAGTGAAAACTCCAAGTTAAGAAAATTATAACATACAAATAATTGAAGAAAAATGCTAAATATCTATTATATGATTGTCGATTGATGCCAACAACTTTTCCGGCCATAGGCCGGGCACAAGCTAGTTACATATTGATACACTAATTATGTAATGAACACTATATGATTAGTGATCGTTATAGGTGCATTCTCCAAATTCTCCCGTTAATTGTCTTGCTTATAGAAATCCAAATTCTATTCACTTATTGTACTTCTCTGTATCGGGAGAGACTATTATATTCCCTCTTCCTTGGTTTTCTTGATGGGGAATGCTAAGTGCACTCTTTTAATGTTTTATTAACCAATACCATATAGATGCATTTCTTCTCTATTGTTCAAATTTTATATCGATCACAACCACATAGGAGCTTGACGATGTCAATTAACACAAAATCGATCACGAACACCGAATTTACGTGGTTTCCTCAACGTAGAACGTTGAGACTAGTCCACGGCACAAGGCAGAGAGTTTTTGTATTAGGTTTCGTACAACTTACATAATTAGGGCGGCCATATCAACATATATATACTAACCGGCCTATTAACCCTATGATTAATTACATATCAGTACATTAACTTCTAACACCCTCCCTCAAATTGATGATGCTGACGCAACATCAATTTGTGTGCTAGAAACCAATGACGAGCGGATGAAACCGCCTTAGTCAACAAATCCGCCGTCTGATCTTCTGAAGTAATGTAAGCAAGCTCCACAGTACCTTCAGTCACCAACTGTCGAATATAATGAATATGAACCTCGATGTGCTTCGTCCGATCATGTAGAACAGGATTGGTCGCGATGCGAATCGCACTAGTATTATCAACGTGCAATCTCACTGGTTTTGGCACTACCACCCCAAGTTCGGCTAAGAGCCGACTAAGCCAAGTAATCTCAGATGCCACTTCACTCATAGATCGATACTCCGCCTCAGTAGACGATTTTGAAACCCTATCCTGTTTCTTGAACCGCCATGATATGAAAGAGGAACCTAACTTCACACACCACCCCGAAGTGGAACGACGAGTATCCAGGCAACCGGCATAGTCTGCATCAGCATACGCTTCAAGAATAGGTTCGCCCCCTGCTGGAAATAACAACCCGACACCAGTAGTACCCTTAAGATAACGCAGAATCCGTTGAACCGCCAACCAATGCGTGGAACGGGGAGCAGACATATATTGACTGACAACCTGTACGGCATAAGATATGTGCGGACGCGTGTGAGTCAAGTAGATGAGACTACCAACGATGCTGCGATACATAGAGCCATCTGATAAAACATCACCATCCGTCTGTCTCAGTTTGAGGTTTTGCTCCATAGGAGTGGCACACGGAACACAGCTATCCATCTGTGCCTCCTCAAGTAAGTCCATCACATACTTACGCTGGCCAACGTGGATACCCAACGACGAACGATGAACTTCTAAGCCCAAAAAGTAGGAAAGAGTGCCGAGCTCTTTTAGGTTAAAGGTCGAACGCAACACACGAGTTACTTCACTGATACCTTCCTCATCATCACCACTAATAACCATGTCATCCACATAGATTAGGAGAACAGTAAGCCCACGAGCCGTGGTCCGGAGAAAAAGAGAGGGATCACTGTCACTTTGAACAAAACCCGCCTGTAAAATAGTCTTCTGGAACTTCTCGAACCATGCCCGCAGTGCCTGTTTGAGACCATACAAAGATCGACGAAGACGACATACCATCGAGCTATCACCTTTGGTATATCCAGGTGGTCGTTCCATATAAATTTCTTCCTTAAGATCACAGTGAAGAAATGCATTCTTCACATCAAGCTGAGTCAACGACCATCCTTTCATAGCAGCTACTGCCAACAGGCTGCGAACCGTCTGCATCTTGGCCACTGGAGCAAAAGTCTCCACATAATCGATACCATACTCCTGGCGATACCCCTGTGCGACTACCCGTGCTTTGGGTCGCTCAATCGTCCCATCCGGATACATCTTGATGTTATAGACCCATTTACTCCCGATTACTGCATACTCCGGTCGACGGGAAACTAAGTCCCAAGTGTGAGCAGCATCAAGGGCGTCACTCTCAACCTGCATAGCACGTTCCCATTCCTCATGACCCTTGGCCTGTTTGTACGTGGTAGGAACAACAATGGATGAGGTAGAGAATGCCACAAACTCGGAATGGTGAGCGGGAGGTTTCTGATAGACCGTTATTTACACATGTTTTTACCCCTGTTCTTACACCGTTTGAGGCGTTGATTCTCGTGTTTTAGGCCGATTTCACGCTAGGTTGTGCTTGTTTGTGATATTTCAGGTCCTAGTACGTGAATGGAGGCTTGGGAGCGAGTTTGGGGTCGATTGGACGAAGATCGGACGTATGGCGAGGTTCTAAGGAAGCCGCACGGGCAACCCTGGGTATCACACGGCCGTGCAAGTTGCACTTGTGGCCGTGTGACTTTTGCCGAGGCCAAACACGGGCATCCCAGGAAATTCACACGACCGTGCAACCCTAGCCGTGTGAGATGGCTGAAGATCGACTTAATGATATGGTGCGTTTCGACTCGCACGGGCAAAGTGGTGAGCCACACGGCCGTGCGGCCTGCCCGTGTGAGTCGGGAAATTCTGGTTTTTGAGCCAATTTCGAGCCAAAAGTGGAGAACCGGAGTTTCAGAGCAAAAACAGAGCCCTAGAGAGAGAAAGTACGAAGAACACATCCTAGAAGCTATCTTGGAGCTGGGTTTCATCGAATCGAGCTTGGAGATCGTCATAGGAGTGGAAATCATCATCCTGGAGCAGATTTTCCTCATCGTTATGAGTATGACTAATCTGATTACTGTTTCCTTCTCTCTCTCTATGGAGTAGAACCCTTCTCTCACTTGGGTATGAAGAACCCTAGTTCCTGGTGTTAAGGATTTGATTGTAATGACTTGGGATGATTATACTGTTTGATTTTAATCGAATGATGCATGTTTATTGAATTGTTTGAAGTCTGATCAGCTTTTCTCGATTTCTGCTGCAACCTGAGATAGATAGAATCTGATTAGGTTGTTAGAGCCTCTTCATTCGATAGTAGGAGATTGGCTATACGAGAGTTAGTCAGTTTACTGCTTTGTACTGGAATTCAATTCCAGTAGTGGAGTTCTGTGTTCATAGCCTCAGCGTTCTATCCCGGTGAAGACTAGTCGTCTGCCGGGTAGTTAGACTGAGAGGGCTTGGTCAGCTTAAGAGATTCCAAGCTACTGTCGGAACTTCCGCAGTCTAATCAACAGTGAATCAACCCAGGGAAATTACAATTGAACCTAATCAAGGGGTTAGGGGGACTCATTCCCGAGTGACTCTTTCCTGACTTTGAAAACCGAACAATTTCCCTGCTTTCTTACTGCTTTTGCTTTAAACAACAATCAATCGAATTAGTTTTCTAGATAATAGATAATCACGGAGTAAGCAGTAGATCTAGACCCCGGGTTGATAATAGAACTTGCCTGTTACTGCATTCCCGGACTGCGATTACACTTTGTCGCAGTTTGGTGTTGTGTTTTGGTGTGTCAGTTTCACTTTGTTGATACGGTTTGACCGTCGAAGGAGAGGAACCTCTTCTTCCTCGAGATGAAAAGGAACCGAAGCTTGAGTGGACTGGCTGTTACCTGAAGTAGATCCAACACTAGACGAGGAAGAGCTAAGAGGTGACGGGGAGGAGCTAGAGCTTGTGTCTCCAGGAGGCGACATGGAAGAGCTGGATGAGGAGCTTATTGTGGAAGGTGAGGAGCCACTAGAATCAGAAGCATCAGTTGAAGATGAGGATGTGCTTGCGGTGAGAACTTCCTCAACTAAATCACCCTCAAATGGACGCAAGAAATCCAAATGCTGAGATGAGGAAGCAGCGGCCACGGCTGCCGAACCATAGTAGAATTGATGTTCGAGGAACACCACATGACACGAAATGCGAACCCATCGACTGGAAACATCATAGCACATGTACCCTTTGTGTTTGTCACTATAGCCGAGAAAGACATACTTCGCAGCCTTGGGAG
Organism: Linum tenue; assembly: GCA_946122785.1. Lineage (NCBI taxonomy): Eukaryota > Viridiplantae > Streptophyta > Magnoliopsida > Malpighiales > Linaceae > Linum > Linum tenue. Next base: position 44,436,689 of record CAMGYJ010000002.1, read on the forward strand.
TCAGTTTATTGCGTTCACGTTTGCTTAACAGAACATAGCACACACAGGCGAAGACACGTAGCCAACTATAGTCGGGAATCCGAGAGAAGAGAGCTTGATATGGACTCCGCTGGTTGAGGATAGGTGTGACCTGACGATTAATCAAATAGACAATTGTGTGAACTGCCTCAACCCAGAACCCAGTCGGCACCTGCGAGTGAAAGAGGATAGCCCGAGTGAGATCAAGAACATGACGATTCTTGCGTTCAACTACTCCATTTTGTTGAGAAACACCTGGACATGACTGTTGAGCAAGAATTCCACGCTCCTTTAGTAATTCCTGTAGTGGATGAGAGGTAAACTCCCCTCCAGGATCGGACCTCAGGATCTTTACTTCTCGACCAAACTGTGTAGAAACCATCTGAAAGAACTCCCTAGCCGCCGACAACATATCAGACTTCTGCCGAAGAAAATAGACCCAAACATATCGTGTAGCGTGATCCACAAAAAGAGCGAAGTATCTAAAACCAAGGCGTGAGGTCACAGGGGAGGGACCCTAGAGGTCAGTATGTACAAGGTCAAATGGCTCGGAATAGACCGTTGTACTTGAGGAAAAGGAACTCTGAGACATTTTAGCTTGCAAACAATGAACACATTCATGCTCAGACGTAGAAGAAATATTGCCCGACAACCATTTATTCTGAAACATAGTACGTAGTCTCAAAGAATGAGGATGTCCCAGTCTAAAATGCCATAAATCCCAATCTGATAATGTAACTGAAAATCCCATCTTATCAGAAAAACAAGCATCCGAAAAATCACTCCTAGTCTCACTATCCAGCTGCAATGAATCACCACCCGCCTGTGCCTTCCCATGCAGTGACCACGTCCTCCCATGCAAATCACCACTCCTCCCATGCAAATCACCACCATCATGAGAGTAATGATCAAGCAGGAAGGTGCGACCACACTTACTCCCTCTCCCGATTTGCTTCTCCGTCCTCGTGTCCTGCACAGTACATCCACCAGCATCAAAAATTACCCGACAACCATCATCAGCAAGTTGTCCCACCGAGACAAGACTAGGAACAAGTTTAGGAACATATAACGTATCAGGGAGAGAGATATGAGACTGAACAACATGCCCAACCCCTTTCACATCCATTGTTGAGCCATTAGCTGCCTGTAGAGCAAGTATGGGTACCGAGAAATCTAGTTTACTGAACGAGTGTTGTGAACTCGTCATATGATTGTATGCATCTGAATCTATGTGCCAAGGAGAGGATGAGGAAGAAGCATTACCCGTGGCAAAAGCATATGTCAACGCAGACGGTAGGGACTCCTTCAAAGCCTCCTGCACTAAACGACGAACATCGGCTGGAGTGAGAGAAGTGGACGATGGAGAGGCAGCATCCACAGCATATGCCAACCCAGCTGACCGCGGCCCGCCACGACTCCCATTCCAACTCCCATTCCCACGACCCCGGCCACCACAAGCAAGGATGGGACACTCCCCAATCAAGTGACCATCCTACTTGCAATAGTTGCAAGAATTACGCTTCTTGCAATGAAATTGGATATGTCCGGACTCCTTGCAGTGGTGACAAATAATTTCCCCCTTGGCAGTACGGTGAAATTGAGGCTTACCTCTGTGAACCACAAAAGCATTCACATTATCATGAGCATGAATGTCCAATTTGGCCTGACTCCGCAGACGAGTCTCTTCACGAAGAAGAGCAGGAAGAACCTCCTCCATAGTATCCACGTTACGATGAAGAAGAGATGCGCGAATCCCCTCGAATTCAGCTCGAAGATTCATCAAAAACCGCATTACACGAGAGGCAGTGCGGTCGCGGAGAACTTCTGTGGTGGCAGCAGTCGACACTAGTGAAGTCAGCATAAAATCATGTTCAGTCCAGAGTGTCATAGCCTCCTGATAGTATGTACTCACATCCCGATCCCCTTGCTTCAAGTTTGCGAGATCAAGTTCAACATCAAATTTTCGGGAGGCGCTAGCGTTCGAATACACAGCAGTGAGATGCTGCCACATACCAGCAGCAGTGGAGAATCCTCGAAGACTCAATGAAATTCCCGGATCCATGGAACCTAGCAGCAACGACATAACCGTGGCATTGTTTGCCGCCCAGTCCTCCTTTACTTTGACGGACGCATCCGCCGCGGGCTCCGGAGACGAGCCATCAAGCATACCCATCAATCGACGACCCTGAACAAAGATTCTGAATTGGAATTCCCAAAGAGTGAAATTTTTACCATTGAAGCGAACCGAAATAACGTCACCCTTCTGTCCCTCCATGTTAGAACACAAAAAAGAATGGACACCCACAGCAAGAGAGCGAACACAACCTAACCAAGAATCCTCTGCTGCCAAAAGCACGGAAGACAGCACAAATAGCACAAGCAACGCACGAAAACGAGATCTGCACAGCAGCCACGGAAACACGATCGCAATCCACGAAAATCAGAGATGGAGAGGCTATGATACCATGTCAATTAACACAAAATCGATCACGAACACGAACACCGAATTTACGTGATTTCCTCAACGTAGAACGTTGAGACTAGTCCACGACACAAGACAGAGAGTTTCTGTATTAGGTTTCGTGCAGGTTACATAATTAGGGCGGCCATATCAACATATATATACTAACCGGCCTATTAACCCTATGATTAATTACAGATCAGTACATTAACTTCTAACAGACGAATGTATAAGTTCGGATTCAATGCATTTGATTAAGTTTCTATCATATAAATTTTCCGACTAGTTTATTTATATTATACCGTAGACTACTTTCGTGGAAAACTGCTCGTACCGCACCAAAAGCCATGCTTCTTCCACAGTAAATACTAATAGAAAAATTCTTACTCCAAATCTTTTTTGAGACCGAAACTCCGACCAATTACATATTTATTTGTTATTGGTGTACACACATTTCTTTATTTTTATTTTTAATTAATATTTTTTATCAGAGGATAATCGAAAATATAAAAAAGAAAGACAGAAGTCAAGAAAACTAATGCTGGTTAGGAATCCTTGCAAATTCTTGGCCCAAGTTACCAGGTACCACTAGTACTATGCACAGTTAATTAGATCCATGAAATTGAATAATCGAAACCTTATTTCTGCTCAAACATAGTGTCAATATGCTTTACCCCGTTTAAGGAAGGCTAGGAAGCCACAATATACAGTAAACAAAATACAATGGAGACAGAGTGAGGACGCTATATTATTATTAAGCATTATTAATTAGAGCTACGTATAATATACCATCCATCCCACAAAAAAAAGAGAAAACACAGAGCAAATTAAAGGATCATCACGACTCCGGTTGGCTTTATTAGTACTTAATATATATTAAGTTACTGAATGTAAGACTGGCCAGTAATATCCAGGTCTCGGTCCCCCGTAGACGGTGGCGGCGGATGCTTCAGCTCCACCGCCGGCTTCTCCACTGGTCCGTCGGCGCTCTGCGTATCGCTAGCCGGCGGCTGCCCTTCCCTTTTCTTCATCCCAGTAGTCTCGTTGGCCGCATACATCCCACCGCCATAGGCTTCCTTCGTCACCGGCCTCATCCCCGTCACGTGCGGCTGCTGGGTCGTCCCACCACCTTCCTTAGTTTCTCGCTTCTCCATTTCTCTCTGGATAATAAGGTTCTTGCTATGGAACTGGAAAGCTTTCTTTTATATAAGTTGTCCTTTCCAGTTCCAGTGGCGGAGTAAGACGTGTCCGTTCGCTCTTGCCGCAGGCCGCCACGTGCTTTGCCGCATGCAAAATTTTTATCGGACTGATAAGAGTCATTAGATTCGTGTGGGCTGGGCAAAGATTATCCACGGTTCTGGACCGGGCCTTGGAATAGCAGTGAGCTTCACCCAGAAAAGCCCATTCGTTTCAGGAGCACATAAACATAGTGATGGCAATGGGGCGGGCAGGGCGGGTACCTCAATTCCCATGCCTCGCCCTACGCTACTATGGGTCGGTGCGGGTAAAACCCGCGCGTGTACGGGGCGGGGCGGGTCAACCCACTCTTATTACATGTTGTTCAAAAAAATACAAGTAAATTTTACTTTTTACAATAAAACATTAAAACGTAGGGAAAAACACTTTAAGAATGAAAAAAATATTGATAATAGAATGGATAATTGAGCCTAACAAGTTGAAGAAAAGTCAAAATAGGAGAAATATATGTAGATATTGTAAAAAATTGAGATAAAATGAGTCTAGAACGGGACGGGGTGGGGCAGGGCGGGTCGGAAGTAGATACCCATGCCCCGCCACACGCTACTGCGGGTCGAGTAATACCTGCGAGGCGAGTTGAAATTGCCATCACTACATAAACATGGATCCGGAGATGCCAATATGACATTAGTTGTTCATCTTGCTCCATGCTTGTTTGTCAACCTATATGTTAGAGGAACTTGACTTAATTTCTTGATTACAAGTACGAGAGATGCTTGGTTTTTATAGTTGGATCTTTAATTTTTAAAGGACAAATTTTTTTATAAATCACGGAGTATGAGAATTAAAATGGGATTAAAATCATATATTTAATCTGATTTGAGTCAATTTTGTCGCTCTCGTTTCGTCTGTTTTGTATAATAATTAATGGAAAATTTAAAAAGTGAGTTCAGGGTTAAGATTTAAAATAAATTTAAATTATTTTTTGATTGGAACCGATTTAATTCAATATCAATTTGATCCAATCGATCCAATGGCGTGACTAAAATGGAACAAAAGCATTCTATATAGTGGAAACACTGAAATTGAAATAATAATTTAATTAACATAGCTACATATAAAACCAATCAAAATTGAAAGGCAGACGGTCAACTCCTAACTCTAATTAAAATTCAGTATGTTTTTTTGGTAGAAGAATACTGAAATTGCATTTGTTTTCGTCGCAGATGATGTCATGATAAGTCCCCTACGTACAATATCGCATCTCATTGGGCTCATGTGGGAACCTTGAGTATGATATTGGACAGTCCACGTGTGCAGCTGCATTTAGTGCTCTATTAGGGGTTCAGATATGGTGACCAAGGGGATTCTTAGTCACTTGACTAAGCCTCCCTTAGCTTTTGGATTAATCTAATGGTCAAGATAAATTAATGAATTATTATTAAATGAAATGGGTAATTTTAGTATTATCAAAAATTCATTAACTCTTATTTTTGGTTTTGTTTTATTTATTATTATTTCTTTCTTTTTTTCCTCTCCAGTCGTCTCCTCCTTCCCTCTTTCTTGCGATGTCCAGAGAGAGAGAAAGAAAAACATGGCAGCAGATAGAGATCCCAGCGCCGGTGGAGGAGAGAGAGAAAGATAGAGGTAGCGACGTCACTGGAGAGAGAGATGACGGCGGCAACGTCGGTGGGAGGAGAGAGAGGCGATGTCAACGATGGTGGTGGAGGAGAGAGAAAGACCGCCAGAGGCATATTTTTCGGAGAACGGCAGCGACGGCAACGATGGATGAGAGAGAGTCGGCGGCGGCGATGGAGAGATAGAGAGAGGCAGCAACGGTCATCGTCGTCGAGAAACAAAGGGGAGAGAGAGACGATGGTGGAGGAGAGAGAGATTATGGTGGAGAGAGAGCATCGACGACGGTGGAGGAGAGAGTGGCGGCGCGATGATGGAGAGAGAGAGAGAGAGAGAGGTGGTGACGGCAGTGGAGAGAGTCGGCTGCAACATCGGTGGAGAGAGTTCCGACCTCCTCCATCGTTGACTTAGTAATATGACTAAGGGACCCCCAGTCACTTGATCTTAGTCTGCTCTAGCTATTAGGCTAAAAAGACCATAGAGGAATGAAGAAAGAAAATAATCCAGGTATTCTTTGATCTGTAATAGTTTCAAACTAATTTGTCAATATATATCGTTATAAAATATAATTATATAGATGGTTAATCATAATCGAATTCATCAAACATAAGTAATTTAATCTCGATTAAATGGTCGGCTCAAGTTTACTCGAGTCAAGAAGTCATGGTGTTCATTAGCCATTCTACACAGGTTTAAAGCCAGACAAACAAAAGTTGAACCATATCAAAATAAACTAGGTGTTTGTGCCATGTAACCGCCCTGCCCGTGCGCCTCGCCTCCTGCACACAAAAGCGCCCACCGAACCCTCTACGAGGGGTCGTTAGCACTCCAACGCCCAAGTCAGAATCACTTTCTAGAGAGAGAAGTTGGATATCAGTTTTAGAGAGAAGTTGGAACCTGAGTAAATGAGCTCCACCCACTTCACTATTTATACTCGGGGTAGGGTCGACCAGTGCCCCCCAAATCCGCCCTACGTCATCACCTCATTAAATGCACTGTACCCTTCTTTCTCTAGGTGCCTCGACATTCTGACACAAATCTGCCCATACAAAGCGCATGGCCCCACTCCCTGTCTCTTCCGTACGCTTCTGACCGTTGCCCCCCTTTTGTCGTCATGCGCCCCTCCCAAGACCTAGTTCTCCCTGCTTGGGCCTTGACCTCTAGGCCTTTCTTGGGCCGGGCCTCCCCCCTTTGCCAGGCCCACACTCCCAGCCCAGGGCAACACCCTGACCCCTCACTTGGGCCCTGTTTCCTATGCCCCCAACAATTGCCCCCCAGTTAGGCGCCTACCGCTCGGTGGGGGCCTAACTAACTAATGCACCTCCAGTAGCTCTCCCCTTCTCTGATGCGCTCTCCTTAACTCTCCCGCTTTCTCCGAAAAGTCCGCCTCGCCAACGCTCCCATTTCGCTGGGCGCTCTTGATTTTCCCCCCTTCTTCCCAACTAACGCGCCCATCTTTTCCTCTTTCTTCATTAAAGAAATTTTTATTGCAGGGTGACTGTTGGGCTTCCGCCTTAATTGTGGGTGACTGTTGGGCTTCCGCCTTGATTGTGGGTGACTGTTGGGCTTCCACCTTGATCCCCGGTCCATTCTCCCTTCCCCCCCAGGCTGAAGCGATTTCGAAATTCGAATTTGGAATTCGCTTCAGCCTAGGTGACTGTTCGGCTCCTCCGCCCCCGCTCTCTCTCCTTCTTTCCTTTCCTATAAATTGCCCCCCATCACCTCCTCCTTCCTCACTTTTGCAAAAATCGCCCTCTCTCTACTTTCTCTCACTAGAACTTGCTATGCTTTGCTCTGCCCTGCCCTCAGTGCTCCTTGCACCACTCTCGGCCACCGCTCTCGGCCACTTGTGCTAGGCGCCTTGCCCCTCACCACTCTCTCCTTTCACCCTCTCTCATGGCCTCCTCTAACCAGCCCGGGTCACCCTAGGCGACGCCCACCGATGCTGCGGGGCCTTCCAACGCAGCGCCCTCCAACACGGCGCCTTCTGCTACCCCAGCCGCTGCCCCAGGTACCTATACGCCCTAGCACCTTTACTTATGCCCACTTTTAATTTTTGCACGCTACACCTCACACTGGTCGTTCTTATGAAAAGAGTTGATTTCCTTCTGTCTCCCTAGCGCCTCGCGCCGCGGATTTTGAGTGCCTCTTTTCTTACTGTCCTTCTTCCACCTGAGCGCCCCTCTTGACCTTCCTCCTTTTCTTATTACTTAGGCACCGGCGCGCCTCGTGAATTCGGGATAAGCCAATGGGGCAATATGTGGCCACCTGGGCACATGCCCACAGACATCGATCGAATGTCCGAGGAAGACGCCGGGCCGCCTCACGCCTCCAAGATATTGTACTCCCGCTTCACCTCCCTTATTCGAGTGGCGCAGATGCCCGCTGACTGGCGTTACGCGCACCCCCCGCCTAGTGCGCGCGTAGGGGTTTGCGGGGACGATGGATTGGCGTATACCAAGAGTACGCCCGCTTTAGGCTCCGATTTCCCATCGACCCTATTCTTGAGGGCGTGCTGCATCTATGCCAGTGCTCCCTTGGGCGCCTTTCGCCTGTCATCATTCTATACACCGTGCTCTTCCGCCTCAAGTGCCGTCAACATAACATCCTTCCCTCCTTCAAACTTTTCCGCCATTTTTTTACCATGATCAGAAGCCCCAATTGCTTCAGCCTACAAAGGCGCTCAAAGTTGGGGTATCACTTCATCAGCAAAGGCAAAAAGATGGGGCGTTCGTGGTTTGAGTCTTTCTTCTTTGTCCGCCCACGAGACACGCCCTTCTTCGAAAGTGGCGCCCCTCCTCCGACTCAGTGGTCCTTCGGGGACGAAACTGAGTTCAACAATCACCCTGCACTAAACCAGGCAGAGGAAGATATGGCGCGGCGCCTTTCGTCCGCCCCAATAAGTCTTAAGAAAGACGACGCCTATGCCCGTTATTTAGAGGAGTTTTATAATGATGGTAGTTTCTTACGCCTTTCTCGCGCGTCTCATCCTCTATGCGCCTTGACTAACCATGCTTCTTGTCTCTCTTCACAGGCACCGTGTTCACAAATATCTCGGATCTTATCCGCTCGAAGATCCACCTCATTCCGCCAAAGGCGCCCCGGAAGCGCGGCAAGGCTACCAAGGCGCCTTCTGTTCCAGCTCAACCCGCCCGCGAAAGCCGGTGCGGGTGAAGATCATTGCAAACCGCCCCCCTGCGCCTTCCGGGGGCGCCGCATCCCCTGCTCCCAACGACGCCCCCCAGCCATCTTACAACTCCCCTATGCATTTCGACGAGGAACGGGGAGCCTCGCCCGCAACCCGACGCCAAGGCGACTCTCCATCGCACCAAGGCGCCTCTCCATATCACCAAGGCGTCTCTCCATCCCAGCAGAGTCACGGCGCCTCACCCCGCAGTCAATGCGCCACGTCCCAGACTCCAGTGGGCTCTTCTCAGGCGCCAGAGAAAAGGCCCGCAGAGCCGCTCCTTTCGGCCGCGAAGAAGGCCAAGTTGGACCGTGTCATTGCCTCGGGCGTGCCGGCCAGCTTGGTGATGCCAAGCGTGGGGGCACATTCGGGGAAGGTCTTGCCCCCCTACTTACAGCCGCCTTCCCGTCCCCTCGAGAAAGTTGACGTGGGGGTGCCTGTCAGGGCGGCCAAGGACCTGAGCGCTGCCATGCAAATGGTTCTCTCCCACGCCGCCGTGATCGAGCGGCCTGACCACCTGAACTCCAACAGGCCTCTGCGCACTATGGCAAGCCTGAATGTTCAAGTAAGGCGCCTTGCTGTTCGCCTTCCTCTATTGTTTGTCCGACTACTTTCAATTTCTGAGTCTAACCTTGTTATGTTGTGCTAGATGATGATGCTGATCGAATCCACAGCGCGTGAATTCGACCGGATGGTCAAGGAGAGCTTGACTGCGGAGGGCAACGCGGAGCGCCTCCGAGATGAGCTAGCCACCTCCCGCGAGGCGCAGGAGTCTCTGAGTCAAGCCCGCGATGAAGCGCAGAAGGAGGCCCAGGCTTGGGCGGCGAAGCTCTCCACCGAACTCGAGGTGGAGCGTAAAAAGATCAAGGCCTCTGTCGAGGAGGAGTGCCAGAGGCGCTACGCCGCACAGGATGCCGCCACGAGAGCTGAGGCGGCTGAGGTGGAGAGGGCGCTTCGCGAGGAGAAGGTGGCGCTCATGGGAGAGCGTGACAAGTACTACGCGGAGGCGCGTAGTTTTTCTGAAGAGCTGAAGAGGGCCACCAAGGCCAAGGAGCAGAACCAAAGGGAGCTGAAGGCGGCCACCGCTGAAGCGGAGCGCCTCCGGAAGGACCTCTCCGATCTCCCCAAGTCGGCGGTCGGGAAAAACCTCCAGGCGGACACCGTAATTGATACGGTGAAGATCCTTCGAGACAAGTTCAACAAGGATGTCCCCGAGGTGGAGTTCGACCCCATGGCAATGATCATGCACATCCTCAAGTTCATGGACAGCGGCCGCAAGGCCAGCGATCTGGCGCCTATCGTGGGGTTGGACGTCCCGCCGCCGCATGAGGAGGAGGAGGGCGCCGAGAGTGGTGACGAGGAGGAGGAGGAGGAGGGAGGAGGTGTTGCTCATGAGGAAGGCTCCGCTGGGGATGGGCGCTCCCCTAGTCAGCAAGGGACACCAGAGGGCGCGGTGCAGAGTGAGGAAGAGTGATGGGGCGCTCACCTGTTTTCAGTTTCTGCTTTGTCTTGTTTACCTTAGTTTGTTTTCCTTAGTTTATTTGCCATGTACTTGGACGAATATCTTTAAATATCTTTAATCGCCTTGTTGTCAATGAATGCCTCTTCGCGACGCCGTTCCTCTCATATGCCCTCCCTCCAAGCGCTTTCGACAGGGCGCGAGAAAAACAATGGGCGCTTTACTGAATCGATCCTGCGGGCGCATAGGTTAGGGCGCTTTAAACTTGTTTCCCGTACAATTCGTGGGCGCATAGAGTAGGGCGCTTTACAGAATTGATTTTGCAACAAGTTCCGAAACATTTAGAAGGCGCGATGGTAAGGCGCTTTACGGTAAACATTAATACGATATTTTAAGGCGCGAAAGTAGGGCGCTTTACGGTACACATACTACGATCCTATGGCGCAAAAGGAGGGCGCTTTACAATCACTTCCCTGGGCGCGCGGGATAACGCGTTTGCAGTAATAATAACTCCCATCACAACTTCTCAAACTTACCCTCGTCCTCGGGTCAAAATGTGGGCGTCCCTCCTCTTGTCGCCGACGCCTTACTCAGAGGCGTCTCTTGCTTCCTTCCCGTGGTACACCTTGAGGTTCTGCGCGTTCCATATTCGTTTGACGGCCTTACCTCCCAGGCGTTCCAACTTGAACGTGGCTGGACCCACTACTTCCCGCACGCGGTATGGTCCTTTCCACTTGGGAGCCAACTTCCCTTCGCACGCCTTCGGGCGGAAGTCTCGCCGCAACACCAAGTTTCCCAGGCGTATCTGGTGAGGTTGCATCTTGAGATTGTAGTACTTGGCTACCTGTTGCTTCATGGCCTCGAGCCGCACGGAGGCAATATCCTTACGTTCTTCCAGCATGTCAAGGTCATGCACACGCTCCTCCCCATTTGCTGACCCTTCATATTCTGCCACGCGATGCGTCGAAAACTGCATTTCCACCGGGAGGACAGCCTCACTGCCATAAGTCAAACCGAACGGCGTCTCTCCGGTTGCCACCTTGTGCGTCGTTCTATGCGCCCATAGCACGCCTGGGAGTTCTTCCACCCATCTCTCCTTAGCCTCCAGCAATCTCGTGTGTAGCCCGTGCAAGATGCTCTTGTTAGCCGCCTCGGCCTGCCCGTTGGCTTGGGGGTAGGCCACTGAAGAGAAGCGGAGGATGACCCCCTATTCGTCACAAAATTCGATGAACTGCCGACAATCGAACTGCTTGCCATGGTCGGCCACGATGGACTCGGGTAGCCCGAACCGCGAAAAGATATTCCTGGTTGTGAACTTCCTGACTTGGGCCTGAGTGATGGTTGCCAATGGTTCAGCCTCCACCCACTTCGAGAAGTAGTCGACCGCCACGATAAGATACTTCATCTGCCCGGGTGCCTTGGGGAAAGGCCCCAGTAGATCCATTCCCGATTGTGAGAATGGCCAGGCGCCAACATTGCCCCTCATAGGCGCCTGGGGAAGATGTACATCGTGAGAGTGAATTTGGCATTGATGACAGCTTTCCACATGTTCCTTGGCGTCCTTCCTAATGGTGGGCCAGTAATAACCTTGACGCAACAGCAACTTCTCGAGGCTCCTTGCGCCTGCATGCATGCCGCAAGCACCCTGGTGCACTTCGGCTATCGCCTTTTTCCCTTCCGCCTCCGTGAGGCACCTGAGATACGCCCCCGAGTGCGATCGCTTGTACATCAGCCCCTCTAAGATAGTACAACGCGCCGCCTTCCGTCGTACTTGCCATGCCTGCCTAGCATCCTCCGGGACCGTTCCATGGAGTAGATACGCTTTAATTGGAGTCATCCATCCCTCCTCCTCATCCACCTGCTCTCCTATCACCCCCACCATGGGCTCTTCCAAGGGATGTTCTTTCGAGACGATCACGTGCCTTTCGGTCTCGAAATCGGTGGCCGTTGCTAGCTTTGACAGGGCGTCCGCGTGGGCATTCTCCTCCCTGGGACATGTGTGAACTCTACTTGCTCGAACTAGGAGCGCATCCCCTCTATCCTTTTAAGGTGCGCGCCCAACGCCTCCTCCTTCACTTCAAATGTGCCGTTCAGCTGGTTCACCACCAAGGCCGAGTCCGAACGAACCTCAATCCTCCGCGCCCCCAGCTCACGCGCCGTGTGCAATCCTGCTATCACCGCCTCGTATTCCGCCGCATTATTTGTTTTCAGGGACGAGAACCGGAGCGCCAACTCATGCATGACGCCCATGGGGCTGATGACCACTATCCCGGCCCCCGCACCTACTCGGCTGGCCGCCCCATCAACGTAGACTTGCCAACTCTCGTTCTCCCCTTCCTCCTTGCTCACCACGCCCTCTGCCGCAAAATCGGCCAGCACCTGCGCCTTGATCGCCGGGCGGGGCCCATACTTGATGTCGTACTCACTTAGCTGTACCGCCCATTTCACCATGCGCCCCGCTACATCCATAGACCCCAGTGTGTTTTTTAGCGGCAAGTTAGTGAGTACCACTACAGTATGCGCCTGGAAGTATGGGCGCAACTTTTCCGCCGCTGCGACTACAGCTAAGGCCGCCTTTTCTATTGGCGCGTAGCGCGTCTCGGGACCCGTCATCACCTTGCTCACGTAGTACACTGGGCGCTCTTCTCCATCAGCCGCGACCCTCGATATGAGCACCGCGCTCACCGCCATTCGTGAAACCGCGATGTATAGGTACAACACTTCGGCGGCTCGAGGCGCCGTCATGACAGTGGGTGATACCAAGAGGCTCTTCAACCCCTCGAAGGCTTCGTCGCATTCCTCTGTCCATTTGAAACGCGCCGCCCTCTTCAAGACTCTAAAGAAGGGCGCGCCCTTGTCAGCCGACCGCGGGATAAATCGTCCTAGAGCCGCCAGACGCCCGTTCAGACTCTGCACCTCCCTTGGCGTCCTCGGGGGTTCGAGGCGCCTGATCACCTCGACCTGCTTCGGGTTGGCCTCTATCCCCCTCTTCGTTATCATGAAGCCCAGGAACTTGTCAGCCTCCGCCCCGAAAACGCATTTGAGGGGGTTCAAGCGGAGTGAGTGGGAACGCATGGTCTCGAAAGTTTCCCTCAAGTCTCTCAGGTGGTCCTCCTTCCTTTTGCTCTTGACTACCAGGTCGTCTACGTACGCTTCCACGTTCCTTTCGATCTGCTTCTGAAACACGGTGTTCACCATGCGCTGGTAAGTGGCGCCTGCGTTCTTCAGCCCAAAGGACATGACCTTGTAGAGGAAGTTCCCAAAGGACGTCATGAATGCTGTCTTCTCTCGGTCTTCCTCACACATGAGGATGTGGTGGTAACCGGAAAACATGTCCAAGAAGCTCAGCGCCTCGTGGTAGGCGGTCGCATCCACCAACTGGTCGATGCGGGGCATGAGATACGTGTCCGACGGACACACTCGGTTCAGACTCGTGTAGTCGACGCACATCCTCCAATCACCCAGAGCCTTCGGGACCAGCACCACGTTTGACAGCCAAGTGGTGTACTTAGCCTCCTCCACGAACCCGGCGTCCAGCAACTTCCCTACTTCCCTTCGCAGCGCCTCCTCTTTCTCTTCTGACAATGACCTCCTCTTTTGTTGCACGGGCCGCACGCCCTTTTCCACGGAAAGGCGGTGCAACGCCACCTCGGGGCTCACTCCCGGCATTTCCCGGGCGCTCCACGCAAACAAATTCGCGAACTCCTTCAACAACCCGACCAGCGATTCGACTGCCTCTCCACTGGTATGGGCAGAGATACGCACACACCTTTCTGGACGACTCTCATCCAGGGGGACTTGGATTTCGGCGTCCGCCGCTTCCGCCCGCGGCAGGTCTTCGGGTCGTACATCGATGTTGTACAATCGCATCCTCTTCACGAGGCGTGCCTCCTGCGACGCCTCGCCCCTTGACACTCCCACTCCTTTCGGGGTGACAAATTTTAGGACCTGGTGGCACGTTGAGGCCACCCCGTTGAAGAGAGCCAGAAGCGGGCGCCCCAGAATGGCGTTATAGTTCGAGGGGCAATCCACTATGCCAAAATCGACGGTATGCGTGACCCTGTGCTCCTCCTCCCCCAACGTCATGGGTAGGCTTACGCGCCCTACGACCCGCGCTGGCACCCCTGAAAAACCGACTAGGACCGTGTCGGCCGGACGCACAATGCTAGGCGACAACTGCATTCTTTCGAAAGTGGACTGGAACAGCACATCCATCGAGCTTCCCGTATCCACAAGCATCCTCTTTACCTCGCATCCAGCCACCACGCCCCTTATTTCCAACGCCTCCACGGACGGGACGCCGCACGCCTCCTCTGAGATTTCGTTGAACCGAATTTGCACCGGCGCCCGGGCGCTCGCGGGGGCTGACTTCAGACGCCTTCCCTCCTCCAATTTTTGCCTTAGATCGATCGTGCCTGTAATGGCCTCAATGGTCAGCCTTACTCGGGCGGGATTGGTCTCGGGTTCGACATTGAAAGGAGGAGGCGGTAACCCCTCGCCTTCTCCCGGCGCCTCTCTCAGGGCGTGTTCAACCCTTTCTTCTTGGTTGTCTTTGCGCGGTGGAGCCGCTCTTTCCTCCTGCGCCACAAAAGTGCGCTGCGCTTTCTCCTCCCCCTTTCTTACGAACTCATTCAGCATTCCCCTGTCCACTAATCCCTGTATTTCCGACTTGAGCTGGTAGCAGTCGACCGTGTGGTGCCCCCTCTCGCGGTGGAACTCGCAGTATCTGTCCAAGTTTTGCTCGTTTGGGCGCCCCCGTTTGGGTACCCTTTATCCCTTGCATATTGCAGAACATTCTTCAAAGAGTCGTTGAGCTCAGTGAAGTTTGACGCGCTCCGGGGTGGGAAGCGCGGCGGTTCGGGCCGTCGGGCGCCCTGGGTATAGGTCTGGGTCATCTGCGGGGCGTGAAGCTGCCGGTGATTTCGTGGCGCTTCCTCCTCTCCGGGGCGCGTCTCCCTTCGCTCCAATCTTCTTGCGGCCAACGTCTCCTCGAGCATAATGACTTTCTGCACCCGTCGGTCCAAGTCTTCTGTCGACACGACATCACGCTTCGATAGGGCTCGACATAATTCCTCACTGTTGGTGCATTCGTCCAAGCAACACCCTAGGACTGGCGGCTTGACGTCCTTGACCGCCATTGCAACCGACATCCATCGTTCGTAGAAGTCCCGCAGCGCCTCACCCTTGCGCTGCCTGATCTTGAATAGTGCACTAATCGTTAAGCTCCTGCGCTTCCGGCTGGCGAACTTCGAGAGGAACATGGCTGCGAATTGCTCAAAGCTATCGATCCTCCCTTCTTCGATCTGGTGGTACCAGTCCAGCACCACGCCCACAAAGGTCGACGGGAAGGCGCGACACAACGTGGCGTCTGAGCTGTTGTATAGCTGCATTTTGGTGAAGTAGTTGTTCAAGTGATCCTCCGGGTCGGACGTTCCGTCGTAACTGGGAAGCGCCGGGATGACTGAGTTGGCTTGTTCCGCCAAGATGCCCCGCGCTAGCGGCTGCCTCACTCCCCACGGACGCCCCAATCGCTTGGGCGCCCACCCGACTGGCTCCCCGAGATCTGGCGCTCCGTGACGCGTCCAGTGTCCTGCTTCCTCCGTACGCCTCATCGCGCTGGACATCCCTTCCTCCTCTTCGTCTCTTTCTCTCTTCTTCCCGCTGAGGGGAGCCGCGGCGTCCCCGCCTTTCTTGAGCGCTTCCACCTCCCTTCTCAATGCCTCCAGCGTCTGGGCTTGTTCCTCTATGATGCTGATCAAATGCTCCTTGGTCAGTGTGACGCCCTCAGATTGGGTTGTCTCCTGCGCCTCTCCTTCCGCTCCTTGCGTCTCATCAGACACACGAGGCGCTCCCTCCGAGGCCGCCTCGTTGGGGGCGCGACTCCCTTCTCCCCCTGCTTCGGCCGCCTCTTCCATGAGCCTCCCTCCTCTTTTTTTTCTTTCTCCGGTTATACCCCCCTTCCTGGCGCGCCAATTGTTTGTGCCACGTAACCGCCCTGCCCGTGCGCCTCGCCTCCTGCACACAAAAGCGCCCACCGAACCCTCTACGAGGGGTCGTTAGCACTCCAACGCCCAAGTCAGAATCACTTTCTAGAGAGAGAAGTTGGATATCAGTTTTAGAGAGAAGTTGGAACCTGAGTAAAGGAGCTCCACCCACTTCACTATTTATACTCGGGGTAGGGTCGACCAGTGCCCCCCAAATCCGCCCTACGTCATCACCTCATTAAATGCACTGTACCCTTCTTTCTCTGGGCGCCTCGACATTCTAACACAAATCTGCCCATACAAAGCGCATGGCCCCACTCCCTGTCTCTTCCGTACGCTTCTGACCGTTGCCCCCTTTTGTCGTCATGCGCCCCTCCCAAGACCTAGTTCTCCCTGCTTGGGCCCTGACCTCTAGGCCTTTCTTGGGCCGGGCCTCCCCCCTTTGCCAGGCCCACACTCCCAGCCCAGGGCAACACCCTGACCCCTCACTTGGGCCCTGTTTCCTATGCCCCCAACACTAGGTTTTACTCTGCCCTTAGCGGAATAAGTTTTGATTTATCTTTTATATTGGTTAACTTATAATTATATTTAAAATATTTATCCGATTCGTTGGTCGGATCAATTTTATTTTGTTGATAAATTTTTTCATGTTTTTAAATAATTTGAGTTCGTCTAAAATAGTTATTTCAGTATTTCAATGTAATCATTATGGTATTTTTTGATTATGACGTTAGCGATAATTAGTTAATATGTATTTTTTATCAAGTCATCCTAGTTTACTGTTGTGTAATTTTTTTCATATCTTAGAAGAAATTTGTGGACTTTTTATTATCGGATGTGAATTTTGAGTTGGAAGGAAATATATGTCATCTAGAATTGTAGGAATTGAAGGTATATAAAAATTCAAGAGAATAACAAAAAGACTATACCTAGAAATCTCAAATATGGAATGAACACGAAAACATAATGCTTACTGTATAAATTATTATAACTTAGTGTATAAGATTGTTTGAATAATAAGCGGGGTTTTTAAGTGTTAGATACTAATGCACATACAGAAGTTAAGAAAATTCAAATATTATAAAACCTTCAATTATATTCTACCAATACGATTTTTGACTTTTCATATGAAGTTCATAGCATAAATTGTCACTATATTATCCACTTTTCTCAAATCTATCTCTCTATTATTTTTCACATTAAAAATGTCGTCGTAATATATAATATATATGTATTATCAAATTAAATTTAGCCCTTTTTATGACTTATCTTCTCCATCTGTAACTCACAATAATTAATAGTCACAATCTCATCCATCATCTGTCCGCTTTCTCTTCTTTCAACCCAACAATAATTAAACGAAAAACTTGTCTGTCACGAAAAAACCTTAAAAACCGACTTTTGAATTTCATAGTAGGTTAGATTGTATCGAGGGCTCAAGATAGGGTGCATAACCCATGGTTATGCACCCATCAATAACCAAATCTGGACCCTTCATTTAGAAAATCCAGATCTAAGGATTGAGAATTAAAGGTAATTTTTATTTTCTCTAGCTTTCTTAATCGACTCATATCTTTTTCGTTTTAACTAGGATTTTAACATTTTTTGCACAGATGGAAAGAGTGAGAAATCGTCTGTCAAAGATTAAAGAGGGGAAAATTAAAGGCTTTCTAGGAGAGAGAGGATGCTGATGATGTCATACTAATGTGGACGGGTTACTCATGGTTACTCACCATAAGGTTACTGACCTGATCCGTTCCCTCTATCGAGTTACACATGTGATCAAAACCAGTTACTCTAATTTATTACAAATCGTGAAATTGGAGAAGAGACAAAGGAGAAGATTTGAGCAAATTATGGGGTGAGAAAGAATCGCACGTCAATATCTTAAATAGTCCACCTCTCGAATTCCAAAAGCACACGTCAATGTCTTGACAAAGAAATGGTTCTACGAGCTCGCAGAAGAGGGAAGTCGACGGAAAACACACCAAAAGCCGGAAATCATTAAATGATAAGGAAAAGGAAGAATCGCACGCCGCCGGAATTTGGATTCCAGAGACGGAATTGTTCATCGCAATCAGCCCCGTCGTGTAGATGGTCGTCATCCTCCACGGGAGCCTCGTCAAGATACCCTGTGCGCGTATCCACCATGATCGAATCCAACTCGAACTCATAAACCACCGCCCGAACCCCTTCAGTGCTAGCACCGACAATGTTTGTGGCAGTAGTGGTGGAAGTCGGGCCGGTTCTTCTCCTCGTCGCCGCCCCTCCACCATTCCAGCCCCACAACCCAAACTTTGCTAAGGAAGTTGGAACGTCGGGGCCTTCCTACCTTCTTTGAGAACAACCGCCGTTTCTCCTAAACCGGCGTCGCACTTCGGCTGGGAAGAAGAAGACCAAACGCCGCCAGTCCACCTTAGTCCTATCATCTCGTAATGCTTGGTTGATTTAATCCTATTTGGGAAATTTTGGTCTCGGTTTGTGTTTTTCCTTTGGCTGCTGTTCTATTCCGTGTGTGCCTTTGTTCTGCAGGTATTAAGTATGAAACCCAGGAAGAAGCCTTCCCCAGCACCCCTGTGTTACTTAAGTTATCGTCATCGTCAAGGATTTTGACGAAAAGAAAGACGGCGGCGCATTTGAGGCGACGGCGATTTGGGAACAAAGTCGTCGGGGTTCTAGGGTTACATCGGCGCATGGAAGAGAAGACAGACGGCGGTTACCTGGAGTAACTGAACGGTTGGTTCTTGTGATTCGCTTCTTGCCGATAGTTCAGATAAGTATTCCATCATTTATTTATTATTATTATTATTATTAGTATTTATTCTTTCCCTTAATAATTATCCTTCATTTTTTATTTGTTTTTAATTATTCTTTCGTCTTTTTTTCTTTTTTCGTATCTCTTGCCTTCTTTTTATAATTATATGCTTGCAATTTGTTAGGTCCTCGAAATTTAGGTTGTAGCCTTTTATTAAAAATAAAAAGGTTAGGTGTGTATCGGGTGGTACCAGTTATCTTGGGTTTCCCAATGACCTAGTGCTCTATTTCAAGGGCGAATTGTTGCCTTGTGTCTATGTTGACTTGTTGGCTCTTTGGCCTGGTTGTCCTACTAGGGACCTTTGTTTGCTCATTTTGCAGGTGAAGATTCAATTGCACAATAGTCGATCGATGGCGGCTGTCTTGTCCACTAGAAGGACTTTTGATGAGATTTGATGGAGCACTTGGAAATGACGCCCATGATGTTGAAGGAACCCCTTGAACACTATTAATGTTTAGTTTGATGGTGCGGTCAAGCATAGTCACGAAGGTAGTATTGGCTTTGTGGGTTTCCAATCGTCAGGTAATATTCTCTTTGCTTTCGGAAAGTGTTGTGAAGGATTACAAGATCCATTTGTTATACTGGAGGCCATACAGTGGTGCCTGACACATTCCTTTGTCTCTGTCAAATTTCATGGGGACTCACAACAATTGATACGGTGGGATGGTGGGAGGCGACTAGGTGCATGATCGGGGTGGAGCTCTTCTGGAGGATACTCGGAGCTTAGCTTCTCACTTCAGTTGTATTTCTTACTGCTTTGTTTCTCGTCGACTTAATAGGGCTGCCCATCATGTGGCACTAAAGGCCCTCTAATCGGGAGTTCTACTATTGGTCGACTCCCGCGTTTTTCTTTCTTCCTCCTTGTGACTATCTTTTCAACACTGACTTTGCAGAAAAAAAATATGGGGTGAGAAGGAGAGAAATCATAGCATGAGGAAGAGGAGCACAAAGTCTTATGAATTATGATGAAGCTGACTGTATGCTACTGAACCCCTTAAACACTACTCGCCGAATATAAAAATCACCATAGATTCATAGTGCATTGAAGACGGGATGCACACAGTGGCGGATACATGGGCCTCTAGACACCCCTAAAATTTAGGAAAACGATTATCCACCCCCGTTAGTACTTTTGTATGGATAAAAAAAATTTATAATTGGTAATCCAGGACACCCTTAAATTTTGAAAAAAAAAAACAATTATCATGTTCTCGGTAGTAGTTTGCGTATGATTAAAAATATATAAGTAGTAATCTCTGTGTTATTCAAACATAGGACACTACTATTATTAAACATATTCTCTAGGTTGCAACTCATTTGTTGTTCTATTTTAAACACTATGTAATAGTAAAAACACTATTCTTTATTCCCAATTGTTTTCAAAACCTAACAATTAAATTCATTCGAGCTATCCTTAATTTGAATTGATTTTATAGGTATATTGCAAGAGCTGAAAGAGTCTTTCAAGTTTGAGTTACATCAGGAACAAGGTTAAAAATCGAATATGCGATCAGTTCGTGAATTATTGTCTAATATGGTATATTTGCACTAGTCGAATATTTTTTTATTTATGAATTATTTAATTTAATTTCTAAATAAATTTAATTTTTGGAAGAGGACATTCCTATAAAAAATTCCTGGATCCGCCACTGGGTGCACATGGTACTCTGTATGCTACTGAACCCCCTGCTCGGCCAATGTATTTGTGGGAAAAATAGGGATGAAGCACAAAGTCTTATGATATAGCCGACCGTATGCTATTGGACCCCCTTAAGTACTAGACGTGGGACGACTTGAAATTATTGGGAACAGCGGCGGATCCATGATAGGGTATAGTACTGGGTCACATTTGAGAAGAGACGGAGAGGACTGGGCCGTAACCAACGAGTATTGAAACGAACACCTAAACTCAAAAATTTACAAGTGCTATACTAACTCTGTAATCTGTATATAGGGGGTTGAGCCGTGGCCCAGAGGCGGGCCCTACTAGATCCGCCGTTAATTGGGAAAAAGTCTTGGATTAACAGTTGTTATCAAGTGTTAGTTTGAATCGAACGACTTAGGATTATTGGGGGAAAATCTTAAATCGACAGTTGCAGTGAAGTGTTAGGTTGAATCGAATGGGAGTTTGTTTATACTGCAGGAACTATATCGTGCACCCTTGCACATCCTACTGTACCCCTTAAACACAACTTACGCTAATTATATAATAATAATAATAATTATTATTATTATATTCTAATTGTCCAATATATATACTAGCCGCCAGTCCAACTGCGTGTGTATGACAGTATTAGTTGTTGTGTTTCGGTTGAGAAATGGCCAGTCATTTCCAGCACAGAAGGGCGTTATCTTTGCCGCACCAACTTGGGAACTTGAGCGCCTTAATGTAGACTAGACTCGATTATATATATATATATATATAGTTTATTCCATCCAACGTTGCTGGGTTAGTTTTCTGGAGCTAGCAATAACCAAATTAAACTGTCAAGTGGTGGAGGCTGCATCTTGGGCTGGATCTCCAATCTTAATGCAACTCGGTTACAGTTCTCCTTCTCCAAGACAATCTCTTCCCAGGCCAATCTGTCATGTTTTCCTGTGCAAGGTCAATTATATAATACAAGCTATATTGCTTGTTTGTTACCGATTTTATTTCACGGATATATTATAGGAATTTACTCACATAATAATATGCTACTCTAAGCGGATGAGAACTGAGAAGTGAACTATGATTTACTCACCAAAGGATGATTGCCACAAAGCTCTTACGTTTTTAGGGATGTCAAACGGGCGGGACAGGATGGCTATCTCAATATCCATACGTCATGCACCAAGCGCGGATCAGGTCAGTTAATACACGTGCGGGTACGAGCTTAGGTGCCTCTATTCTTACATATATATTATCTTAAGAAAATAACTGCAAAACAATAACGGTTCATGAATGAACGATAGTGATAATTGAATTAGCAATTGAGCCTAAAAATTGAAAGATCAAGCTAAGTATTGCACCTATATATTTAAGGAAAGTGTAAGAGAAGATAAATAGACATTGGAGAAAATTGAGATAAGACGGGAGAGGTCAAAAGTAACAACACATGCTCGCCTCATACTACTGCAGCAGGTCGAATAATACCCGCCTCAATGCTTAATGCTTATCAGGCAGGATAATACTCGACATAGCATATTCAAAATGCCATCCTGCTGATATGTACCAAGGAAGTCCTTTCTAAAGGACTCGATTTATTGGAACATAAAGAAGTTTGGGTAACTGCTACATTTGGTCACCGAGATTACTAAATCATGTCATGTTTGATCACTAGAAAAATTTAATATCAATTTTGGTCACTCGAATTACTAAAACAGGACACATTTAGTCACTCTCCCGATAGTTTTCGTCCAACTCCATTAATGGAGTTGGACGAAAACTATCGGGAGAGTGACTAAATGTGACATGTTTCAGTAATTCTAGTGACTGTAGTTGGACGTAGGCTAACGGGAGAGTGACTAAATGTGACATGTTTCAGTATTTCGAGTGACCAAAATTGATATTAAATTTTTATAGTGACTAAACATGACACGATTTAGTAATTTTAGTAACCAAATGTGACACTATGAAAATCAACTATCACACATCTAATAATAACCGCTAATTGTCGCTTCACATTAGTTTTGACACTTGACACTACACCATAGACTTCCCAGAATATATAATATATGTATGTATAAGCTTAGCATTTATCAATTAATCAAGAAAATAACTTGTCATCATTTTAAACGTGATACCTACGTCGACACGATCCCAGAAAAAATTAGGTGGTCAAATGGAGAGTGCCAGCGCCAACTTATTAAGGGGTTCGTTCGTCTTCTCCATTTGCTTAATCATAACGAGTTGGCTAACCGCGTCATCAACTTGATCAAAACCGCGGCTTAATTAGTTATCGTCATTTTTGGCTGGGATACAGCGGGTGCATGCGCTCTTCTGTTCTGTGGTCCAATCCGTGTCTCCAACGGATTACAGTTACGGTAGGTGGATATTCTAAGACCATGTGCTTTGGCTCAGCTTATGCATATACTTGGGACAATCAGATGCTTGGAGTTGACATAACTTGGTCCTCGTTCTCTCCTTATTTATAAAGAGGATTGTTATTTGCCGCTCGTGTATTAATTTAAAATGACATTTTTGCCCCCCACTTCCTTCCCTCTCAAACTCTTCCGCCTCCTCCCTCCAACTATCGCCGCCGACCATCTCCACCTCCGCCGCCGACCACCAAAACCATCTCCACCTCCGTCTACCACATCATCACCGCTGTTGGACCTCCCAAATCATCTCCGCCGCCATCCGCCACATCATCGCGGCCACCCAACCTCCCAACCCAAAACCGACGGACCTCCCAATTATCGAAACGGAAAGGGAAAAAAAAAACCATCCGCCTGCGACATTCGGACGGGGTCCAAGCATTTCCGACGGACGGGGTCCGCCCGCAGGTGTCGGACGGCTTGGCGCTGTCCAATTTCACGGCGACGGTAGAACGAAAGAAGAGATAGAGAAGGAGAGAGGATATTAGGCGAAATTTTTTAGGAGTGGAATAGACGTTTTGAGGGAGGTTAATTGAAGAGAAGTAATTAATTATGATTAATTATTATATATAATGATAGTAGAAAAAGGTTACTGCCGTAAGTGGGATTGATTAGTGGGATTGATTGTTATTATTTTATATCAATATTAATATTATCATTTATATTAATTAATCTAGCTAATTCTAGCCTCACCCCATTTATTCAATAAACTAATTTTACCCAACCACTAATTTCTCCATGCACCACTAATTGCTTTTTTTATCGACACTAATTGCTCAATATGACAGAGGTGATTAGTTTCCATTGTTTCTACCCCTATAATTAGAAAAAATTACCATGATTAGATTAGAACTTTCAAAATTATTGCGTAAATAAATAGCAACTTATGGATAATTCAAAAAATTACCATGATTAGATTATGAATATTAATTATAGGAGATCCAAAATTATTGTACAAACTTATGGATAATTAATTTTAACCGTGTAGAATGACTATAAATACATATTAAATTTGGTTAAATGGCTATACAAGAAAATTTTCACAATTACTATTTACTAGAGCTATCGATGTGAAAAATTATTGTAACCATTGGTGCTCCACTAAAATATGGATACAAACCATGGTAAAGGAAACCGTACCGGCATCATACCGGATTCCTTTCTGGTATGGTATTTTGTGGTACGACCGTGGTTCAACCGTTTTGTACCGGTAAATACCGTTTTTGAAATAATAAAATATATTTTTTGTCAAAAATCCGTGTCGGCAAAATCAGAGTACCGTTCTGGAGTAAAACCAGAATAATATCGAATATACCGGATATAAAATAATAAAGTATCAAAAAGAGGAACATACTGTAACAATCAACAAAGTGTAATTCATCTCAAAAAGAGGAACATATGTGTTAAGCCATATTTCTGCCTTCACCAAATATTGCCACCAAAAAGAGGAACAGATTAGAGAGATGTAATTCATCTCATTCAGGACCAACCAAGAACCAAATAGAGCATTATACAACCACGGAGACCCATTTTCAACATAGAGCAATAGTCATTCCTTACCTAATTAATCAGATTAATTGACTATCGCTGGCTTTGGGATGGAAAAGAGCTCGACCTATTCCTCTGTTGTGGCGTTCTTGAGCAGGGGAGGGAGACTCCAGCAGGGATCAGCGCGGCGTTCTTAGCAGGGGAGGGAGACTCAAAAAGGGATCGGCACGGCGTTCTTGAGCAGGGTAGGGAGACTCGAGCACGGTCGGAGCGGCTGAGGAGGAGAGGAAGGAGTGGCGGAGCGGAGCAGGGACGACTCGACTCGCCGGTCGTGGGTCGCCAAATAAGAAGAGAAGAGGAACGGCGGAGGAGCGGAGCGGGGATCGGCTCGACCTTTCGCCGTCGCGGGTTGCTTCTTTCCTCTCACCGATCGCGGGCCGCCAGTCACCAGAGGGAGTGGAGAAGAGGAGCGGCGGGGATGGGGAACACGGGAAGAAGGAAAATACGTTTTGGATTAGGGTTTTGTGTTTTTGCGCTGTTGAATGCCGATTTTTTTTTTTTTAATTTTAGTGCTTAAAACAGGGACGTATTCTTTCAATAAGGCTACCGCCGGTTAAACCGAAACCGGGTGGTTTTTCTTTTTGTATCGGTCAAACCGAAAAAACCGGCCGGTACAGTAAAATCAGCACAATCAGCCTACCGTACCGCTTTTGGTCCAATTTCCGGTTGAACCGGCCGGTACGATCCGGTTTCCTGGTCTATGATACAAACATGGTGGAATCAACCGATTTGCGATCGGATGTCCGGGGCAAAAAAGTATGAATAGTGTCAAAACTTTAATCGACGTTTTTGGGAGTTTTGGGAGTCGTAACGAGCAGTTTCGTGGGCCTACCATGCGTATTTCGACGATATGGACGATTGTTGTTAGTGGAAGTAGAGACGATTTTGTCTCTAAGACAATGTCGTAGTAGAATTGGATGGGGTCGAGGTTGAATGTAGTTATTTTGTTGGAATAAGGGTTTAGGGTTTTGGAGGGGTAGAAGGTGTAAACTAGGAAAGAAATGCTTTATTTCTTTTTGCCATCTATCATCTTGATTTCAATTGTGGTTAAATTCTCTTCTAATTGGTTAAAGTCAAATCTTAATCTCCGTAAATCCTAATTAGTCAAGATCAAACCCTACTCTCCATAAACCCTAATTGGTCAAAATCAAACCCTAGCTATATAAATAAATTATGAATAATTATAAATACTGTAAAAATCAATAAAGAATTATTTTAATTTATAATTATTTGAACCAAGACCCACGTACGGTTTCATTATAGAATGTGTTTTGGTTGTGATTAATAATACAAAATTTCCATTTTATGGGCTTAGTCGTGTTAATTAACATAATTTTTTCCTATTGCTAATTAGGGAATTGAAATTAGACGTGGGTTATGGAATAGGAAATGTTAATTAAGGAAATTTTTTCGGATGTCAATTCAGTAAAATGTGGGTGGGATGTTAAATTGAGTATAATTATGAAACCATTGTTAGACGTGGGAGGAAGTTTTTTAGGTAGTTAATTAGGAAAATAATCATTAAACATGAGTTATTGGGGAGGATATTACGTTCAGTTGTTAAGGAATACAAATTCTATTGATTGCGATACAAATAAGATTGGTGGCGAGAAATACAAATTAGAGGTTGTTAATTAGGAAGTTTCCTTCCGAAAAATTCTTACTCAAAATAAATTATTTCATTAATGTAAAACTTATAAAATTTTCCATAAAAAATCATATATTTAATATTCTACCGCTCAACCAAAATAATAAAAAATTCTACCAAAATTATATCAACGGAAAAATCAATCTTACCTTAAAAATCTCCCTTTAAATTTTACCGTAAAAACTATTCTATTTAATATTCCACCGCTAAAGTCTAAACCAAACAAAAAATCTACCAAAACTAGATCAACGAAAAAGTCAATCTTTCCTTAAAAGTCTCCCTTTAATTTGCCTAATTATAAGATTTTATAAATATTTTATTTTGACGGGTGATTTTATAAATATTTGAAACAATATAACTACTTAATTACTCAATCAATAATTAACAATTCAAAAACAATTTTCAAAAAAAAAAAAAAAGTAACCGTCCGACGCCAGGTTTCGGACCCCATACGACGCCGGAATTCGGACCCCGTCCGACGTCAGGGTTTCGGACGCTGTCCAAAGCATGATCGCGGACCCCGTCCGACACCGACGAGCGGACCGAGCATCTCCATCTAACGGTGGGGAACGACGATATCAGGAAGGAGGACGATCGATGACGTTGGGGAACAACCGCGCTCGTCGGCGGCTCAGAGTCGTCAACGTTGAGGGCCTTGAGGCTGTGAGGTGAAGGAGGGGAGGGTTTTGACCAGGGGCGGAGCTGGGGAGGGGGAAGAGGTGGCTGTGGTCGATGGTCGTCGGTTGAACATGGAGGTTGGAAAAAAAGGATAAGATGGTAAATATTGTTATAACTACCGGCGGCAAATAGTAAACTTACGGGTGGCAAATAACAGTTCATTTTATAAAGTGGTCCTAGCTAGTTAGTTTTTTTAGAAATATTATACTAATTAAGACTCGCACGAACTGTAATGACAAGGCTGTTCTTTTTTATAATATAATTATATATATGCAAGGTCGTTGTTAGCTCATCAATCATCATACATATATGTAAGTTGTAAATGGTTTCTTTCGGCTAGGAAAACCGGTTCGTATTAGGTTGGTTCGTAATTTGTCACTTTCTAGAAGCCTAGAATACTGGTCTCATTCATGTGTTGGAAAACCGAACCCGAATAGTTTCAATCAGGTTAGGTTAGTTAGAGAACCAAGTTGATCAATGTTATTACGATTTGCGCAGACTCGTGCAGATCCATAGTTGTTAGGTTGGACAAGTAACCATCGAGTTCATATGATTCTGTTAAATGTTGTCCGAGAGGTAGATTTTAGGTCTCCTTGTGTTATGGGAGCTATAACAACTCCATTTGACACCTATTTGTCTAAATAAAATCAAGTTGTCTTTGTGTTATGAGACCATTCAGGGTTTGAGTATCTTGGTCAAGGGTTGCCTCATCATACTTTCCCACTTTTCCTCAAGAAGTTGTTGTCTCTCATCCAGCAACCTTCGTTGCTCATGGCAGTTGTTGCTGTCCTTTGTAGGATCTGGAGATCACGTAACTGGGTAGTCACCGAGGAAAAACAGTTTCGGATGCCTGCCTTGATGAGACAATTTAACCAGCAGTTTGAGTAGTGGATGAATTTACGGGTCGATCGTGTTCTCCATAGTTCTGTCCCTGTGACGCATCACTTGAGTCCCGGGGAGACGAATTTTGTGATTTGTATGTGGGATGGTGGTACAAGGAAGGAGTCCCACTCGGCTGGCGGGATGGTCCTTATGAATCAAGCCAGAGAAGTCCTTTTCGCTAAGGGAATTCCTTTTCCTTCGATTGAGGACCTTATGGTGGTTGAGTTGCTTACTCTCCGAGAGGCTATCTTATGGTGCCTGGCCCAAGGCTTCACGGAGGTCCGGTTTGAAGGAGACGCTAAGGTGGTCATTGAGAAAATCAATCATGTTGATACCAGATATAATCGGGTGGGGCTGTTCTAGAAGAAGTTGTGTAGTATTTCGCGAATCATTTTAGGCTTAGTGTTTGATTCGTAGGTCGGAGTAGCAATAGGGTAGCTCATTTGGTGGTTAGAAATGCCCTTTCTTTGTATCCGACTATGAGTCGCCTTTTTATTTTCAGGCTTGGCTGAACTCCATGATGTAATTATCTTTTTTCTTGAATCAATATATGATTATCTTTTGTAAAAAATAAAGTGTGCGTGGAGCAAGGTTGTCAAACCCCGGGTCGACCCACTTTGACCCTGACCTGGTGAGAAAAACGGGTCGCACGCACCCGCCGGGTCGACCGCTACAAGGTACCGGGTTGGAGGTCAAATTATGTCATTTTTGTCTTTGGTTTGCGAAATGCGCCTATTTTCCGATTTTTCTTTTCGCCTAACTCAATCTTTGGAATCTTAAGTTGAACATTTGAATATTGATGTTATATAAGTGTGTGTGAATTTTCACTATATGTTGAATCTAAGTACGACATGCTATTTTAGTGTAATATTATATGTTATAACTCATATGTTAGATGAGATTTAGTATAATTTATGAGCATAAGTACAATATAATGACTCTTTTCATATTTCCGGGCTAAACCGAGCTAAACCGAGCTAACCCATTAACCCTTGACCCACTAGCTCAATCGGGTCCGGGTCAGCCTGCGAGGCGTGGAGTTATTTGAAACATCAATTAAATTAACTTTTACATAATTTCAATCTCCCCACTCTGACTTAATCTGAAGCGAACGTGGAGCATAATGAGTTGCAGCATATCCAATGAAAACCGGAATTAAATCGTTAGAAATGCCTAAACAAACAAGGACATATATGTACGCGTTTATATTCTGGACGTAATTGCTGAGGGACTTTGAAATGCTCTCAACTGCTCTCATTCAAGAAAAAGCCCCG
The DNA here is from genome assembly GCA_946122785.1 of Linum tenue. Taxonomy (NCBI): domain Eukaryota; kingdom Viridiplantae; phylum Streptophyta; class Magnoliopsida; order Malpighiales; family Linaceae; genus Linum; species Linum tenue. The sequence continues at coordinate 44,465,552 of CAMGYJ010000002.1, forward strand.
GCGACGGCCCTTACACCCGCCTGGCCATCACAGTAATGATCCGGCGAGGCAGCCACAATCGCCACCATCCCTGAACTTCAAAGCCGCTCTATCAGGAACCCCCCAAGGAAGCCCATCACAACAGGCAAAATGGACTTTCATCGGCGACAAGGATCTGGAACCTTTCTCTTTCCAAGGAGAACCAGCCCTGAAAGTATCGACAGCCCTGAAAGAGCGTCTTTTTCAGCCATGGAAGAAGACTCTAATCATCCGACTCCTTAGCAGATCAATCTCCTACACGTACCTGGTTTCACAATTGAGATGGAAGTGGCGGCCGGTGGGATCTATGGAAATCATAGACCTCAATAATGATACCTTCCTGGCCACGTTTGGAGAGGACCAAGATTATCTGAAAGTGCTAACGGGAGGGCCTTGGGTCATCCTCGACCATTACCTTATTGTTCATCAATGCTCCTCTTCCTTTCGGACCTCGGACAAGCCTCATCGATCAGTGGTCGCATGGGTTCAACTTCCGGAGCTTCCTGTGCATTTTTATCATCGAGAAATCCTTTTTGCACTTGGGAATCTCATTGGCAGAACAATTAAGATTGATTATCATACTGAACATCTGGAAAGAGGTAAATTTGCTCGTATTGCTATTGAATTAGATATGACAAAACCTTTGCCTACGCGGATTTGGCTCGACAATTTCTGGCAAGCAGTCTTATACGAGAACCTCCCCACCATCTGTTACCACTGTGGACGAATTGGACATCAGGAAGATAATTGCCCTCAGGTGAGACAAGAGACACCTTTGGCCATTACTGGTTTTCTGGAAGCAGAACAGGCTGTCTCACCGGCGACGAGCTCCCAAGATCCGCCGGCAGGGTTTGGGCCGTGGATGCAAGTCATCCGCAAATCGTGTAAACCAAGTAGGAAAGTTTCAGAACATGTAACTCAAAATCGCCAACAAATCCGGGGTGAATCAGGCAAGAGCAGCGCCTCTGCAAAAGGAAAGTCAGAAGATACATTAGCCAAAGGAAGTCGAGAGGGGAAGGGGAAAGGGAAAGTGGAACAAAGCTCGGGTAATAAAAAGGGAACTTCTGCTAGTCAGAAAACGGCCTCTGCGAAAGAAGAGGATGGGCTCAACGGTAAGAAAAAAGCTCAAGTAATTAAAGAATGGCGGCCCATCGATTCCAGAGAACCCAAAACAGGACAAGATATTGGGCTAAACGAAGACATGCCTACACTAAAGAGCCTCGAAGCATCCTCTTCAGGCACCAAGGAGATTGTGGTAACTCAACGATAGACGGGCAACAATGGAACCAACGTTAGAGTTATCTCCGTCCCCGACCTTGCTTTGAACAATAAAGAAAATGCCCACCCCAACTCCGACTCTTCTTCAATCCACCACCACTACCAAAGGAAGAAAGCAGAGCAATTGCAGGCACGAGAGAATCAAAAAGGAATCAGTCTTAGGGCTATCAAGAAACCACTCCAACTGCAGAACACCCAGCGGCGAGAGACGCAACAAAAATCCAAGATTGCAGCTGATCCGATTACGATTCAGGCTATAAAGGAGTTTTGCGCTCTAACACACCAGAAGGCGGAGGAATTAGCTATTCATAACCCCCCGAAGTCTGACGATGTCAACATGGCTGAAATTCCTCTTGCAACTGAAATTCCTCTTGCAGCTTCGATGGATGTTGGCGATGGTCAAGAAAAAATGGAGCTTAATCCGACAGATCACTCTAGATCCTCCCCTCCCTGATCCTTTACTTGATTTCTGTTTGTTTTTCTTTCTCCCTCTATTATTAGTTTCTCCATGACTAGTCTACCTAATTTCAATATTCTTCCTGGAATGTGTGCGGTGCAGGAAGCAGAAAGTTCACCCGAGCAATTCGCCTCCTTAACCATGCTCACAAACCGGACTTCTTGATTCTTCTGGAACCTCAAATCAGTGGTGACCGGGCCGATTCTGTTCGCGAGAAGCTGAGGTTTGATGAAGTACTTAGAGTCGATGCCGATGGCAGAGCTGGGGGAATCTGGATGGGCTGGAAAAGCATCAATCACAAAGTAGAGCTGCTGGATGCTAGTAAGCAACACATTACAGTCAAAATCCGAGCTGGGAATGATCGACAATGACTGCTCACTGGTGTATATGGTAGCCCTCAATACCAGTATCAATCTATACTTTGGAGTCACCTGATTCAAGCTAGCAAAATGATTGATATTCCTTGGCTAGTCACGGGAGATTTTAATGCCTATTGTCGACCCGAGGAAAAGCTTGGTAGCAGCTCCCCTGCAGCTCTTAGAAGATGCCACCGCTTCAGCAACTGGATTAATGAAGCGGAATTGATAGACATGGGATTTCAGGGGCCGTGGTTTACTTGGTTCAGAGGAGACTCTCACTTGACAAGGAAGGCAAGCCGAATTGATAGGTCTCTCTGTAATGCTAGTTGGAATATGGACTTCCCCAACTCCTCGGTTCGACATCTTGCCAAATTCCAGTTTGATCACCTTCCTATTCTCATGTCTGTTCAGCTCCATTCTATTGCTTCCAGTTCACAAACCAATCCTTTTCGCTTTGAAGTTGTATGGACAACTGATGATAGGTTTGCTGATTATCTGGCTACTAACTGGAATAATGAGACCTCTTTCCAACAAGCTCTCAAGGAGATCTCCCCAAAGCTTGTTCATTGGAGCAGAGAGGTTTTTGGCTCCATCAAAAAGAAGAAGAGAAGGCTGCTAGCTCGGTTGCAAGGCATCACTAATCCCTTAGCCAATGCTTTCTCTCCGGGGACTGCTGAAACTCCAAATCAAGCTAGAAACCGAGCTTGATAGAGTCCTAGATCAGGAAGAGCTCATCTGGTTTCAAAGGGCTAAAGAGAAATGGGTAACGATGGGAGAACAGAACACATCTTACTTTCACCATCAGGCCACTCGGCGAAGAAGGAAAAACTGCATTCTGATTCTCCGGGACTCAGCAGGCAACTGGATTGATGATCCTCAGAATCTACTGGAGTTGGTTGTAGAATTCTACAAAAAGCTTTACCTGCAGGATGGTCCCCAATATGAAGATCTCATGCCTCACAACTCTTTTCCCAGATTGCATCACGATGATATTATGATGCTTCATCGACCTATTAACATCTCTGACATTCATGGGGCTATCTTTGGGATGAAGCCTTATTCGGCACCAGGCCCTGATGGTTTTCAAGCTATTTTCTACCAAAAATTTTGGGCTGTGGTAGGGAAAAGTCTCACTGATATGGCCTGCAAGTTTTTTGAGACGGGAGAATTGGAGGAGGACACACTTGACTCTACCATTGTCTTGATTCCAAAAACTGAGCAGCCAGAATCACCGGCACAACTTCGACCTATCTGTCTAAACAATGTTGCCCTCAAGGCAATCACCAAGACTATCACTAATCGTTTGAAACCCATTATGCCGAAGCTCATAGCCCCTACCCAAAGTGGCTTTATCCATGGGAGGCAAACCAATGACAACATCATCCTTCTACAAGAAACTTTGCATTCTTTGAGAAAGAAGAAGGGGAAGAAGGGTGGGTTAGTGATCAAAATTGATCTTGAAAAGGCTTATGATAGACTGTGTTGGGATTTCATCAGAGACACACTGAAGGAAGTCGGGCTGTCTAGTTCTCTCATAGGCAGAATTATGGATTGTGTTGAAAGAAACAGGATGCGAATTAATTGGAATGGTTGTCTCTCTGAACCCATTCTTCCTACCAGAGGAGTCCGTCAGGGGGATCCTCTCTCGCCCTTCCTTTAAATTTTATGTATGGAAAGACTTGCTCACATGATAGAACAGGCAGTGGAGGAGAAGTTGTGGAAACCTCTACAACTTTCTAAAGATGGTCCAAAACTCTCCCATCTGTTTTTTGCTGACGATTTGATTTTGTTTGCAGAGGCGGAAGGAAAACAGATTGACATCATCAAGAAATGTCTTGATGATTTCTGTATCAGCTCAGGACAAAGAATTAACTTCAACAAATCGGCAATGTTCGTGTCTCCTAATGTTCATAAAGACAGGGCAAGCCAACTCAGCTCCCGGGCAGGAATCAGCCTCACAACAGACTTAGGAAGATATTTGGGTCTAATGGCTATTAATGGAAAGATCACCAAAGACAGATACAGATCGCTTTTGACGAAGATCCAGAATAAAATCTCTGCGTGGAAATCGAAGCATTTATCTATGGTTGCGCGTGTCACTCTAGTGAGAGCAGTAACTTCTAATATTACTATTTATCCTATGTTCTCTGTGCTGCTTCCTACAGATGTTTGCAAAGACTTGGACAAAATCAACAGAAAGTTTATATGGGGAGAAGAGGATGGGAAGTCAAGGATCCACTCGGTAGCATGGGATCACATCACTCTTCCACGACATCAGGGAGGACTTGGGATTCGTCCCACTAGACAGGCTAACCAAGCAATGCTTGCGAAGGGTGCTTGTAAGCTAGTTTCTGGAGATCAATCTCTATGGACCAAAGTCATGCGGAGCAAGTATGGACGTAGCAGAGAGGGAATTGCTGTGCTCGCTAAGGTTAAGGGAAGTTCACATGCCTGGAAAAGTTTTTCTCAAGCTGCTAATGTCATCCAAAAAGGTGCTGCTAGGAACGTTAAGAACGGTAAACAAACTAACTTTTGGCTGGATTCTTGGCTTTTAGAGGAACCTCTGATCAAGTTAGCAGTCCACGATATCTCGTCGGAGCTTCAACAGATGAAAGTAGCCGATTATTGGGACAGCAACACGGGCTGGAAGATGGAGGGGATCAACCACTATCTCTCTACAGATATTCAGAACCAACTCAGATCAGTAATGCTTGATCCGATCTCAACCGAAGAGGACATCTTGTTTTGGAAGGCTGCCGCTAATGGATGTTTCAGCACTTCATCGGCTTATAAGTTGCTATCCCAGCCACACCACAGCCAAACCTCGATGCCTTGGAAAAGAATTTGGCATCTGCAAATTCCAGAACGCGTCAGATTATTCATGTGGACAACAGCTAAAGGGCAGATTATGACCAATGATGTTCAAAAATTCAGACATCTAACTGACAATGATGCCTGCCCTCTTTGTGATAATGCCATAGAATCTATAGTTCATTGTCTAAGAGACTGTTGTAGGAGCAAGATGATTTGGGAGAAACTTATCCCACAACAAGAGCAGTCTTCTTTCTTTGAAACAGGTCAGGACACTTGGCTGAAGGATAACATTGAAAAAGATGTTTTTTCAGAAGAGACAGGGGATTGGTCGAGCTTCTTTGCTCTAGTTTGCTGGTACATCTGGAAACATCGGAATGAGTTCATCTTCAAAGCGGTCAGAATCTCTGACTCGACCCTCAGTAATTACATTATTTCCAAAGCCAAAGACTGGACAAAGGCTTGGAGGACTGCTATGACTGCAAGAAACTCTCAGACAGCACCTATGAGAGAGGAACAACTCATTGGATGGACTACCCCTCCAATAGGATGGCTCAAATTAAACACCGATGGGGCTGCTCAGGGGAACCCAGGAATGATGACAGCAGGAGGTTGTCTCCGTGACGGTGATGGCGACTGGATGAGTGGGTTTTGCTGCAAAATCGGGACTGGGACTGCCATTTTGGCGGAGCTTTGGGGCATTTACAAGGGGCTCGAGCTAGCTTGGAAGAAAGGAGCACAATGTTTGATTCTCGAAACTGACTCCAAGTTAGCAATTGAGATGATTACCAAAAGAACTGGGCCGGTTCACCCATATGCTACTATGCTTAATGCTATTCGCAGGTTTTTGGCTCAGAGTTGGATAGTTCGTTTAATTCATACGTATCGCGAAGGGAATAGAGTCGCGGACTGGCTCTCGAAGCACAGTCTCGTCTATCCTTTCGGAACGTATGAGTTAAATGAGCTTCCAACTGACCTTGAAAGACTGATTCAGGAGGATATCCTTGGGGTTAGCTTTCCTAGACAGGTTCTGGTAGCTAACAGTAGTAACTCAGACTTTAGATAGTTTCGTCAGGCTGGTCTTTGTTGTTTTGCTGGTTTCGCCTCTGTGCCTCTTGTCCTGAAGGCGAACCAGGAACCCTTCTTGTACTTGTTTCTTTGATCCCTGGTAGTTTGCCTCCTTCCAATAAAAAAAAATGTATGCGTGTATATAATTGTTGCTAGTTAATGGTCCAAAGTCCAAAAGTTGACGGATCAAATGAGGATCGTCACTCCAAACTTCCTATGGAAGGCTAAAATGATATGTGGTATTTAATTGTATGAAATACCGAACCACGATTCAACATAAAATATTTTGTCAATGTCTTTTCTGATACAATCTCTAATACTATTTTACAATCTTTGTTCAAATAGTCCCGGTCTACCGTTCTTTGCCACTCATATATACCAAATGGTACTCATGAATCGACTGGTATAGTAATTTTTTCATGGATTTTCGTTGCTCGTGTAGCTAAAAATGACGAAGAATAATGATTGTAATTATTTAACTCAATCCAAATATTATCAAAGCTTGTATTGGGCGTTACGTTATCATTATCTCAGATTTCACCAGATTTGAACCTAAATTACATTTCCGAAAACCAAAGGGATCTTAAACAATAATTGAGTCGTGGTGTGGCTAGAGGCCCCGAATCCCCCTCGATTTCTGAACATTATTAAAAATTCATACAAAATTGGTATCGGAAATCCTTGGCGTAGGTGTTGTAGGTGTACAGGATAAATACCTTGGTCTACCCACTTTGATTGCTCACTCCAAGACGGCCACTTTTCGCTACCTGGAGAAGAAGCTCTTAGAACGTTTCCAGGGATGGAAACGTAGGACTTTATCTTGGGAAGCTAAGGAAACTCTGATTAAATATGTCGCCTTAGCTTTACCGCTCCATGTGATGTCCTGCTTTCGCCTGCCGTTATCGCTTTGTCGCCTCCTGGACAAGCATGTGGCCAGATTCTGGTGGGGGGTTGAGGATGGTCGCTCGAAGATTCGGTGGGTCTCCTGGAGAAATTTGTGTAGAAGTAAACATGAGGGGGGGATGGGTTTTCGCCGGTTCGAACAGTTTAATCAAGCGTTGTTGGCTAAGATAGGATGGCGTATTCTGAATGAACCCCAATCCCTCTTACCTCAGGTCTATAAAGGGAAGTATTTCCCGCAAGGATCCTTTCTTTTGGCTACGGCGCGGTCCCGCCCTTCCTGAGGATGGCAAAGTATTCTCTTTGGTCGGCAGTTATTGACCAAGGGTTTGCGGTGGCAGATTGGGAATGGTCAGAAGGCTCCTCTGCTCAACTCTAATTGGATCCCGACTCAACTTCCTTCTTATCCTGTGTATAACCCTCGGGTTCTGCCGGATGATGGGGAAATGACGGTCTCGGCGGTCCTCTATCCCGGGGAAGGGCGTTGGTGCGATGATAAGCTGAGTCAGTGGTTTGACCCTCTGACTTGCCTGGTGATTAAGGCGATGCCCCTGCCACGGCAGAATATCGAGGATCGATTAATCTGGCATGCCATTGAGGATGGAATTTTTACTGTTAAATCGGCTTATCATTTGGCGGTTTCTCTGGACCAGCAGAGTGGGAGATGGCGGGCGTAGGTTAGTTGGATGGACAAGCGGAGTTGGATCCGGGTTTGGGAAGCTAATATTCCTCCGAAGCTGAAGGTGTTTGTCTGGCAAATCTTGACCAAAATTTTACCTACGACTGAGGCTCTTGTAGAAAAGGGCGTGGAGGTCCTGCCCCGATGTCCTGTTTGCTGGGCCTCTAAGGAGACCATGGAACACTTGTTCTTTGATTGTCCTGTGGCAAGGGCTCTGTGGTCGCAGGCGGGGTTTGATTCTTTTGGTGAGGGATTGCCCCGCCATACATCCCCCCTCTTCCTCAAAAAATTGCTGGCTATCTTACATCAACCTTCACAGTTCATGGCGGTAATTGCTATCCTGTGGCGAATTTGGAGATCCCGAAATTGGGTGGTCTTTGAAGGGTAAACAATACACCATTCCGGCATTGTTGAGGAAGTATAACCAACAAGTAGGGGAGTGGCTAGGCCTGCCTAGGGACCCTCAGGCTCCCTCTTCTCATCTGCCTGATCATCCTACTATGGTAGTGAGCGGGTAAGAGGGACCTGTGTGTCGTTGGGATGGGGCTGTTCGACGAGGGTCACATTCTGCAGGTGGTATGGTCCTTCTCAATGATGTAGGTACGCCGCTCTGGGCTGCAGGGGTTCAGTTTCCCCACCTGGATGATCCAATGGTGGTGGAGCTTCTTACGCTCAGGGAAGCTGCCCGTTGGTGTTTAGCGCACAGGTTTATGGTCATGCGGTTTGAAGGGGATGCCAAGGTGGTCATTGATAAGATCTGTAAGGCTGATGTGCGTGACAGTCGGGTAGGGACTATTTTGGAGGAAATGATTCAAATTTTCAGGGATAATCCGGGTTTTACTGTACGATTTGTAGGTCGGGGTGACAATAGGGTAGCTCATATGGTAGCTAGACAGACCCTTTCTTTGTTCCTGACTACGTGTCGTTATTTTGATTTCCATACCTGGCTGGCTTCCAGGATGTAACTATCGATTTGTTTCTATCAATATATGATTATCTTTTATAAAAAAAATAAAATTGAAAAATAGAGTTCGATAAGGCTTTCGCCATCGCCTCGTCATGCTCTCCCTACTAGCATGGTTCCCATCACTTAAATCGTAATCTCCCTAACCCCATTCAAATTCTTTTGCTAACCCCTAATTTTTAATAGACGAAAATTTGAAATAATATTATAATAATTCACACATATTATAACCTCCATCACTTGTTTAAAATCACTCTTAACGAACTTGATCCAAGTATGAAACTTGATAGGTGTTTTACATGTTATTACTTATTACCGTCTAGGCAGTGGCGGAGCCACTCACAAACCTAGGGGTGCTCGGCACCCCCCTTGGAGGAGGAAGAAATGAGAAATCCCAACAAGAAAAGTAAGCGGGAAGATTTGAACCCCTCTAATCAAATCATGCATTAGGGGTGTTCAAACGGTGTGGTTACCATGATAACCGTTTTAACCAGTACTATTTGGATAATTTGGTCTGATTAATTTGGATAATTGTTTTGGTTTGGTTAAAGTTTTTAGCTTGTTTGGTTTAGGTGGTTTGGTTTCAGACACTCCTAACCAGCCAAACCAAATTAACCAGATAAATAAATAGCCATATATATAATATATATACACATACTTAATACTTTGAATAACCACTCAAGAGTTGAACATTCATCCCTTTTAGACTCATAATATATAAAGCTTGATATTGTTCCTATAATGTAAATTTGTATATGTAGAGTGTAGACTACAACATATGAACGTCTAATTTAGATAAATCTCATACATTATGTTGGATGAAAACTTGAAAGCAAGGTCATTTTCAGCCTATGAAAATTGCTAAAAGACTAATTCAATTCAAACAAACACAAAAATTCGTTAACCCATACCATTGTGATAAATTTTTGTTAGGTGAATACTTCTATACTAACCGTAAGATAATTGTCTTAGTTGCATGTATTTATGTTAAAGGTCCACTATAACTATGTGTTGATTGTTATGTTTTATTCATTATATAAATTGTGAATTGATAAATTAACCGAAATTTTCTCACTTAATGATAATGTTATTTTATATTGGTTAATCTGGTTAACCAATTAACCAAACCGATTAAACTTTAATTTGGTTAATTTGGTTGTTGTATTAGTTTGGACGGTTTGGTTATGATATTGTATTCCATGGTTAATGAAATTTAGCCTTATTTGGTTTGGTAATAACCATGGTAACCATTTGAACACCCCTATGACATGCATTGCCTTCCATACCATCTTTATCATATAGGTTCGGTGATCACAATATGTATTCTCTTTTACTTTAAATAGTTGTTTGTCCTAAAACTTACAACTAAATCGATTTGATCATTCTATAAGAACGATCTTCAAAATCGGTTCGACGATGAATGGTTAAACGATACATTAGTGATATATATTGAACAGGATTCGTTGTAAGCGGTGCGTGTTAAAATGCTATTTTGTAATTATATTTTACGAATATTGAGTATTATAATGTTAAATTTTTATTCCGCTTAGAGTTAACTCTTTTATTATGTACATTTTTTGTATAAGTAAAAACAACCCCTTGACCTATTTTCTGGCTCCGCCATTGCGTCTAGGTCACACCCTGCCTCGAACGAATCCTGATTTAGGCAGGAGATGCATTTCTAGAAGCAATGCAGCAAGGGATCTCACTTGAGTTGCCGTGAGAGAGCTTCTTAGCCTTGTGACAAGGTGAGATGAGTCACTCCACGTTAAAATATATGCTAAAAATTCTAAGTTATTTGCTCAAACATGTGGTCAAGTACTAGATGGCAATAAAGGGTTTTGGGGAAGTAAGATTGGTGTCTCGTTGAATGCAATAGGCGGTTGGATGTAATAGCCAAAAATTTGGCTAACTCATGGAACAAGCTTTGACGGCGAGTTCCATCTGAATGTGTTGGCTTGAGGTGATAACCAAAATTTGGCTAAGGCATGGGACAAGCTTTGACTGCGAGTTCCATCTGGCCGTGTTGGCTTGATCATTGAAAGCCAAAATTTGACTAAGGCATGGGCTAAGCTTTGACGTCTATTTTCATCTGGCCGTGTTGGCTTAATGTGAAAGTCATATTTGGCTAAGTAAAGAGACGACATGTGTTGGTGCTATATGTGGTCTCAACTGCTTAGTCCATAATTCTTATGCACTAAGTATAGTTGGAGGGCATTTGTTTACACCCAAAAAATAATCTTGTACCACATTGATTATTTACAAGGTAATAACGATGTTTATAAGGCCAGATCAATAATAAAAAATAATATTATTTAAGATGTGCCTTATGATACTAGATTTTTAAACCCAAACCACTAAGTCACCGGGAAGGAATTATTCTCGTCGCGAGTCTACTAGATCAGGCTCGTCACGAGTTGGATAGACCAAATTGGTCGCGAGATCTGGACCACGTTGACGTCAAGCCTAAAAGCCCAAGGTGGTCGCGATATATAAACCACATTGGCGTCAAGCCTAATAGCCCAAGGTGGTCGCGATATATAAACCACATTGGAAAGAAGAAGGCAAGCTACGTGGGAGAGGAAAACCTCAAATATGCTAAGTCGGAGAGCTATACCACGTTGGCCTCTATGTCTAACAAGACATCAATTCAAAAAGAGATAGCAGGCGGTTAACTGGGCAATTGCCGATTATCACACGTTCAAGTACACGTCAGCCACATCCGAGGAAGAAGGGGAGCAGTTCTTTTTGGAAGATAATCTCAGACATTTTTTCTATGACGGTTACCACTTCAAGACTATAAATAGGAGGAGGAGTTGACAGAGAAGGGTTCGCCAAATTCACACCAGATACCCCAATGTCAAATTTTATCCTTTTATCTTTTCCTCTGCAATTTTAGTCATAGTCGTAGATCTGGAGCTCTCAATGAACCTCCATAGGAGTAGGGTAATTTAATGTAGATTTATGTCTCGTGAGTCGTGTAAACATCGAACACCCTCGTTTGAACTTTGTTTGAAGATGTGTGAACCGTGTTAATTTAATCGTTGTCCAAAGAAATCAAGGTGCAATCAATATCAATTCAATGCAAGTTTTCTCGCCTGGAAACACCTGCCTCGATCGAGTCCAGATTTAGGCAGGAGGGATGCATTTCTAGAAGCAATGCAGCAAGGGATATCACTTGAGTTAAGTAATCAGTTGGCTCGCTGGGCTCGATAATCGATGGTCAAGTAGTTCCAGGTAAGAAGTGATTAATTATGATAAGGGGAATTTTAAATCTTTAGCCACCACTAGGTGTAGGATTCTTTTCCTAAATACTTTTGAAACAAATCAATCTCCTCACTATTTGTCCTTTCAAGGATTCCTTACATGTAACATTTTTTAAGCAGTAATTTCTGAAGTTTCCGCAAAGGAAACACGGCACCTTTTATTTACTCTGCTCCCTTTCATTTAAACCATACAAAGGAGCCTTGATAACAACTACACTGGTTGCTTTGTCGAGTCGAATTTGAGTGGGCACTAGTATTTGTAATAATACTACAATCGATGCAATTTTTTACAATTTTGTGTATTAAGTTGTCCCATGAACATTCGTTATTCTCGAAAGTCCTCAAATTCTAGCCTATGTCATGATGCAGTAATTAATTTGACACATTGAAATAGTCTTACTCAATGGATATTTGTTGGTTTTGACTTCAGTTGTTCATGAGATTTGGTGCGGTAGAACGATATGTAGCGCATCAATTTGTAGAGATAAAAATTAGGCACTAGCAATTAATTAAGGGCACAATCATACTTTTGATAAAAATGACATAATCAACTAATAACACATTACTAGATAACTAACCAAAGTTTATGTTATTCCTAATTATTAATCAAACAATGAAAAACTTAAAAACTAAAACAAAGACTGCTAAATTATTGTTCATGCATGATCTTAATTTAACCCTTTAACTATACGTGTGAAAAAAATGAGCTCCATCGCACCACGCCTCACGTGAACTTCCGTTCGGTACATACTGCCCCTGGAGTCGAGACTGTTGCCCTCAGCCACCATCACGTCGAGCTTATAGTTCATGCCATCCACCACCTGGACAAGGCCCCTCCGAATGCTTACGAGTCTCAACGGATGTTTGAAATTGTTTTCCAAGTTGTGCATTACTACCGCAAACTTAGCAATCTCCTGGATGCGATAGTTATGTATGTTCTCTATCGGCTGCCACCCACCGTAGGGACTAGCACTGACGGTGGAGAGAACGACTGCGACGGTAGTCAGAGCCACGAGAAATGTAACAGGCTTCATCTTTCGTACGCAAGTGATTCTTCGTGTGATTTTGTTTAGGAAGATGTTTGATTGGTGTGTGTTTTGGATGTGAAGCAAGACTAATTGTGGTGTGTATTTATAGGCTATAGTTGAGCTAATCGATTTCTTTCTTTCATTGTGTTTTTTGGTCTTATGCTAAAGTTGTTTATTTTTAGTTATGTATCCCGTTATTATAGATGGTGGGTATATATTTTTGCAATTTTTATGCGTAAGTTTTATAATATAACATGGCCAAAATTTTAGTAAATCAGACAAACAGTTTTATAACCCTTGAAAATGGGGAATTATACGACCTTGTCTTAAAAGCATAGTATATGTAAAAAGAAAAAGAAAATTTCAACCCTCCAAATACGCAGAGTTCATCGACCAAATAATTACCTCTTTATATTATTAGAACAAGAAAAATTGAGTAGTTAAATACATGCATTGTATTTGTAACTATCCCATCAAACAATCACCAAAATCAAACAAGCCCTTAAGAAGCAAGTCAATGCATGGAGAACCACTTGTAGTTCGACAGTATAAAACATGATAATGCTACAAATTAATGATTAGATGTGTAAGTTACAACAATTTGTTGTGAAAGGTGTAGAGCATTTTTGTAAAATTCAATGGTGATTACAATTTGGTTTAGTCTAAGGCCTCGTTTGGTATTTGCGATTGTTAAAATTGATGTATTGTATGAATGCATGCATTATAAATTGATGTATTGGTTAAGTGTTTGCATTGTAAGATTACTATGTTTGGTAGTTGTGATTAGGGCTGGCTATTTGGTCCGGACTGTTTGGTTTTACCCAAAACCGGACCGTATACCCCGGATCGGGACCTGACTGGGACCGGATAGCAAAAATCCAATCTCATATTCGGGCTTAGATTTGAGGTAAAATACCCGGATAAAGACCGGATAAGAGACCCCAACACTCAAATCCACACAAACTCAATCTAAAATCAAAATCAAATTGGGACCTGACCGGGTTAAGAAGACCGGACTTTATCCAATCCAATCATTGGTCATTATATTCCCAAAAAGACCGGAGTGAGACCGTATCAATTTGGTCCAATTTAACCAGACCGGACCGTATAGCCACCCCTAGTTGTGATTGTATTTGTAAGAATATAATAGGAAACCAACTTTTTGAATGAAAAGTCACATTTACTCTTCCATTTAGATATAAAATCAATCACATATAAAAGTTGATAAGGGCATAAAAGAGACGAAAAGTTGATTCAGAATCTCAAAACATAATCTCAACAATCTCACCAAATAGTTGAGATTCTAAATCATTCATTTTGAATGATTTCAAATGTCACATCAACAATCAAATGCATGTATTGTGTTTTATTTTACAACAAAAAAATGATGCATTCTCTACAATACATGCATTCATTAAATACATCATTTAGATACGCACTTACCAAATGAACTCTAAGTCTCGATCGTATTCATAGTTTCGTACCACCGCAATGCATTGATTAAGCAATAAGCATGCATTCATGCTCATGCATATATATTGACTATTGAGATTCTCCTTCCGACCGGGAACTGATACATATATAGTTCAGGGGCCTCCACATGGCTCCCCTATAATTAAGTACACCGCTAGGAGGCCTGATTCAAACGCTTCCCCCTAACTCGCACGCAGTCACGTTTTAGCAAGATTGGTGTCTCGTTGAATGCAATAGGCGGTTGGATGTAATAGCCAAAAAATTGGCTAACGCATGGAACAAGCTTTGACGGCGAGTTCCATCTGAATGTGTTGGCTTGAGGTGATAACCAAAATTTGGCTAAGGCATGGGACAAGCTTTGACTGCGAGTTCCATCTGGCCGTGTTGGCTTGATCATTGAAAGCCAAAATTTGACTAAGGCATGGGCTAAGCTTTGACGTCTAGTTTCATCTGGCCGTGTTGGCTTAATAAGAAAGTCATATTTGGCTAAGTAAAGAGACGACATGTGTTGGTGCTATATGTGGTCTCAACTGCTTAGTCCATAATTCTTATGCACTAAGTATAGTTGGAGGGCATTTGTTTACACCCAAAAAATAATCTTGTACCACATTGATTATTTACAAGGTACTAACTGTGTTTATAAGGCCAGATCAATAATAACAAATAATATTATTTAAGATGTGCCTTATGGTACTAGATTTTTAAGCCCAAACCACTAAGTCTCCGGGAAGGAATTATTCTCGTCGCGAGTCTACTAGATCAGGCTCGTCACGAGTTGGATAGACCAAATTGGTCGCGAGATCTAGACCATGTTGGCGTCAAGCCTAATAGCCCAAGGTGGTCGCGATATATAAACCACATTGGCGTCAAGTCTAATAGCCCAAGGTGGTCGCGAGATCTAGACCTCGTTGGCGTCAATCCTAGTAGACCAAGATGGCCCAAGGTCGCGAGATCTAGACCAAGTTGACGTCAAGTCTAATAGACCAAGGTGGCCGCGAGATCTAGACCATGACAAGATCTAAACTAACGAGTTGGAAAGAAGAAGGCAAGCTACGCGGTAGAGGAAAACCTCAAATATGCTAAGTTAGAGAGCTATACCACGTTGGCCTCTATGTCTAACAAGACATCAATTCAAAAAGAGATAGCAGGCGGTTAACTGGGCAATTGCCGATTATCACACGTTCAAGTACTCGTCAGCCACATCCGAGGAAGAAGGGTAGCAGTTCTTTTTGGAAGATAATCTCAGACATTTTTTCTATGACGGTTACCACTTCAAGACTATAAATAGGAGGAGGAGTTGACAGGGAAGGGTTCGCCAAATTCACACCAGACACCCTAATGTCAAATTTTATCCTTTTATCTTTTCCTTTGCAATTTTAGTCATAGTCGTAGATCTGGAGCTCACAATGAACCTCCATAGGAGTAGGGTAATTTAATGTAGATTTATGTCTCGTGAGTCGTGTAAACATCGAACACCCTCGTTTGAACTTTGTTTGAAGATGTGTGAACCGTGTTAATTTAATCGTTGTCCAAAGAAATCAAGGTGCAATCAATATCAATTCAATGCAAGTTTTCTCGCCTGGAAACACCTGCCTCGATCGAGTCCAGATTTAGGCAGGAGGGATGCATTTCTAGAAGCAATGCAGCAAGGGATCTCACTTGAGTTAAGTAATCAGTTGGCTCGCTGGGCTCGATAATCGATGGTCAAGTAGTTCCAGGTAAGAAGTGATTAATTATGATAAGGGGATGCCATTATCGTGTGCCGTAATTCCTCTTCCCTCGTGCGTTGTGTATCTTCATCGAGACTTGCTACAAAATAAATAACCGCTCTGAACTGAAATTAATAACATGAACCGATTCGGAAGACTCTCATATATATAAATAAAGGATAAGTGTGGATTAAGGTGGACCCAGATATATACATTTTCTCGGATTTGGTCCAATTAATTTTTCTCCTCTATGTGATTTAGTTGAATTTTAAATCTTTAGCCACCACAAGGTGTAACATTTTTTAAGTAGTAATTTCTGAAGTTTCCGCAAAGGAAACACGGCACCTTTTATTTACTCTGCTCCCTTTCATTTAAACCATACAAATGAGCCTTGATAACAACTACACTGGTAGCTTTGTCGTGTCGAAATTGAGTGGGCACTAGTATTTGTAGTAATACTACAATCGATGCAATTTTTTACAATTTTGTGTATTAAGTTGTCCCATGAACATTCGTTATTCTCGAAAGTCCTCAAATTCTAGCCTATGTCATGATGCAGTAATTAATTTGACACATTGAAATAGTCTTACTCAATGGATATTTGTTGGTTTTGACTTCAGTTGTTCATGAGATTTGGTGCGGTAGAACGATATATAGCGCATCAATTTGTAGAGATAAAAATTAGACACTAGCAATTAATTAAGGGCACAATCATACTTTTGATAAAAATGACATAATCAACTAATAACACATTACTAGATAACCAACCAAGTTTATGTTATTCCTAATTATTAGTCAAACAATGAAAAACTTAAAAACTAAAACAAAGACTGCTAAATTATTGTTCATGCATGATCTTAATTTAACCCTTTAACTATACGTGTGAAAAAAATGAGCTCCATCGCACCACGCCTCACGTGAACTTCCGTTCGGTACATACTGCCCCTGGAGTCGAGACTGTTGCCCTCAGCCACCATCACGTCGAGCTTATAGTTCATGCCATCCACCACCTGGACAAGGCCCCTCCGAATGCTTACGAGTCTCAACGGATGTTTGAAATTGTTTTCCAAGTTGTGCATTACTACCGCAAACTTAGCAATCTCCTGGATGCGATAGTTATGTATGTTCTCTATCGGCTGCCACCCACCGTAGGGACTAGCACTGACGGTGGAGAGAACGACTGCGACGGTAGTCAGAGCCACGAGAAATGTAACAGGCTTCATCTTTCGTATGCAAGTGATTCTTCGTGTGATTTTGTTTAGGAAGATGTTTGATTGGTGTGTGTTTTGGATGTGAAGCAAGACTAATTGTGGTGTGTATTTATAGGCTATAGTTGAGCTAATCGATTTCTTTCTTTCATTGTGTTTTTTGGTCTTATGCTAAAGTTGTTTATTTTTAGTTATGTATCCCGTTATTATAGATGGTGGGTATATATTTTTGCAATTTTTATGCGTAAGTTTGTATTATAACATGGCCTAAATTTTAGTAAATCAGACAAACAGTTTTATAGCCCTTGAAAATGGGGAATTATACGACCTTGTCTTAAAAGCATAGTATATGTAAAAAGAAAAAGAAAATTTCAACCCTCCAAATACGCAGAGTTCCTCGACCAAATAATTACCTCTTTATATTATTAGAACAAGAAAAATTGAGTAGTTAAATACATGCATTGTATTTGTAACTATCCCATCAAACAATCACCAAAATCAAACAAGCCCTTAAGAAGCAAGTCAATGCGTGGAGAACCACTTGTAGTTCGACAGTATAAAACATGATAATGCTACAAATTAATGATTAGATGTGTAAGTTACAACAATTTGTTGTGAAAGGTGTAGAGCATTTTTGTAAAATTCAATGGAGAGTACAATTTGGTTTAGTCTAAGGCCTCGTTTGGTATTTGCGATTGTTAAAATTGATGTATTGTATGAATGCATGCATTATAAATTGATGTATTGGTTAAATGGTTGCATTGTAAGATTACTATGTTTGGTAGTTGTGATTAGGGCTGGCTATTTGGTCCGGACTGTTTGGTTTTACCCGAAACCGGACCGTATACCCCGGATCGGGACCTGACTGGGACCGGATAGCAAACAATCCAATCTCATATTCGGGCTTAGATTTGAGGTAAAATACCCGGATAAAGACCGGATAAGAGACCCCAACACTCAAATCCACACAAACTCAATCTAAAATCAAAATCAAATTGGGACCTGACCGGGTCAAGAAGACCGGACTGTATCCAATCCAATCATTGGTCTTTATATTCCCCAAAAGACCGGACTGAGACAGTATCAATTTGGTCCAATTTAACCAGACCGGACCGTATAGCCACCCCTAGTTGTGATTGTATTTGTAAGAATATAATAGGAAACCAACTTTTTGAATAAAAAGTCACATTTACTCTTCCATTTAGATATAAAAGTCAATCACATATAAAAGTTGATAAGGGCATAAAAGAGACGAAAAGGTGATTCAGAATCTTAAAACAAAATCTCAACAATCTCACCAAATAGTTGAGATTCTAAATCATTCATTTTGAATGATTTCAAATGTCACATCAACAATCAAATACATGTATTGTGTTTTATTTTACAACAAAAAAATGATGCATTCTCTACAATACATGCATTCATTAAATACATCATTTAGATACGCACTTACCAAATGAACTCTAAGTCTCGATCGTATTCATAGTTTCGTACCACCGCAATGCATTGATTAAGCAATAAGCATGCATTCATGCTCATGCATATATATTGACTATTGAGATTCTCCTTCCGACCGGGCACTGATACATATATAGTTCAGGGGCCTCCACATGGCTCCCCTATAATTAAGTACACCGCTAGGCGGCCTGATTCAAACGCTTCCCCCTAACTCGCACACAGTCACGTTTTAGCAAGATTGGTGTCTCGTTGAATGCAATAGGCGGTTGGATGTAATAGCCAAATATTTGGCTAACGCATGGAACAAGCTTTGACGGCGTGTTCCATCTGAATGTGTTGGCTTGAGGTGATAACCAAAATTTGGCTAAGGCATGGGACAAGCTTTGACTGCGAGTTCCATCTGGCCGTGTTGGCTTGATCATTGAAAGCCAAAATTTGACTAAGGCATGGGCTAAGCTTTGACGTCTAGTTTCATCTGGCCGTGTTGGCTTAATGTGAAAGTCATATTTGGCTAAGTAAAGAGACGACATGTGTTGGTGCTATATGTGGTCTCAACTGCTTAGTCCATAATTCTTATGCACTAAGTATAGTTGGAGGGCATTTGCTTACACCCAAAAAATAATCTTGTACCACATTGATTATTTACAAGGTACTAACTGTGTTTATAAGGCCAGATCAATAATAAAAAATAATATTATTTAAGATGTGCCTTATGGTACTAGATTTTTAAGCCCAAACCACTAAGTCTCAGGGAAGGAATTATTCTCGTCGCGAGTCTACTAGATCAGGCTCGTCACGAGTTGGATAGACCAAATTGGTCGCGAGATCTAGACCATGTTGGCGTCAAGCCTAATAGCCCAAGGTGGTCGCGATATATAAACCACATTGGCGTCAAGTCTAATAGCCCAAGGTGGTCGCGAGATCTAGACCTCGTTGGCGTCAATCCTAGTAGACCAAGATGGCCCAAGGTCGCGAGATCTAGACCAAGTTGGCGTCAAGTCTAATAGACCAAGGTGGCCGCGAGATCTAGACCATGACAAGATCTAAACTAACGAGTTGGAAAGAAGAAGGCAAGCTACGTGGTAGAGGAAAACCTCAAATATGCTGAGTCAGAGAGCTATACCACGTTGGCCTCTATGTCTAACAAGACATCAATTCAAAAAGAGATAGCAGGCGGTTAACTGGGCAATTGCCGATTATCACACGTTCAAGTACACGTCAGCCACATCCGAGGAAGAAGGGGAGCAGTTCTTTTTGGAAGATAATCTCAGACATTTTTTCTATGACGGTTACCACTTCAAGACTATAAATAGGAGGAGGAGTTGACAGAGAAGGGTTCGCCAAATTCACACCAGACACCCCAATGTCAAATTTTATGCTTTTATCTTTTCCTTTGCAATTTTAGTCATAGTCGTAGATCTGGAGCTCTCAATGAACCTCCATAGGAGTAGGGTAATTTAATGTAGATTTATGTATCGTGAGTCGTGTAAACATCGAACACCCTCGTTTGAACTTTGTTTGAAGATGTGTGAACCGTGTTAATTTAATCGTTGTCCAAAGAAATCAAGGTGCAATCAATATCAATTCAATGCAAGTTTTCTCGCCTGGAAACACCTGCCTCGATCGAGTCCAGATTTAGGCAGGAGGGATGCATTTCTATTGAGTTAAGTAATCAGTTGGCTCGCTGGGCTCGATAATCGATGGTCAAGTAGTTCCAGGTAAGAAGTGATTAATTATGATAAGGGGATGCCATTATCGTGTGCCGTAATTCCTCTTCCCTCGTGCGTTGTGTATCTTCATCGAGACTTGCTACAAAATAAATAACCACTCTGAACTGAAATTAATAACATGAACCGATTCGGAAGACTCAAATATATATAAATAAAGGATAAGTGTGGATTAAGGTGGACCCAGATATATACATTTTCTCGGATTTGGTCCAATTAATTTTTCTCCTCTATGTGATTTAGTTGAATTTTAAATCTTTAGCCACCACTAGGTGTAGGATTCTTTTCCTAAATACTTTCGAAACAAATCAATCTCCTCACTATTTGTCCTTTCAAGGATTCCTTACATGTAACATTTTTTAAGCAGTAATTTCTGAAGTTTCCGCAAAGGAAACACGACACCTTTTATTTACTCTGCTCCCTTTCATTTAAACCATACAAAGGAGCCTTGATAACAACTACACTGGTTGCTTTGTCGTGTCGAAATTGAGTGGGCACTGGTATTTGTAGTAATACTACAATCGATGCAATTTTTTACAATTTTGTGTATTAAGTTGTCCCATGAACATTCGTTATTCTCGAAAGTCCTCAAATTCTAGCCTATGTCATGATGCAGTAATTAATTTGACACATTGAAATAGTCTTACTCAATGGATATTTGTTGGTTTTGACTTCAGTTGTTCATGAGATTTGGTGCGGTAGAACGATATGTAGCGCATCAATTTGTAGAGATAAAAATTAGACACTAGCAATTAATTAAGGGCACAATCATACTTTTGATAAAAATGACATAATCAACTAATAACACATTACTAGATAACCAACCAAAGTTTATGTTATTCCTAATTATTAATCAAACAATGAAAAACTTAAAAACTAAAACAAAGACTGCTAAATTATTGTTCATGCATGATCTTAATTTAACCCTTTAACTATACGTGTGAAAAAAATGAGCTCCATCGCACCAAGCCTCACGTGAACTTCCGTTCGGTACATACTGCCCCTGGAGTCGAGACTGTTGCCCTCAGCCACCATCACGTCGAGCTTATAGTTCATGCCATCCACCACCTGGACAAGGCCCCTCCGAATGCTTACGAGTCTCAACGGATGTTTGAAATTGTTTTCCAAGTTGTGCATTACTACCGCAAACTTAGCAATCTCCTGGATTTGATAGTTATGTATGTTCTCTATCGGCTGCCACCCACCGTAGGGACTAGCACTGACGGTGGAGAGAACGACTGCGACGGTAGTCAGAGCCACGAGAAATGTAACAGGCTTCATCTTTCGTACGCAAGTGATTCTTCGTGTGATTTTGTTTAGGAAGATGTTTGATTGGTGTGTGTTTTGGATGTGAAGCAAGACTAATTGTGGTGTGTATTTATAGGCTATAGTTGAGCTAATCGATTTCTTTCTTTCATTGTGTTTTTTGGTCTTATGCTAAAGTTGTTTATTTTTAGTTATGTATCCCGTTATTATAGATGGTGGGTATATATTTTTGCAATTTTTATGCGCAAGTTTTTTATTATAACATGGCCTAAATTTTAGTAAATCAGACAAACAGTTTTATAGCCCTTGAAAATGGGGAATTATACGAACTTGTCTTAAAAGCATAGTATATGTAAAAAGAAAAAGAAAATTTCAACCCTCCAAATACGCAGAGTTCATCGACCAAATAATTACCCCTTTATATTATTAGAACAAGAAAAATTGAGTAGTTAAATACATGCATTGTATTTGTAACTATCCCATCAAACAATCACCAAAATCAAACAAGCCCTTAAGAAGCAAGTCAATGCATGGAGAACCACTTGTAGTTCGACAGTATAAAACATGATAATGCTACAAATTAATGATTAGATGTGTAATTTACAACAATTTGTTTTCCTACTATTTCAGTCAATCCCACTTATTAATTATATCGTTTTTAGTAATTCTCTAGAGTAGTTTCTAGAACTTTTTATATATTTGATGTTACAGAGAATATTTTATCGATCATCACTCAGTAAAACAACAGAGTGTGAGAGAGAGAGAGAGAGCGCCAGAGAGGGATGGATGGGAAAACAGGAGGGGATCGATCGATGAGAATCTCTCTCTCTCTCGCGACGCGGTTTAGGAGTTGTTCTCCCAGTCCTTGTTGTCGTCTGCATGGCCAGGCCTGCCAATGCCACCTATTAATTAATTGGCAGAGTCCCATAATTGCTATTTGTAATCAAACCCAAAAAAAGAAAGCTAGCCGCGTGGTCTCCCTCACTGACAATCCCATGTTGCAAATTAAGCGCACTCGATGATGTCTGTAACTATCTAGCTACCTACTAATTTACTTAATTAATTGGCCTGTCGTCGTTATTTTAGTGCTAATTATCCCTCTTACAAATGACAAATGAGTAATATAATCGGCAAATAAGAAAGAAAGTCAAGCAAATAAATCAAATTCCCCACAATTACCAAACAATATTTCTTGAGCTAGTCCATCAAAACCTTTTCCTTTCCTTTTGCCAATTGGCACCATCCCCCACACACATAGCCAGCTTGTCAACACCACGTGTGTCTCCTCCCCACTTGAAACGGCTCTGTGTTTCTCTGCACCCAACCCATTTGGCCACCCACGACGACTCCCATTACTCGTCTTCCATACTTAGAATAATTGGTAACTAACATGTAACAGCTGTACCATTCCCATCCCCAAACGGTTACTTTCACTCTCAAATTCCCTCCCTCTATATATAAAACCTCCCTCCCCAAGACCCCAACCCATCTCTCCTACACAAAGCTTTCTCACAAAAAAAAAAATCCCAAACAAAACACAAAAAACCATGGTAGGCAAATTCATGCGCTCCCTTTCCTTCCCCAACAAGAAACCTCCACCTCCTCCAATCTCCCACCACTTGAGATCCATCAGTCTCCCTTCCCGGCCCCACCCGCTCATCTCCCACCTACGCCGCCAGATAGACGAGTTGCATCTCTGGTCCAGTCAGCAGCCAGGTGGCACCAGATCGTCTGCGTGGCTCTGCGACGGCCTGGCCCGACTCAAGGACGTCCACGACTACCTGGACGACATCATCCAGCTCCCCCAGACTCGGGAGTCCCTCTGCCGCCACCCCGAGTGGATCGACAATCTTCTGGAAGATTTCCTCCGCTTCGCGGATGCGTATGGAACCTTCCAGAATGTTATGTTCGGTATGAAGGAACTGCACCTCTCCGTCCAGGTGGCGGTGAGGAAGAGGGACGATTTGAAAGTCGCGATGTTTCTGAAATCGAGAAGGAAGTTGTGTGTGGAAATGGCTAGACTCGTCCGTGCAATCCAAACTCCGAGAAGAAGCAGCACTTCTCCCGTCGTTTTGGCACCGGAGGCTGTTGAGCTGGCGGGGATATTGAGGGAGATCATGGAGGTGACCGTGTTGGTATCGACGGTCGTTTTTAACGGGTTTTCGACGAGGAAAACGACGTCGGGTTGGATGGATGGGTTGAGGAAGAGGGCGAGACGGTCGACGAGGGTAAACCTGGATGAGGAAGTGGGGGTCGAGGAGATTAGGGAAGTGAGAGCGGAGTGCTTGTTGGGATTGAAGAGGAAAAGTGAGGAGGAAGTTAGGACGGTTATGAGACGGATGCAGAAAATGGGGGCTTGCATTTGCGAGATCGAGAATGGAGGAGAAAGAGTGTTTAGGAGCTTGATTAGTACTAGGGTTTCACTTCTTAATTGTCTAGCTCTCCAGTAAAATACAAACAAGTCATAGATATAATTAATTATGTGGAAGTTAATTTACAGACACCGTCATTTACATCTCTTTTTAAAAAAAATTGAGTACATACATATATAATACTCTTACCTTATTGTGTCATCAAGAAAATAAATGTTGGGAATTAGATCTAGTAGCAACTTCTACTTTACTAATACACATGTAACATACATCATTGGAAATTTATGGGGACATTTTCAGTTTTTTCCTTGTCTAAATTTATGCTTTGCTTAAAATATATGGAAAATGAAAAAGTTCATCATTATACCATTAAGACAGTGCAAAAGGATTCTCACAAATGTTAGATCAATCTAGAAATTTTCCATTGTTTGAATGAGTGATTTATATAAGGGGCTTGCTATTTGCCGCCAAAAAAATTGCTATTTGCCGCCAACTAAAAAAAAGTATATATGTACATCTTTGGTTAAGAAGTTTCACAATCTACAACATATTCAACTTTCAGAGAACGTATTGAATCAGAAAAAATCGACGCTCGCCGGAAAAGTCGCCGGAAAACCATATCCTCGACGTAAACTGCGGACACGCATCCATGAATCATCACTAAGCAGGTGCGTCAATTTTTTGTAGTTTCGAACAATTTTTTCGACGATTTGCAACGAACAGACGGTGGG